>CM070627.1:18844594-19444594 GCA_036346255.1 Ampelocalamus luodianensis | reverse complement strand
GATCTGGCGGTCCCGAGCACTAGGGAAGGTCTAAGAGTAAGCCTACGAGAGGAGGTCTAGCCCGTTAGATCTAGATCTAACGGTCCGTAGTGAAGGGGAGGTCCTAAAGCTACGGATCTAAACGGAGGAGGTCCTCAACGGTCTAGATCTCCAGAGGGAGGTCTTGATCGGTTGGGATTTAACCGAGGAGGTCTTGGATGGCCAAGATCTACTCGGGGAGGTCCTAAACGGTAGTGATCTAACGGGAGAAGATCTGGACGGCTCGGATTAGACCTAGGGAGGTCCTGAACGGTCCAGATCGACGCGAAGGGAGGTCTGAGCGCTAAAGCTGTATAAAATGAGATCTAACGCCGATCTAAACCGGGAGGTCGTGAGCGGCTAGGATCGAGCCTAAGAGGTCTGGAAGGTGGTTTTCTTTGTAAAAGGCCACGGGTGGCTTTTACAAAGACGACCCCGAGGGTGGTCCTGAGGTGGTCTTTGCATAATGACCAAGGGGAGGTCTTTTGCAAAGAGGACCTCGGTGGAGGTCCCGAAGGTGGTTTTTACAAAAATGACCTCGAGGAGGTCTTCTTGCGCAAGAGTGGTCCTAGCGGCTAGGATTTAACCAAGGTGGTCCTAGACGGCTAGGATCAACTCGAGGAGGTCCTAGACACCGAGGTTTTTATGGAAAGAACCTAAGGCCCATATCTAATCTTGGAGAGGTCGTGAACGGCCAAGATTAGTCACAGGAGGTCCGGGGTTTTCTTTTAATGGCGCGGGACCACCGGACAGCGACAAAAAGGGGCGGCTAAGACAAATTTATTGCTCCTGAAGATTGGCAATGAATGAACCTAAAAGGGGCGCCAAAGACTTCCGGATTTAACTTCTAAGCCCATGGCCCACCGTCGACACAATGGCACACTTAAGAGGATTAATGCACCCAATGATTAGCAATAAATGGGGCATTGATAATGTCCTAAGAAAGTGACGAAACGGAGGTTTTGAACCGGCAAAATCGAGCGGGCTCAACGGTTTGTCGCGGCGATGGGGACCTCGCGCCGCCGACCAGGGCACCGATATACTCGCAATATTGTCGCGGACCTAGCGGAGGCACTCTCGACGCAGCGACGGCCTTTTAAACGCCGCGAGCGTGAGAATGACGGAGGACGGTGTTTCGCAAAACCGAAAATGACAAAGCCGAGCGCCACGAGCTAAGCTAGCTAGACCCTAAGCCCTAGGGACAAAAATGGACTCACCGAGTGTAGGGAAGGTCCAGAGGAAGACGGAGGACTTGGAGGAGGTCGATGAAGTCCCGCGGTGAAGAGCTTGCCGAGATGGAGAAGAAGGCGACCTCGACCCGACAAGCGGCTCCCCAACTTGACCACCTCTGCGATGGATAACCACAAGAAGTTAGAGAATGCTCGAGGTGCTCGAGATGACAAGAAAAGCAGCAAAAGCGTTGTTGGAACGGCTGGAGCTCGAGCTTCGGGGAGCTCCAAAGGTGGCAATGGAGGTTTCGAGGTGGCGGTGTTTTTGGGGTTTGAGTTTGAGGACCACTCAACCGAGGGAGCTCAAGCGCCCAAGAACGAAGAAGGAAAAAGGAGAGGAAGTTTCGGGCTATGTATGGCACGGGAGTTTGGCAAGGGCTAGGGCAACCCATCGTGAGCAAGAACCAAGCCCACCATGCCAACGCACGCACGACAGGACAAGTGGCAGAGCGGTGAAGACTTTGAGGTTAAAGCCGACTAGCAATAAATGCATGTCGCCAGAAAGAGTCATTGACAAGAGGCAAGGTGACATCTCACCGCCTCTAACCGCTCGACCACGACACACGCATGCAGGTGCGAAATTTCATGGCGGCGCACCTCGTGAGGTCGTGAGAAGCAACACAGGCGCTAAGGAGGTCTGGACGTCCCAGTTTGCTTGGGAGGTCTGGGCGTCCCGAGACCGCCAGGTGGGAGGTCCGAGCGCGGCGAGGAGGTCTGGGAGGTCGTGAGCCCACGATGGACATCCCACGGCTTGACCACCCCAAAGCGCCGAGGGCGCTAAGAGCTCGGATCGGTGGGAGGTCGTGAGCGGTGGATGGAGATCCAACGACTCGGCTTGCGCGCCAAGACGAGATCGAGCTCGGGCGCGACAGCTGCGCACATGGCTCGACCGAGTCGATCGTCCTGGTCGACTGTCCGACTCGAGCCCAGTTTGACTCGGACCTAAATTGAGTTCTAAATGATTTGGAGTTTGAGGGTTTGTTTGAGATAGCAAACTCACTCCAAAAATTATGGAATTTTACAGGAGCTTGCTAGCTGAGTTAATGACCTCGTATAGGATTTTCAGAGGTTTTGTGCTATGCTTTTTCCTCCAAAAATTTAACAAAGCAACGCTCAAGGTTTGACCAGATTTTGAATCGGTTTGATCATCCTCCAAAAATTTTCAAACAATGTCTAAAATTTGTGAAACTTTTCGGAGGGTCACATATCATCCCAAGAACTTAGGAAAAATATTTCCAGGAGATGATCCAGAGGTTTGACAAGATTGTTTTTGAAGTTCAAGATTTGGATCAAAAGACTTGTGACTTCGTATTTCCATAACTTCTTGTACAATACTTGCTTGGTACAATAGGAAATACAGGATGTAAGAAAAAGTTTTCATTTCTACTCATTTTCTTACATTTGAAACACAAGCCTAAAATTGGGATGTTACAACTCTCCCCCCCTTACAAGAATCTCGACCCGAGATTCCGTTTACTCGGAGAAGAAAGAAGGAAAATCTGCACGAAGGCGATCTTCTCGCTCCCAAGTTGCCTCATCTTCAGAATGGTTTGACCACTGAACCTTAAGGAACTTGATGACACGGTTCCTTGTTCTCCGCTCAGATTCCTCAAGAATGCGAACAGGATGCTCGCGGTAGGCCAAATTCTCCTGCACATCGAGAGTTTCCAACGGAGCTTCCTCAGTCGGGACACGGAGGCACTTCTTCAGGTGTGAAACATGGAACACATCATGCACACCCTCAAGTGCAGCTGGTAGCTCCAATCTGTATGCAACTGCCCCAACTCTCTCGATGATACGGTAAGGTCCAACATATCGAGGAGCCAACTTACCCTTGATGCCAAAACGCTGATGGCCCTTCAAGGGTGAGACTTTGAGATACACAAAGGCATTGGGCTCAAAGCTCAACTCACGGCGACGACGATCCGCATAGCTCTTTTGTCTGGACTGGGCCGTGCGCAGATGCTCGCGGATCAACTGAACTTGACTTTCGGCCTCATTGATCGAATCCGGGCGAAAAGCGCCGCTCACGATCTCGACCGGTTCAACGGGTTCGATCTTTTCCCATACAAAGCCTCAATGGTGCCATGCCAAGATCGGCTGATAATTGTTGTTGTAGGAGAACTCAAAGAAATGGTAGGCATTTTTCCCACTTCTTCCCATAGGAAAGAACACAAGCACGGAGCATATCTTCCAACACTTGGTTGACTCGCTCCGTCTGACCATCGGTCTGAGGATGGTAGGCCGAACTGAAGGTAAGACGGGTACCCATAGCCTCTTGCAACTTATGCCAGAAACGAGAGGTGAAAAGAGAACCACGATCTGACACAATCGTTCGTGGTACACCATGCAAGCTCACAATGCGAGATATATACAAGTCTGCCAACTGACTCACATCAATCTTCGCCCGTCTTGGGAAGAAAATGGGCCACCTTTGTCAAGCGGTCAATGATGACCCACAAGGCATCCTTCCCGGAAGAAGTACGAGGAACCCGGTGATGAAGTCCATGCCAACGGAATCCCACTTCCACTGCATGCGGGCAGGGCTCAAGAAGACTGCTGGACGCCGATGCTCGGCCTTCACACGACAAAGACACGCCGTCGCGCTCGGCAACGAACGAACCGGCAATCTCGCGCTTCATACGGGTCCACTGTAATCTCGGCGAAGGTCCCGATACATCTTGGTAGCCCCGGGGTGGATAGACAGAGGAGAATCATGGGCCGTGGAGAATCAAATCCCGCAACTCCATGACCTTAGGAACCACAAGACGCTGCCCAAACCACACAACGCCATGCTCATCCTCTGAAAAGCACTTGGCTATCCCATCCTTGATGTTCTGCTTGATCTGGCTCACACCCACATCATGCGGCACATGTCGCCTTGATTTGGTCCACCAAGGTTGGTTGCACAACCAAGGTAGCAAGAGAACCGTGCTCGATCAAACCCAAATTGAGGCGCTGAAATTGGAGTGAGGGTAGGTCTTGCTCTTGGAGCATCAACATGTTGCAATACACCTTCCGATCGAGTGCATCCGCAAACTACATTGGCCTTGCCGGATGGTATCGAATACCCATGTCATAGTCCTTGATCAACTCCAACCATCTTCTTTGCCTCGAGGTTCAGATCTGATCAGTGAACAAGTACTTCAAGCTCTTGTGGTGGAATACACCTCACAACGGTTACCAATCGGATAATGCCGCCAAATCTTGAGTGCATGGACCACGCAGCCTAACTCCAAGTCATGAGTAGGATAGTTGAGTTCATGAGGCCTCAACTGCTTGCGATGCATAGGCCACAACCTTGCCTTCTGCATAAGAACACAACCTGACCACGACGAAGCATCACAATAGATATCAAAACTCTTGTGAATATCGGGAGAACAAGCACTGGAGTGAGGTCGGGCCGCTTCTTGAGTTCTGAAAACTCACATCACAAGCAATGGACCACTCAAACTTCTTGTCTTTCTTGAGCGATTCGATCATAGGCTTTGCAATCTTGGAGAAATTCTCGATAAAGCGCGATAGTAGCTTTGCCAAACCAAGAAAACTCCGCACATCGGTGATCGACTTGGTGACCCCAAGATAGCACATCGTGACCTTGCTAGGATCTACTGACCACACCTCCTTTGAAAGAACATGGCCCAAGAATGCCACTTCCTTCAACGAACTCACACTTGCTGAATTTGCATACAAATGGTGCTCACGCACTTTTGCCCAACACAAGCTTAAGATGCTCATCATGCTCTTCTTCACTCTTGGAGTAGATAAGGATATCATCGATGAATACCACCACGAACCTGTCCGGATACTCCATGAATACCGAGTTCATAAGGTTCATGAATAAAGCAGAGCATTAGTCAAACCAAAAGACATGACGGTGTACTCGTAAAGACCATAACGAGTAGCAAAAGCCGCCTTAGGAATATCCTCGGCCCGATCCCGACTTGATGATAGCCCACCTCAAGTCAATCTTGAGAAGACTCGTGTTCGGTCAACCGATCGAAGAGATCATCAATCCGGCAAAGGATACTTGTTCTTTACCGTCACCTCATTAAGCGGACGGTAATCAACACACATGCGCAAGGTCTTGTCCTTCTTCTTCACAAAGATAATCTGGACAACCCCAAGGAGATGAGCTAGGACGGATAAAACCCTTCTCTTGCAGCTCACCCGATTGCTTCTTGACTCCTCCAACTCATTAGGAGGCATACGATACGGCCTCTTAGAAATAGGGGCGATGCGGCAAAGAACTCGATCACAAACTCGGATCTCGAGCAGGTGGCATGCGAGCAAGTCTTCCGAAAGACATCCGCGAAGTCACACACCGTGGGGCGTCGTGAATCTCCAATCGCCGGCTTTGCTTCAAGGACATAAAGATGGGGCTCTATGAATCGCGAAAACCCAACCTGTTCACTGAAGGATCGGTGAGGTAGACAATCTTCCCGCACAATCGATTTGCCCCAAGTGTTGGGACAACCAATCCATGCCAAGAATCACATCCAAGCGCGCCGAGTCGAGTAGGATAAGATTCGCCAAGAATCCCACTCCTTCGATGTGGATAGGAACATCCCAAGCATACTTGGTCACTCTCATTTCCGAACCCGAGAGCGAATCGGATGGAATCCCTGGAGGAACACGGTGAAGCCCACAATCAACAACAAAAGACCTCGAAATAAAAGAATGCGAGGCCCAGAGTCAAATAAAGCGTAGCGGGGCGCAAATTAACAAGGAGCGTACCCAACACTCGTCGGGCGCCTCTGTGCCTCCTCACCGAGATGTGGTTGACTCGGCCGCTTCCCAAGCCCGGGTCTTCGGTCGGTGGTGACCACTCCCTTGCCCGCGTCCTCCATTGGGGCGAGGGCGCTCGATCTTCTTAGGACAACTACTCGCGTAGTGGCCCTTGTTGTGGCGATGAAGCGGTGACGCGTCGGCCGCGGGGTTGCGGGAACACCTGCTGGCGGGTCGCAGCGCCGCGATCGAGTCACGGCTCGCGGAGGACGTGGAGCCGGTGCCGGCCCTCGGCGCTAGTGAAGCCAAGGCACGGCCACCGTGCAGGCCCAACTCGGGACGAACAAGGCCGGCTGTGGCGACACTGGGCCTCCCACTTGCGCTTGCGGGACTCGCCCAGCGCTCTGGCCTTGTGCTCGGCGATGATGGCCTTGTCCACCAAGGTCTGGAAGTCGGGGAAGTCCACAATAGAGAGCTTGTCTTGCAGCTCCTCAGACAAGCCCTCCATGAACTTCTCCTGCTTGGCCTCATCAGTGGCCACCTCAGCAGGAGCGTACCTCGCCAAATGGTTGAACTCATGGAGGTACTCAGTCACAGATTTGCGCCCCTGTTTGAGCGCAAGGAACTCCTTCTTCTTCAGCTTCATCAGGCCGGCGGGAACATGGGCCCGACGGAAAGCTGAACGGAACTCCTCCCACGAGACCACGTGTCCCGCAGGCTGCATGGCGAGGAAGTTCTCCCACCATGAGAGTGCCGCACCCTCCAACTGATGGGATGCGAAAAGTGCCCGCTCCTGCTCCTGGCACTGAGCAACGTTGAGCTTCCGCTCAACCAGACGCAGCCAGTCGTCCGCGTCCAAGGGATCCTCGGACCGGGAGAAGGTAGGAGGCTGCGTACGGAGGAACTCCGCAAGCCCCCCACGAGTCTGGTGCCCACCTCCAGATCCAGAGGCACCAGAGGGAGTGGAGGTGTTCCTGGCGATAACCTCCAACACCCTGCGGTCCTCCGAACGATTGCGTTCGATTTGCATGAGGACTTCCGCCATGGTCGGAGGAGGAAGCTCCTCATCGGGACTACGGTACGATTCCGCCGCTCGTGTCCCACCACCATCCCGATTTACTAAGACCGCTTAGATACGATTCAAGACCCAAGAGCACAAATCCAAACTTAGTTAAAATGACCAAAGAATAGCCACAAAGAACATGAGACCGCAAGTCACCGAATCAACTTCCCGAAACGACTAACCCGTATGGAAGAACGAGTAATCGTTTGAGAAGACCCAAAATTTCAGAACTAACTTCTAGCTCAAAACAGCCCAAAATCAAGATATAACCACCTAATAGAGTATAGGCATTAGCTAATCTCATATCACTTCTTACCCCTTTCATTCCCACAAGTTTTAGTTGAACTTACCTCTCATTTCCTACCTTAATTACTAACCACTAGCTAGCTGTCCGAATCCTTTTCTCCAAGCTCTCATGTTTCTCCCAAAACCAATTTAATCGATAGCGGCTAATTTTTGAAAGGAAGAGAGGAACAACTTTTTCAAAACTTAAGTGGGAGTAAGGTGAGATGAGCAAGCTAAGATAGATAAGGAGTAAAATCTGAGAACTTACTTAAGTTTTCATATACTATTTGAAAGTAAGTTTTCAAAATATCCTAAAGGCGACCAAGCTAGGGGTTTCTACACAAGATGGCTCGATACCAACTTTGTGAGGACCGGAATATTTAACTAGGAACACTTAACCTCCAAATGGTTCTAGTGTTACTAATTAAACATTCTAAGCCTCGATGGACATATGCTTCCTGCACTGCCGATACGTACATCATCACAAAATTACACATCAATTCCATACACATACATCACTAAGTTCAACAACGACATACATAAAGTAAAGTTATTACAAAGGAGAGCCGACTGCCAAATAGATCAATATACAAGAATGACAATGGAGCAAAAGCGCCATAAGATGGCTAGAACAAAAGTCGACCGGTTAGCCACACACCCACAAGGCAACCGACCGGGCCGCTAAGCTAGTCGCCCATAGCTACCACAACACACTCACAAAAGTGAGGCCCCTGCTCACCTTCCTCCTCTGCAACAAAACAATTAAGCATAGCAACTGAGTACAAAGATTGTCTTTGTACCCGCAAGACTGACGTGTGGAATAGCAGACCTATTCATAACTACATGCAAGCTTACTTAGGTGGAGGCCATATGTTTCATTTGCACAAAGCCAAATTTATTTGCAATAATATAATACATTCAAAAGCAAGTTTGCAAATATGTTTCATTATCAAAGTAACAGTAAGTAAAGGTACATACAAGAACCACATGGAAGTGACTACCCCAATAGTCACCACAACATAGCACGAATCCCAGATTCGTACCACCCATCAAGTTTTAGTTTAAAAGGTTGTAGTCTAGTTCTCACGGGGCGTAGCCGAGCGTGTCCATAACCTAGGACGAGGCTATTCGAATAGTTTTAACCTGCGCAGGTGTACCAATGTACCCACACTTCGCATCGCTTCAAGCCGCAAGCACACTACAGAAGGTATGCCGGCCCGCTAAGTCCTACGAGACATTTCCAATCTTGTGTATTAACCACGAGCCGCTCAGTATGGGTAGAAACACCATACGCTACATTGCAAGCCGAAGACAACCACCCGTTACGGGGAAACCTTCGGACACTACAATGCTCCCACCTCCATCCCTCCCGCGACTCCTGCGCTCCCGAGCCAATACACGCCAAAGTACTAAGTCAAGAGAGTCCCATACCCTCTAGTGTGGTTAGCACGCAAATTGCTCGAAGACGGTGGCGCAAGTAACTCGGTCCTTAATGACCCGGCACCATTCCAGTCCACACCCAAAATCACACCAATCATACCACAGCCCAAGTCTAAATCATTTTGTTTCCAGCTTAGTTTTCATAAGTAGACATGGCACAAGGTTGAAATCATAATCATAATAAGTTTTATAGATCAAGGTTATCGACAAGTCGATAACCGCCCATTTCTACCGGAGACTAAGCATGGCTAAGCAATTGATTCGCAACTACTAAGTGACAAGAGCCCATCCACGAACTCTAAATCACAGCAAGTAACCTAGGCTCATGGTAGTAGAGGATAATCATTTGCTAAGGAAATGCATCTACTAGGCCAACTATTAAAACAAAGTAGCAATGCATACATAGAATTTGTAATCAACATAAATACTTAAAATACTGGGATTAACATGATCAAACTCGCTTGTTCGCTTGTCGTTGCTCAATTTGTTGCGGAGGGTCGCTCTCGGGTTACCGCAAATGTCGAATCCTGCGAAAAGGCAAAAAGAACCAAGAACAACCAATAAGACGAGCAAAACTTAAACAAAAGAGCAAGCAAAATTATCCAAAACGACGAAATTTATACACAGGGTAGAATACAAACATACCTAAACATAGAAACTGGAAAAACCTAATTTGGATTTGTGGTGCAAAAGATATTACTTAAAAACTCATTTTCGCCATAATTAGCAATCAGAGCAAAAATATTTTCTAGAAAGGTTTTGAAGCTGAAATTTTATGGCAGCTGCCTACTGGTATAGTGGTAACCCATATAAAATTTCAGGTCATTTGGAGTTAAAATGATTTAGTTAAGATTTTTCCAAGTTCTACAACTAGCATATCTCATTTCTAGGGACATGAATAAAGACAAAGCCTAGATCAAATTAAAGCATGTCTACAGCCAAATTTACTGAGTTGAGTTTGCTTACTTTGCAACTACAGAGAGGAAGTTATGTGGTTTACAAATTTTTCATGAATTTCTAGGCCTCATTTTTCATTAAACAAGATCATGCTATTTAAATCATTTTCTCACTACAACACAGGGGCCTAATTTCATTCTCGATTAAAGTTCATACTATAACAAAGCTACAACAACTAGAATCATTCAAAAAGGAGTTAAAATGACAAAGTTATGCACTTCTCAAATTTGAAACAAAGAAAAGACTTAGGAAACTTTGAGTTCTTGGGAGGTCCAAACGAATCGAAGACAAGGGAGAGGTCGTGGGCCGTTAGATCAAGGTCCGACGGCTCACGAGCCTCGGCCACGCGCGACAAGACCTCCTCCCAAGACTGGGAGGTCCGGATCGTTGAGATCCGATCCAACGATCACGACCAGTGCATGCACAGCCACGCAGAGGAGGTCCTCGCGCTTAACGGAGGTCGTGGCCGCCGATCAAGATCCGGCGTCCCGAGCACTAGGGAAGGTCCTAAGAGTAAGCCTACAGAGGAGGTCTAGCCCGTTAGATCTAGATCTAACGGTCCGAGCCAAGGGAGGTCCTAAAGCTACGGATCTAAACGGAGGAGGTCCTCAACGGTCTAGATCTCCGCAGGGAGGTCTTGATCGGTTAGATTTAACCGAGGAGGTCTTGATGGCCAAGATCTACTCGGGGAGGTCCTAAACGGTAGTGATCTAACGGGAGAAGATCTGGACGGCTCGGATTAGACCTAGGGAGGTCCTGAACGGTCCAGATCGACGCGAAGGGAGGTCCGAGCGCTAAAGACTCGCATAAAATGAGATCTAACGCCGATCTAAACCGGGAGGTCGTGAACGGCCAGGATCGAGCCTAAGAGGTCCTGAAGGTGGTTTTCTTTGTAAAAGGCCACGGTGGCTTTTACAAAGACGACCCGAGGGTGGTCTGAGGTGGTCTTTGCATAATGACCAAGGGGAGGTCTTTTGCAAAGAGGACCTCGTGGAGGTCCCGAAGGTGGTTTTACAAAAATGACCTCGAGGAGGTCTTCTTGCAAGAGTGGTCCTAGCGGCTAGGATTTAACCAAGGTGGTCCTAGACGGCTAGGATCAACTCGAGGAGGTCCTAGACACCGAGGTTTTTGCGAAAAGAACCTAAGGCCCATATCTAATCTTGGAGAGGTCGTGAACGGCCAAGATTAGTCACAGGAGGTCCGGGTTTTCTTTTAATGGCGGGACCACCGGACAAATGACAAAAAGGCGGCTAAGACAAATTTATTGCTCAAGATTGGCAATGAATGAACCTAAAAGGCGCCAAAGACTTCCGGATTTAACTTCTAAGCCCATGGCCCACTTGTCCGGCGACACAATGGCACAACAAAGATGTGATTAATGCACCCAATGATTAGCAATAAATGGGGCATTGATAATGTCCTAAGAAAGTGACAAAACGGAGGTTTTGAACCAAAAATCCCGAAGGGCTCAACGGTTTGCCGCGGCGATGGGGACTCGCGGCGCGCGACCAAGGGCACCGATATACTCGCAATATTGTCGCGGACCTAGCGGAGGCACTCGACGGCGGCGACGTTTTAAACGCCATGAGCCGAGAATGACGGAGGACGGTGTTTCGGCAAAACCGAAATGACAAAGTCGAGCGCCACGAGCTAAGCTAGCTAGACCCTAAGCCCTAAGGGACAAAAATGGACTCACCCGAGTGTAGGAAGGTCCAGAGGAAGACGGAGGGACTTGGAGGAGGTCGATGAAGTCCCGCGTGAAGAGCTTGCCGGAGATGGAGAAGAAGGCGACCTCGACCCCGACAAGCGCCTCCCCAACTTGACCACCTCGCGATGGATAACCACAAGAAGTTAGAGAATGCTCGAGGTGCTCGAGATGACAAGAAAAACAGCAAAAACGTTGTCGGAACCGCTGGAGCTCGAGCTTCGGCAGGAGCTCCAAAGGTGGCAATGGAGGTTTCGAGGTGGCGGTGTTTTGGGGTTTGAGTTTGAGGACCACTCAACCGAGGGAGCTCAAGCACCCAAGAACGAAGAAGGAAAAAGGAGAGGAAGTTTTCGTGCTATGTATAGCACCGGGAGTTTGGCAAGGGCTAGGCAACCCATCAGTGAGCAAGAACCAAGCCCTCGCCAACGCACGCACGAGGACAAGTGGCGAGAGCAGTGAAGACTTTGAGGTTAAAGCCGACTAGCAATAAATGCATGTCGTGAGAAAGAGTCATTGACAAGAGGCAAAGGTGACATCTCACCGCCCCAACCGCTCTCGACCTCGACACACGCACGCAGGTGCGAAATTTCATGGCGGCACTCGGGGAGGTCGTGAGGAAGCAACACGCGCTAAGGAGGTCCCGGGCGTCCCGATTTGCTTGGGAGGTCTGGGACGTCCCGTAATCGCCGAGGCGGGAGGTCCGAGCGCGCGAGGAGGTCCGGGAGGTCGTGAGTCCCACGATGGACATCCCACGGCTTGACCACCCCAAAGCGCCGAGGGCGCTAAGAGCTCGGATCGGTGGGAGGTCGTGGCGCTGGATGGAGATCCAACGACTCAGCTTGCGCGCACGAGATCGAGCTCGGGCGCGACGCTGCGCACATGGCTCGACCGAGTCGATCGTCTGGGTCAGACTCGGGTCTGACTCGAGCCCGAGTTTGACTCAGACCTAAATTGAGTTCTAAACAGATTTGGAGTTTGAGGGTTTGTTTGAGATAGCAAACTCACTCCAAAAATTATGGAATTTTTACAGGAGCTTGCTAGCTGAGTTAATGACCTCGTATAGGATTTTCAGAGGTTTTTGTGCTATGCTTTTTCCTCCAAAAATTTAACAAAGCACTGGCTCAAGGTTTGACCAGATTTTGAATCGGTTTGACTGTCCTCCAAAAAATTTTCAAACAATGTCTAAAATTTGTGAAACTTTTCAGAGGGGTCACATATCATCCCAAGAACTTAGGAAAAATATTTCCAGGAGATGATCCAGAGGTTTGACAAGATTGTTTTTGAAGTTCAAGATTTGGATCAAAAGACTTGTGACTTCGTATTTCCATAACTTCTTGTACAATACTTGCTTGGTACAATAGGAAATACAGGATGTAAGAAAAAGTTTTCATTTCTACTCATTTTCTTACATTTGAAACACAAGCCTAAAATTGGGATGTTACAGTCCATGCGATTCCGCTCGATTCGAGCGTAACCTCACCATGGTCTGAGGAGGGGAAGTTCTCATCGAAACCAAATGCACTGATCATTGCGGTGGTTCTTGTCATCTGCTCCACAAAAATAGGTTAAACACAACTCCGAACAGAGACAAAGAAAACAACTAACCCTAAACAAACAACCTTTAAAACCCAAATAACCACATAAAATTGCAGCAAGATCATAAAGATAACAACCATCTTCCTATTATGACTAACTCGTATGGAAAAAAACGAGTAATCAATTTTTCAGGAAGACAAATTCAGAATACTAACTTCTGTTCGAGACAGCTAGGAACAGGGTGAAAATCGTACTAAAGGAGGGTCGGACACTAAGCTAACTCATATCACTTCTTACCCTGTTAACCCTTCAAGTTTTTAGTGGAATTAATCTCTCATGATGTCCCCAAAACCAATCTACTCGATAAACAACTATCTTTTTGAAAGAAGATGAGAGGAAAACTCAGCTTTCAAATTCAGTTTAGAATGAGGTGAGATGAGCAAACTAGGATAGATGAGAAGTAAAAGCTGAGAACTTACTTAAGATTTTCAGAAAGCAACGATATTTGGAAAGTAAGTTTTCAAAATATACTAGGGACGACCAAGCTAGGGGTTTCTACGGTCAAGATGGCTCGATACCAACTTTGTGAGGACCGAATATTTAACTAGTAACACTTAACCTCCAAATGGTTCTAGCATTACTAATTAAACATTCTAAGCCTCGATGGACATATGCTCCTGCATTGCAGATATGCACATCATCACAAAATTATACATCAATTCCATACACATACATCACTAAGTTCAACAACGACATAAAGTAAAGTTATTACAAAAGAGAGCCGACTGCCAAATAGAACAATATACAAGAATGACAATGAAGCAAATGTGCCATAAGATGGCTAGAACAAAAGTCGACTGGTTAGCCATACACCCACAAGGCAACCGACCGGCCGCTAAGCTAGTCGCCCATAAGCTACCACAACACACTCACAAAGTGAGGCCCTTCTGGCTCACCTTCCTCCTCTGCAACAAAACAATTAAGCATAGCAACCGAGTACAAAGATTGTCTTTGTACCGCAAGATCGACGTGTGGAATAGCGCACCTATTCATAAACTACATGCAAGCTTATTTAGGTGGAGGTTGTATGTCTCATTTGCATGAAGCCAACTTTATTTGCAATAATGTAATGTATTTCAAAAGCAAGTTTGCAAATCTGTTTTGTTATCAAAGTAACAATAATAAAGATACATACAAGTAATCACTGGAAGTGACTATCCCAATAGTCACCACAACATAGCACCTAATCCCGATTCGTACCACCCATCAAGTTTTAATTTAAAAGGTTGTAGTCTAACTCTTGAAAGACCTCCCCAAGCGTGTCCATAACCTAGACGAGGCTATTCGAATAGTTTTAACCTGCGCAGGTGTACCAATGTACCCACACTCGCATCGCTTTAAGCCAAAAGCACACTTCAGTAGGTATGCCAACACGGCTAAGTCCTACGAGACGCTTTCCAATATTGTGTATTAACTACGAGCCTCGTATGGGTAGAAACACCATACGCTTACATTGCAAGCCGAAGACAACAAATCCCATCCCGTGAAGTCTTTCTGACACTACAATGCTCCCAACACCATCCCTCCTGCGACCTCCTCGCGACCCGGAGCCAATACACGCCAAAGTACTAAGTCAAGAGAGGTCCCATACCTCTAGTGTGGTTAGCACGCTAAAATGCTTGGTTTAGTGTAACAAGATGTTCGGTCCTTGTTGACTTAGGCACCATTCCATCACACCCAGAATCACACCAACATACCATTGTGCCCAAGCCTAAATCATTTTGCTTTTAGTTTTAGTTTTCACAAGTAGACATGGCACAAGGTGGAAATCATAAATCATAATAAGTTTTGTGTGATCAAGGTTATCGACAAGTCGATAACCGCCCATTTCTACCGGCTAAGCATGGCTAAGCAATTAATTCGCAACTACTAAGTGACAAGAGCCCATCCACGAACTCTAAATCACAAAGAAGTAACCTAGGCTCATGGTAGTAGAGGATAATCATTTGCTAAGGAAATGCATCTACTAGGCCAACTATTAAAACAAAGTAGCAATGCATACATAGAATTTGTAATCAACATAAATACTTAAAATACTGGGATTAACATGATCAAACTGCTTGCCTTCTTGCTGTTGCTCAATTGGTTGCGGAGGATCGTTCTCGGGATTACCGCAAATGTCGAATCCTAAGCGAAAGGCAAAAAGAACCAAGAACAACCAATAAGACGAGCCACAAATAAACAAAAGAGCAAGCAAAACTTAACCAAATGCGACGAAATTTACACATAAGGTAGAATACGAATATACCTAGACATAAAAACTGGAAAAACCTAATTTGGATTTGTGGTGCAAAGATAATGCATAAAAATACATTTTCTACCATAATTAGCACTCAGAGCAAAATTATTTTCTAGAGAGATTTTGAAGCTGGAATTTTATGGTAGCTACCTCTGGTATAGAGGTAACCCATATAAAATTTCAGGTCATTGAGTTAAAGTGATTTAGTTATGATCTTTCTAAGATGCAAAATTGGCATAATGCACTTTCCAGAGCATAAATATGTTCAAAACTAATTTACAGAGAAGTATACCAACAGAGGGTTTCCTAGAATTTATCAAATATATTTTGCATTTACAGAGAATTACTTGTGCATTTTATAAGTCTTCCGTAATTTTCTAAATGCAAAAATAGGTACTAACTCATTGATCAAGGTTTCATTATAATCTTGGACCTACCATCATTCTTATATCAACCTTGGGTTAATAACAAATTTATCAAGGTTGGAATCATTCATTTTGGACATACACAGAGCAAGATATGCATTTTCTAAAGTTTTATTCATTTTCTGGAATATTCAAAATGACAGAAATCAAGTTATTCCTAGTTATACAATTTTCTGCTACTGGAACATGCTTAAATCCATTTTTATAATAAGCTAAAGTGATAACATAATTTATTACAGTTGGAATTAACTAAAAAGTAGCTAAAATGAATTAGTTATGAGTTTCTAAAGTTTTTACATCATTTTCAGTCGTTAAATAAATACTTACCGAAATACAGAACAACCCAAAACAAAGAAAACGACGTGGACGCCCGTGGGCCGTAGATTTAAAATCCAACAGCCCACGCACGCTGGAAATAGCGCACGCGCGCCAAACCTAATCGGGGTCCACCGTTGGATCAAGATCCAACGGCCCAAACGAGTGCATGCAACCGGACGATGCGTTGCCTCGGTGAACTCACGACCGCAGATCTAAAGATGAACGGCTTAGAACCCACATCTAACCTGAAGGTCCGATTGCACACATGATCTCAGCCGCAGATCGCGAGATGGACGGTCCAGGATGATGAGGGGAACCGGAGGGTCCGAACGCATACAAGATCTAGGCCGTTGATCAAGGGATCGACGGTGGCTATTGATTGAAGTTCAAAAGGGATGCTGACACGTGGGACACGCATGTCAGTGACCTTGAGTTACTACCGCAACGATTTAACCCACGTGCACGCGCACCGCCCACAAGTCGGCGACTGCGAGGCATGTTAAGACCAAATTAATGATTCTAATGATTGACATTAATTAGACTCTAATGATCACGAGATTTGATTCTAACCCTCGCCCACCAACAATGACCTGAGGTTAATTCCGACAGCGATTAAATGCCAACTCCTTTAATTAAGCAATGATTAGATATTAATGATGTCGGAACAGAGCGGGATTGATCCAGAGAGCGATTAAAGGATGTTGGGCCCACAAGTCAGTGGTTCAACAATAATGATTAAGACACAGATAATACTAATAATTGGTAATTAATGTGTCCTAATGAGTCGACGAAACGGAGCTCCTCGCCAAGAAAATCCGAGTGGCTTCCACGGCAAATCGCCGGCGACACCGGCGCGCGCGCCACCAAGGACCAAAATGGATCCGCAATAGCACAAAGAATCTAGGGTAGCATTCTCACCGCGCGGCGGATTCAGAACGCCGCCAGCCGGAAACGAAAATGGGAGCTATCGCTAAACACTTAAAATTGCGATGAGCTCCACCGCAAGCCTAGGATGCGGTGCCAAAGCTTCTAAGGACTAATAAGAAGCTACCTTAGCGACGAGAAGCTTCAAAGATGGCCTGAGATGCTTGATCACGGTGGAAGCTCACGACACGAAGAAGAAAGGTTGAAAATGACCCCGAGCCAAATGAGTGATCCCAAAGCATCGTGATAGCTTTATTAAGGTTCACAGAGGCTACATGAGCAAGTAATAGAAAAGGGAGCACTCACCTGAGCTGAGCAAGAAGATGACCAAAATCGGCCGAATTTGAACAAACCCCAAATTGGACAATTCCTGAGAATCAATTCCAAAATTAAGTGAGGGGAAATGTTCAAGGAAGTGAATAGATAAAGTTAGGGCAAAGAAACATGAAGGAGGACCACTGGAACACCAAGAACACCAATGAAGCTTCACGGGTCAACAATGGCGGTTTGCCATTTTTGAGGTATTAAGCTCCAATACTGTGGGTGAGACTTGGTGGTGGTCTAAAGAGATACTAGGAAGCAATGAGGGTGCTTATAAAGCCAAGAAAGTGTTAGGGTTTGCACCACACTTCTTTCGGGCGGCAAAACGCAGCACCACGCACGCACGACAAGGAAAGAGGTGTAGACGTGCATTAGGGCATGGCTGGCTCAATGTACCGCCCATACCCCTACACGCCGGCTATAGTGGCTTTAGGGAGCAAGAAATGACCTCACCATGCCTTGCAATCGTTTCGCACGCGGAAGGTTGAAGATGACCAGCGCAAAAGCTCGGGCGATTCACACCGCTGGATGAGACACGAACGGCCGAGATAGTGCCACGCCACGGGCTTTAAAACACAACGGAGAGGATGCGAACCCTACGATTAGAATTGAACGGCTCAGATAGCTCCACGTTGCAATTCAAATTACAACGAGGTAGACGCGAGCGTTGGATCTTAATCCAACGGCTCAGATTCAAAAATGCAACCGAGGGTCCGAAGGCTTCGGAAATCTCAACGTTGGATGGGGATCTATCGGTGACAATCAAACTTGCAACCGAGGGTCCGAATGGTTTCACGCGCGCGGCGTGCGATTTAGATCTAACGGTTGAGATCCACCGCGCTTTAAAGAGTGGCTCGGTGCATCTAGTTGATCGACTAAGTCGGTTGGCTCGAGCCCGAGTCCGACTAACCAAGCAACAAGAAACCAAGTTTGACTTTGAAAAGAACAGAGACTCGAAGATTTATTTGAGGTAGCAAAATAACTCCAAAAATTATGAAAATTTTACAGAGCTTGCTAACTCAGATATTAACCTTGTGTAAAATTTTCAGCGATTTTTATGCTGCGAATAAATCTCCAAAATTCTGCAAGGCTCTGTTTTAATGTTTGACTGAGAGTCAAACAGTTTGATCACTCTAAAATTTTCAAACAATTTCTAAAAATTGTGAGATTTTTCAGAGGGTCGATACCATCACAGAGACTTAGGAAAAATATTTCCAGAGGATGATCATAAGATTTGACAAGATTGTTTTGGAATAACAAGATTTGGATCAACAAGACTTGTGACAATGTATTTCCATAATTCCTTGTACAAGAATTTCTTGGCACCACAGAATTACATGATGTAAGAAAAAGTTTTAATTTCTACTGATTTTCTTACATTTGAAACACAAGCCCAAAATTGGGATGTTACACCCACGACCACCCTATAGCACCAACTCTAGGACGTCTGGGGCACCTACGCCGAGCACCCTGGACCACCCCCGAGCCAACCACGACCTCTATGGAAACGGCCAAGGTCTCTTCGAGATAATAGCCATGGCCTCCCATGAGCGTCCAGGACCTCAACATTTTATAAAAGTCAACCCATCGCATAAAATCACTAGGCAACTATCCATGACAAAGGACTTGGCTATACGAATAGATTTTTACACTCTGCAGAGGTGTACAACTTTACCCACAATTCACGACCTCTCTAGCGGGGTGGTTCCCATTGAAACCTTGCTCATTTCCGAAGATGAGCAGCCTAAAGAGCGCGATAAGGCCTTTACAAAGCTTGGAACTGGCCCAGAGCTGCCCGCTAAGGTTTCACTTCTAACGGGCCTCACACCACGTCAGATTTGTGCCCCCTCTTGCGCCAGCGAATCACACGCTCAACCACAACAGAACCAAGTTAGCTCTTTGCTAATTATTTGGCCCAGACCACCTCCATAAAGTGATCTTATGGTTGCACGAAAATACCTGGATCATTGGATCACAAAGTAAAGTCCTTAGTTGTTGCTCAAGCAAGACCAACCACAAACCAAAAGTGACTCTAGGGCACCACCCTAGAGCACCCACTACTCACTCCCAACCATCTTGCCCGAGCATAAAACAGTTTTAGGGTTCACCCAAGACAAAGGACCACCAAGTCCTGGCACAAGATTAACAAGGTGGCACCACACAACAAGTTCCATAGCTTATTAGTCAAGATTATTAAAGAAAGAAAAACAAGGTTCTCCTATTCACGGGGTTCTAAGCCAAGCTAAGCATACTAGGGACCCAAGTTGGCAAAACGAAGGGTGCCAAACAAAACCAGCCCAACTAAGGTTTCCGATGGAAATCATGCCAACATGATAAGTACAAATATCCAAGGAGGGTTAGTGTCAAGTAGGTAAAGCTACTGCCCAAAACCTTTGTTACAAAAGTAGCCATGCAAGATAAAGTAAAACAATATACATTTGAAAAGCTAGGTTCAAGAATGATCAAAGGTCTATGACTTGCCTTCATTGGGCAAAGGGGAGGCTTCAGTAGAGGCCGCTAGATCCAAGAACTCCTCTTCGAACTCAGAACCTACACGTTCGCAAAAAACTAAATAAAAGACAAGCTCAGGCAAAAGAACTTACAAGGAACAAAAGAACTTAAGCAAATCCAACTTAAAACCAAAAGAACAGGAGGTCCTGGCTTGAGGGGAGGTCCAACTCAAGAGAGAGTGAGATTCGGATCTCAAGCATGGAGAGAACAAGGTGAAAGCAAAGAGGCTAGGAATGAGGTAAAAGGTGGTGAAGGAGAGCTCTCTCGGCTACAAATAGCAAGAGAGGGGCAAAGGTGAGAGCACTGAGGCTCAGGGCAATGTGTCAAGGGTAGGTGAGCAAAAGTACAAGGATAAGACAAGGCAAACCATCAAAAGGAGGAATAAAGTACCTCAGATGTGACTACATTCAATGTGCCGCAGCAACATTAAATATTCAGAGACTTTCCGTTGCCAAGTGTGCGAAAAAGCCAAGGGGGACAGAGCTGGCTCAAACAAAGTGGTTGGTCAAAGCAACAGAAAAAAGTCACGACCACAGGAGGAGGTCTTGCGAGGGAGGAGGTCCTGCGAAGGAAAAGGTCCTGCGAAGGAGGAGGTCCTGCTCCACTGGGGTGGTTTTTGCAAAAAGACCAGGGGTCATGACCATATAAGGTGGTCGTGACAAAAGAGTGTGGTCTTTGCAAAAAGACCAGATGTCATGACCATATAGGGTGTTCGTGACAAAAGAGGGTGGTCTTTGCAAAAAGACCAAAGGTCATGACCACATAGGATGGTCGTGACAAAAGAGTGTGGTCTTTGCAAAAAGACCAGAGGTCATGACCACATAGGGTGGTCGTGACAAAAGAGGGTGATCTTTCGAAAAAGACCAGAGGTCATGACTACATAGGGTGGTCGTGACAAAAGACCAAAGGGGAGGTCCTAAGGACAAGGAAGTCCTGAGAAAAAGAGGAGGTCCAAGGGTTAAGGAAAAAGGCACACAAACCAGGGCCACACGATCTTGATCGGGTGATCCAAGGAGATGGAGATGTTCAGGCCGCGTGAACGCGCACTTACATTGGGGCCATCCAAACTCAATCGGACACTCCACCATGTAAGGGTACGTTTAGACCATCCGAACACCTCTTCTCAATCGAGCCATCCAAACAGAATCTAACGGTCCTGGAGAGGGGAAGGCGCGCACTAGATCTGGACTTAAAGGAGGTCCAGTACAAAGGGGTTTCAACGGATAAGATTCAAAGGGGTAGAGGATCTAATGACGGAGACCCATGAAAGAGGTCCAAGGCCAAGGAACTCAAGGGCATAAGGGTACAAGGGGAGGTCCTGGCGATCAAGATCTACAAAGGGGAGGTCTTGACGGTTAAGATCTACAAAGGGGAGATCCTGACAGTCAAGATCTACAAAGGGGTGGTCCTGACGGTCAAGATCTACGAAGGGGAGGTTCTGATGATCAAGATCTACAAAGGGGAGGTCCATAGGACCAAGGGATCGGGTCCAGGAGGAGGTCCAGAAGAGGAAAACTAGGTTAAGGGGCACACAAGGCAAACAAAGAAAAAGAGCCAAAAGCCAAAGAACAACAAGGAACTCCAGCAACGAACAAAGAGCTAAAAGGATTTAGTTGTAGTTAAGTTAATTCAAGTTAAACCTCCAACATTTCCAAAGTTCTAGGTTAAGCTTGAGAAAACGAATAAATCGAATGGTTTCTTTTTAGGTTTTGAAATCTGGCAAGAACTCTAAGACAATCAGGACGCTACAGACCTTCACCCCTTAAAGGGAATCTCGACCCCGAGATTCGGGCTAGCTAGAGAATAGGTGCGAGAACTCCTTCTTGAGGTCCTCTTTATGCTCCCAAGTTGCTTCTACTTCAGTGTGGTTGCTCCATTGCACTTTGCAAAGCTTGATGGTCTTGGTTCTTGTGACTCGCTTAGACACGTCCAAGATCTTGATAGGCTTCTCTTGATAGGTGAGGTCTTCTTAGAGGTCCAGGGTTTCTAAGGACATCTGCTCCTCAGGTACTCGCAAGCACTTCTTTAACTGGGACACATGGAAGACACTGTGCACACCAGACAGCTGAGGAGGGAGATCCAACTTGTAGGCAACTTCTCCTCTTCGGGCAAGGATCGGAAAAGATCCAATAAATCTTGGTGCAAGCTTCCCATCGACTCAAACGTGCATTCCTTTGAGAGGAGACACTTTTGAGGTACACTTGATCTCCAGAAGCAAAAGCTAGGTCTCGAAGTCTATTGTCGGCATAGCTCTTCTGTCGGGTTTGAGCAGTTTTCAACTTTTCTCTTATGGACTTCACTTAATCTTCTGCTTCTTTTAAGAGATCTGGTCCAAGAACTTGTCCTTCACATGACTCTGTCCAGTACAAAGGTGTTCTACACTTTCTCCCATAGAGAGATTTAAATGGTGACAATTGAAGACTTGCTTGGTAACTGTTATTGTAAGAGAATTCAGCATAGGGTAACATCTGGTCCCAACT
Source organism: Ampelocalamus luodianensis (assembly GCA_036346255.1). Classification (NCBI taxonomy): domain Eukaryota; kingdom Viridiplantae; phylum Streptophyta; class Magnoliopsida; order Poales; family Poaceae; genus Ampelocalamus; species Ampelocalamus luodianensis. Next base: position 19,422,355 of record CM070627.1, on the reverse strand, counting down.
AGCTTGCTTTTCCAGAGCACAAGCCCTTAACATGTCCTCAAGGATCTGATTAACCCTTTCGGTTTGGCCATCAGTTTGTTGGTGATAAGCTGTGCTGAAGTTGAGGTATGTGCCCAGGACATCATGCAACTTTTGCCAAAACTTAGAGGTGAACTGAGATCCTCTGTCTGACACAATCTTCAGAATAGGTGGTCTTAACGGGGATGAAATATGTCACTTTTGTCAAGCGATCCACAATCACCCAAATGGAGTCAAAACCAGCTTGGGTCCGGGGTAGACCAGTTATAAAGTCCATCCCGATCTCTTCCCATTTCCACTCGGGAATGGGCAAAGGCATCAAAAGACCTCCTGGTCTTTGGTGTACAGCTTTGACCTTTTGACAAGTATCACACTTGGCTATAAATTCTGTAATTTCTATTTTCATGCTAAGTCACCAGTACATCTCCTTGATGTCTTGATACATCTTTGTAGCTCTTGGATGAATGGAGTACAAGGCTTCATGGGCTTCTTTCAGGAGAACCTTCTTGAGGTCTGTGTTATTTGGTACACACAGCCTTTTATCGAACCAAACTGTCCCTTGTTCATCTTCTGAAAACCTCAAAGATCTCCCTTTTCTCATGTTGCTTTTGATCTCTTGGTTGTCGGCATCTTCAACTTGAGCTACCCGAATTTGACCTTGCAAGGTGGGTTGTACTTCAAGAGTTGCTAAAATCCCTTCTTCAACTAACTCAAGCCTGAGCTTTTGAAATTCCTTGTGCAAAGTTGGTTGGCTTTCTTTGATCATCAAGGTGCTGCTATAGACTTTCCTGCTCAGAGCATCTGCGACTACATTGGCATTGCCGAGGTGATAGTGAATTCCCACATTGTAGTCCTTAATTAGTTCCAACCACCTTCTTTGTCTCATGTTCAAATTAGCTTGTGTAAAAATATACTTCAAACTTTTGTGATCTGTGAAGACCTCACAGCGGTTCCCAATGAGATAGTGGCAGCAAATTTTCAAAGCATGCACTACGGCTGCTAGCTCCAAATCATGTGTAGGGTAATTTGCTTCATGAGGTTTCAATTGCCGAGAGGCATAGGCTACCACTCTCGTTACATCAAAACATAATCAAGACCTTGTCGAGAAGCATCACAATAAACCTCAAAATCCTTTCGGACATCTGGCAAAACCAAAACTAGGGCAGAGGTCAAACGCTTCTTGAGCTCTTGAAAATTTTGTTCACACTCAGAGGTCCAGCAGAACTTCTTCTCTTTCTTCAACAACTGAGTAAGAGGTCTTGTAATTCGGGAGAACCCTTCAATGTACCTTCTGTAATAACCTGTCATTCCAAGAAGCTTCGAATTTGAGGCACTGACTTAAGAGGTTCCCAATTAAGCACGTCTTGGACCTTATTGGGGTTGACATAAACTCCTTTTCCGGACAGGACATGTCCCAAAAAGACCACTTTATTTAAACAGAACTTACATTTGCTAAACTTGGCAAACAGTTGGTGAGTTCTAAGCTTTTCCAAAACCAAGTTGAGGTGCTTTACATGCTCTTCTTCACTTCTGGAGTACACAAGAATGTCATCAATGGACACAATGACAAACTTATCAAGGTACTCCATGCACACTCTGTTCATCAAGTTCATAAAGTAGGCAGGGGCATTGGTTAGCCCAAAGGACATGACAGTGAACTCAAACAACCCATATCTTGTTGAGAAAGCTGTCTTGGGGATGTCTTCTTTTCGAATCTTGAGTTGATGGTATCTTGACCTCAAATCTATCTTTGAGAACACCCCAGCACCTTTCAATTGGTCAAACAGATCATCAATCCTTGGTAAATGATACTTATTTTTGATGGTGAACTCATTTAGAGCACGATAATCCACACATATTCTTTGTGTGCTATCTTTCTTGGCAACAAAAATCACTGGAGCTCCCCAAGGTGAGGAGCTAGGTCTAATAAAACCTTTGCTCAACATATCCTCAATTTGTTGTTTCAGCTCTACTTGATCATCAACATGCAACCTATAAGGTCTCTTGGAAATGGGGGAGGTCCCTGGAACAAGGTTTATGACAAATTCCAGGTCCCTATCTGGTGGCATCCCTGGGAGCTCACTAGGAAACACATATTGGAAGTCTTGGACCACTGGAACATCTTCCAAAGAAACCACTTGGGCACTGCAAGCTAAAGCTTTATCAAACCTTTTTGAGAAGGCCTCAAACTTCACTGTGACTCCACTGGGACTAGTCAAGGATATGCTTCGGCCATTACAATCCAACATGGCATGGTGGTCTGCAAGCCAATCCATTTCTAAAATCACATCTAGGGATTTAGTGTCCAAGAGGATAAGGTTGGCTAGAAATTCTACTCCTTTTATGACCAACTCAACTTGTGGACAACTCTGGTTCGTACTTAACTCCGAACTGTGATTGGACCAACAAGGTTACTTCAGAGGGGCAATTCAAAACGGTGCTTGGCAAAGAAAACTCGAGAGATAAATGAATGAGAAGCCCCGAATCAAATGCAATAGCAACAGTGGTGCTAATTTACTAAGAACGCATCCTAGTACAAAGATCCGGGAGGTCTAAGCTTCCTCTACTGCAACATGGTTCACACGACCTCTTCCAAAAGGTTGGGAGGTCCTACAGCCTGCTGAGAGGTCCTAAGGAGGAGGTCCTCACAACTTGCTCTGTCCTTTGTGGGCACTGGTTGGCAAAGTGCCCTATTGATGACACTTGAAACAAGTGACTCCTATCGCTCGGGAGGTCGTGACTTGTTGATTGCTGCTACTGACGTTGCGGCGTTGACCTTGAGTAGCAGGGCGGGAGGTCCTAGAAGAGGTCCTAGAGGTACTGGGAGGTCCTTGGTGCCGATCTTTGATGCTATCGCGCAGGTTCGCACACGTTGAGGAGGTCCTTGCTGAGCACTTGAGGGTGGCATCTTCCTTTTGTAAGACTCGAAGAGCTCTTTTTGAGATTCTTCAATGAGCAAAGCTTTGTTCACCATATGTTGAAAATCAACATAAGCATTGCCAATCACTTGAACCTTCAAGTTAGTATGAAAACCTCGCTTGAAGCATTTTTTCGGGCATCATCAGTGGCAACATCTTCCTTGGCGTATCGGGACAATTGAGTGAATTTGGTAAGATATTCACTCACGGACATGTTCCCTCGCTTGAGGTCCCGAAACTCATTTTTCTTCATCTCCACCTTCCCATCAGGGACATGGGAGTAGCGAAAAGCTGCTGCAAACTCCGCCCATGTGATCCTCTGGGAATCAACATGAGAGGCACAAAAGGTGTCCCACCATTCTGCGGCTACACCTAATTGGTGCGAAGCAAACAAGACCTTCTCACAATCTTCACAACAAGCAATCTCAAGCTTCTTTTTTGTGGCTCTCAGCCAATGCTCATCGTCTAGAGGCTCAGGAGAATTTGAAAAGGTGGTCGGGCGTGTCTTCATAAACTCAAACAACCTCGACTAGGGGTGCACAAAAGGTGGAGGTGATGGCACAACTGCGGCTTGGCTGCTTTGACTCATCATGGCAAGCAAGGCTGTGGTGGTCTGGCTTTGCTGGGCCATCATTTGATTCATGTTCTGCATCATTGAGCTCATCATCTGTGCTTGAGCTGCCATGAACTGCCCTAGACCTTGTTCTGACACTGGTGCTAGAGGAGGTGGTGGTGGAGGCAAGCTGCTCTGTGGCTCATCTTGGCTAGCCGATTGTCGAGTCCGAACTATCTCGCATAGAACTCTCGGGTTAAAAGATAAGAAGGAAAGCATAGTAGATAAGGGGGAAAAGCACAAAGGTGAGTAAGAGCAGGGGAGAAAGATCAGATTAACCTATTAGGGTAATCGGTTAAACCTGAAACCAAAAGCCTGGGGGCTAAAGAGAGGCAACAAAACTCAAACGGAGGTCCTATTGACCCTACTAATCTGTACAAAACTAAAAGGACCACTACCACTTAAAATTAAAGAAGCAACTCTATAGAAAATTACAAGGATAAGGAGGTCAAATTACTCTTACAAATAAAGTTCCAGAGAGAGGAGAAAAGAAGAAAGTAGAGTAGGATGAGAAAAAGAATCGGACAAGGTAAGATCAGAATAGATCAAGGCAAGAGAAGAACCACTAGGCAAGTTGCAAAGTTGGTTTGATTTAGAAAAATAGCTTTTTGAAACTTGTCTAAAAACGACATTTCTATCTAGGGTCACGTCCTACAGCCGACAAGGCTCTGATACCACCTCTGTCGGGACCACCTCGGGATGTACCTAGAAGATCTCCCAAGACCTCTTAGGGAGGTCCGACAGGACCACCCGGAGGTCGTGTAGGTCCTCTAAGAACACCCACGGAGGAGGTCCTCTAGGACCTCCCAGGAGATCGTAAGGACCTCCCGGAGGTCGTGGACATCTGTGCACTGAGTTAGTCCTAGGAACCGAAGCTAACTCGCACAGGTCAACATAGGTGCAATCACAACCACAAGGTCCTTAGAAGGAGCAGCGGAAAAAGGTACAATAAATAATAAGCAAGGGTCTTATGGCCAAGGTTATTTACAGCGGTTGCCAACAAGGGATACAAAATCCGACAACAGCGTGGCGCGTGGCGCCAGCCGATAAACCCAAAGGCTATCGAGTCGAGGACGTCCCTAGAAGGTTGGATCGTCGAAGAACTCCTCCTCGAAAAGGTCTGAGCTACCTTGAACTGGGTCACCCTCCTCTACTAGTTAAAACAGAGGGCACAAGCCATGAATACATTGAATGTACTCAGCAAGTCACTGGGAACAATTATGCAAATAATATTCATGCATTGGCTTACCAACGGAGGGCTGCAAGGTTAGTTTGCAAATAGCAATATTTCACAGGAAATATCATAATTAGATTAAGAGCTCAAGTTAAAAACAATAATACATAAGTACATTTAATTTGAAAAGGGGAGGTCGTGAGCACCAACTCACTCCCAAAACCACTCGTGGGAGGTTCTGGTCGCACCCACGTCCAAGATCACCCTAGAGCACCAACTCTAGGACGTTCGGGGCACCTACCCCAAGCACCCTGGACCACCCCCGAGCCAGCCACGATCTCTCTGGAGCCGGCCAAGGTCTCTTCAAGATAATAGCCATGGCCTCTCGTGAGCATCTAGGATCTCAACATTTTATAAAAGTCTACCCCTTGCGCAAAATCACAAGCAACTGTCCATGACCAAGGACTTGTCTATTCGAATAGATTTTTACACTCTGTAGAGGTGTACAACTTTACCCATAATTCACGACCTCTCTAGCGGGGCGGTTCCCGTCGAACCTTGCTTATTTCCGAAGATGAGCAGCCTAGAGAGCACGACAAGGCCTTTACAAAGCTTGGAACTAGGTCAGAGCTGCTCGCTAAGGTTTCGCTTCTAACGGGCCTCACACCACGTCAGATTCGTGCCCCCTCTTGCGCCAACGAATCACACGCTCAACCACAATAGAACCAAGCCAGCTCTTTGCTAATTATTTGGCCCAAATCACCCTCATAAAGTAATCTTGTGGTTGCACGAAAATACCCGGATCATTGGATCACAAAGTAAAGTCCTTAGTTACTGCTCAAGCAGGACCAACCACAAACCAAAAGTGACTCTAGGGCACCACCCTAGAGCACCCACTACTCACTCCCAACCATCTTGCCCGAGCATAAAACAGTTTTAGGGTTCACCCAAGACAAAGGACCACCAAGTCCTGGCACAAGATTAACAAGGTGGCATCACACCACAAGTTCCATAGCTTATTAGTCAAGATTATTAAAGAAAGAAACACAAGGTTCTCCTATTCACGGGGTTCTAAGCTAAGCTAAGCATACTAGGGACCCAAGTTGGCAAAACGAAGGGTGCCAAACAAAACCAGCCCAACTAAGGTTTCCGAGGGAAATCATGCCAATATGATAAGTACAAATACCCAAGGAGTGATAGTGTCAAGTAGGTAAAGCTACTGCCCAAAACCTTTGTTACAAAAGTAGCCATGCAAGATAAAGTAAAACAATATACATTTGAAAAGCTAGGTTCAATAATGATCAAAGGTCTGTGACTTGCCTTCGTTGGTCAAAGGGGAGGCTTCGGTAGAGGCCGCTGGATCCAAGAACTTCTCTTCGAACACGGAACCTACACGTTCGCAAAAAACCAAATAAAAGACAAGCTTGGGCAAAAGAACTTACAAGGATCTAAAGAACTTAAGCAAATCCAACTTAAAACCAGAAGAACAGGAGGTCCTGACTTAAGGGGAGGTCCAACTCAAGAGAGAGTGAGCTTCAGATCTCAAGAACGGAGAGAATAAGGTGAAAGCAAAGAGGCTAGGAATGAGGTAAAAGGTGGTGAAGGAGAGTTCTCTCGGCTACAAATAGCAAGAGAGGGGCAAAGGTGAGAGCACTGAGGCTCAGGGCAACGTGTCAAGGGTAAGTGAGCAAAAGTACAAGGATAAGACAAGGCAAGCCGTCAAAAGGAGGAACAAAGTACCTCAGATGTGACTACATTCAATGTGCTACAGCAACATTAAATGTTTAGAGACTTTCCGCTGCCAGGTGTGTGGAAAGGACAAAGGTGACAGAGCTGGCTCAAACAAAGAGGTTGGTCAAAGCGGCAGGAAAAGGTCGCAACCACAGGAGGAGGTCCTGCTCCACCGGGGTGGTTTCTGCAAAAAGACCAGGGGTCGTGACCACATAAGGTGGTCATGAAAAAAGAGGGTGGTCTTTGCAAAAAGACCAGAGGTCATGACCACATAGGGTGATCGTGACAAAAGAGGGTGGTCTTTGCAAAAAGACGAGAGGGGAGGTCCTAAGGACAAGGAAGTCCTGAGGAAAAGAGGAGGTCCAAGGGTTAAGGAAAAAGGCACACAAACCAGGGCCACACGATCTTGATCATGTGATCCAAGGAGATGGAGACGTTCGGACCGCGCGAACACGCACTTACATCAGGACCGTCCAAACTCAATCGGACGCCCCACCATATAAGGGTACGTTCGGACCATCCAAACACCTCTTCTCAATCGGGCCATCCAAAAAGAATCTAACGGTCCTAGAGAGGGGAAGGCACGCACTAGATCTAGAATTAAAGGAGGTCCAGTACAAAGGGGTTTCAACGGATAAGATTCAAAGGGGTAGAGGATCTAACGACGGAGACCCAGGAAAGAGGTCCAAGGCTAAGGAACTCAAGGGCACAAGTGTACAAGGAGAGGTCCTAACGGTCAAGATCTATGAAGGGGAGGTCCAAAGGACGAAGGGATCGGGTCCAGAGGAGGTCCAAAAGGGGAAAACTAGGCTAAAGGGCACACAAGGCAAACAATGAAAAAGGACCAAAAGCCAAAGAACAACAAGGAACTCCAGCGATGAACAAAGAGCTAAAAGGGTTTAGTTGTAGTTAAGTTAATTCAAGTTAAACCTCCAACATTTCCAAAGTTCCAAGTTAAGCTTGAGCAAACGAATAAATCGAATGGTTCCTTTTTAGATTTTGAAATCCGGCAAGAACTCTAAGACAAACGGGACGTTACAAGTCCCCATCCATCGGTGATTAGGTCATCGACTCCGGCGCCTCCTCCCACAAGGCTTCTGATCCCGGTACTCTCCAGCCCTAAGCCTCTTGTTTCGTCCACTTATGTCATTGTTGGGAATGGGTCCACCATGTTGATTACCCATGTTGGCCACACATATCCCTCCCACCTTTTTGTCTTAACAATGTTTTTTTGGTTCCCTACCTTGTTAAAAACCTCATTTTTCGTCCACAAATTCACCTATGTTCATTCTTGTTCAATAGAATTTGACCCTTTCGCCTTTTTTATCAAGGATCTTCATTCCAAGAGAGATGCTTCACTGCAATAGTGGAGGCAATCTCTATCCCTTCGGCCATGCCACCCCACCCGCCTCCTCTAACGCCTTTCTCTCCTTGACAGATTCAACCAACTAGTGGCATCTTCGCTTTGGCCATCCTAGACGCGACACATAGTCTCTCCTTCGGAAGACTCCTCGTATTTCTTGTCGTAAAAACACACACACCATCTATCATGCCTGCCAACTTGGCAAGCACGTGCATTTACCTTTGCTAGGTACAATTCAATAAGTGTCGCTCCTTTTAATTAGTTCATTGTGACTTGTGGACGCGTCTCGCTTCTTAGTTGCTCTTGATGACTTCTCTTACTTTATCTCGACCTTTCCGCTCGTCGCAAGTCTAATGTAATCAGAATATCCCAAATTTTGGCTTGTGTTTCAAATGTAAGAAATTGAGGGTAAATTAAAACTTTTCCTTCATCCTTTTACTCTTGAAACTTTTCTCAAATTGTAAAGGAATTTTGGGAAATTCAAAATCAAAAGCCTCATTTATCAAGCCAACAACCTCCTTGGTGAAATCTGGTTTCAAACCCTTGAAATAATTTTTCTTGGTTCTAGGGTTGCTTGGTAACACCTCTGAATTATTTCATAATTTTTGGAAATTAATTGAAATATTTTAGAGGCAAGTCAAACCTTGGTCAAACCTCAAATCACCTTCAGAATTTCTTGAGAAAATTAAAGTGCTCCAAAATCTCTGGAAATTTTATGGAAGGTTGATCCCATTGTCAGCAAGCTCCAGTTAAAATTTCATAAAATTTGGAGTTGATTTGATGCCTCAATTAAATCCCCAAAGTTTCAGGTTTAAAAATCAAACCCTAGCCGGTTTGCACTGCTCATTGACTCGAGTCGCTCGGGCTCGAGTCACTTGACTCGACCGAGCCAACTAATCGCAACCGGCGCGGTCGAGCGAGCGCGCGCGTCGTCGACCGTTGGATCTCCATCGGACGGCTCTCATTCGTGTAAGCATTCGGACAGGTCGGTTGCCCGATTTTCGGCCGCTGATCTGATCCAACCATCGCGGATCGCACCGCTTTCGCGTTAGCCGTTTTCAAATCGGCGATCGCATCGTGGCCGTCTGATTCTAATCCGACGGTCAGCATCGAGTGGGTTGGGCTTGACCGCGTTAGCTGTTGGGTCCGAGCCGCTTCTGTTCTCTCTCGCTGACTGGTGGGCCCGACGTAGCGCTGATCATCTTCCTCCTTCCGCCGCGCGCGTGCGTGCCTGTACGCCATGGCAGTGAGAGGGAGGGGGTGCCTTGTCACCTCCTTGAGCCCTTTAAACGGCTCCTCTCGCGGCGCACAAATGCACGCGGTGCACCGCCTCGAGTCGCCGAGCTTACCGCTCCCGCCGCCCGAAGCGATCGCCATTGCTGTGGACCGAAGACCATCCCGAGCGTGTGCGCTGCTCTCTTCGTCCCCTCGGCTACTTAAGCCCTCAAGACCTTCGTAGCTTTCTTTACACCCCCTTGAGCTCCAGCGTGCACTCTCTTTGCTTGCTTGAGCCCAAATCTCCAGAACCCTTTCGGCCGCCATTGTTGAGCTGGGAGCTCCTCGGTGCAAACCGTGCTCCAGTGGCGTTTCTTCCTCTCTTTTCGTTTCAGTGTGCCTCTCCTCCCGGAACAAAACCCTAACTTAATTGTAGTTGCTTTTCACAGAGCGGCTCAATTTTGGGAATTGTTCTTTCGGCCGTGAGCACCCCTTCTCCCTCCTCGCCGGTAAGGAGCTTCTTTTCTAATTCCTTGCTCTTGTGGCATCTCTCCGAGCTATTGGGAAGATGTTGTGATGACCGGTCTCCCATTTTGCTCAGCCGTCGTCTCCACTTTTTCTTCTTGGTCTGCGCGCTCTTCGTCGCGGAGTCGCTCCGACCCCGGCACCTTCCTACCCTCGGTACCCTTCTAGTAGCCCCTAGAAGCTTTGGCACTCGCTGAAATGGTTCGCTGCGAGCTTTGGTCATTATGCAATTCGCCGCTTTGGTCGCGCGCTCATCGTCGGCTAGCCGCGTTCTCGGGACACCACCGACGGTGTGGATGGTCCTTGTGTGTGCGTTATGCTATTGCGGTTCCATTTGGCACCTAGTTTCGCCGCGTGCCTTGGGTTGCCGGCGACAAGCCGGGGAACACCCTCGGTTCGTTGTCGGACGAAAACGGCAGTGCCGTAATATCGTTCGGACACAGTAATGACGTTCATTAATGCTAATCATTGTTAATCATGGGTTAGTAATCATTAGCTGTCCTAAACCCACCTCCTCGGTCATCGACACAGGCCCGCCATCTTCAAACCCACCCTGTGCGCGTGTGTTTAAACCCGGCATGTGACTTAGCGTCACTGACCAGTGGGCCCCTATTGTCAGTAGTCCCTGTTCAAATCGTAAACGGCTCAAGCAACCTCAGCCGTTCGATCTTGGATCTATGGCCGGGATCGTGGGAGCAATTGACCGTCCGGAAGGCTCCTCAATCCCACCCTTCATCGCTTGATCGACGGCCCGGATGGGCGGGCATCCGCTTCGGTCCGATTGCCATCTCGACCGGGGCGTTGGATCTTGATCCAACGGTGAGCCTCCGTGGGTCTTTGTGCGGGTGTCTTTGTGCGCTGGCTGCGCATGGGCCGTTCGATCCAGATCGACGGTCCATAATCAACCACGTCTTTTCTTTCGGTTAAGGATATAATTTCCTGGTAGCTTTATCTTTCCACCAAAATGTTGTTAAAACTTTAGAAATTCATATCTTTTTCATTATAGGTCCTTTTGGGTGATTTTAGTAGTGTTAATTTTCTTTTAGGCTAGAGATTAATCTAGAAATGTTTTCCGCCCTGTTAAGAACCGAAATGTTGTGAATCGATTTTAGCCTTTTCAAATTTCCTTTTAAATATTCCAAAATGCTATAAAAACTTAGAAAATCTATAACTTGTTCTCTGTAAGTCCAAATAGAGCGAACTAAATTTTGTAATTTCCTTTAGGGATGAACTTTAGTGAAGGACCAGTTTGCTAGTGGTCTTTGCTACGATATAGAGGATGTCCTAGTTTTAGAACTTAGAAAAATCATAACTAATTCGTTGTAACTTCAAATGACCTGAAAATTTATATGGATTATCACTATACCAGTAGGTAGCTACCATAAAAATTTCAGCTTCAAAACCTTTCTAGAAAATATTTTTGCTACATTGCTAATTATGGTAGAAAATAGGTTTTTAGGGAATATCTTTGCACCACAAATCCAAATTAGGTTTTTCCAGTTCCTATGTCTAGGTATAACCGTATTCTACCTTGTGTATAAATTTAGTCGCATTTGGATAAATTTTGCTTGCTCTTTTGTTTAAGTGTTGCTCGTCTTATTGGTTGTTTTCGCTCTTTCGCTTAGGATTCGATATTTGCGGTAACCCCAGAACGACCCTCCGCAACAAGTTGAGCAACAACAAGCGAGCAAGCAGTTTGATCATTTCCATTGATCCCATTACTTTTAAAGTCTAATATTTTGTTTAACTTCTATGTATGCATTGCTACTTTGTTGTTAAATTGATTAGTTAGACCTCTAGTTGCATAATCTGTAGGTAAATGGTTATCCTCTACTACCCGAGCCTAGGTTATTTCTTTGTGGTTAGAGTTCGATGGATGAACTCTTATCACTTAGTAGATTACTGAATGAATATTGCTTAGCCATGCCTAGTTATCGGTAGTATTGGGCGATCATCGACTTAGTCGGTGATCTTGATCACACAACTACTTATACTACTCCATTATGTCCAACCCTTGTGTTTTATTGATTTACAAATCAAAAGCGAAAACAAAACTATATCTTGACTTGGGCACAATGGTATGTTGATGTGATCTGTTGGGTGTGTGGAATGGTGCCTAAGTCCCCAAGGACCGAGTTACTTGTGTCACTAAGCCAGCGCTTGTTGCGTGCTAACCACACGAGGGGATATGGAACCTCTCTTGACTAAGTACTTTGGGAGGTGCTAATTATGAGCTGGTTGGTGGGTGTGTTCTTGTGTGTGGTGTTTGGAGGAGCATTAGCGAGCCGGTTAGGCTGTCTAATGTGTCCTTCTCCGTGGGTTGCGGCATCTTAATTAGCATCGTCCATTGGAAAGCGTCTTGTTAGACTTAGCCATGCCTGCATACCAAAGGAAGTGTGCTAACCGTGGTGGTGGAAAGGCGGTCTATCGTGTGGGTACATTGGTACACCCTCGCAGGTTAAAACTATTCGAATAGCCTCGTCCCAGGTTATGGACATGCTTGGTAAGGTCGTGCAAGAACTAGACTACAACCTTTTAAAAACTTAAACTTGACATGGGTGGTATGAAGGGTACTTCATGCTATTGTTGTGGTGACTACGGGTTAGTCACTTCTAGGTTGGTGTTGTCATTTATCTATTGTTATTATTGTCTCTCTTTTATTTGAGCGATAAAAGTTAATTGCAAACTTGCTTTGAATCTATTACCCTATTGCAAATGAAAACTTGCTTTATCTTTGAAAATAAGTCCAGAGCCTCATCCACTTAAATAAAGCTTGCATGTAGTTAATTATAGTTCTCGTTATCTCACACGTCGGTCTTGCGAGTACAAAAACAAGTTTTGTACTCATCCGCTTTGCTTAATATTAATTGTTGCAGAGGAAGAAGGTGAGCCCCAAGGGCCTCACTTTTGTGAGTCGTGTTGCGCTATTTGTTTGGGACGATTAGCTTGGCGGTCCGGTTGGTTGCCTTGTGGGTAAAGGCACACCGATTGGCTTTTGTTCATCGCCATCTTATGGCCATTTTGCTTCATTGTGTATCTGCTCATCTTTATGAATTTTGGCAGTCGGCCTCTCTTTGTAATAACTCTCTTTATATTATCTATGTCTTTCGCTTGTTGCTTTTGCTTGGCTCTATGTGTATGAATGGAATTGATGCATGATTTTGTAGCGGGTGTGTATCTTGCATTTAGAAGTATACATATCTCGAGGCTTAGTTTATTTGATTTGTCTTATTAGGACCAAGTGGATGGTTAAGCAGTACAAGCCGAATAAACCGGGTCCTCACAAAGTTTGGTATCAGAGCCATTCCGACCGTAGTAACCCAAGCTTGGTCGTCCTTAGGATATTTTGAAAACCTTATTTCAAAGGGTCAAATGACTTGTGAAAGCTTAAGTAAGTTCTCGGATTTTATTCCTTACCTATCTTAGCTTTCATCTCTCGTCTTGCTCTAAATTGAGTTTTAAAAAGTATTTTCCCCTTTCCTTCTCTCAAAAGATAGTCATTATCGATTAATTGGGTTTTGGGACCAATGAGCTTGGCAAATTGAAATGTTAGCCGCCCTCTACAAGGTTTTGAAGCTTCCGAAGTTGAAGATTTCAATTAGGAGGCTTGGATGCAAAATCTGGACAGCGATCGTTCAATTTCCGGACAGCAAGCTCAAAGGTTCTAAATAGGGTAGAAAATGAGAGGATAATCAACTAAAAATATTGTGGGAATAAAAGGGTAAGAAGTGATACTAGTTAGCTAAGTATCTAACGTTATTTTTATCGCCTTAACCTTGCTTTTGAGTAATGTTAGATTTAAGGTAGTGTGCTGAAAATTTTTATCTTCTCACACCATTGCTCGTTCATTCAATACGGGTTGATGGCATTGGGAAGTTGAGCTTGGTTGAAGTTCCTTGCGGTTTTGGAGCTTTTGGAAACATTTAAAGTTTGCTTACTTGCTGTTCTTGGCTTTGATTAGGGTGATATCTCATTCCCTAATCGTTAGCTTTTAGCTTTCATCAACTTCTAGTATAAGTGTTTTGGTTTCTAACCTAAAATTCTTGAAGCGAGGATGGTGGAGGTACTCGTAGCGGCGTGGTCGCACTGTTTGGATGAGGAGCTCCCGCCTCCTCAACCATGGTCGAGTCCTTCTTGGTCGAGCGCAACTGCTCGGAGGACGGAGGGTCTGCTTGGATGTTGTGCGCGCAACACCTCCGCCCTTTCGGTGCCTCGGGATCCGGGCAAGGGGTGGACATCGATCCGTGGGGTCTTCTTGGAGTTTCTTACTTTCGGCCCCCACGTTCTCGTGTCGAGACCCATTGGGCGCAATGGCCGGCTGCGTCGGGTTGGCGTAAGCTTCGGCGTTGCTCGATGCTGGACCAGACGAGCACTCTTTGCCTCCCATCGGCTTCAGGCGCGCTCTCTGGTGGGAGAACTTTTGGCCATGCAGCCCGCCGCCACACCGTCTCTTGGGATGAGTTCGGACGGCGTTCCGTCGAGCTCATATCCTGCCGGCTTGATGAAGTCAAGAAGAAGGAGTTTCGGCGCTCAAGCAGGCGTAAGTCGATGATGGAGTACATGCGAGTTCAACCACTTGGCTCGTTATGCTCCATCCGAGGTGGCCACCGATGAGGCCAGCGGGAGAAGTTCATGGAGGGTTTGTGCGAGGAGCCGCAAGCGAGCTCTCCATTGTGGACTTTGTCGACTTCCAGGCCTTGGTAGACAAGGCCATTGTTGCTGAAAGCACAAGGCCAAAGCGTGGCGAGTCATAGCGCAAGTGGGAGGCCGATGCCTGCACAGCCGGCCTCTCTCGTCCTCGTGTCGGGCCTACCCGGGGCCTTACGTGGCTTCACTACCACCGAGGCCCGGCACCGACTCCTCGCCCTCCGCGAGCCGTGCCCGATCCGTGCGCTGCAAACCAACAGAGTGGCCCCGCAATCCGGCCGCCGGGGTCACTTGCTTTTAGTGCAACCGAAGGGCATTATGCCAATAGTTGCCCTAACAAGGCTGGGCGGCCCCTCGTCCTAATGGAGGGCGCGCGGGGAGGTGGTTCTTCCCGGACCGGAAGGTTGTCCACGCTACCCAAGGTGTGGGTAGTGGTCGCGTCAACCTCATCTCCGCGGAGGAGGCACAGGAGGCACCGACGTCGTGTTGGGTACCCTTTCGGTTAACTCTTTCCACTGCTCACGTATTATTTGATTGAGCGCATCTCATTCGTTTGTTTACGAGTCTTTTCTTTGCTGTGGGAGGTCTTCTTTTTACTCCATTGTTGGTCCCGCTGCTCATTCGCTCTCCGGTTCGGAGTTGAGAGTGAATGCGAGTGTAGGGATGTCCTGTTGAGATAGATGGGGTAGGATTCTTGGCAAACCTTATCCTCCTTGATTGGCGAGCTTAGATGTAATCCTAGGCATGGATTGGTTGTCTCGGCACATGGGACAAATTGATTGCGCTAGGAGACTCATCTACCTCACTAGTCCTTCCGGCGCGAGGTTCGCTTTTAGCGAAAAGCTGCGCAGATCCGCATCTCTTCGCACTCGGCGGCTTGACTCTAGATATTAGTGAAGTCGGTGGTTTGTGACTTTGTTGATGTCTTCCCGACGACCTTCGAGGATGCCACCGATTCGAGACCTCGAGTTTGTCATTGAGTTGGTTCCGGTACGCCCGATCTCGAAGAGGCCTTGCACCGAATGGACCCAATTGAGTTGGTGGAGTTGAAGAAGCGACTAGGTGAGCTTCAAGAGAAGGGTTTCATCCGCCCTAGCTCATCTCCTTGGGGATGCTCGGCCATCTTTGTCGAAAAGGACAAGGCGCTGCGCATGTCGTTGATTACCGTCCACTTAATGAAGTAGCGGTAAGAACAAGTACCCTTTGCCCGTATCGATGACCTTTTCGATCAATTAATCGGAGCTCGAGTTTTCTCCAAGATTGATCTCGAGTGGGATATCACGAGTTGGATTCGACCGAGGATATTCCAAAGGCGGCTTTCTACTCGTTATGGTTTATGCGAGTATACCGTCATGTCATTCGAAGCAACAATGCCCGGCCTTGTTCATGAACCTCATGAATTCGGTGTTCATGGAGTATTTGGATAGGTTCGTTGTGGTCTTCATCGATGATATCCTTATCTACTCCAAGAGTGATGAGAACACACCGAGCAATTGAAGCTTGTGTTGGGCAAGCCGCGAGCACTAAGCGTATGCAAAGTTGACAAGTGCGTTACGGTTGAAGGAAGTAGCCTTCTTAGGCCATATTCTTTCGGCGGAGGCGTGGCGTGGATCCTAGCAAGATCGACGTGCTTTCTGAGTCGGCCACTTCGGTCCACCGTTCGGAGTTTTCTTGGTTTAGCGGGATATTATCGTCGCTTTATCGAGAACTTCTCCAAGATAGCGAAGCCTATGACGGAGTTGCTCAAGAAGGACAAGAAGTTCTCGTGGTCGCTGATTGCGAGGAAAGTTTCAAGCACTTAAGAAGCGATTGACCACCGCTCCGTTCTTGTTCTCCCGATGTCCGTAGAAGCTTCGATATCTTTTGTGGCGCTTCGTCGAGGACTCGGTTGTGTCCTTATGCAAGAAGGCAAGGTAGTGGCCTATGCATCAAGGCAATTGAGACCTCATGAACTCAACTACCCTACCCATGATGCAGGTTGGCGGCGTGATCCATGCACTTAAGATTTGGCGACATTACCTAATCGGTGTCGTTGCGAAGTGTATTCGGATCACAAAGCTTAAAATATTTGTTCACCCAACCAGATCTGAACCTCGAGCAAAGGAGATGGTTGGAGTTGATCAAAGACTATGACATGGGTATTCACTACCATCCGGGCAAGGCCAATGTCGTTGCGGATGCGCTTAGTCGCAAAGCGCATTGCAATGCCTTGTTGCTTCAAGAGCCTCAGCCCACCCTTCTGGAGGAGTTTCAGCGTCTCAACTTGGGTTTGGTTGAGCATGGTTCCCTCGCTGCCTTGGTTGTACAACCAACCTTGGTGGATCGGATTAAGTGCGCTCGTGATCGGATGTTGGAGTAAACGCATCAAGGAAAATGTCAAGAAGGAACACCAAGTGCTTCTCCGTAGATGAGCTTGGTGTCGTGAGGTTCGGGCAACGCCTGGTGGTTCCAAAGGACATGGAGTTGCGGGATTTGATCCTCCGCGAAGCCCATGATTCTCCCTTGTCCATTCACCCCGGGGCCACGAAGATGTATCATGATCTCCGACAGAGATTTTGGTGGACCCGAATGAAGAGGAGATCGCAAGGTTCGTTCTTAGAGTGCGGCGTGTGTCGTCGTGTCAAGGCGAGCATCGGCGTCGGTGGATTGCTTCACCCTTACCAATTCGAGTGGAAGTGGGATTCGGTCGGGATGGACTTTATCATCGGTCTACCGGTCTCCAAAGAAGAATGATGCCATGCAGGTGCGTCATCGATCGATTGACTAAGGTGGCTCATTTTCTTCTGTCAAGCCCGACCTTGAGTAGGTCTTCGGCGGATCTCTACATAGCCCGCATCGTGAGTTTGCATGGTGTACCAAAGGCGATCGTGTCGGATCGTGGTTCATTGTTCACGTCTCGATTTTGGCATAGCTTTGCAAGAGGCTATGGGAACTCGCTTTTCTTTCATTCGACATTTCACCCCCAAGCGGATGGTGGGCCGAGAGGGTCAGCCAAGTTTTGGAGGACATCTTTGCGACTTGTGTCCTTTCCTATGGGAAGCATTGGGAGAAGTGCTTGCCATTCGCGAGTTTTCTTATAACAACGGTTCCAAGCCGGTCTCGGCATGGCACCATTCGAGGCCTTATACGGAAGAAAGTGTAGAACCCGTTGAACTGGTGCGAGACCGTGAAAGACCTTTCTTTGGCGGGCTCGATTAATGGGCGAGAGTCAAGTCGGCTCATTCGTGACCGCTTGCGCACAGCTCAATCCAGGCAGAAGAGCTATGCGGATCGTCGTCGTCGTGAGTTAAGCTTTGAGCCCAATGACTTCGTTTATCTCAAGGTTTCTCCTCTGAAGGGTCACCAGCGTTTTGGTGTCAAGGGCAAGTTAGCTCCTCGATATGTCGGTCCCTACCGTATTATCGAGAAGAAAGGAGCTGTCGCCTACAAGTTGGAATTGCCTGCTGCACTTGCGGGGGTACATGATGTTTTCCATGTGTCCCAGCTAAAGAAGTGCCTCCGTGTTCCAACAGAGGAAGCTCGTTGGAAACCACGGATGTTCGGGAAGATTTGACCTATCGCGAGCACCTGCTTCGCATACTCGAGGAGGGCGAAGAACAAGGAACAAGACCATCAAGTTCATTAAAGTTCGGTGGTCAAACCATTCAAGATGAGGCTACTTGGGAGCGAGAAGATCGTCTCGTCTGGACTACCCCTCTTTCTTTTCCGAGTGAACCAAATCTCGGGACGAGATTTTTGTAAGGGGGGGAGGTTTGTAACATCCCAAATTTTGGCTTGTGTTTCAAATGTAAGAAATTGAGGGTAAATTAAAACTTTTCCTTCATCCTTTTACTCTTGAAACTTTTACGAAATTCGTGTAAAGGAATTTTGGGAAATTCAAAATCAAAAGCCTCATTTATCAAGCCAACAACCTCCTTGGTGAAATCTGGTTTCAAACCCTTGGAAATAATTTTCTTGGTTCTAGGGTTGTTGGTAACACCTCTGAATTATTTCATAATTTTGGAAATTAATTGAAATATTTTAGAGGCAAGTCAAACCTTGGTCAAACCTCTGAAATCACCTTCCGGAATTTCTTGAGAAAATTAAAGTGCTCCAAAATCTCTGGAAATTTTATGGAAGGTTGATCCCATTGTCAGCAAGCTCGAGTTAAAATTTCATAAAATTTGGAGTTGATTTGATGCCTCAATTAAATCCCCAAAGTTTCAGGTTTAAAAATCAAACCCTAGGTGGTTTGCTCGTTCATTGGACTCGAGTCGGGCTGGGCTCGAGTCACTTGACTCGGCACCGAGCCAACTAATCGCAACCGGCGCGATCGGCGCGAAGCGTCGTCGGCCGTTGGATCTCCATCGGACGGCTCTCATTCGTAAGCATTCGGACGGTCGGTTGCCACCGATTTTCACCGTTGGATCTCGATCCAACCATCGCGGGGCTATCTGTTTAGCGTTAGCCGTTTTCAAATCGGCGATCGCATCGTGGCCGTCGATTCTAATCCGACGGTCGGCATCGAGTGGGTTGGGCTTGACCGCGTTAGGCTGTTGGTCGAGCCGCTTCGTTCTCTCGCCGGCCGGTGGCCGGCGTGGCGGCGATCATCTTCCTCCTTCCGCCCGCGGCGTGCGTGCACATGCGCCATGGCGGTGAGAGGAGGTGCCTTGTCACCTCCTTGAGCCCTTTAAATGCACGTCGGTGCACCGCTCAGTCGTCGAGCTTACACCCCGTCGCTCGGCGACCGCCATATTCTTTGTGGACGAAGACCATCCCGGGCGTGTGCGCGCTGCTCTCTTCGTCCTCGGCTGCTTAAGCCCCTCAAGACCTTCAGTAGCTTTCTTTACACCCCCTTGAGCTCAGCGTGCACTCTCTTTGCTTGCTTGAGCCCAAATCTCCGAACCCTTTCGCGCCATTGTTGGTAGGAGCTCCTCGGTGCAAACCGTGCTCGATGGCGTTTCTTCCTCTCTTTCGTTTGATGTGTGCCTCTCCCTCTGGAACAAAACCCTAACTTAATTGTAGTTGCTTTTCACAGGAGCGGCTCAATTTTGGGAATGTTCTTTTACGTGAGCACCCCCTTCTCCTCCTCGCCGTGAGGGCTTCTTTTCTAATTCCTTGCTCTTGTGGCATCTCTCGAGCTATTGGGAAGATGTTGTGATGACCGGTCTCCCCATTTTGCTCGGCCGTCGTCTCCACTTTTTCTTCTTGGTGCGTGCGC
Organism: Ampelocalamus luodianensis; assembly: GCA_036346255.1. Classification (NCBI taxonomy): domain Eukaryota; kingdom Viridiplantae; phylum Streptophyta; class Magnoliopsida; order Poales; family Poaceae; genus Ampelocalamus; species Ampelocalamus luodianensis. Next base: position 19,402,951 of record CM070627.1, on the reverse strand, counting down.
ATCTGCCGTCGCGGGTCGCTCCGACCCCCTCGGCACCTTCCCTACCCTCGGTACCCTTCTAGTAGCCCCTAGAAGCTTTGGCACTCATTGAAATGGTTCGTTCGGAGCTTTTGGTCATTATGCAATTGGCCGTTTGGTCGCCGCCGCTCATCGTCGGCTAGCGCCGTTCGGGACACCACCGAAGCGGTGTGGATGGTCCCGGTGTGTGCGTTATGCTATTGCGGTTCCATTTGGCACCTAGTTTCGTGCCGTGCCTTGGGTTGCCGGCGACAAGCGGAACACCCTCGGTTCGTTGTCGGACCAAACGCGATCTTAGTAATATCGTTCGGACACGCGAATGGCGTTCATTAATGCTAATCATTGTTAATCATGGGTTAGTAATCATTAGCTGTCCTAAACCCACCTCCTCGGTCAGCGACACAGTGGGCGCCATCTTCAAACCCACCATGCGCGTGTGTTTAAACGGCATGTGACTTAGCGTCAGCGACGGTGGGCCCTATTGTCGATGAGTCCTGCTCAAATCGTGCGGCTCAAGCAACCTCAGCCGTTCGATCTTGGATCTATGGCCGGGATCGTGGGAGCAATTGGGCTGTCCGAAGGCTCCCTCAATCCCAGCCCTTCATCGCTTGATCGACGGCCCAGGATGGGCGGGCATCCGCTTCGATCGATTGCCATCTCGATGCGGGTGTTGGATCTTGATCCAACGGTGAGCCTCGTGGTCTTTGTCGCGGGTGTCTTTGTGCGCGCGTGCGCGCATGGGCCGTTCGATCGAGATCGGCGGTCCATAATCAACCACGTCTTTTCTTTCGGTTAAGGGATATAATTTCCTCATTAGCTTTATCTTTCCACTTGAAAATGTTGTTAAAACTTTAGAAATTCATATCTTTTTCATTATAGGTCCTTTTGGGTGATTTTAGTAGTGTTAATTTTCTTTTAGGCTAGAGATTAATCTAGAAATATTTTAGGCCTGTTAAGAACCAAATGTTGTGAATCGATTTTAGCCTTTTCACCTTTTAAATATTCCAAAATGCTATAAAAACTTAGAAAATCTATAACTTGTTCTCTGTAAGTCCAAATAGAGCGAACTAAATTTTGGTAATTTCCTTTAGGGATGAACTTTAGTGAAGGACCAGTTTGCTAGTGGTCTTTGCTCTTGATATAGAGGATGTCCTAGTTTTAGAACTTAGAAAAATCATAACTAATTCGTTGTAACTTCAAATGACCTGAAAATTTATATGGATTATCACTATACCAGTAGGTAGCTACCATAAAAATTTCAGCTTCAAAACCTTTCTAGAAAATATTTTTGCTCGATTGCTAATTATGGTAGAAAATAGGTTTTTAGGAATATCTTTTGCACCACAAATCCAAATTAGGTTTTCAGTTCCTATGTCTAGGTATAACCGTATTCTACCTTGTGTATAAATTTAAATCGCATTTGGATAAATTTTGCTTGCTCTTTTGTTTAAGTGTTGCTCGTCTTATTGGTTGTTTTAGCTCTTTAAGCTTAGGATTCGATATTTGCGGTAACCCGAGAACGACCCTCATAACAAGTTGAGCAACAACAAGCGAACAAGCGGTTTGATCATTTCCCATTGATCCCATTACTTTTAAAGTCTAATATTTTGTTTAACTTCTATGTATGCATTGCTACTTTGTTGTTAAATTGATTAGTTAGACCTCTAGTTGCATAATCTGTAGGTAAATGGTTATCCTCTACTACGAGCCTAGGTTATTTCTTTGTGGTTAGAGTTCGATGGATGAACTCTTATCACTTAGTAGATTCTGAATGAATATTGCTTAGCCATGCCTAGTTATCGGTAGTATTGGGCGATCATCGACTTAGTCGGTGATCTTGATCACACAACTACTTATACTACTCCATTATGTCCAACCCTTGTGTTTTATTGATTTACAAATCAAAAACTAAAACAAAACTATATCTTGACTTGGGCACAATGGTATGTTGATGTGATCATTGGGTGTGTGGAATGGTGCCTAAGTCCCCAGGACCGAGTTACTTGTGTCACTAAGCCAAGCGCTTATTGCGTGCTAACCACACGAGGGGATATGGAACCTCTCTTGACTAAGTACTTTGGGAGGTGCTAATTATGAGCTGGTTGGTGGGTGTGTTCTTGTGTGTGGTGTTTGGAGGAGCATTAGCGGCCAGGTTAGGTACATCTAATGTGTCCTTCTCCCGTGGGTTGCGGCATCTTAATTAGCATCGTCCATTGGAAAGCGTCTTGTTAGACTTAGCCATGCACGCATACCAAAGGAAGTGTGCTAACAGTGGGTGGTGGAAAGGCGGTCTATCGTGTGGGTACATTGGTACACCTGCAGGTTAAAACTATTCGAATAGCCTCGTCTAGGTTATGGACATGCTTGGTAGTCGTGCAAGAACTAGACTACAACCTTTTAAAAACTTAAACTTGACATGGGTGGTATGAAGGGTACTTCATGCTATTGTTGTGGTGACTACGGGTTAGTCACTTCTAGGTTGGTGTTGTCATTTATCTATTGTTATTATTGTCTCTCTTTTATTTGAGCGATAAAGTTAATTGCAAACTTGCTTTGAATCTATTACCCTATTGCAAATGAAAACTTGCTTTATCTTGAAAATAAGTCGAGCCTCATCCACTTAAATAAAGCTTGCATGTAGTTAATTATAGTTACATTATCTCACACGTTCTTGCAGTACAAAAACAAGTTTTGTACTCATACGCTTTAATATTAATTGTTGCGAGGAAGAAGGTGAGCCCCAAGGGCCTCACTTTTGTGAGTCATGTTCTTGTGTTGTTTGGGACGATTAGCTTGGCGGTCGGTTGGTTGCCTTGTGGTAAAGGCACACCGATTGGCTTTTGTTCATCGCCATCTTATGGCCATTTGCTTCATTGTGTATCTGCTCATCTTTATGAATTTTGGCAGTCGGCCTCTCTTTGTAATAACTCTCTTTATATTATCTATGTCTTTCGATTGTTGCTTTTGCTTGGCTCTATGTGTATGAATGGAATTGATGCATGATTTTGTAGCGGTGTGTATCTTGCATTTAGGAAGTATACATATCTCGAGGCTTAGTTTATTTGATTTATCTTGTTAGGACCAAGTGGATGGTTAAGCAAAGTACAAGCGAATAAGCCGGGTCCTCACAAGATAACCTAGATTATTCTCAACTTTCTTGCATTCGTTCGGACTCAATTCCAACAGCCCCTTCTCTCCATTCGAGTTGATAATGGGAGCGGTTCGTCAACTCTTTCCTCACTACTTCCTTGGCGGTGGCGACACTCACCTTCGCTTGTCGTGCCCCTACACCTCACAACAAAATGGCAAGGACGAACGTGCAATTCGCACCATCAATGATGTTGTTCGCACTCGTGTTTCATGCTCACATGCCACCTTCATATTGGGATGAAGCCCTCACCACTGCAACTTATTTACTTAACCGACACCCCTCTCAATCCATCCAGTCCAACACTCCCTATGAGCGTCTATTCTGTTCCTCCCAGAGTACCACCATCTCAGAGTGTTCGGTTGCTTGTGTTTCCCTAACACGGCGCCATAGCACCTCATAAGCTTTCTCCTCGCTCCACAGCATGTGTATTCCTCAGATACCCTAGTAATCACAAGGGTTACCACTAATTTAACCTTACCACTCGCCACATCATCATCTCTCATCACGAAACCTCCTTTCCTTTTGTGGCTCACAGCCCTTCCCATTCGATGTCATCATTGGATTTTCTCCTTAACTTTGTCTCCAGCACCACACAACCAGTCCCTGCCGCTCTCTGTCCCAACAGTGTGCCCAGGCTCCACCTCAGTAGCTCCAGCCAGGTTTGCCACCTCCTGTGTCATGGCCTCATCTCTCTCTACCATAGCTTGCCCAATACACCCTGTTGTGGTTGGCTCGGCTCCCGCCCCAGCACCAATTTTCCTCTGCAACGATAGACTCGGCTCCTACCATGGCACCACTTTCCTCTTCTGTGGCAGGCTCGGATCCTGCCACGACACCATTTTCCTCTATTGTGTCGTGGTAGACTCGATTCCCTTGTGCCTGCCTACCACGTCTTCGATGATGTCAACCCTCATCGTGCCCCTGCTGTACCACTACTAGCTCCTGGTCCCGTTGCACGTCCAGGCACCAGCCCTCACCGCATGACCACCTGGGCAAAATTTGGCATTGCTCAGCCCATCAACAAACTAAACTTGTCAATTGTTCATTCTCCTTTGTCACCGGTACCCAAGTATTACCGCATTGCTCTCCATGATCTGCACTAGTGTTAGGCCATGCTCAACGAATTCCAGCTCACTCAAAATAAAACTTGGACCCTTGTTCCTCATCCACCCCGTGCCAACATTGTCACTGGCAAATGGAATTTTAAACACAAATTCCACTCTGATGGATCACTTGCTCGGTACAAGGCGCGTTGGGTTGTCCGCAGTTATTCCCGACAGCTCGATATTTGATATTGATGAGACTTTCAATCCAGTGGTCAAATTGTCTACCATCCCGGTGGTCCTCAACATTGCCACCTCTCACTCCTAGCCAATCCACTAGCTTGATGTCAAGAATGCCTTTCTCCATGGCAATCTTGATGAAACCGTTTACTGTTAGCAGTTGACTAGTTTTGCCAATCCCTCTAGGCCCGATTACATCTGTCTTCTGCACAAGTCCCTCTATTCACTTAAGTAGGCACCTCTGGCCAGGTACCAATGCTTCGCACACTACGTCTACCGCCTTAGCTTCATTGCCTCACAATCGGATGCCTCTCTTTTCATCCTCAAGAGGTGTTTAGATCTCGTGTATTTCTTTGTATACATTGATGACATTATCCTAACTGCCTCCAGTACCTCTCTTCTTCATGACATCACTCGTTCCCTCCATTCTGAGTTCACCATGACTAACCTTGGTCCCCTCAGTTATTTTCTTGGCATTTCTATCACTCGGTCTCCCAACAAACTCTTCCTCTCTTAGCAGCAGTATGCGCATGAGCTTCTTAAGCATGCTAGTATGGCTCATTGCAAACCCTCTAGCACCCCAATTGAAACTCGCACCAAGCTCGTCAACTGTTGATGCCACTATGGCTGATCCTACCGAGTATCGCAGCTTTGCCTGTGTGCTCCAGTACCTCACTCTTACTCGACTAGATATCGCCCACACAGTTCAGTAAGTTTCCTTGTACATGCATGATCCATGAGAGCCGCACCTCAACCTCGTCGAGTGGATTTTGCAGTACATCAAAGGCACTCTTGCCTACGACCTTCAGCTTCATGCCTCATTGCCCACCTCCCTCACTGCCTACTCACATGTAGACTAGGATGGGTGCCCCGACACATGCCACTCCACCTCAGGATATTGCATCTACCTCGGTGATAACTTGGTTTCGTGGTCCTCAAAGGGACATGCCATGGTCTCTCGCTCGTTCATCGAAGCTGACTACCATGTGGTTGTGCACGTTGTGGTTGATTGTTGCTGTTTGCGTCAGCTTCTACAGGAGCTCCATCATCCCATCACCTCGGCCACCATGGTATATTGTGATAATATCAGTGTGGTCTACATGTCTACTAATCTTGCACAACATCAGAGAACCAAACACATTAAGATTGGCATACTTTGTCTGTGAGTAGGTTTCACTTAGGTAGGTTTGCGTGCTCCATGTGCCTTCAAAACACTAGTTTGTCAAAGTCATGACAAAAGGTCTTCCGATGAAGTTGTTACAGGATTTTTAGTACAGTCTTTGCATTCACCCTGCTCATGCTTCGACTAAGGGGGGAGGTTAGTGATATGATTTGGTTTGCTTCCTTAGTTGGAGATATAGTTTGGTTTGTTGAATAGGAAGCAGATCAATCTCCTGGATGGCATTCCATCCATGTAAATTGCATGTAATCTTGTCAGTTGTTTTTCCTTGCTATGAAACAATGTAATTGATATATATGCAAAGCATGATCGCCCCCTAATTCGGTGTGGCGTTTCTCCAATTCTCTCTTGTTCACATTGAGTACTCTGAACCATGGTTGTTATGCTTTCAATGTTGTAGATTCATAGAAGTAGCACAACTGCATAAGTAACCACTAGTAGCAAGTTTTCTTTCGTAGTGCAAACTCTGTGTGCACATGATTTCTTCATGCTTCATTTTTATTTTGCAATTACAATGAAGATGCACAGGCACACACACCACCACACACGCACATGCAAGTGCACCCCCTTAGCACACGACTAGAAAGATGGAGGCTAAGAATAATGCCAGACCCCAAATTTGTAATTCGAGATCTTCAGTATTTACAACACCAGTCCTTAGATCAGTAGCTAGTGCTCACAATTACATCATTGAATATCAAAAACATATCTTGAAATTGTAAAGTTATTGCATAATAATAAATAAACATAAATATACCTCACGACTTTTGAATTTTGTAACAACCCTAAGTTAGGGTTTGTGTTTCAAATGTAAATTATGAGGATAAATAAAAAAACTTTTGATGTCTCATGAAGTCATTTGGAAGTTTTCTAAATTTTCCCTAAACAATTTCCATTTTCTAGAATTATATTCTTGTGAATGGAAGTTGTTTTCATCAAAATTCTTGGCCTCAAGCTTGTGATCATCCTCTGCAAGTATTTTTCCTATCATCTTGACCATCCTAGTTACCTCCCTGAAAAATTTCACAACTTTTAGATTTTGTTTGCTATTTCAAATGGCCAAGTCAAACCTGTTTAGAAATCTGGTCAAACCTCTGGACAGCAGCTTGTGAATTTTCTTGGGAGAAATCTAGTGCATAAAAATTCCTGGAAAAATTATACAATGTTGTCCTCTGTCCCACTTAACTCCCATAAAAATTTCAGAATTTTTGGAGCTCAGGAGCTACCCCTAAAAATTCCCCAATCCTCTGAGCCTTTTAAATCAAATTACGAAGACACTTGTTTATCGGCTCGAACCCAACTCGAGCTCGAGTCGACCGCGCCACTTGGTTCAGCCGCACGCCTAGCTGCACCACGCGCGGCGGCGTTATAACCGTCCGATGCAAATCGAACGATCCACCTGCTGCTCATCTCGTCGACTTGTCCGAATGCATACACGCATCTCGGCCATCCATCTCAGATCCAACGATCGACACGTTCTGATCGAGTCAAACCATCTAATTGTGCCGCACGGACTCGGCTCGCGTCGCTTTGCCGCCGTCGCGCCAAGTGGGACCCTCTTGTCGAGTTCTTCCTCGCCGACTCGCGCCTCGGGCTCGTCACGCTCAGCGCATCGCGTGCCACGCACTCGTCGCCGCCACTCGGGGGGCGTGTGCGCCTCGGAGGATCGCACGAGTCCATCTACCTCCTAGGATCATCCATTCCTCCTCGCACCATTCTCGTGCCTTCTCGCCCATTTCTTAGCTTCGGGAGAAGAAGGTGAGGGCAACGCCACCACCTCACGCGCCGCTCGTGCTTCGCAACCCCACCTCCGACTTCCTTGTTCATCGCCGCCTCCATTTTGCCCGGCCGGATCATTGGCATGCTGCGGGTCGCCGGCGATTCTTCGTCTCCAACTCCGGTTCTTTGCGGCCCGCGAGCTCGTTTGCGTTCGATGAGTCTCTTACCTCAATGTCCGATCCCTTAGGATCGCACCGATCCACCGAGTCTAACGGTGGCTTCATTTCGTCTTTGGTGCATCGTTGCGGGCGTGCGATGGTTCTTCTCAAGCTCGGTGATTCGCGCGCAGCGATTCCGGCGCCTCGGACCTTCTTCATCGTCGTTATCTTGGGTGTATTGCTCTGCGATCGAGGCGAGCTTGTGCGCACCTGCGAGTCTTCTAGAAGCCCGTAGCGTCTTCTCCTGGAGCCCTTCTTCTTCTCCGCCGAAACCTTACGGTTCGCGAGATCCACTTGTTGGCGCGCGCTGTCCCGTCTTGCGCGGTGAACCGCCGGTGGAGTTTAGTTTAGCGCTAATCTCGTTTAAGTAAGTCACATCATGTGGGCCTCGAGCTAATCGCGTTTGGAAATCATTTAATCCAACCGTTATGTTATACTGCGAGTCGCCATGCGAACCCGTGTTGTCGATTAAGGATTGTGTAACCGTTATCGTTTCCTTTGTTAGAAAGCGTAGTTCTCGTGCATGAATGTTAGGATTACGTTTTGCTAAGCGAAGATGTATTCTTAGAATACGCCGACGTCACCATCGTGGCCGTTTGTCTGATCATCGCGCGGGCCGCCGATGTCGTGGCTAGCTCATTTGTCGGTAGAAAGAGTATTGAATGCTTTAGTATTTACGAAATGTATTTTCGTTGCATTTGTTAATTCAATTAAACTTAGAAAATTCATAACTAATTCAATTTTTCTTCAAATCGCATGAAACCATTGCTGCTAATTTTCTTTCTAAATGTACTATTTACTAAAATTAGTTCAACCATGTCTCTGTTAGCAAAAATCTGGTAATTGATTAAATGGTGTATTTTGTATTTTCCAAATTAGAAAATTCATATCTTTTCAATAATTGTCCAAATCTAGTGGATCCAACTTTGTAAATTTTCATTTTAGTGTACTAATTGTCGGGATAGGTTTTAGGTAATGTTTCGTTCATGAAAATTTGTTAAGTAATTAACTAGTGCTTTAAGGTGTATTTTAGCTTAGAAAATTATTAGAAAATTCATCACCACTTTAAATAAGTTATTCTCTGTTTACAAAATGTGTTAGACCATGCTTAGGCTGTTGTGTGAGTTTTGGTATGTTTTGTTGTTGTTGCATGTTTTGTCGGTGTTATTTGTTCTTATTTGTTGTTTTTCTCGATCGATAGATTGCGGCAGTGCAGTATTATCGAGTGAACCTCTCGCAAAAGTTGATATTTCTCGAGCAGCAGCAGCCAGCAAGCGCTTTGATCATGTTAATCCAGTATTTTAAACTCTAATATTTTGTTTCAATTTGTATGTATGCATTGCTTAATTTGTGTTAAATTGATTAGTTAAATCCGTGTTGCATATCTCAGAGGTAAAACATTGATCTCTACTACCTGAGCCTAGGTTACTTGCTGTGATTAGAGTTCGTTGGATGAGCTCTTATCACTTAGTAGATTACGAGATCAGTTGCTTAGCCATGCTTAGCTTCCGGTAGATTTGGGCGATCATCGATTTAGTCGATGATCTTGATCACATAAATTTATTATTGTTCTTATGTTTCGGCTTATGTTATGTTAATTACAAAATTAAAACTGAAAACAAAAACGATTTAGACGCGGGCACAATGGTAAGATGGTGTGATTCTTGGGTGTGACTGGAATGGTGCCCGTGTCAATTAAGGATCGAACATCTTGTGAGTGAATTTTTATCCAGGCATTTCGGCGTGCTAACCACACTAGAGTATATGGGACCTCTCTTGACCTAGTACTTTGGCGTGTATTGGCTCGGGTCGCAGGAGGTCGCGAGGAGGGATGGTGTTGGGAGCATGGTAGTTGTCCTAAAAGCTTTACCCCGAGTGGGTAGTTGTCTTTCGGCTTTACCATGTAAGCGTATGGATTTCGATCCATACGAGCGGCTAAATGGTTAATACACAATATTGGAAAAAGTCTCAGAGGACTTAGTCAGTGCTTGCATACCTTGAAGTGTGCTTTGGCTTAAAGCGATGCGAAGTGTGGGTGCAGTGGTACACCCCTGTAGGGTTAAAAACTATTCGAATAGCCTCGTCCTAGGTGGTGGACACGCTTGGGTAAGCTTTTCAAGAGTTAGACTACAACCTTTAAAATTAAAACTTGAAGGGTGGTACGAATCTGGGGATTCGTGCTATGTTGTGGTGACTATTGGGATAGTCACTTCGTGTCGTTTATCTTTACTCTTTTGTTATTATTATCCTTCTTATTATTTCAACTTTAAAATGAATTGCAAACTTGCCTTCAAATGCATTACATTATTGCAAACAAAGTTGGCTTTATGCAAATAAAACATATGACCTCCACCAGATAAGTCTGCATGTAGCATATGAATAGGTCTACTAGTTCACACGCCAGTCTTGCGAGTACAAAGACAATCTTTGTACTCATCGGCTTTGCTTAATGTTTTTGTTGCAGAGGAAGAAGGTGAGCCCCAAGGGCCTCACTTCTGTGAGTTGTCTTTGTTAACCGTGTTCGACGACTAGGCTTGGCGGTCGGTCGGATGCCTTGTGGGTGAAGGCACGCGATTGGCTTTGTTTATAGCCATCTTATGGCACTTTACTTCATTTATCTTCCGGTATTTATGTATCTTTTGGCGGTCGGCCATTGTGCGTAATAACTCTTGTTGTTTACCTTACATTTGTAGTGTAATGTTTGGACTCTATGTTTGGAATGGAGTTGATGCATAATTTTGTGGCGAGTGTGTATCTTGCATTAAAAGTATACATATCTCGAGGCTCGGTTTATTTGATTTGTGATGCTAGGGCCAGGTGGTTGGTTAAGCATTACAAGCCAAATAAATTGGGGCCCTCACAAATTTGTAGATCAGTCGACTAGGCCAAATACCTTTTAAAGAACAACATCGGAAGCGGAATTTAAAGTGCAACACATGGAACCCTCACGATATACCCACAAGCAATCAACCGGGGCTCGCAGCCTAGTTCCTGACCTTCTTGGTTCTTGGTCTTGACAAATGCTCATAAGTGTCTGTAACAGCCCAATTTTCAAATTTCAGTAAAATTTAAAGTTTATGTATCTTTGTGGAATTTTCTGAATTTTTTAAAGCTTTTATAACTATTTTTAAAGTCAAAACAAATTTGTTTACAAAATTAAAAAGCCAACATAAAGTTGGAAATAATTTTATTAAGTCCAAAATGAGTATGGGAATTTCTGTGAATTGTTCCATAATTTTTGGAATTATTTTACTATTTTCTAAAGCCTAAATGAATTACCAGAATTAAAACAAATAGAAAAGCAAAAGAAAAAAACCAAACATGGCTTTGAGCCGAAACCCAACGGCCTCGGCCCAAAACCACCTCGCGCGCACGGCCCGCACCGGCCCACAACCCCGCGCCTTTCCTCCCCTTGCGCATCCACCGTTGGATCAAAATCCAACGCACGCGCCGCACCCACGCACCCTCCTCTCCCTTCTTCTCTTCTACGCCGTTGGATCAGCATCCAACAACGCCGCGCCGCTCTTCTTCCACGCCGCTAATGCTCGTGGCCGTTGGATCAAAATCCAGCGGCGTGTTCTTTCTTCTTCCGCCTTCTTCTCGCGGCCGAGTCCCACGATCGCCATTTTCGCGCGCGCCGAGCTCGTGAGCGGCGCATCTAACCTCCCCGACATCTCCGCGTCGTGCGCACGAGAATCGCCTCGTCGCCGCACACGATCCGCACAACTTCCACCTCCTTCTCCGCGTTTATGCACATGAGCGCTGCAACCGCCGCCGCACGCCCCACGACGCCCCGCCGCTCCCGGCCTCCCCTTGCCCTATAAAAGGGAACCCCGCGAGCCCCTTCTCGTCCTCAACCCATCCCCCTCACCCTCACCCACTCTCCCTCTCTCGCACTAGCGCCACCGGAATTTGCCATCAAAGCCCGTCGACCGAAGGAGCTTCCACCGCCGTTTGCGCCGCCGCCGTCGACGTCGCGCCCTCGCCGTCGTCACCTTTGGCATCACCGTCTTGCTGTGAACCTAGTGCGCACCTCGACACCGCCGGAGCCCCACGGGATTGCTGCGTCGCCGTCAACCCCGGCTTCGCCGCCGCCTTTTCCTCATCGCCTCCGTCATCTACTCGTCGTGTGGGTGAGCGCAACAGCATCACGGTCTTCCCCTCTCTCTTCTGGTGCCCTCGCCGGACTTCGCCACGCGAGATAATGGCGGCGACCTTTGGCCCCCAGCAGCGCCGTCCTCGCCGATGTGGCATGGCCACCTAGGCGCCATCTCATTTCCCCTGCTTGCGTGGCGCACGCGTGGCGTCCCAATCATCACCACGTGAGCACCCACGTGGGCGGTCCACCGCACCGATTTTCCCTTGGCTCGGTGGGTTTAGTCCACCGTGAGCCGTGTCTATGACACGTGGGGCCCACAAATCAGAAATTTGTTTTTATTCTTTTAAATTTCGAAATTCTGTTGTTGGCGTCAGCATTGCGCAATAAATAGATTTTCAGTAGAAAAATAATTCAGAAAATTCAATTAAATTTCAGATTTAGGTTTAAACTTCTAAAATTCATAACTTTTGCATATGAACTCCAAATTGGGTGTTTCAAATTGCAAAATTTATATAAAATTATAATCTAGCTAACTAAACCAAAATATTTCAATTTGGAGTTATTTTTATCTATGTTTTTGAATTTATATGAATTTGTCGTATTTTCACATTTAGACTTCGACGACTCCGGAGAGTTCGACCAATCTGAAGATTTAGAATTCCAAGACATCAACGAAGGTAAGTTACACCATTGACCATATTGCCCCCAGTATTTTAAGTTATTTTAAGTTTTTAAATTCTTTTATTGCATGCATATGTTTGTATAAATACTTTAATGTCCTGTTTTATGTATAGTTACCCCCATGTTTTATTGTATGGCCAATTTGAATATTGTATCTGACTACCTTGACACTATAGACAAAATATTATCAAAATTAAACATATGCTTAGCCAGGCTTAATTCACACTTACAGAATTTGGGAGGGTTTTCACCAAATTTCTTACAAATTGTTTCAAACTTGACATTGTGGTATTGTCTTACCACATGGATTTATAAATAGAGTTTTAATCAAAATAAAATCAAAAATGGGTTTGGACTTGGGCGAAATGGTCGGAATGGTGGGTGCAAGTTTATGCACGGGATTGATCTGGTTAAGATTAAGGCTCATGGGTTGTAGGAATGACGCCCAAGTCAATTGAGGACCGGTCTTTGAGCCGCTTATTGCTATGTCTTATCGTACTACCACATGTCCTGTATGGGCAGGATTTGGCTAATTAATTTGTGATGTTCTAGTGTATTTATGTCATGTGATTATGTGGGTGTCGGTTAGGCGTTTATTCCACTTGGCGCAAGAGGGCTTCGGAGGACGGTTAGTCCAAAGGCGAAACCTTAGCGGGCATGAGTATACTAGGACGACACATTGTAAAAGCCTCATGGTAATTGCTCGACCACACGCCTCTGAGCGTGAATTGGCGGGCATAACGAGCATGTCACCTCGTGTGGGTAAAGTTGTACCAACTCTGCGAGTAGAAACTATTCGAATAATGCGCGTCATGGTCATGGACATGCTAGCAGGGCCACTTAAAGTTAGAATTGTTCTTTTGGTTGTTAAATATTTTATTAAATGTTGAGGATGGTTAATCCTTATGAAAAATTGGGCGGGAAGCCAAGTGTTAGGAGGAGATCCTTCACTTTATCATTGGAGGTTATCCACGTTATAACATTGTCATTTCAAAAATATGATTTTAGTCATAGTATAAAACTGCCTTAGAAAATACTATATCTATTTAAACTGGAAATGATGTTTATGCTAAACAACCCCTGTCATACTCACTTGTTACCTTATGCATGCATTTTAATTCAATATTGGGTGTAACTTTCGAGCACGGAAGTTGTGCTCATCCTTGCTGAATAAATCTTATTCAGGAGAAGACTTCTTCCCCGACAGTGAGGATCAGGACGAGTAGGCCTTGACCTGCATTTATTGCACGTGGCGCATCGTGTGGCTCACCTCTATTAATATGTTTCATTGTGTTTATCATTTGATATTTGATATTGTTGTTCGACTCATTTGTATTAAACAATTATTTATTTAATGTCATTTACGATTTAGTGATATGATTGTGATATCCATTTTTGAGACCGTACACTGGAAATCTGGACCGTGTATGAACACAGAGAATTCGGATCCTTCGCTCCCAGGTTCGACAAAAGTGGTATCAGAGCCATATCGACTGTAAGTCATGGCCCACGGTAGAAATGGTAAAACCATTAGGGACTATTTTCAAAATCTTAAAATTATTTACTTGTCTTCCAGAGTCTTACTCTTCCTTTCTCTGTTAAAAGATTTCTAAACTCTTGTCTCTTCTAAAATTGTAAATGGCCGAGAGACCGACCCGCATCTCCCATGGAATCTTTGCTGGAGAGTGGGCGGATAGACTGTGGAAGATGATGCAGCATCTAAGTTTCAAGAAGAGGCCCACATACCAAGGATACAAGTATATTGTGGGACAGCAGGAGCGCTAGAGAGTGGAGGTTCTCCTCTACTCTAACTTGGCACCGGATACGACATTTCACATCTTCGACGCCCCAATGCGTCGAGAGACTTTTACTGACAGCATCCAAGACGCAGCGATGGAAGCCATTCGCCGACTTCGCTATACCTATGACGCCCACCTTCGGGATACTGCATTCCAGTACTACCCCATGCACATCCCCACCCGGCTAGGCAGTGCCTTCAGGTCAGTCGAGAATGAGGATTTACCGGAGATCACCCATCAGGTAGAATTAGCCAAGGCGATGGATTACGCCTATGGCAACACCCTGGACGAGTTGTATCTAGTTCAGAGGAGATTAGAAGCTGCAGAGGAGAAGCTGAGGGCAACCGAAGCAAAATTAGCTCTCTACAAGGCAGGCCAAGGCAGTACCTGCAACTCCCCTGACTACACCCCATCCACCCCATAGATATTTGCTTTTCCCTTTAGTTTGTTTGTTAGCTGCGAATTATGAGCTACTAACCTTCTGTGGTAGCCATAATCAAATGAATAAAATAAAGAACTACTTTGAAAAAGGAAAATTTTGATTCTTTGCCTTATGTTTGTGTGCTTTTTGGGCTAATATAAATTTATTTCCCCTTAGTGCTATCCTTTCTTCTCTTTCCTAAGTCTTTTGGAAAAATTCAGCAGATGGTGGCCACCCGCACAGGAAGTGGCAGCGTCTAAGGCAGAAACGAACGCTCGACAATCAAGAGCGGCTTATACCGCCCGCCCAGACCTCCCTCACCGCCGTGGGACTGGCCAGCAGAGATGATGGCCAACCAAACCCATCTCATTGACTTGTTGGCCCAGTCGCTCAACAACTCTTAGAACATCCAAGCCGCAGCAGCAGCTACCGCCGCAACTCAGGCACCAGCACACCCTCCTCAGTGGGTGATCATGTCGGAGTTCATGCGCATGCGTCCTCCAACCTTCTCCAGCAGCACCGAGCCGATGGATGCTGACGATTGGCTTCGTGCGATCGGGAAGAAGCTGGACATCACACAATGCACCGATCGTGAGAGGGTCCTATTCGCCTCTCACCAACTCAACAGACCAGCTTCTGAATGGTGGGATAATTTCTGCATCTCCCACGCCAATGCCCAGGCCATCTCGTGGGACGAGTTCGTGAGAGCTTTCCGTCATGCCTACATCCCTGCTGGCATGATGACATTGAAGAAAAAGGAGTTCCATGCCCTTTGCCAAGGCAATCGTTCGGTGAGCGAGTATCTTCACCGATTCAACCAGCTGGCTCGCTACGCACGGTGGCGTGGCAGGGCGAGGACCGGCGGGAGAGGTTCATGGAGGGACGAATGATGACATCTCCGTCAAGCGATCTCCCGAACTTCACCGACTTCCAGCGGTTGGTGGACAAGGCGATCGTCGGAGGCCAACCATCGGGAGATGGAGAACGCAAGCGAAGGATGGCGCCTAGAGGTTCAATGCGGAGGCCTTCCCAAGCCTCGATTCATTCGCCAGACCACGCGGCATGGGAAGTTCGGCACTTCCACATCCCGAGTCGATCAGAACCAGCGCCCAACACCTCCAACTTCCGCAACACGTCAAGCGGAGGCGGTTTGTGAAGAGCTCTGCTCCTCACCGCGAGGTGACTGTTTCCATTACCACGAAATAGGGCACTCGCCAACAAATGCCCCAAGAAGCGTGAGCGGCGACATCTTCCAAGTCGGCACAGGAGCCACGACCAGCGGCACTACAAAGCCGTCAGGACAATTTATCAAGGGACGTGTGAACCACGTCACAGCTGAGGAAGCCCAGGAAGCATCGGATGTCGTTCTTGGTATGTTTCTTGTCAATTCAATACCAGCTTCAGTTCTATTTGATTCCGGAGCTTCACATTCTTTTGTATCAAATAAGTTTGTGGATAGAAATGGGCTACCTATATCTTCCTTAACCAATCCTATGATAATCCATTCCCCGGGCTCAGAAATGAGAACTAGTTCTCTATGCTCGAACCTTACTCTTGAAATATCCGGGATATCCTTCCTAGCAGACTTGATAGTCTTGCATTCCCAAGGTTTGGATGTCATTCTCGGAATGGACTGGCTAGCCAAGAATCATGGACAAATAGACTGTGCCAATAGGTCTATCACACTCACTAATGAAGAAGGAATTTCAGTTGAGTTCAAGCCCAAGACCTGCACCAGAGGAAGTTCCATTCTCACCAGCATGAAGGAAGTGAAACTTGAAGATATACCTGTAATACAAGAATATTCCGATGTCTTTCCTGATGATCTACCTGGCATGCCACCAGATAGGGACGTAATGTTCTTAATTGAATTAGTCCCAGGGATAGCTCCAATATCAGCGACCTATAGAATGCCACCAATGAGTTAGCGGAATTGAAGAAGCAGTTGAAGAATTGCGAAGCAAAGGTACATCCGACCAGACTCATCACCTTGGGAGCACGATCGTCGCGTCAAGAAAAGGACAATAGCATGAGGATGTGTGTTGATTACGAGATCACTCAATGAGGTGGCGATCAAGAACAAGTATCCGTTACCGGGATAGATGATCTGTTTGATCATTTGAAAGAGCAAGTGTCTTCTCGAAGATTGATTTGAGATCCGCTATCACCAATCAAGATCGGACGGAGGATATTCAAGACGCCTTCACCACCGATCTGGTATGCGAGTTTACGATGATGTCTTTCGGTTTGTGACGCCCACTTACTTCATGAATATGATGAACAAAGTGTTCATGGAATTCTTGGATAAGTTTGTGGTTGTCTTCATCGATGACATTCTCATCTACTCGAAGGATGAAGAAGAACATGAGAAGCATCTCAGAATGATACTAGACAAGCTCAGTGAGCACCAACTTTATGCCAAATTCAGCAAAAGTGAATTCTGGCTAAGTCAAGTGGCATTCCTTGGACATATTGTGTGGCGGAGGAATTGCGGTAGATCTGCCAAGGTTGAAGCGATGATCGGAGTGGAAGCAACCGGGACGATCCACGGAAGTGAGAAGTTTCCTTGGACTAGCGGGTTATTACCGCAGGTTCATTAAATATTTCTCTAAGATTGCAAGACCCATGACCCAACTTCTGAAGAAGGAAAAGAAGTTTGATTGGACAGATGCCTGTGAAGAAAGTTTCCAAGACCTGAAGAGGAGATTAATCTCAGCACCTGTGCTAGTCCTGCCTGATATCTGTAAGGATTTCGAGATTTTCTGCGACGCATCCCGTCAAGGTCTCGGATGTGTATTGATGCAGGAAGGCAAAGTCGTGGCTTATGCATCCAGGCAGTTGAGGCCACATGAGGGAAATTACCCGACACATGATCTTGAGTTAGCGCGATTGTGCATGCTTTGAAGATCTGGCAGTATTATCTCATTAGTGTCATTGTGAGATTTTCACGGATCACAAGAGTCGAAATATATCTTCACGCAGAGTAATTAAACCTTCGAGAGAAGATGGCTAGAGTTGATAAAAGATTATGATCTTGGGATTCACTATCATCAGGCAAAGCAAATGTAGTCGCAGATGCCTTGAAGCGAAAGGCCTATTGTAACACCATGATGGTGCGAAGGATCGGCGAACTACATGAAGAATTGAGCGTCTAAACTTGGAGATTGTCGATCAAGGTGTGAATGTTTTGGAAGTACAACCAACTCTTCAAAGTCGGATCAGAGAAAAAACATTAGAAGATGAAGACATCAAGGAAATCAAGAAGAATATGCGAAGAGGCAAGACTCGAGATTATTGAAGATGAACATGGAACTGTATGGTTTGGGACCGCATTTGTGTGCCTGACCGGCAGGAGTTAAAACAGTCAATCCTGAAGGAGGCTCATGAATCGCCTTACTCCATTCACCCCGGAAGCACCAAGATGTACCAGGATCTGAAGGAAAAGTACTGATGGGTCAGCATGAAGCGGGAGATTGCTGAGTTCATCGCTCGCTGTGATGTATGTCAGTGAGTCAAGGCAGAACATCAGATACCAGATGGATTGTTGCAGCTACTACCAATTCCAGAATGGAAGTGGGAAGAAATCGGCATGGATTTTATCACCGGACTCCCTAGGACCCAATCAGGATATGATTCTATCTGGGTGATAATTGATCGGTTGACCAAAATAGCTCACTTCATTCCCGTCAAGACTACGTACAGAAGCAATCAGTTGGCAGAGTTATATGTAGCCAGGATTGTTTGTCTACACGGAGTACCCAAGAAGATCGTGTCCGACAGAGGTTCTCAGTTTACATCAAGATTCTGGCAGAGTCTGCACGAAGCCTTAGGAACCAAACTCAATTTCAGTACAGCCTATCATCCTCAGATAGATAGACAGACGGAACGCACCAACTAAGTCCTCGAAGATATGCTCCGAGCCTGTGCCCTGGACTTTGGACAAAGTTGGGACAAGAATTTGCCGTATCACGAAATTCTCGTATAACAATAGCTATCAAGCCGGTTTGCAAATGGCTCCATTTGAAGCTTTGTGCGACGAAGTGCGAGAACTCCACTCCTATGGGATGAA
Source organism: Ampelocalamus luodianensis (assembly GCA_036346255.1). Classification (NCBI taxonomy): domain Eukaryota; kingdom Viridiplantae; phylum Streptophyta; class Magnoliopsida; order Poales; family Poaceae; genus Ampelocalamus; species Ampelocalamus luodianensis. The sequence goes on along the minus strand of CM070627.1, from coordinate 19,384,313 downwards.
GTAGGAGAACATCGACTCTTTGGACCTAAGTTAATCAAAGATCTTGAAAGTAAGGTAAAGCCATAAGAGAACATCCGAGAGTGGCACAGGACCGACAAAGAGTTATGCCGACAACCGTCGGAGGGATTTAAACTTTGAGGTAGGAGACTTTGTCTATCTCAGAGTTACCCCACTCAGAGGAGTAAGAAGATTCCGGACAAAAGAAAAACTTGCACCCAGATTTGTGGGACCATACAAAATTCTAGCCAAAAGAGGTGAAGTAGCATATCAGCTTGAGCTGCCAGAAGCCTTGTCAGCAGTGCACATTGTCTTCCATGTGTCCCAGTTGAAGAAATGTCTCCGAGTGCCAGAAGAACACACCCTCCTAGAGAGTTGTGATCTCCAAGAAGACCTCACCTATGCGGAGCGACCAATCAAGATTCTGGATGTCGCAGAACGTGTTACCAGGTGCAGGATCATCCGATCATACAAAGTGGAGTGGAGTCATCACCCGGAAAGTGAAGCCACATGGGAAAAAGAAGAGGACCTCAAGACCAACTACCCCGACCTGTTTGCTGACCAAGCTTGAATCTCGGGTCGAGATTCCCTTAAGGGGGGGGTAGGTTTGTAACAGCCCAATTTTCAAATTTCAGTAAAAAGTAAAGTTTATGTATCTTTGTGGAATTTTCTGATTTTTTTAAAGCTTTTATAACTATTTTTAAAAGTCAAAACAAATTTATTTGCAAAATAAAAAAGCCAACATAAAGTTGGAAATAATTTTATTAAGTCCAAAATGAGTATGGGAATTTCTATGAATTTTTCCATAATTTTTGGAATTATTTTACTATTTTCTAAAGCCTAAATGAATTACCAGAATTAAAACAAATAGAAAAGCAAAAGAAAAACCAAAAATGGCTTTGGGCCGAAACCCAACGGCCTCGGGCCAAAACCACCTCGCGCGCACGGCCCGCACCGGCCCACAACCCCACGTCGTTCCTCCCCTTGCGCATCCACCGTTGGATCAAAATCCAACGCACGCGCCGCACCCACGCACCCTCCTCTCCTTTCTCCTCTTCTGCGCCGTTGGATCAGCATCCAACAGCCGCCCGCGCCTGTCTACTTCCACGTCGCCCCTAATGCTCGTGACCGTTGGATCAAAATCCAACGGCCCGTGTTCTTTCTTCTTCCCCGCCTTCTTCTCCGCGCGGCTGAGTCCCACAACCGCCATTTTTGCGCACGCTCGAGCTCCGCGAACGGCCGCATCTAACCTCCCCAACATCTCCGCGTCGTGCGCACGAGAATCGCCTCGTCGCCGCACACGATCCGCACAACTTCCACCTCCTTCTTCCTCCTTCTCCACGTTTATGCGCACGAGCGCCGCAACCGCCGCCGCACGCCCCACGACGCCCCACCGCTCCCGGCCTCCCCTTGCCCTATAAAAGGGAGCCCCGCGAGCCCCTTCTCATCCTCAACCCATCCCCCTCACCCACTCTCCCTCTCTCGCACTAGCGCCACCGGAATTCACCGTCAAAGCCCGTCGGCCGAAGGAGCTTCCACCGCCGTTTGCGCCGCCGCCGTCGACGCCGCGCCCTCGCCGTCGTCACCTTTGGCATCACCGTCTTGCCGCGAACCTAGTGCGCACCTCGACACCGCCGGAGCCCCACGGATCGCGCTGCCCGTCAACCCGCCGCGCGCGCTTTTTCTCGCGCCTCCGCTATCTACTGTCGTGTGGGTGAGCGCAACGCGACATCACGGTCTTCCCTTTTCTCTTCGGGTGCCTCGCGCGGACTTTCGCCAAGACAAGACAAAGACCGGCGACGCCGGTCCGCGCCCGGCGCGTCCCGCGGCGTGGCATGGCCACCTAGCGCCATCTCATTCCCGCTTGCGTGGCGCACACGTGGCGTCGATTATCGCCAAGTGAGCACCCGTGAAGGTCCACCGCACCGATTTTCCCTCGGCTCGGTGGGTTTAGTCCATCGTGAGCCGTGTACATGACACGTGGGGCCCACAAGTCGAAATTTGTTTTTTTCTTTTAAATTCCAAAATTGTTGTTCTTTGGCGTCGACATTCTTAATAAATAGATTTTTCAGAGAAAATAATTCGAAAAATTCAATTAAATTTGATTTAGGTTTAAACTTCTAAAATTCATAACTTTTGCATATGAACTCCAAATTGGGTGTTTCAAATTGCCAAATTTATATAAAATTATAATCTAGCTAACTAAACCAAGATATTTCAATTTGGAGTTATTTTGATCTATGTTTTTGAATTTATTTGAATTTGAATTTGTCGTATTTTCACATTTAGACTTCGACAACTCCGGAGAGTTCGACCAATCTGAAGATTTAGAATTCCAAGACATCAACGAAGGCAAGTTACACCATTGACCATATTGCCCCCAGTATTTTAAGTTATTTTAAGTTTTTAAATTCTTTTATTGCATGCATATGTTTGTATAAATACTTTAATATCCTGTTTTATGTATAGTTACCCCCATGTTTTATTGTATGGCCAATTTGGATATTGTATCTTACTACCTTGACACTATTGGCAAAAAATTATCAAAATTAAACATATGCTTAGCCAGACTTAGTTCACACTTACAGAATTTGGGAGGGTTTTCACCAAATTTCTTACAAATTGTTTCAAACTTGACATTGTGGTATTGTCTTACCACATGGATTTATAAATAGAGTTTTAATCAAAATAAAATCAAAAATGGGTTTGGACTTGGGCGAAATGGTCAGAATGGTGGGTGCAAGTTTATGCACGGGATTGATCTGGTTAAGATTAAGGCCCATGGGTTGTAGGAATGACGCCCAAGTCAATTGAGGACCGGTTTTTGAGCCTCTTATTGCTATGCCTTATCGTACTACCACATGTCCTGTATGGGCAGGATTTGGCTAATTAATTTGTGATGTTCTAGTGTATTTATGTCATGTGATTATGTGGGTGTCGGTTAGACGTTTCATTCCCACTTGGCGCAAGAGGGGGCTTTCGGAGGACGGTTAGTCCAAAGGGGCGAAACCTTAGCGGGCATGAGTATACTAGGACAGCACATTGTAAAAGCCTCATGGTAATTGCTCAGTCACACACCTACGGAAGCGTGAATTGGCCGACATAACGAGCATGTCACCTCGTGTGGATAAAGTTGTACCAACTCTGCAGAGTAGAAACTATTCGAATAGCCGTGTCCGCGGTCATGGACATGCTAGCAGGGCCACTTAAAGTTAGAATTGTTCTTTTGGTTGTTAAATATTTTATGAAATGTTGAGGATGGTTAATCCTTATGAAAAATTGGGCGGGAAGCCAAGTGTTAGGAGGGGATCCTTCACTTTATCATTGGAGGTTATCCACATTATAACATTGTCATTTCAAAAATATGATTTTAGTCATAGTATAAAACTGCCTTAGAAAATACTATGTCTATTTAAACTGAAAATGCTGTTTATGCAAAACAACCCCTGCCATACTCACTTGTTACCTTATGCATGCATTTTAATTCAATATTGGGTGTAACTTTCGAGCACGGAAGTTGTGCTCATCCTTGCTGAATAAATCTTATTCAGGAGAAGACTTCTTCCCCGACGGTGAGGATCTGGACGAGTAGGCCTTGACCCAGACGATTGCCTGTGGCGCATCGTGTGGCTCACCTCTATTATTATGTTTCCGCTGTGTTTATCATTTGATATTTGATATTGTTGTTCAGACTCATTTGTATTAAACAATTATTTATTTAATGTCATTTACGATTTCGTGATATGATTGTGATATCCATTTTGTGAGACTGTGTACACTGGAAATCCTGGACCGGTGTATGAACACAGAGAATTCGGGATCCTTCGCTCCCGGGTTCGACAGCGTCCACATAACTTTCTTTGTTCTCACTTATTGAATAATAATATTGAGCGAGTGTAAGTACACAACCATACTCTGCGAGCCAACACACATAATATAGTTATAATATATAGAAGGCTAATCAAATGAAGGTTCATGGTTCTTTTATTTGCACAAAACTATGTTTGAATTAGAATAATTAGTAGGCAATTCCTAGGACATAGTATTTTTAACTAACACAGGTTTTAACGAAATTGAGTATTTGTTGCAGTGGAGGTTCCAACCTCCTATATCACTAAGTGGCTCCATCCACTTAATACTCATGTTCCTTCTCGGGTCACATCTCGTACTTCCCATTGGTTCTCAACCAAGTCAACTCAAATATCTGGGATCTAACCCATTTTTTCATCCCACCCACAAATTATTTTATTAAAATAAAAGCTACTTCAAGCAAGTTCTCAGTACCACCCATGACCGTGGGCACGACTGTCCAAATAGTTCTCACACTACAGAGTTCGCACACTTTATCCATAAGAGATAATCGTCTTACAATGTGAACACGCAACCATAGGTATGACACTACGATAATTATCATAAGGCCTTTACAATGCCCCACCTCAACACAACATCTAACACCCTAGCCCAACATTGAGTCTGGAATGTCACCAAACTACCCCAACTACAAATTTTAACAACCATTAACAATAAATTACAATAAGCAATTCAATTTGCAACTAGCATCCGCCATAAACACAAAGCTCAAACAAGACCCAAGAGAGTATTTCACTACTCGAGAAACCGCCATTTTACATATGTATTTGAGATAATGAGAATGATCTGTAAATGCTTTAAAGTTTCATATGTTGTATAATGAGAATGATTTGTCATTGATATGATGTTTCTTATGCCGTTTGTTTGTACTTGCTGAGTCTTGGACTCACGCTTTTTTATTTAATGTTTTAGGTGAACGTTGATGTCGGCATACTTTGGGGAGAAAGTAGAACATGGAAATTTTGCACTTGAGAAGCACTTCACTCCACTCATGATTCATTCATTTTGGAATTGTAATAATTGATTAGGTTGTGGTTCCCTTAGTTCCTCATGGTCGATATTATTGCTAGTTGTTGTTTTCCCTTAAATTAAATTTATCTATAATACATTTGATAATTATTTAGTTCGAATTATAATTGGATTATGATTGGTCGGCTTGCTGAAATTTATGATCAACTCGTTGTCGAGCGTTTAATTGTGATGCCTAGAAGGTTGAAATCCTTAAGTTTGATGTAGAAACTTGTAGTGTTAATAGATGTAGGTGACATCTTGGGCTTTTTTTAAGCCAGGGTGTTACACAACCCCACCTGCTAAGGTTTCCACCACCGTGGGCCACGCCCCTCGGAGGCCCCCTCTTGCGTCATGTGGTTTCTACCCATACCCACACCACACACCCACCAAATAGTGAAGCCACGCTGAGGCGAACAAATTAATTAGCCAGGTCGTACCCATTATAGACGTGGTTGTGCTGTTTTTACACGAGAGATCATCACAAGATCCGGGTCCTTAATTGACTTGGGCGGTACTTCCCCATACCCACTCTGTCGTGCTCTTATTCGCACCCACCACGCTTTCAAGTCGCCTAAGTCGAAATCTGTTTTTGTTTTTTTTTTCTTTTTGAAATTCTTTTCTAGTTCAATATACCAGCTAGGCTCCAACCTTGACTACCCAAATCCAGTTTCAAGTTTTGAACGATGTTGGGGTAAATCATTGCCCACATGTCAATGTATACCATTATTATTAAGGTGACACGGATAGTATCCAAGTTCAAGGATGGGAAGGTTATACTCAATTATCATTAAGGTATTAACTATGAGCAAGGTCAACATAATGGGATAAATCATAGCAATGCAATTTTATAATTTAAAATAATATAAATTGCATTTCAAAAGTAAATGTAACATGATCAAAGTGTTCACTCGCCTTGCTTAATGTTCTAATAACCTTGGTCTCGATCTTGCTCTTGTTTGGACTGTTGTTCCATCATGGCTTCAGATTCTAACTACATGGAATCCGATCAAATCCGAGAATGTCTAAAAGCAACCAAATAAAATCCAATAAATCCAAAGACACTTGAAACAAAAGGAAACACTTCAAACAAAATTCGATAAACCCAAGAGTATTTGAAGTAGGAAATACTTAAGCAAAACTAAACATATTTAACAATACCTTGAAAGAAGGTAGTATTCCAACTGAAATCAAATACTCCCAAGGGGTTTTATGAAGGAAATACTTCAAACGAAATGAAGTACATCTAGGGATATTTGGAATGAAGGAAATACTTCAGACCGAAATAAATAAATGCAAACTTCATTCGTTTGGCTAGCGGTGGGGTTTTGGGTTGCTAATTAAACTTAGAGTTAGGTAACTGTTTGATCCGGAGTTAGAGCGAGAGGGATCGAGTTCTCGGAAAGTCCCTTGGTGTAGGAATTATGACTCCAATGGGAGGGAGAGAATATTCACAGGAACATTCCTCATCAGTCACCTGGATTGGAGAGATCACCTTGTGATGTAAAATTCTTTGATCCACATTCGGGTCACGATTTGTACTTCTACCAGGAGCGGATAGCGAGGGGTGATGGCTAGAATCTATAGGATGGTGATGGATGGTTGAACTATTACCACCCACTTAGGGACATCTTATAGCTATCCACCACACAACGCCTAGCTGATCTAATGACTTATTTTGTTATTATTTCCTATTTATTGAGGAAGTTCCATGAAAGTCAGGTGAAACCTGTGTATAGGTTCAGGGTTCATACTGGGTAGACATAAGTCTCACCGACACATGGGGTTTGGTTGATTTAATGATTCCTTTTTATCGTTTTGTATTTACCAAGGAAGTCCTATGAGCTTTAGCTAGGAGTTGTGTACGGTTGCGATGGGCCACCTATGATGGATATGATTTTAACTAACATATGAGACCTAGTTTACTTAACGATTTATCTTATCCATTTATATCTATTAAGGAAGTTCCATGAATTAGGTGGAACCTCCAAGCGTTGGCTAGACATCAATTTTACATCTTATTCAGTGGTGTCTAGGGGGGTTCGAGTTTCATCTTTGAGGTGATCTTTACTTAGTCTTATTACTTACGTGGCTTGGCATACACTATTACACTAGGCTGATCCTTACCTATAGCACCTGCTAGTGACTACTTCTAATAAAGTACATAACTATAATACAAGGCCTAGGGGCTCTTGTTTTATTGATTCCTAATTAGTGATTATCCTATTTTAGCCTCTAATTCCAATTAAGACCCAGTTATGTGTCAGCCATACTCGTCATATCATGTTTTAATTGAACAGTGCTTGTTGAATGAGCTACCTCTCAACTCAGTCATTGTTAATGACCTAAGGTTAATAGCCACCTGAACATTCCTTATGTTTATATGACTAATTCTTATCAAGGTGCCCATTTTATGGTTTGACACCATCTTAATCAAAGGTCCTAGTTTACTTTAACTATTTTCATGTCATATTAAGTAGTTTCAATTCGGATCTATTACTATTACCCTTTTAATTGGCATCCTAATATAGTTACCCTTAAGCCCGTGGGTCAGGTGTGTATTTTATTTATACCTTAATGACACACTACTAGCTTCGCTTAACGCCTATCACTATTACACTTTACCTAGCATCGTAAAATAGTTAACCCTTATGTTAGGGGATATTGGGACTATCAGCTAATGTGATACTAGTTATCCTTGGTCAACTCCTTAGTGTTTAGGTCCTATGTGTTAAGGGCACATCAACCAATCCTAGGTAGCCTTCAATTAAACTAATTATTTTATCTAATCAATAATTAGTAAGGATCTATTTGGTAAAGGTATGTTTTTACGTTTTATTAAAGATAATGTTTTGTGTAGGCATGCTTATATTCAAGTTAATATCTTCATAAAATGACATACTAATTATCTTAACCAATTAAATTGTTGTCATTATAGTTATTATACTTTTAGTAATGGCCTAGGGCCCACATGCCATTGGGACAATCATACCATATATGATCTATTATTAAATCTTTGATCTTTTGAATTTAGCTGCTAATGGCAAACTAATTAGCCTCTAATTACTTAAGCTGATCCTATTGAATTATCCACTAATTACCTTAAGAAAAATGTCATTTCTAATTGCATTACCTACTAACTGCTTAACAATTTCTAATTACTGATACAGACCAACTAGTAAACTAGCTGATTCGTTGGGGGTGACCCGATCTTTCAGGGTACGATCAATGGATTTCTCCTTCTCCTTGTGTCTCGGGTTCAATCCTCCTTGAACCTTGCGATGAAGATGACGGTAGCATCGCCTTCTTCGTCATAGCGATGTAGATAGATATCAATCACAAGGAAGATTAGAAGCATGAACTCGAAGTCTCTCCGACAGTGAATGGCAAAGATCACAAATTAGACGAGTTAAATCGTACAGATTCGGTAGGCAATCTCAAGAACGAGATGTTCTTGCCTTGTACCAACCTCAACAAACCCTAGATGAGAAAACCTCAACAAACACGTAAGATATTGCGCCACAAAGTCACTATAACTTTTCTGTATTTCTTACTAAAAATTCAACTCCCTTTACAATGGGCAATGTCCTGGCCTTATATTGGCACCTACGGGTGCGGTCGATTCTATCTCTAACTCTCGTATCATACAAAGATTCTTTCCTAATATAGTTATGGAAAGATTACAACCGAAATTCTTTCCTAATACAGTTATTGTGAGGACCCGGAATATTTAACTAGTAACACTTAACCTCAAAATGGCTCTAGCGTTACTAATTAAACATTCTAAGCCTCGATGGACATATGCTTCCGCACTGCGAAGATATGCGTATCATCACAAAATTACACATCATTTCCATACAACATACATCACTAAGTTCAACAACGACATACATAAAGTAAAGTTATTACAAAAGAGCCGATCGGGCAAATAGAACAATAAACAAGAATGACAATGAAGGAAGGTGCCATAAGATGGTCGAACAAAAGTCGACCAGGTTAGCCACACCACCCACAAGGCAACCGATCGCCGCTAAGCTAGACGCCGCAAGCTACCACAACACAACTCATGTATGAGGCCCTCAAGCTCACCTTCTTCCTCCGCAATGCTACATTTAAGCAAGATAACCGAGTACACAAAGGTACTCGCAAGACGACGTGTGGAATAGCGCACCTATTCATAAACTACATGCAAGCTTATTTATGTGGAGGTTGTATGTCTCATTTTGCATAAAGCCAACTTTATTTGCAATAATGTAATACATTTGAAAGCAAGTTTACAAATAAATTTTAATGTTGAAGGTAATAAATAAAATAATGATAAATACAAGTAACTACCTAGAAGTGACTATCCCAATAGTCACCACAACATAGCTCGAATCCCGATTCGCACTCACCCATCAAGTTTTAATCAAAAGGTTGTAGTCTAACTCTTGAAAGCTTACCCAAGCGTGTCCATAACCTAGGACGAGGCTATTCGAATAGTTTTAACCTCAGGTGTACCAATGTACCCACACTTGAGCATCGCTTTAAGCCACAAAGCACACTTCCGAAGGTATGCAACACGGCTAAGTCCTACGAGACGCTTCCAATATTGTGCATTGACTACGAGCCGCTCGTATGGATAGAAACCCATACGCTACATTGCAAGCCGAAAGACAACAAATCCCATCACGGGTGAAGTCTTTCGGACACTCTGATGCTCCCAACACCATCCCTCCCGCGACTCTCACGACCAAGCCAATACACTCCAAAGCATCGAGTCAAGAGAGGTCCCATACCTCTAGTGTGGTTAGCACGCACAAATTGCTCTGATAATGTGTACTCACAAGATGTTCGGTCCTTAATTGACTCGGCACCATTCCAAATACACCAAAATCACACCATCTTACCATTGTGCCCAAGTCTAAATCATTTTGCTTTTCGGCTTTAGTTTTTATAAGTAGACATGGCACAAGGTGGAAATCATAAATCATAATAAGTTTTATATGATCAAGGTTATCGACAAGTCGATAACCGCCCATTTCTACCTAAGCTAAGCATGGCTAAGCAATTAATTCGCAAACTACTAAGTGACAAGAGCTCATCCGCGAACCCTAAATTACAAAGAATAACCTAGGCTCACTAGTAGAGGATAATCATTTGTCTTAAGGAAATGCATCTACTAGGTCAACTAGCGACAATAGTTTAACACAAACTAGCAATGCATACATAGAATTTGTAAACAACATAAATACTTAAAATACTGGGATTAACATGATCAAACCGCTTGTCTTGTCGGGTCTAGCTCTTCTTTGCAGGAGGATTCTCGTGTTCAATATATTCTTCTAACCTAACGCGAAATGCGATAAAACCAAATAAGAACGAAGAACACCAACAAAACTCAACAAGAAAAGACATCCAAATCCCATGAAATTTACACAAGAAGCTAGAGGTTGATTTTAGACAATTTTAGAAACAAGAATCACTTCATTTGGACTAAGCATGAAAAAGTTATGGCTAAAACTAGTTCTCTCACCTATAAATTCCTAAATTAATTATTGGTACTCGTTCATGGCGAAAATTTCTACAACGATCTAAGCTCTGAAAATTTTATAGCAAGTAGATTATGACATCCTAATGACAGCAAAGTTGAGTTTACTAAATTTGAAGTTATAATGATTTACTTATGATTTTTTTCTAAGTTGTAAACCTAGCACATTATATTTTCCAGAAACATAAACAGGTGCAAAACCTATTTCATATTAAAGTATGCCAACAAAGAGATTTTCCAGCATCAATTTTATATATTTAGGATTTACAGGGAATTACTTGTGTCTTTTACAACATTAAATGAATTTTTAAATGCTACCAATAAGGTTAAATCTATTAACATATTTTTTTTCTGGTACTGATTCAGGCCTACAACTATTTTTAGATTAAAGTTTAGTTTATAACAAATTTATCAAAGTTAAAACCATTCAATTTACAGATACACAGAAAAAGATATGCATTTTACAATTTTAATTCTATTTTTGGGATAATCAAAATTGGCAAAAAAAATCAAGTTATTTGAGTTACAAAATTTTTATTTTTTTTTGTGACAGAAACATGCCCAAATGCATTTTTATATTAAACTACAGAGGCATAGAAATTTATTACAGTTGGAAACATCTAAAAAGGATTTAAAATGAATTAGTTATGAATTTCTAAAGTTTTAATACAATTTTCGGCTTGGTAAGTAAATACTTATAGAAATAAACAACACTTAATGTAAAAGAAACGACGTGGACAATTATGGGCCCTTGATTTGGAATCTAATCTGCACGTGCGAGGGTGCGCGAGAGCGAATTCGAATGGCTAAACCATCGCGACCGCCGATCAAGATCGATGGTCAAGAGCGAGGAAGGTTCGTGATTTCGCGATCGCGCAAGAATCAGACCGCAGATCAACAAATGAACGACCCACGACGAATGGGAGGATCGGGTGACCCGATCACCCATTGATCTCGGGCCACGATCACAAAATGGACGGTGGCCAATGAACGAAGTTCAAAATAAAGCATCGACATGTGGGTCGCATGTCGCTGGATCGAGTCACACATGCAAGCTTTAACCCACGCGCACGTGGCTCGGGGCCCACATGGCGGCGACTTAAGGAGGATTTTAGGACAAACTAATTAATTACTAATGACCAATGATTAATGATGATTAGCAATCAATGAGTCCTAACGATTTTGAACAGAGGTGATTTAAGTGATTGGGGCCCACCGCAAAGGTGGCACAAAGGGACGCTATGACCAATTAAATGCTAACAATGATTAACATTTAATGAATTCGAAATTAGTCCTAATGACCCCGATCGAGGTTTAAGGCCTCACGGGCCCACACGCCGCTGACCCAAAAGACCATTTCGCACATTAATGCTAAGATAGGGATTTAATGATAATCATTAGCATTAATGATGTCCAAAGCATCGCTAGCGCCAGTGGTGATTACAGAGGGTTGGACCCACATGTCGCTGAGACATTTAGGCCAAATTAAGACACAATTATTACTTAATGATTGACAATGATTGTGCATTAACTCGGTCCTAATAACTGACGAAATGGAGCTTCTCGGTGACAAACCGAGTGCTTTCTCGGCATGTCACGGCGACTTCGTCGCGGCGGTGCCAACCAAATATCAAAATGGGTTCGCAATAGTGTCGCGACCCAAAGGTGATGACCTCGCCACGTGGAGGTCAGAACGCCACGAGCCTAAAACTAAGATGGAGCCAATTTCGGCAGAAACATGAAAATTGCAAATGCTCATTCAGCAGTCCACGAAAGCGAGTGCCAACACTTCTAGGGACTAATAAGAGGCTACCTTAATGCGGATGAGCTTCAAAGATGGTCGGGAAGACTTGAACACGATGAAGTCCACGGGCCGAGGAAGATGATATGAAAATGACAACCTAAGCAAAGTGAACACCGATGGGTGATCAAAATAGCTCCATTAAGGTTCCCACGAGCTCCATAAGTAAGCAATTGCAAAAGAACCACTTACCGGAGTTGGAGAAGAAAGGGGTGAAATCAATGAAAATCTCCAAACTTAAAATTGAGTGATTCTGTGAATGCAACCCAAAATTAAGTTAGGGAAATATAAAGGAAGTTGAGGAGCTCAAAAGGGTGCAAGAAATATTGAAGTTGAACCACTGGACACCCGATCCACATTGGAGCTCCTGGTCAACAATGGTGCCAAGTTGATTTGAAGTGGTTTTGAGCTCAAACACAGAGAAGAGCTAGGGTGGTGTAAAGGAACACCGGATGGACCAAGGGGCTATTTATAGAGGAAGGATTAGGGTTTTGAGCAAAAACAAGAGCTCACGTGAGCTCTGTTCATGGCGCGGTCATAGACCAAGAAATGATGGGGGCAAGTGAGACTCGGGATGGAGGAGCTGAAAGCCCGGGTGCATTAAATGCCCCACGAGTGATGTTGACGAGGCACGCCAGTGACACAACAAGCGCTCTCCTCTCTCTTTCTTCCCGCCATGGACGCACGCCACACACGAGAGACAGAGGAGGAAGAAGAAGAAAAAGAAATCATGGCCGTTGGATTGAAAATGGACGGTCACGATTCAAAGGGTCCACGAGGGTTTTAACACTCCTAGCGATCGAGAGGTCCGATCAAGAACCAACAGTCTGCGATTAACGGGGATGTTCGGGTGACCCAATGTACCCATTCAATAAGGACGGCGATCTAAATCTAACGGCTCAAAGGATGGGTTCGATCGCGGTCCGAACGGCACAAGCGACGCGGGTCGAGCGATTTAAATCCAACGGCCGAGAACAACCGCGCGCGTTTGATAAGGCTCGGTGCAGTTAGTTGACTGAGTCGAGTCAAGTGGCTCGAGCCCGAGTCCGACTCAAACCCAAGGAACAGTGAATCACCTTTAGGTTCTAAATTAAGTCGAGACTTTTGAGGATTTATTAGAGGTAGCAAATAACTCCAAAAATTCTGAAATTTTTGCAGGAGCTTGTTGACTTAGATATTGACCTTGTGTAAAAATTTTAGAGGTTTTTATGCTATGCATTTTTTCCAAAAATTCTGCAAGGTAATCGTTTTAGGTTTGACTGAAGTCAAACAGTTTGACCGCCCTCTAAAAATATTCAAGCAATATCCAAAATTGTGAAATTTTTCAGAGGGCCACATACCATCCCCGTAACTTAGGAAAAATATTTCCTGAGGATGATCAAAAGGTTTGACAAGATTGTTTTTGAAGGATCAAGATTTGGATCAAAGACTTGTGGCTTTGTATTTCCATGGCTCTTGTACAATAATTGTTTAGTACACACGGGAAATACATGATGTAAGAAAAAGTTTTAATTTCTACTCATTTTCTTACATTTTAAACACAAGCCTGAAATTGGGATGTTATAGTTATGAAAAGATTACAACCGAATCAAACTAAGAGATATATACCAAAACTTATCTACAAACGAAACATCTCAGCCCCAAGAATCCTTCTCATGATTTAGTTCGGATCTCTCAGTCGTGGACTTGGTCGTAGGCTATCTGGTCGTGGTCGTGGGCCAACTGGTTGTGGTCGTAGACCAACTAGTCGTGGTCGTAGACCACCTAGACGCTGAATGTTCCCACCGAGTACGCCTCCCGCCGAATACTGTTCACAACGAGTGCTCCTTCTGTCGGGTATTGTTCTTGACAAAACTGTTTCCAACGAGTACTCCTTCCACCAAGTACCGATCGTAGAACTGGTGAAATTGGTCGTAGACCTTCTTGAAGTGGTCGTGGACCCTATGGAAGTGGTTGTAGACCTTGGTGAACTGATCATAGACCCCCAGGAGCTAGTCGTAGACATTAGGGATCTGGTCGTAGACCTTTAGGAGCTGGTCGTAGACCTTGTGGAACTGGTCATGGACCTCGCTTCCTCCTGGCTCGGCTTGCACCTAGCTTTAGCTTATCTCCATGTACCCGAATAGAACTGGTCGTAAGTATATCCGAACTGGTCGTAGGGATATCCAAATTGGTCATAGGGATGCCCGCATCATCCCCTCCCCCTTCAAGCGAAACCGTCCTCGGTTTCAGGGTATTCTTCAGAAGATCCTTGCTCTTGATAACAATATCAGAATGGATCTCCTCATCTCTTTTTGGCAGTAAAGAATGAAACACACCTCTATGCATCAACGTGAAACGATTAGCTCTCCCTTGGTGTGTAACATTGCGATCAAACTGCCATAGATGCCCTAGCAATATGTGACATATGTGCATCGTCACGGCGTCGCACTCCACCTTGTCTTCATAACCATCAATTGAAAACGGTACTGAAACTTTATGGGTAACCTTCAGCTTACCAACATTGTGAAGCCATTGCTTATAGTATGGCTTAGAATGATGCCATGTTTTCAATGAGAGTGCATCAACCATGTCCTTGCTAATCATATTGTTGTAGCTTCCTCCATCGATCATCAGCTTGCACTGTTTGCCCTTGATTATGCATTGGGTTTGGAGACTCTACGTCGCTGTCCCTTCTAGACGATCAGCGTATTGTCACCATTCCCCTTGTGAGTTATCAACATCGGACCCACTTCGGGATCACAATACACGACTTCGATGTCGGAATTCTTGGATGGCTCTTTTTTTATGATCAGCATCATCGCTATCACTCTCCGATGCATATCCTTCTTGTACAAGTAGTATTTGTCTTGAATTTGGGCAATCTTTCTTCATGTGCCCTCTACCCTTACACTTATAGCACTCGATGTCATGTGTTTGAGCAGTAGAGAAGGCATTCGAATCGGATTTAGATGCCTCCTTGCTTGCTGTACTTACGGCCTTTGAAGCTTCTTTCAATTGTAGTCCCGCCGGGTTGGTGGATACAACTGGCTTAGAACTTGAACCTCTTTCACCATCTGGCTAAATTGGACACCTCCAACTCGATGGATTGGTGCAGCCAACCTTTGGATGGTGGTCCCTCACCCATTGTTTAGCACGCTCCGCTTGGTGAAGAAGCTCTTGTACGGTGTTATACTGCATCAAATCAACACGATTTCGCACGTCGTCGTTCAGCCCTTCAAAGAAACGTGTCATGGTAGCTTCAACGGACTCACGAACACCAGTACGAATCATGAGCACTTGCATCTCTTGATAGTACTCATCCACGGACTTAGAGCCTTGAGATAGATGACGTAGCTTTGTATGCGGCGTCCTGGTATAGTATGCTGGAACAAATCTAGTCCTCATGACTTGTTTCATCCCCTCCCAAGTGTGTGGACGATCTCCTACACGGTTCAATTGATCCCACCAAATAATAGCATATTCGGTGAACTCAATTGAAGCAACACAAACCTTCTTTTCTTCGGAGTAGTTATGGTTGTCGAAGATTTGATTGACACGCATTTTCCACTCCAAATAAGCTTCAGGATCAGCACTTCCCTTGAATTCCGATATGGTAATTTTGATTCGGCCAATACCATCGTCCTCGCATTGCACACCACTATCGCGGTGTCCTCCATGGGCAACAGGTTAGCGGTCAAAAAGATCATGCCGTGGTGGTCATGGATAGCCTCCACGGCCATCGGACATGTCATCATCACCAGCACCATAGTAACAAACGTCGTCATGTGACTACGCACGTCGTACCAAGTTTGGTGCCCGATGCCGGGTGCTGGTCCCTTCAAGCAGCGGTAACCTCTCCTCCAAGCGATGAAGAGTACCGGCCAGATTATTGAAGCCCTCCGTGAGGCGAGCATTCAACGTATTTTGCACTTCGGTGATCTACGCATTCACCCCATTGATGCTTCCATCAGAATCAGCACGGATGACATCCTCTCGACGCTTGATGTGGCTGAAGATTGCCTTGAATCGTGCTCGTACAATGAGTGGCAATTCATCATCGAGCGATTCTCCCAAGTTGTCGCTGGGCTAACCACTTAAAACCCTTCTACTCGCCCCTAACATCCTGAAATCAGTAAGAAAAAAAATTTCGTACCGTGATCAACCACGCTCTGATACCACGATGATACGGACCAACTAGTAAACTAGCTGATGCGTTCGGGGTGGCTCGATCTTTCACGGTACGATCAACGAATTTCTCCTTCTCTCGCGCCTCGGTTCAATCGCTGAACCTTGCGATGAAGATGATGGCAGTAGCGCCTTCTTCCTCGTAGCGATGTAGATGGATATCAAGCTATTCACGCACTAATCAATCACAAGGAAGATTAGAAGCATGAAATTGAAGCCTCTCCAACCGTGAACGGCAAAGATCACGAATTAGACGAGTTGAATCGTATAGATTCGGTAGGCAATCTCCAAAACAAGGTGTTCTTGCCTTGTACCAACCTCAACAAACCCTAGATGGGAAAACCTCAACAAACATGCTAGATATTGCGCCACAAAGACATTTCGACTTTTCTGCATTTCTTTCAAAAAATTCAACTCTCTTTACAATGGGCAATGCCCTAGCCTTATATTGGTATCTACGTGTGCGGCCGATTCTATCTCTAACTCTCGTATCATACGAATATTCTTTCCTAATACAGTTATGGAAACATTACAACCAAAATTCTATCCTAATAGAGTTATGAAAAGATTACAACCGAATTAAACTAAGAGATATATACCAAAACTTATCTACAAACGAAATATCTCAGCCCCAAGAATCTTTCTTATGATTTAGCTCGGATCTCCCGGTCGTGGATTTGGTCGTAGGCTATCTAGTCGTGGTCGTGGGCTAACTGGTTGTGGTCGTGGGCCAACTGGTTTTGGTCATAGACCAACTGGTCGTGGTTGTAGACCACTTGGGCACTAAATGTTCCCACCGAGTACTGTTGGTGCCGAGTACTATTCTCACCGCGTACACCTCCCGCCGAATACTGTTCACGACGAGTGCTCCTTCCGCCGGGTATTGTTCCTGACGAGTACTGTTTTTGACGAGTACTCCTACCAAGCACTGGTTGTAGAGCTGGTGAAACTGGTCGTAGACCTTCTTGAAGTGGTCGTGGACCCTGTGGAAATGGTTGTAGACCTTGGTGAACTGATCGTAGACCCCTAGGAGCTGGTCGTAAACCTTGGGGATCTGATCGTAGGCCTCTAGGAGCTGGTCGTAGACCTTGTGGAACTGATCGTGGACTTTGCTTTCTCTTGACTCGGCTTGCACCTAGCTTTAGCTTATCTCCATGTACCCGAACAGAACTAGTCGTAAGGATATCCGAACTAGTCGTAGGGATATCCGAACTGGTCGTAGGGATGCCCTTCTAATAGACTTCACTAACCACAAAGGGGTGGGCCCCACAACACACAGAGAAAGAAGCAGGGAACAAGCAAAAGGAGCAGGGCTAGAACAGCCGGCCGAGCGGTCGAGCTCCTCGTGGCGCAATGAGAGAAGGGAGCATGGCGAAGAAAGGCAAGCGCCGCGCTCGGTTGTGCGCGACTAACCACAAAAGGTGTGTCGCCCGATGACACACGTGGGGCGCCGTGACGCAGCACATGAGAGATGGCTACGCCATGGTGAAACATGGCGAGGGAAGTGGCAAGCGAAAAGGTGCTAGGAAAAATAAGGAGAAGGAGGAAGAAGCCGTGGTCAGCAGGGTCTGAGGGAAGGAGGAGAAAAGAAAAGGAAGGTATCAGTTGGGCCTGGTAGTTTTCACCTTGACAACACTTTTGGGATTTTATTTTATTTTATTTTATTTTATTTTATTTTAAACTCTAGTTTGAATTATGATGAAGGTTTGAATAACATCCCAAAAACTCCAATACCAACAAGGCGCATTAAAAAGTTTTAATATTTTCACATTTTTAAACAATTTCAAATGCGTCAAATTTATGGGTTGTTATTGATAAATCCACGACTCACAATATTCCACTCAAAGTACATTCCTGTATGTAAAGATGAACACTAGGATTTCAACTCACCCGCTACTCCACCACCCCACTAAGAGATAGTTCCCTTTCTTCATGCTTGTTAGTTACCTAAGTAAAATATGTTGTTCTTATGATTTCTTTGTAACAAAAGTCGTATATGGCAAAGCACGAAACTGAGATTGATCACATGAATTAATCTGAAAAATCTTTCTTATTTACCATGTTAACTTTTCTTTCGATGTTTCAGGGGCTACTAATGTCAACCTCTGCTAAGAAGATGTTTTAATAGCTGCACCACTCTGTTGGATGATGTTTCACTAGCTGCGCCATTCTTTTGGTCTCTCTGTCTTTTTCTTCGTTCTGCTTATACAATATGCTGAAAAGATGTTCTAGTGTTTAGTACTGAAATTACAAGCAAAGAGCAGGAGGTGATGAGGTCATCGCAAAACCCCACTGAAGTTGAACTGCAGGATAAGAGTGATGAGGTCATTGGGTCAAAACCCACTGAAATTACAAGCAAAGAGCAAAGAGCATTTGGTACTAATTCGGTAGTTCTATTTGGCATTTGGCATTTGGCAAACAACCCAACGGTAGCAGCTGGTGGGCTCAGCTGCCAAGCCCACCAAAAGCACACAGCACTGCGGGCTTGTGGGCAGCCGCAGCCTGCAAAATGTAATTTTACATGCAGGCTAATGTTTGGATGCTCCCAATAAGAGGAGAGGCACACATAACTAATATCTGGCAAACAATTTCATCCTCCAAAATTAGGAAGAAATCAGGAAATATAAACAGGCCAGACCCTCAACGTCCATAACAGCATCGATAGACACTAGCCAACAGTTATCCTTGTGGCCATTGTGAATGCAAAACCATTTTCAAAGTGTCATGCCACTTTTGTTTTTTGTGAGGAATGTATTATGCCATTGTTGGTGGAGAACAAGGAAAATCGGTAAAATTGTGGGAAAGACCGTTGAAAGAGGATCAATATTTACCTTCGCCTGTGTATGAAAGCACCACCAGTTACTCTACTTTATTCATCCTTGATCGGTTGATCTGATTCTCAATCTCACTAGCAGTAACAACCTAAATTAGAGAGAAAATAAGACACAAAGAAATAGTATATGAGTTTTCGTAATTGGAATGCCCAGCCGAGAACGAAAATGCCCAGAAATGATATATGTATATTATTGCAAGAGAGGGGAATAGCCACAGCTACACTAGATTTTCAGGTTGTATTGCAGCTTCTCACCTAACTCGACACCAAACCCAATAAAATATACTAACGATGCTAGGCAATGGAGATGATTTTGAGCGAAAGGGAGTGGATGTCCTTACCAGAGTTCGTCGGTAGTAGCCGCCGGAGCGCCACTGCCACCAGTGTGGGTGAAGAAGAAGCGGCGGTGCGGTTGTATCTTGGGGTTGATAGGTGGAAGAAGTAGCACGGTAATGATGCTAGGCGGCGGATATAGGTCGCCGCTAGTGGCCAATAGTGTCGTGACTACTGGTGCGGAGGATAAGAAATAGCGGCACGCCTCGATCTGGCCACCCAGGTGTGGAAGAAGTGGCGGAGGAGAAGGAGAGATGCGAACCGCAGAGGACGGAGGTGCTACAGGCGGAAGAGGGCATCTCCGGTGTATAATGCAAAAGTAAGCCTTAATATATGGTGACGTCACTATTGCTATTTCCTGCAATGTCTAAAGCCCAAATAGGTATTAAGATGTAGGCCACATGGCAATAAAATAACCAAACCCTACCTCCTCTTCCCTCAACTTCCTCTAGAGTGTAATAATTGACTAATTGCACTCCCCACTCCTACATATGCTATCAAAGTTGTAAGTGGGCAGGGTAAGTGGATGTGGTTAGAATCTTTCATATAATAGGGGCAGCTTTGTGCATCTCTGTTACATTTTGGTCGATTTTGTAGTTCTTTGGTTTGTCAGTTTGTGAGCAAAGTTTGGTTGACTGGATGGACAGATATTGTGAAATGGAGGTGGTATTGTTCTTTCCATATCTTGCTTGTTAACATGATCATTTTCTTGCTCTATTTGCTTTACGTCAAATATTGGAGATTGGTCATAGCAATTTGATCTAAAAATGAGCTACTACAATATGTATATATTTCTAACCTTTTTTCATGCGATCTCCTGCATTTTTTTGACTTCAAAACACCTTAGAGTAAAATGAAACTAGTTGAATATTACATGTCAATCCAAACAAAACTGATCCATTGAAATCAAAATAGTTTGTGATCAAGTCTTTGCCCTGGCTAATTGTCTTCTATTATCAGTGATCTATTATCACATGTATGTTTCAGCTTCTAATGGTATCACGATCAGCAAAATTTATTGGTGCTTGTTGCAAAGTGCTAATGAAGTTGCTAAAATCCTATAATTTTTAGTAAGTTGAACTGCTTGAGTTTATCTTTGTTTTTTTTATTAGATTTTGAGGGATTATGTTGTATGGGAACATATTCTCTGTTTTTTCTGGAAGTAACTCCTTTTTTGTCTTGTAGGTAGTTGCAGTTCCTGAGGACATTGGAACTGCTGGTGCATTACGTGCTATTTCAAAGCGACTGGCAGCAAATGATGTTTTGGTATTGTTAGCGCTTTCACACAATTTCAAGAATGCAAAATATGCATGCTGGGAATAATTTAGATGCTAATGCATTGGCCTTGTTTTATTAGGTGATTAGTGGTGACCTGGTAACTGATGTACTTCCTGGGGCTGTTGCTGCTACTCATAGAAGAAATGGTGCAGCTGTTACTGCTTTACTATGTTCTGTTCCTGTTAGTGGTCCTTCAGATGCGGCTTCTTCAGGAGGGAAAGATAAAGCTAAAAAACCAAATCGATTGAACATAGTTGGGCTGGACATGACAAGGCAATTCATGTTACATATTGTATCAGGTTTGCCTACTATCTTGTTTGTATCATAGTTGAGTTGTAGCTGCTGTTCGTGATTCATATGCCTGTCAAATCTCACTTGTAGGAACTGATGTTGAAAAAGATGTTCGAGTTTATAAGAGAAAAATCCGAGCTGTAGGTCAGGTAAGGCGGATGTAACTATATGTTTCAAATAAAGTGAATTTGTTTCCTCACAGTAGTTTTGTTTTCAGTGCCATACTTTTTATGTACTGTGACATTATCATGTATCAGGGAAAACAAATGTGACAAAATTAGGTTGGGTATAATTGAGTTTTTTTGCAAGATGGTTTTAGTAATTAGGAATGACTTAGTCATGTGTAGACAAAACTGTCAGGAACTAAGTACTCTATTTCTTTAGTGGGCGACTTGGCATGGTTGCTAGGTTCTAGCAATGTGCTACACTACTATTTCAGCAGTTTATTGACTGGGTTTGAGGATATCAATTTATATTAGTTGTAGTGAAGAAGTGTATGCAACTATTTAAAACTACTGAGGCATACCCATTGCACAAAGACATCATTTATATATGCTGTCAGTGGTTGGCAATGTTTCCAGGCTATGACACATTTGGGAACATCATTGTTGATTGGTGACTTTGAAGGGATACAACTATCCATTATGCAGTGAAATGAGGACAGCATATATACGTGCTTGAACGAATGAATGAAGAATAATTTGTTGGAAGGTTTATTTCTATTAGCTTTGTGCACTATGGTTGTAACACCCTGGCCCAACCTTGAGCCTAGAATGCCACTAAACTACGCTAACTATTGACTTTAACAATACTTTACAATAAATTACAACAAACAGGTCACAATAAACATGGATAACGACACAACAAGTATAGATATTTAATCTCTAGATAGCAACACAGAATAATAATCCAAGAATTAAGTAAAACCAACCATAAATAGTCTATTGAATGAATAAATAGGTTCCAACCTATCATGTAGAATTATTCAATGTTTATTAAGTCCTAAAGAATAAATTATCACACTATAATAAAAGTTCTCGTGGCCGAGTGAATCAAGTATTTGAAGTGAATGCAATTGTTTCATGTGCGCTATCCCTTCCCATGCGAGATGCTGTCACCGACCACCTAAAGCAACAATAAAGCAACGGTGAGTACACGACTCAGCAAGTACAGGATACAACGGTAAATACACAAGTTAATTAAACATTTAATGCATTATCATAAATCTCATCAAGATTGTTCTCATGAATGCAAATACTATGATGCACATCTTTCAGCTGATACAGGTATAGCGAAGTGTTCAACCGTCGGTGACACACTTTTCTCCCTCACCTTCGTTAGAGTGGGGTCCCTATCTCTGTAAGATTTTAACATGGGGTTCGCTAGACTAGCCATAATCATGGCAGTACACACCGCCTAAGCAAGTGAATGATGAAATAGTTCAGTAAGCAATAATAATCTCACCATGTCATCCCCATGGTAATTGCATCATCAACATAATTTTATTCTTTTCATCAATATTACCATGACAAGTAAATAAACTTAACACGAGCATAATTAAATCATATGGTAATAAATCAACAAGACAACGACAACCATCTGTTGTTCACCATTCTACCAAGCACTTGCCTCTTTAACTTCTAGGAGTCGGGTGATGCAAAGGCGGCACGGTGCTTGAGGCAATACTCCCTGGACAAGCAATTAAAAATACATTAAAAAATCATGCCATCACAACACCAATACATTGAACAAATCGTCCTCTCTCCTATACACAAAATTGATGCATTTAACTTTACCGGACGCAATACCCGCTGTCCCAGAAGTAAAATAGCTCTAACTCTCTCCTTCGAACCCCAAATCTAGCGAAACATATACTTTCTGGAAGCCCCACAAAATTATCTACAACTTTCTAGTTATGACGAACCTCTGGATTCGCCGTTTACTCCCTTGTTTCCATCTCCGAAGACTACCACAGAATCTGTTAAGACAGACTACTTCACAATTTCGTATCTTTTTTTATATAACTTGAAAAGTAATGAACAATTTTAGCTTTCATTCCATGAAAAGATGGCTTGATGTTTACATTGCCTCGCCGGGCCTAACACACAACCCTCCTTTTTCCTGGCTTGGGACAAGCTGCGTAGAAAACTACACAGGCGGAGTTATTATTATTATTATTAGCCTTGTAGGTTTTATTATTATTATTATATTATATTATATTTTTTTATTTGCAAGGCTTTTGTCTCTTCGACTTTGAGGAGGTTTCATTCCTAGCATACCTTAACTTGTTTGGGATCAAAGGCTTTGTTGTTGTTGTTGTTGAAAAGTAATGAACAATGGTAGTTCTGGAATGTACTCAAAATTCTCTAGCTTATTCAAGTTATGACAAAAATTATTTTACTTCATTTACTAGGCGTAATCAGCCTATCTTCACAACAATTGCCAATGACGTCCGTTTTCTGGACAGTAATATTCCCGAGGCCGTAATTTTTCGCTCACAACTCCAAATCTAGTGTTCTAGAGCTTCTTGGAAAGATAATAAAATTATCTACATCTTTTCTAATTGGACGAAACACTGAATCCGAACTTAAACACCTCTAATTGCCCCTGCAAGGTTCTGTGTCGCAACTCGACGAACTAGGGCTTACAGAAATCTACCCTTCCTTTGGACCAATCGATGTACGAATTGAACAGCGATTAATCTATGATAAATCTAGGGATGATTAGACATTACTCACAGAAAAACGTCGACAATCACTGATCCCTTGATCTTTCCTCCTTTCTTCCCCTTCCCCTTGTCCTTTTTTTCATCCCTTCTCTTTCCTCTTGCTCCTCCTTGCTAGCACCCAGCACCACCACCAGTAGCAACCGGTAGGGGAAGGACTTCGGCCAGGGGAGGCAGCAGGCAGGAGGCGCCGTCCTTGGGGAGGGAGGGCGGGCCTAGGGATAGGTGGCGGCAACTAGCAAGGGACGGGCGGCCTGCAGAGGGGAGGGGCGCAGGGCTGGGGTGACGGCTAGGGTTTGCTGCCGCCCCCTGGCTCCCCTTTAGGCTGGCTGGCCTCCTCTCACTTGTGCCTCGGAAACATGGGCTGAAAGGCCCAAGTTCCACACTCTTTAAAAACTGAATTTTATTATCCTAAATTCCAATTTCGTGTCATTATTTCCCATAGTTGTTCAATTTAAATAAACGGATATTACAATGCTTGCCAATTGCCACTGTGGCAATAATAATTAATAAGTCATTTGGACAGACAGACGCATGGTAACTATCTTTTAGAGTGATAAGTCATGCTCAAATCATGCACTGCTACATGTTGTGAGGCTTGGCTGATAACTTGCACCTCATTAGAAGCATTGGAAATCTTCATAAGGGCTGTTTTTAACTAGAATGCTATCCAATATGTAAAACCTGCACCTCTTTCTCTTCTGTCACTGTTTCTTATGTTGCCTGTTTGTCATGTTTACATTGCTGTGTTGTCATGTGGTGAACAGTACCAAGAGTGGTTGTTTCTGGGGGGTTTAGCTATATTCTGGGGTTCTGGTTGGAAGTATCTTAGGGGTGATGTTGCCTGGTAGTTATCTTTAGTAGCTTGTTTTTTGTCCAACTGTGCTGTATCTTTCTTAGTTGGTCTCCCCAGCAATCTTCTTTCTGCACTGAATCTCGAGCTTTCTCAATAAAGCTGGGCCCAAAAGTTCTTTGGTACAAAATAAAAACTATGTAATTTGATTGAACAATTTGTAACATGCTACATCTATAGATTTTTCTTACCTTTCATCTTCAAAAGCAATAGAACAATACTTTGGCTGCTTAAGTTGGAGTCAGATATCTTATTGTACTTCAAATCTGCTTGGATCATGTCCACACCATTGTGAGACACCAGTACACGATTCCCGTTGACTCAACTTTAGCTTGCCTCAAAGCTTGCTTTACCTTGATTTTTTTAAAACATCCATTTTAACTAATGACTTGGGCTGATCTCGCAAGATGCATTATTTGAGGCTGCAACTGTGGCGTGTTGCATGAGGCCCATTGTTTAGTGCAAAATCTTGAGGCAATGTTAAACTGTGATGACTGATGACACAATCCAATATGATCTCAAGTTAAGCGCACCATAGCAGGGACAAGGCTGGAAAATTTAGGTGATGGGCTTATGTTAATAGATGAATGGTAGGGGACCAATGAAGTATCTCATTCATGCCTTTTTGGTTGTTATGTGCACACTACAATGGGTGGACCAATTGACTCAAGCAAGGCAGGGAAACTTTTCAGATGACATGAGCCGAATAAACGCTTGTTCCTTTGTGGGATCAGAGCTGTTCTTTACGGCCTTACTCTCTTGAATTTTCATGTATATTCCTTTGATAGTTTAATTGCAAATTTAAAATCTATTAACATAACTTGTGATGATCATGAATGTTTAAATGAAGTGGATTGTTTTCTGTCTGCTTTGTCTATAATTCCATTTGTTAGGTCGTCATCAAGGTTTTTTAGTGATAATTGACAACTAGGGATGGCAATCGGGCGCGGCGGGCACGGGTAGTGCTCGCCCATACCTATGCCCACCAGCCCAAAACTCCCCCATGGGCATGCCCGTGAAGGGCGACGGTAGAGAACCTCGCCTATGCCCGTCGCCTGTGGGCATGCCCGTGTGCCCACCACACTATAGAGGAGAGGAGGGCGCGGACAGACGAGTGGCGGCGCCGCCGTGCGGAAGGACAGGGGCGATGAAAGGAACCAATTAGAAGAAATGGGGAAGGATCGAAGGACCGTATCAAGAAATCAGTAGAATACAAGAGGAGAAAAGAATACCAGAATGAGCCGCCGCCTCCACCTCCGCGCGCCCACCGCTTGGCCTCTCCCTGCAGCTCCTTGCGCTTGCCGTGGTCAACCCCGGCAAGGGAGCTGCCACCGCCTTCGTCGCCGATACCGCGAGGACGGGGACAACGCGCAAGCGGATGGACGGCGGCGCGGCCGTGCAGGAGTCGGGAGATGGCCGCCCCCGTCGCTGCTGCTCCCCACCAACTCCTCCGCCGACCCTCGACTCTGTGCGGGACTCGGGAGCTTGCTCCTCGGGAGATGGCAAGCTGCTGCTCCACGCCAACTCCTTCGCCGTCCCCGCCTCCTCCGCGCGCACCCGCCGCTTGGCCTCTCCTTGTAGCTCGTCGTGGTCAACTCCGGCCAGGGAGCTGCCACTGCCTTTGTCACCGATAGCATCGAGGACGGGACAGCGTGTAGGCAGATGGATGGCGGCGCGGCTGTGCAGGAGTCGGGAGATGGCTGCAGACAGGGCGGTGAGCCTGAGGCGGCGGCGGACGGGGGCGGTGAGCCGGAGGTGGGGGCGGTGAGTCGGAGCCGGTGGTGTGCTAGCGAGGATTGGGGATTGGGTTTGGGGCAGGGTCAGGATGCTAGCGAGGATTGAGATGAGATGTGGGGGCATGGGGCTGGATTGGGGCTGATGGAGTTACGGAGAGATGAAATGGATGGGCCCACCTGTCAGCGAGGATCGACGGGTAAACAGGTGTGACAGGCACGGGTAGAGCTCACCCATGCTTGCCCCCATTTACCCGATAGACAGAGGATTGCCTCCATTTCCATGCCCGTGGGCAAAGAAAGCCCTCATACCTGGCTCTATTAGGGTAATTGCCCCCGGGCACACGGGTAATTGGATATAATTGCCATCCCTACTGATAACTAAGCTTTTTCAATTGTTTCTATCATGCTTTGGTTTAACTTCAATTCTTGAAAAAAGTATTGAATTAGGATGTTTTATTGGATTATAAACTGAACTAAATATCTATCCTATATTCCTTTTGCTAGATGGAAATTCGAAGTGATCTGATGGATGCTCATCTTTATGCTTTTAAGAGGTTGGTTAATTTTCTTTTACCTTGTTTTTTTTGTCTCATTCCTTTATAAGTGCTCTCATTCGGTAATCTCTTGCTATAAATATACTATTGGTCACAGGACAACATTGCAGGATGTACTGGAACAGAAGGAAGCATACCGTAGCATTAGACTTGAAGTCCTCCCATACTTAGTGAGGAGTCAGTTGGTATGTCGTGCTTATTGTGTAATAATCACTTCCTAAACACTTTTTAACAGTAGCCAAATTTGTACAGAGATCAGCTCCATCAGGTGGTGAGGGAACAACAGTTGATGAAACTGGGAATGGTGCTGTTCTGTCCAACAGTAATTTACAGTGTCTGTCGCAGCATCGTGTAATTGCACCATCTGCTTTCAAGCAAGATTTACTATCAAGTTCAGGTGGGGGAACACATAGGTCCTGTGCTTATATTGCTAGTAAAAGCAAGTACTGTCACCGTGTGAACTCCATTCAGGCATACTGTGATATTAATCGAGATGTAAGGATCTCATCTTGCAGTAAATTTCGTTTATCTGCTGCCCTAGTGTTGAAACTTGCTTGAAAGTTTAACTAACCGCCATATCACAGGTTGTAGGGGAAGCTAGTCACCTGTCTGGTTATTCCTTCTCTGCACAAAACAACATCATCCACCCATCTTGTGTGCTTGGATCGAAGACTACAGTGAGTCTAATTTCATACTTATTCTGCTATTAGCATTGCAAGATGGTTGCCTGAAAGTACAGAAAAAAAATGTTAAAATGCGGGATAGAATGCAAGTATGTTAGGTGCTAGCAAGTCTTGTATATATATATATATTTTTGTGAGTTGGATTGGAGATGATGCTGATCAATCTGTTGACTTAAATATTGAATTGTCCATTTCCAACAAAGTGGCATTTGGAATAAATTTTATGACATGGTAGTCAAATTTAAAGCCTTGCCATTTTACCTGTATGACTTGGGATCAGTGCCTTGTTATATATAATACATGAAAACTGAGGAAACAGTAGAATTTTCACTGATGACACATTATTTCTGTAACATCTCCAGCAAAATATCACATACGGGGGTAAGGGCCCTTAGGCCTGATCGAGGTATCCCTGGACCCAAGTGGCCTATGTTTTGTAATATTTTGATGGTAGATTAATGAAAAGTACTACTTCCCCATTCTATTCTGCCTCAATGCTTTAAATGTGAACTCTGTTTAAATGTTGAACTTCTATTTTCGCTTATTTTCCTTGTTATTTATGGCTTATCTAGATCGGGCCACAATGCATGCTTGCTGAGGGTTCACAGTTAGGTGACAAGTGTAGTGTCAAGCGATCTGTGATTGGCCGTCATTGTCGAATCGGTTCGAATGTAAAGGTAATAATAGTAATACCTTGCTGTTCCATGCTAATTTATTGCAATTTTTTTAAACCGAAGTGATGCTTGCTTACCTTAATAGCATGCTATGAGCTTTTACTTGCTGGCACCATTTTCTAGTTAGGAACTGGTATGTGCCAACCTAGTGGAATTCGGCATGCTGTCACCTTTTATATCGTGGTTACAGTGTTGCGAAGTTAGCACGCAATTTTACTACAAACACTCAAATCAATTATTTTTTAATATGCAAATATAAGTTTCTTTTTAGGTTTAAACATTGTGTATCAATGTTTCATGCTTTCCTTCTTATAAAGAAATTATTTCGTTCCCTTGTTACAGATTGTCAATTCGGTTGTGATGAACCATGTGGTTATTGAAGATGGCTGTCACATCCAAGGTTCTGTTGTATGTAATAATGTGCAACTCCAAGAACGTGCTGTTTTGAAAGATTGCCAGGTAATTTATCCTTTTTTGTACTCCAATTGCGCTTAAATTGAGAAGTGATCTAAAATTCGGGGGAAAACTCCATTTATGTCAAGTGGTAACATTGCAGTTGATGCTGGCAATTGTGGTACATAAAATGAAGAATTATTTATCATTTTATACTTCAAAATTATTTATTATATGATATTTGTCATTGAAATATTTTCAGGTTGGAGCTGGTTATATCGTGACTGCTGGTATTGAGCACAAAGCAAAATCCCTTGCAAGAAAGTAGAGCGAATTTTGATCGATTTTGCTGAGGATCTTGAATGATTGTGTGCATATCAGATGCATCCCTATAAGAAGAGTAAAAAGGGGGATAACATTTCTGTGCTGAGAATTTTAGAATCTCTCATGAGATATAATACGGTTCCAGTGTAACATTCTGAAAAATTTTGTGTGCTCTTGTCTATTATATTAACTGGCTGAGTTTGAATTGCAGTTGGCGACACAGTCTCATGGCGTGACTTAAAACGATGGTTTATTAATTATGCCCTCTGTTTTTCACTCGGTGTTTCTGCGATTGGTTTGTATGTTGCTTTTGTTGGTTTAGTTGATCTAGTAACGTGGTTGGGTTCTGTGTAACAGTGTTTTCTTCCCGCAATGTTGCTTAATCCACAATGCTGTAGATATGATATTTCAAACGGATTTATAAGACGTAGAGTTGATAGAGCATTTAAATTGCAGAAACAACAGATTACATGTAATCTAATATCTGTGTTACCAAACTCGAAACAAATAACCTCACACGACTGGCAATGTGATTTGAGTAGTGGGGCGAGGAACACTTCATCCAATAACCACAACAAAAGAAACTTCACAGGTTGTAATTCAAAGAAGCAAACACATGAGAAAACAATATTATGGAAAGTGAAAGTACATGTGGTAGTTAAAGGCACCAAGTTCTTGATTTTTTTTATAGTATTTTTAATTAAAATTAAGAAGAAGTCCATTCTACCCTCCTCAAGTATCGACATACGGACACTTAACCCCCTTAACTAAAAAATCGGCCCTTTGACACCTCTGAGTTGTAAAATCGGACAACTTACCCCCTCCGACTGTTTCGTACGGTGGTATTGTTGATGTGGTGTCCGAGTGGCCCAATTTCTCCAGGTCGGTTGCGATGTGGCGATGACGCATCAAATGATGTCTGTCAACAAATTATGAGGCCCACATGTTAGCTTCTACCCTTTTTCTTCCTCGTTCTCTCTCCCCGATGCCACCTTCTACCCATCTTCTTCCTCACATCTGTCGTGACGAGCCAGGCGAGGTGGGAGGGGCAGGCGGGGTGCGTGGGGGGCGCAGACCAGAGCACACCGGGGACACGGTCGCCCGAGTTCCCCTCGCCGAGGCGCACCTGGTGCTTTCCTCCCCTTACGCGCTCCACCGCCCGAGCGTCGCCATCCCGTGTACCTCGCCGTCGCCGCGCGCCTCCCTTTGTGCCGCCACCACCTTCGACCACCATTCGCCATGCCGTCACCTCCTATCCCCTCCTGTGGCCGCCGGTAGGGCTGGAAACAAGCCGAGCCGAGCCGGCTCGAGCTCGGCTCGCTCGGGCTCGTTTGGTATAGTGGCTCGGCTCGGCTCGGCTTGTTTTTGAAACGAGCTGAAAGACCCGCTCGGCTCGGCTCAAAATACGACTCGAGCCGGCTCGCGAGCCCTCGTGAGCTCGGACTGCCGGACACCTCGCGCCCGCCTGGTAGATCCTCTAGTCCTCCACCACGCTTGCCTCCCTGCCGCTGTCCAATACTCCAATTGATTGGCGCGCGCGCGCGCTGCTTCCGTCGGTCACCGAGCTTGAGTTCGTGCACGCGCATCCTCCGAGTCCCACCCGTGTCCCACCGACAACCCTCCGGTCCAGTCTCAATGGCAAGAACAAGAAAGAAGACGAATCGTGAGCTAAGGATCACATTCATCAATCATCAGAATGGGAACAAAGATGGCGATACATCCAATCAAATTCAATCAACAAAATCACAAAATCAGTGCATCCATTCAATCAATAGATTCAACAATTAGTGCAGCGGTGGTGGCGGAGAGCCCCCGGGTGAGCGCATCTGGGGCTGGGCGCGTGGTGTTCCATGGCCTAGAGCGGAGCTCAAGCTCGCGCCAGCTCGGCGGCTCGGAGCGATCATGGAGGACCAGTGCGCGGCGGCTTCCATGCCTCCTTCGTCCATTGTTCCAGGGCATCGCGTGTCCAAGACTGGGCTGCCGCCATGGAGGGGGATCGAGTTTGAAGGTGGAGGAGGCGAGGTAGAGGTGGCAGGTGGAGGCGGCAACCGGCACCCGGTAGGTGGAGGCGTGGAGCTGGGCTTGGGTGAGGTGAGGGGGAGGCGGCGGGAGGAGGCGAGGTACTGGAGGCGGCGGGTGGAGGAGGCGAGGTGGAGGCGATGGGTTTAGGCGGCTGGTGGAGGACAGGAGGAGGCGAGGTGGAGGCCGCTGCTGCGGGGCGCCGGGGGGTGGTGGCCGTGGAGGAGCGGCGGCGGGTGGAGGAGGCAAGGTGGAAGCCATGGTCCGTGGAGGAGCGGCAGCACGCAAGGGCGGCGAGGGAGGATGGGGAATCGGGGGAGAAGGGGGAGAAAGGGGATGGGGACTGGAGGGGAATGGATCGGGGGAGGTGGGGTTGGGGGGAGGACCGGGAGGTTAAGGATTTGAGGATGGGGATTGGGGAATAGCTCGTTTGGCTCGCACCATTGCACGTTTGGCTGGTCTGCCTGGCTCGTTTGGCTCGCGAGCCGGCTCGAGCTCGGCTCGAATTTTCACCGAGCTGAGAGTTGGGCTCGGCTCGGCTCGAAAATTCACGAGCTCAAGCCGAGCCGAGCCGAGCCAAAACGAGCCTCGAGCAGCTTGCGAGCCTCGAGCTATTTTTCCAGCCCTAGCCGCCGAAGACCCATTTTGGGCCATCTCGCCGGTCGCCAGACCTCTTTTCGCCGGCGCCGCCTCCATGGCCGTGCGCCTGGAAGTCCCTGCACCGCTTCTCCTCCTTCTTTGTTTCTTTCTTCTTTGTGACACTTACACTTGGGACCCACTTGGAAGAAGTCCATTCTTTGTCCGAGTCAACGGCTGAGCTGGTGAAACTGGTCCAAACGGACGCCACGTACGCAAAACCACCGCACGAAACAGCCTCAGGGGTACGTTGTCTGGTTTTGCAACTTCGGGGTGTCAAAGGTCGATTTTTTAGTTCAGGGTTAGGTGTCCGCATGACGATATTTGAGAGGGGTAGAATGGACTTCTTCCTAAAAATTATAAAATTAGATAGTCAATTTTTTTTTTTAAAAAAAATGGTATCGTGTCGCTATTTCAAATGACGACAAGAGCATGTCGCCAATTCAATTGGCAATATGAGGCTATTTTTGAAACTAAATTAAATTTATAATTTTGGTATATCTTTAAGTGTCTGCGCAACCGATAATTTTCGAAGAGATAAGAAAATAACGTTTTAGGCGGCACAATATAAAAATAGTCTCGTTTGGCGGCACAATATCGAAAATAGCTCCGTTTGGCGACACAATATGAAAATAACCCCCTTCGGCGGCGTAATAACAAAAATAACCCTGATTTATTTGAGAGTACCGAATGAAATCTTATAGAGATAATGACTTTGCAAACAGGGTGTGGTCATTTCGCATACGAAATGGGTAGAACTAGGGTGGTGTGGGGTGTCACGATGCTGATTGCCTCACACGATTACTTATACACACAACAAGAATAAATAGTATCGAAGCTCAGACTAGCAATAATGTAAGTCGTACATAAATTAATATTTACATAACATGACTGATACATCTACTCGTGGGCCCTCTTCGGGCGTACCCCACCTATGGCTCCTAGCATCGTCCAAGGCGGACACGGGCACTGGTGCAAGTATTCCAAAGGCTCCAGCGGCGGAGATACCCTACCGACGCGAGTAGCCTGAGGAGGTGTCGCGAGAGGTTGTGTCTCAAGAGGGTGTTTTGTCGGTTGGCTAGCTCTGGGTGCACCATGCAACTGTAAAGCCCCAACGGAGATCTGGTTGCTCTTGTCGTGTGAAGGCCCACCACCATCTCGCCGTAGCGCCCACTCTTGGTCGAACTTGTAGTCCCCGAAGTGTGCGCCCTCCTATGACACCAACTCCTCACCCATAGTGGTCTACGACTTGTGGAACAATACGTTGTGCATGTAAATAAGAAATACTAAAATAGTACATTATACGTGTAAACAACATAGACATGCCTAGTCGCTGCATCGCAGCAGACATCTCGACGTAGTCCTGCCCTAGGTATAGATGGTATTGAGGACCTATCAGAAGAAAATGTTGTTAGTAACTAGTGGTGTTTGAAATTAACAACTAGATGTAAGTGTTTCAGTTGTACATGCGAATTGAGCTGGCACTTGGGTACTCTCGGAACGGTGCCACATGGACCCACCCGTCATGTCTGGGTAAGGAGCCGCAGGGCATGACGCACCATGGCTCACCCCGTCCACGCATAGGTGGGTCCACTATGTCCCTCAGCCTATAGCACGACGTAAGATGGATGCCTTGCCTCATCTTCTCCAGGAACCGATCCATGACCTCCTGATCTCATGCACCATCCTGTTGAAGCGCTCCCCGAGCGTCAAAGTACGCACGGAGGTCGCCAACTCATGCATCTCCCATTGAAGATTGTTCTGTACACATAATTAACAAGTTAGACCATAAATTCGTAAGTTCGTAAGGGAAAGACTACGACGAACATAAAACATGAACTTACCCATGGACGTTCAGCGGCAACTACTGCCCCCAGGGCACTGGGACCTCCTGTCATAGACCGAACTGGTGCATCACCCGGTGCATGTGGTACTCCTCCATGAAGATATCGTGCACCAAACTCTGCATGTACCAGTACTATCAGTCTCGTGTGCACTAGCTGGACAAGCCTCGGGGTGCTCGGGCTAACACCCTCTTGGGAGTGTACGACGTTCAGATGATGTGGTCATCTATCAACTGGTCGAACGCCGCAACGTAGTCCGGGTAGGACGTGTGCATAGTAACCGGAGTGAAGGTGACCTGCAGAATAGAACAACAAAAACTTAGCAAATGCAATTAAATTACATAACGGAAAAGACTAAAGGTTCAAAAAAGTTACCTGTCGGTGACACCACACCGTACCCATGGTCGGCCGGTCCACAACATCGTTGACGGCGTACATGGCGTCAGTCTAGGCTCACAGGTCTAGCTGTGGTCGTCCGATCTGAAAATGCTTAAAGGACCACAACTGAAGAAGAAGTGGGCATCCGAGAGGATAGAGTTGTCCCAAACCCGGTGGCACGCGTTGCACAGGGCACGGTACATCACGCACAGCACCTGGGCCCCAAGCGTATGGAAGGACCACCTCCACCTCCATATCAGCCAGCTCCTATGCGTAGCGGATCATGTGCTTGTCCATGCTATGTTAGTGGGACCCTAGGAACATGACCTACCGGAACAACCACAACAAGTTTACCTCAAGTACCTCCTCACTGTGTGCTCGGGTGCGTCTGGTCCTAGGGCAACCAGTTGCAAGAAGACAGAGACACATTACTAAGTTGAACAAATCAATTGAAGTGGAAACACAAGAGTTATAAATACTTATATCGAACTGGTTGATCCACTTTCGTGTTGGCCCGTGCGTACTACCGAACTCCCTATAGTCGGCGTTGGCCGAGCAACCCCTGGAAGCTCGCATGGATCTCCGTGCGCCACGTGCTCGGGACACCGTACACTACCAGGGGAAGCCCGTGTAGGGCAACCCAACCAGGAAGCCCACATCCTAAAGCGTTGGTGTCATCTCCCCTCACGGAAGGTGGAATGTGTGCTTCTCCGGCCTCCATCGGTCAACCAACGCCGTTTGGAGGCACCGGTCATATGAAAACTACCTCGAGGTACAACCACCGCCCGCGACGTCCTCTTCGTCCTCCCATGTCGCCTCCACCATCCTCATTAGTGGAAGGAGGCCTGACGCTCTTAACCCGCGTTGAAAAGATTAAGAACATACATGAGTCCACTCACACAAGTCAGATCAAAATTAAGTACCCGAAGGTCAGAACTATACGTACCTCGGAACCCAACATGGGTCCACCCTATATGCCCTCATGGGCGTGCGCAGCCGCAATGCGCCAAGCTCAATGTGCTGCTCACCCTCCTAAGGGAGGATGGTATTGAGGTGACTAGATGAGTCACATCAATGGCCAGGTTAAGCAGCTCGTATGGCCACTACGTAGCGTCTCCTGGGCAGCCATACCTGAAAATTTAGTGCATACATTGTAAACACCACGAAACATACACAAAAAGTAATAAGAGGAGACATATTTAAAAGATATTCTCAGCATTTACAAAATATTTATCGTGCAAAAATGAGAACAAAATTGAAGCTAAGAATGTTTTAATTAGGTTGTACACACCCTATGTAGCTACTCTGGAATTTTTATAGAATTGTTACAGCAAGTTTGCTATTTTCCTTGTTTAAAAGATATTATCAGCATTTTCAAAATATTTACCGTGCAAAAATGAGAACAAAATTGAAACTGAGAATATTTTAATTAGGATTTACACACCCTATTTAGCTACTCTATAATTTTAATATAATTTTTAGAACCATCTTGCTATTTTTCTAGTTTAAAAGGTATTCTCGGCATTTACAAACTATTTACCATGCAAAAATAGAACCAAAGCTAAGAATATTTTAATTAAGATCCGCACACCCTATGTAGCTACTCTAGAATTTTTATAGCTAGCTTGCTATTTTCCTAGTTTAAAAGGTATTCTCGATATTTATAAAATATTTACCGTAAAAAATTAGAATAAAATTGAAGCTGAGAATATTTTAATTAAGATCCGCACACCGCATGTACCTACTCTGGAATTTTTATAGAACTTTTAGAGCCATCTTGCTATTTTTCTAGTTTAAAAAGGTATTCTCGGCATTTACAAATTACTTACCGTGCAAAAATGAGTACCAAATTGAAGCTGGGAATATTTTAAATAAGATCCACACACCCTATGCAGTACTCCATTTTTATAGAATTTTTACAGCTAGCTTGCTATTTTCCTAGTTTAAAAGGTATTCTTGGTATTTACAAAATATTTACCATACAAAAATTAGAACAAAATTGGAGCTAAGAATATTTTAATTAAGATCACCACACTCTATGTAGCTACTCTGGAATTTTTACAAAATTTTTAGAGCCATCTTACTATATTCCTAGTTTAAAAGGTATTTTCAGCATTTACAAAATATTTACCGTACAAAAATGAGAACAAAATTGAAGCTGAGAATATTTTAATTAGGCTTTACACACCCTATTTAGCTACTATAGAATTTTAATATAATTTTTGAAGCCACCTTGCTATTTTCCTAGTTTAAAAGGTATTCTCGATATTTACAAAATATTTGTTGTGCAAAAATTAGAATAAAATTAAAGTTGGGAATATTTTAATTAGGCTCTACACAGCCTATTTAGCTACTCTGAAATTTTAATATAATTTTTAGAGCCATCTTGCTATTTTTCTAGCTTAAAAGGTATTCTTGGTATTTATAAAATATTTACTGTGCAATAATTAGAAAAAAATTGAAGCTGAGAATATATCAATTAGGCTCTACAGACCCTATTTAGCTACTCTGACATTTTTATAGATTTTTTAGAGGTATTTTGCTATTTTTTTAGTTTAAAAGGTATTTTTAGCGTTTTAAAATTATTTACCGTGTAAAAAAAACCAAATTGAAGGTGACAATATTTAATTAAGATCTAAACACTCTATTTAACTACTCTGGAATTTTTATAGAATTTTTAGAGCTATCTTACTATTTTCTAGTTTTAAAAGTATTTTTAGCATTCTAAAATTATTTTCCGTGTAAAATTATCTAAACTACAACAATAATCTAAACTACAGCAGACTACACTATATTTAAAATAATCTAATGAAATCAATTCTAGATCACTAGTTGTATTTGCTAACCGACGAGGGTTTCGAATTTAATTACAAAGATGCAAAAATATTTACCTGCGAAGTGGCTGATCGGATCTGCTTCTCCCTTTCTCTCTCCTTCGTTACGAACCAACAAAGCTTTGCTAGTCACTTTCTCCCCTCTCCTCTCTCTTCTCCCCACTTCTCTTTTTCTCGGAATATAAATGAGCTTTAGGGGAGATTTTTTGAGGGTTTTATAGGGCAACCCCTATCGCTGGATGAATTGGCGATAGGAACCCGCCCACCTCATGTCGTCGAATGAAATGACGATTTGCTACTGTTCATCCTCCTGTCGCCAAATGAAATGGCGATAGGAGGCTGAACCGGTGATAGGGCAATAACTGGCATCCCGTCGCCATTCCATCCAGCGATAGACTCATGTCGCTATTTGAGGTAGCCACAGGACGCCATTTTTGTAATTTATTTTTGACTATTTGATTTTGTAATTTATAATTAAAATAATATTATTTTAAAAATTCTCAAATTCTTCTCTGTTCGCTGTTGTCAATATATGGGATGGGATAGACTAGGATGTATAAGGATCCTTCGGGTGTTGTTTCGAATGCCCATATTCTTGGCCCATCCCGGGGATGGGTCAGGATTTTAGTTCAAAATCCATGGTTGAGAAAAAAGTTCAGGTTTTTTGAACCTTAAGTACTTGTTTGGAAAGCCCAAATTCCTAGCGCATCTCTGTTGATGGGCTAGGATTAATTTTTGCCTCAAGGTTCAACAAAACTGGGCAGGGGATGGGTCGGGATTTTGGCCTCAAGGTTCAACAAACCTGGGCATTCTTCTCAACCATGGATTTCAATCCATCCACACATGAAAGAGTTAAAAAATGCAGATAAAGATTTTGCAGCGACCTACTGCAGACTTTGAATGTTGGGTTTTAGTATGTTGTACAACATCAATCTCCAACTAGCCCAAGCAAATCTGTTTCTTCATATCAAACCACACGCGCATGCATGCTTACCATGTAAACAACAGATCCTACCGGGCTATATATATAACCTTCGGCGTAAATACAAGAGATTTGCTAAACAACATTTGACTATTTTTTTTTTTATCAAAATAGTCAAATTTTCATCTGTTTG
The DNA here is from genome assembly GCA_036346255.1 of Ampelocalamus luodianensis. Lineage (NCBI taxonomy): Eukaryota > Viridiplantae > Streptophyta > Magnoliopsida > Poales > Poaceae > Ampelocalamus > Ampelocalamus luodianensis. Next base: position 19,346,437 of record CM070627.1, on the reverse strand, counting down.
ATATGTTTTGAGATTTACACTTCTTCTTGTATGATGAATTAGGTCTGAATTTATTATGATTTTTTTTCGGAATATGACGGGTTCACCATATTGCCGTATTTTTGTTGGTATATAATTTTATTTTTTATCTTTGTTTTTGCATAATATCTCAAAGTATATGTTAGATTTTGAATCATGTGATGGAAATATGAGTTATTAAGACTTTCGATAATAATTACAGTGATCAAGAACAAAAACTACATACATAAATTACTGTAATTTATGTATAATGAAGTTATAAATGAACTAAAATTTGACTATTTTAGGCTGAGAAAACAGTCCAACTTGTATAGATGAACCCTAAATACAATACTTGTTTGTTCATCTGGATACTACAGTTTGTCATTGCGTTGCATGCACAACACCATGCAAGTCGGCGTCGGCGCCGACGAAGCCCAGCGTCGCTCAGAGCACACCGCGGTGATGTGCGACCTTGGCGTGTACGACGCTAACTAGGTGCTCTACAAGACATCGAGTGGCCGTACATCCAGCCGGGGCAGAACCGGCTGCTGCTTACCAGATGAAGATACAGGACAACTCTCTCCCGAAGCTCTTCTCGGAGGTGGAGCAGGTCGGCGACGACGGCCAGAACGCCCAGCCCGAGGTGGACGTCACGATCCTCAACACGGAGGGCATCGGCAAGTTGGCTATTGAAAGGCAAGCAAAGATGAACACATGCGAGGTGGATACACACACTTTCCAGAGGTAGACGAAGAACACGCAAGTTTTGTGGTGCCGTAATTGCCTAGCACCAGTTTTTCTTCTCTGTTTTTTGCCACACCCAATGGATGCTACTTACAAAGTACATATAAAGGAGATAGACTGGTGCGGTGATTGCTCAACGAACTCGATGCCGCTTCATGTGCCATGCAACCTAAATGTGCGGCACGATTACACAATTGCTGGCCCTTGACTCCTTCCCTACATGCATCTACATGGGACTCAACACAAACACGAACCGGCACGTTAATACATGCCATACAACCTGAACTCAATAATTAAGATCTATTATCATGCCACCAGATCCAGCATACTCGGTCCAACTACTCCGTGCGTGCTCAGAACTAACGCATGCACCGACTCAGCTAGACTAGCACAAACACATCTTACGTGCATAGTGTCACACAAACAACTTAACATGCAAAACACTAATGTGCTATGCACTCAATCTTGATTATTCCTAATTAACATTGGCCGTCCTCCAGTACCTTAACTCCAACAGCGCCTACCGGATCAAGGGGCCTGGGTGGTAGTAGTTCGTCGAGGAACATGGCAACGGGGAGCGCTGCCTCCTCTTCTTCAAGAGAGAGGGCGGCAGCGGTGGCGGTAGCCCTTGGGCACGAGGCCCCCACGTTTAATTATCAAACAATGTTGTTCAGAATAGTAACATGTTAAACAATTCAACATGGCAGATAAAGAAGTAGCCATCAAAGTGCTTACCAAAATAACAGGTTCTAAACTCCTACTAGTACTATTGGTTACTGTAGCAAGCAAATAAATGATGGATAAAGTTCCAAACCGTGGACAAAAGATGGTCGGCATCGTCAAAATACAACATCCGACCTAAATAGCCTACAAAAAATAGAAGAAATAACTTAATAAAATTTTAAGTAAAAGAATCATGAAATTATCGAAACAAAGATAAATAAATTACATTTTATAATTTCTTTCTATGCTCACTTAAGTTCTAAAAGCGATGAATTACGACAACATTGGTAACTCTCCCCATTTTGCATTTCTCCACATAGCAAATAAGGCTCTCTCTCAAGAAGTCATCGCTAATGCGATTGCGTAATATGTTTTCGTAATTTTTATGGCTGAAAAGCATCTCTCAACTGTAGCACCGGTAACAGACAAAACTAGTGCTAGCTTCAAAAGTTGATAAACCAAAGGATAGTAAATATATTTCCTTGTCTCTATTTTTTGAGAAACGTAGCTAATAGTCTCTATGTTAGAGAATCTATCATTCGTACACACATTGGCAATGTAGAGGCGAAGATGGTGTTTAAGGTCCCTCAATTCTCCATCATCAAAATCATTGGAATAAAGTTTAGCTACACTCATCAAATGCTCTAAATTGAAATCACAAAAGGATTATCTTGGACTCAAAGCCGCTGACCAAACAAGCAATTTAGAGTTTTTCTCGTTGAAGCAGCCATCGAGTTCTTGAATTAATCAATTAAGAACATCATTAAAATAATCCACATCATAATGATACTTGTTGGTAATTCCAGTTTTTGGCATGGCTTCTTTGTATTTGTTGGTGATATGCCCTAGAGGCAATCATGGAGATGATTGTATCACGTCTATGTTTATGAGTTCTTGAATAAATGTTATTCTGTTCCTTGAATGAATCATTAGTTCTGAAGATCAACGAGTATGTGACTTGTTGGTGAAACACTTCGACTTATATGATGTCGTTCTAAAAGTATCCTTGGTCGAATGTCATTGATCGGAACACCAGTGACTCTACGACCAGTACATGTATTGATTGATGATCATGTTTCACCGGTCATGGATATGGGGATATCAAATCAATAATGTAAACACATGTTAGAGAACATGGGGTTGGAATGACCCACCTTGAGACACTAGAGATTGTTATGATTCTATGTGTCATTAGTTGGTCTCAAGCAATGATGATGTATAATCCTTAGACTGAGATCAAGATGGTTCCCTACATGTGTAATAGCACTCTTAGGGTTGCCAAACGCTACTCAGAATCGGGTAGTTATAAAGGTAGCTTTCGGGTATGCTATGAAACATGCGGAGGGATGTGACTGGTCGGATATGGATTTGCCCTCCTAACATAACGGAGAGATGTCTCGGGCCTCAAGTAGTCGGATAAAGAAAGTGCATGGTCGTGCCACTAGTGGTCGAAGAGTTCGACCACGTAAGGTTATCCGACAACTCGATCGAAAAGTATTGAATAGTCCATGGATGACACACTATCTCACCGGAGTTCAAACCGGATATCGTGAGGCAAAAGGAGAATATCGAGTAAGTCGCTTAGTTCGACGATCCGCACAAGTCGTATGGTGATACGAGCAAGTCGTAGACCGATCGAACGAAATCACAGAGTGGTCGAAACCTGGTCGTAAGGGTTTACGAACTGGTCGTGACCGAGTACGAACTGGTCGTATAAAGAGTAGAATTTTGACAAGAGGAGATGTTGATCTTCGCGTAGGCAATGGAGCAAGAGTTGCTGCATTAGCTATTGGAACTTTACCATTAGCTTTACCTTCAGGATTAGTTATGGAACTAAATAATTGTTATTAGGTTCCAGCCTTAAGCAAAAACATTATTTCTGCTTCATGTTTAGGAGCAGAAGGTTATGAATTCAGAATAAAGAACAATTGTTGTTCAATATATTTTGAAGATATGCTTTATGGCCATGCTCCATTGATGAATGGATTGTATGTTTTGAATCTTGAGGATATGCCTATCTATAACGTTAATGCTAAGAGACTTCGACCCAATGAAATGAATCCCACTTTTATCTGACATTGTCGACTTGGTCATATAAATCAGAAGCGCATGATGAAGCTCCATAAAGATGGTCTTCTAACCTCATTTGATTTTGAATCATTTGAAACATGTGAATCTTGTTTACTTGGCAAGATGACAAAGGCACCTTTTACGACCAGAGGTGAAAGGGCGAGTGACTTGTTGGCCCTTGTACATTCGGATGTATGTGGACCTATGAGCACTTCGCCGAGGTGGTTTTCGATGATTTCATAACTTTTATCGATGATTTCAGAAGATATGGCTATGTCTACTTGATGAGACATAAGTCGGAATCCTTTGAAATGTTCAAGGAATTTCAAAATGAGGTACAAAATCAACTTGGCAAGACAATCAAATGTCTACGATCAGATCGTGGAGATGAATAATGATGAGTCAATCTGATCTTCCATTGCAATTCTGGGGATACGCTCTAGAAACCGCAGCTTTCACATTAAATAGGGTTCTATCAAAAACAGTAGAGAAGACACCATATGAGATATGGACCGAAGTGTCCCGCTTGTCTTTCTCAAGGTATGGGGTTGTGAGGCGTATGTCAAACGCTTGACGCCCGACAAACTCACACCCAAGTCCGATAAGTGCTTCTTTGTGGGGGTATCCTAAGGAAACTAAAGGATATTACTTTTACAAGCGGGAAGAAAACAAAGTGTTTGTTGCCCGTAATGGTGTCTTCTTGGAGAAAGAGTTTCTTTCCAAAGGAGTCAGTGGGAGTAAGGTGCAACTCGAAGAAATTCGGGAAACATCCGAAAATGTTTCAACTCCTACTGAGTCTCTACAGGATGAACAAAATGTTGTTAAACTCAGAGATGAAGCATCACCCACGTAGATCTAAAAGGCCACGTCAATTGCCTATAAGGTATGGGCATGACGTTTTATTAATGAATAATGATGAGCCTAATACTTATTCGGAAGCGATGGTAGACCCAGACTCTGAGTCATGGCTTGAGGCCATGAGATCCGAAATAAAGTCCATACATGACAATCAAGTTTGGAACTTGGTTGATGCACCTGATGATGTTAAAACCATTGAGTGCAAGTGGATTTTTAAGAAAAAGATAGATATGGATGGAAAGGTTCACATTCATAAGGCACGACTGGTTGCGAAGGGTTTCAAACAAATTCAAGGTGTTGATTATGATGGAACCTTATCTCCTGTCGCTATGCTTAAGTCTATCCGGATCATTCTAGCTGTTGCTGCATATTTCGATTATGAGATATGGCAGATGGATGTCAAAACGGCTTTCCTAAATGGAAACCTAAGTGAGGATGTGTACATGACGCAGCCTGAGGGTTTTGTCGATCCAAAGGAAGCTAGAAAGGTATGCAAACTTAAGAAGTCCATCTATGGATTAAAGCAAGCATCTCGGAGTTGGAACATTCGTTTTGATGAGGTGGTCAAAGGCTTTGAATTCGTCAAGAATGAAGAAGAACCTTGTGTTTACAAGAAGGTTAGTGGGAGCAAGCTTGTGTTTCTGATCTTGTATGTGGATGACATACTACTGGTTGGAAATGATATTCCAATGCTTGAATCATAAAACTTCATTAAGAAATAGTTTCTCAATGAAAGATTTAGGAGATGCAAGATATATTCTTGGTATAAGAATCTATAGAGATAGATCTAAGAGGCAAATTGGATTAAGCCAAGACATGTACATTGACAAGGTGTTGAAACGGTTCAACTTGCAAGATTCCAAAAGGGGTTTCTTGCCCATGTCACATGGTATTAATCTTAACAAGACTCGGTGCCTTCGACCATCGATGAGCAAGACAAAATGAGTAGAATTCCATATGCTTCGCTATAGGATCTATCATGTATGCTATGCTGTGCACACGACCAGATGTGTCGTATGCTCTAAGTGTTACGAGCAGATATCAGTCAGATCCAGGTGAATGTCACTGGATAGCAGTCAAGAATATCCTTAAGTACTTAAGAAGGACTAAGGATGCATTCCTTGTATATGGTGGTGAGGAAGAGCTGGTCGTAAATGGTTACACCGATGCTAGTTTCCAAACCGACAAGGATGATTTCAGATCGCAATCGTGGTTTGTGTTTTATTTAAATGGAGGAGCAATAAGTCGGAAAAGTTCCAAGCAGGAACGGTTCTTTGATTCCACGACAGGCTGAATACATTGCGGCTTCTAAGCTGCGAAGAGGCCGTATGGATTAAAAAGTTCATTAGTGAGCTGGGTGTGGTTTCGAGTGCTTCCTGTCCAATGGATCTCTATTGTGATAATAGTGGAGCCATTGCACAAGCTAAGGAGCCTAGATCGCATCAAAAGTCCAAGCACATACTTCGCGATACCACATTACTCGTGAGATCGCTGAGAGAGGTGATGTGAAAATATGCAAAGTGCACACGGATTTGAATATTGCGATCCGTTGACAAAGCCTCTCCGCAACCTAAGCATGAGGCGCACACAAGAGCTATGGGTATTCGATACCTATACGATTGACTCTAGTGCAAGTGGAGATTGTTGGTGATATGCCCTAGAGGCAATCATGGAGATGATTGTATCACGCCTATGTTTATGAGTTCTTGAATAAATGTTATTCTGTTCGTGAATGAATCATTAGTTCAAGATCAACGAGTATGTGACTTGTTGGTGAAACACTTCGACTTATATGATGTCGTTCTAAAAGTATCCTGGTCGAATGTCATTGATCGAACACCGTGACTCTACGACCAAAGACATGTATTGATTGATGATCATGTTTCACCGGTCATGGATATGGGGATATCAAATCAATAATGTAAACACATGTTAGAGAACATGGGGTTGGAATGACCCACCTTGAGACACTATAGAGATTGTTATGATTCTATGTGTCATTAGTTGGTCTCAAGCAATGATGATGTATAATCCTTAGACCGAGATCGCATGGTTCCCTACATGTGTAATAGCACTCTTAGGGTTGCCAAACGCTACTCGTGAATCGGGTAGTTATAAAGGTAGCTTTCGGGTATGCTATGAAACATGCAGAGGGATGTGACTGGTCGGATATGGGATTTGCCCTCCTAACATAACGGAGAGATGTCTCCGGCCCTCAAGTAGTCGGATAAAGAAAGTGCATGGTCAGCATGCCACTAGTGGTCGAAGAGTTCGACCACGTAAGGTTATCCGACAACTCGATCGAAAAAGTATTGAACAGTCCATGGATGACACACTATCTCACCGGAGTTCAAACCGATATCGTGAGGCAAAAGGAGAATACCGAGTAAGTCGCTTAGTTCGATCGATCCGCATAAGTCGTATGGTGATACGAGCAAGTCGTGACCGATCGAACGAAATCACAGAGTGGTCGTAAACCTGGTCGTAAGGGTTTACAAACTGGTCGTGACCGAGTACGAATTGGTCGTATAAAGATAAGACCTGGTCGTAAGTGATGAGGACCTAGTCATAGATCATATTGCATTAAGGTTCGTCCGATATAATTTGTGTGTATTCGGGAATCGTTATGTCCCGTTAGGGACCGCACGACTCGTGATCGGAAAGGTTTTCCGAGTCACAACCGACACACATAAACCTAACGGGTCACACACTTAATGGGATGGAATAAACCGTAACGAATACGATTCGTTAAAAGTGTTCGGATAGGATCCGACACGGGGCACTATATAAGGAGATGCTTGAGGATAGTTTTGGTGTGACAAGAGAGACACGCGAGTTGTTTCCACCAAAACCCTAAACCGCCATCTTCTTGAGAGAGCCTTCCGTGCGACTTGGTGCTAGCACACGGCGCGCATCGCTGTTCCTTCTCTGGACGTGTGGATACCGTGAGAGGCGCTATCTGCGTCGCCGTTGCGCCGAGGACGATCCGTGATCTTCATAAGGAACCGTGGAAGCCGTTGGAGGAGACGATCGACTACGAGAACGTTGGACGATCATCTACGACCACTACATCGGCGCGCTCATCGTCGCACTAGGCTACTCCGACTTACTTCACGCAATCGCGCGCCTAGTGGTAATGATCCGTGATCATATATCTTGCTTGGCATCCCGGTTTACGTGGTAGAAATTTTGTTTTATGGCTAGCGAGCCTACCCGTATCCCTACAAAGTGGTATCGAGCCATCTTGCATAGTTTTTGATCTAGATCGGTCGATATATCGTATATGTGGCGAGTAGATTGGATCTATTATCGTTTGGTCCGATAACCTAGATTGGTTCATATGTATGAAACGATCTAGGCATCGGTCGATAGGATCGATCGTTGTTCGCGATAGAAGATGGGTTTTTCGAGGAGGCACATATTAAGAGCACCATATGATTCGCCGACTTGTTTTTCGACTATCTTGCGTGATACTCCTACGGTCGGAGTTCCGCCATCGAGTACGCCGCAAAGGTGTTGTCGTATCAAGGCGTGGATCGATTGGTTCGGGACGAGTTAATATGATTAATCCGATGATTTCCAAGGCTCGGATATATGAATGAGATTCATGTCTCGAAATTTTTCCGAGAGTGCTGCGCTCAACCAGCGAGGGCGTTGCCTTTCGAGCCCAACCCGCTAATCGGCTAGCGTGACCGCCGCGGTTTGGTTTTTCGCACCGCGCGTTATAGATAGTATGTGTTCATGTCGCCCGATAGAATTGGATTCCTTGCATAACTTGTTTTTGCAGGTTTGATGTGAATAGTATGGCCCATTGTGTATGTGATGCATGAATGGATTTTCATGGCTCGCGTGTCATGCTTTGAGATAGCCATCATATTATTGTATAACGGCTGCGCATCGACTTGTGATGCTTGAAATTATCCTATGTAATTCTTTACTAGTTTTTAGGAGTAAATGCTTAGTAGATGAATGCGATCGAAACTTCAAGCATGGTGGTCGGAGAACAGGAGCATGATGATGGAGATCGACATGTTAAGGGTCATACTATTTCACGCTTTAATTTGATTATCTCGAATATTTATGTTTATTCCTGTTGTGCTATTTTATCATTAGATGTTTTGACATGATAGAATAGTCTCCTCGAGAAAATTAAGTAAAATTGATGCCTTCCCAATTGTCGCACCTATCACGATTTTGATCGTTACTGTTAGGTCTACCAAAGTAGGGTGCCATTAACTATCTTAATAAGATAGGGTGGGTGTCGGACACCCACATGCATAGTGTTGGTTTGACTTGACAAGGCTATCAAAATAGTTTTGGGCCTTGAGGCATGGTGTTGGAAGCCGGGGCATCATGATGCCATCCAACAAACAAGAGTCATATACGATATGATTGGTAAGAGGTTGCCTACCATAAATCACTAGGTTTCTAGCAGTGATGCCAAAGCTCACTAGAACTTAATGACTTATGGATCTTGGACTCACTATATGTTGTTTGAGGGAAACATGGTTTATAGTGGGAGTATCTTCTGTTATCTATTGTTAAGTTAAAAATTCGACCACTGGTCGTATAGTGATATGACCAAGTCCAGACATGTCGTATGGTGATACGAGCAGGTCGTAGACTGGTCGAACATAACCACTGACATATATGATTAATAGAAGATCTTTCATAAACATAGTGCTGAATCTTTGCATATATTTTCTGTTGTAGATCATGGCACCTACTACTTCTTCTGCACCTACCTTTAATTTGCGATCTATTCTTGAAAAGGAAAAGTTGAATGGTTCAAATTTTATTGACTGGTTTTGTAATCCGAGAATTGTTCTCAAACAAGAAAAGAAGGAATATGTTCTAGAGAATCCTATCTCGAGGAACCGAGTGCCGATGCTACTCGAATCGAAAAGAATGCTTATGAGAAGCATTGCAACGACGCAATGATGTACATCGCTTAATGCTTGCAACCATGAACTCTGAGCTTCAGAAGCAATATGAGACCACGGATGCTTACAATATGATTGTGAGTCTGAAGGGTATGTTTCAGGATCAAGCAAGGGCAGAGAGGTTCAACACCTCTAAGGCATTGTTTTCTTGCAGGCTATCAGAAGGTAACCCGGTCAGTCCTCATGTGATCAAAATGATTGGTCTCATTGAGAGCCTGGAAAAGCTTGGTTTTCCCCTTAGTCAAGAGTTGGCTACTGATGTGATTCTCCAATCGCTCCCTGCGAGCTTTGAGCCTGTCATACTGAATTTTCATATGAATGGCATGGAGAAATCAATGACCGAGTTACATGGTATGCTTAAGGGTGCTGAGGAGAGCATCAAGAAAAGTTCCAATCATGTGATGATGGTTCAAAAGACTACAGCCTTCAAGAAGAAGGGTAAGTCGGGAAAGGGAAAAGGCAAAGGAAAGACTAAAGATGAGATCGAGAGTCTCAAGGCTAAGCTTAAGAAGCTTAAACTGGGTCCTAAGCCTGACACAGAATGTTACCATTGTCATGAGACTGGGCATTGGAAGAGAAATTGCAAGAAGTACTTGGCAGAAAAGAACAAAGGAAGTACGACTTCCAGTTCAGGTATAAATGTTATACAAATTAATCTTGCCACTTCTCCGACCAGTTCTTGGGTATTTGATACCGGATCGGTTGCTCATATTTGCAATTCGATGCAGGGACTAATAATGAGTAGAATTTTGACAAGAGGAGATGTTGATCTTCGCGTAGGCAATGGAGCAAGAGTTGCTGCATTAGCTATTGGAACTTTACCATTAGCTTTACCTTCAGGATTAGTTATGGAACTAAATAATTGTTATTAGGTTCCAGCCTTAAGCAAAAACATTATTTCTGCTTCATGTTTAGGAGCAGAAGGTTATGAATTCAGAATAAAGAACAATTGTTGTTCAATATATTTTGAAGATATGCTTTATGGCCATGCTCCATTGATGAATGGATTGTATGTTTTGAATCTTGAGGATATGCCTATCTATAACGTTAATGCTAAGAGACTTCACCCAATGAAATGAATCCCACTTTTATCGACATTGTCGACTTGGTCATATAAATCGAGCGCATGATGAAGCTCCATAAAGATGGTCTTCTAACCTCATTTGATTTTGAATCATTTGAAACATGTGAATCTTGTTTACTTGGCAAGATGACAAAGGCACCTTTACGACCAGAGGTGAAAGGCGAGTGACTTGTTGGCCCTTGTACATTCGGATGTATGTGGACCTATGAGCACTTCGGCCAGAGGTGGTTTTCAGATTTCATAACTTTTATCGATGATTTCAGAAGATATGGCTATGTCTACTTGATGAGACATAAGTCGGAATCCTTTGAAATGTTCAAGGAATTTCAAAATGAGGTACAAAATCAACTTGGCAAGACAATCAAATGTCTACGATCGATCGTGGAGATGAATAATGATGAGTCAACTGATCTTCCATTGCAATTGGGATACGCTCTAGAAACCGCAGCTTTCACATTAAATAGGGTTCTATCAAAAGCAGAGAGAAGACACCATATGAGATATGGACCGAAGTGTCCCGCTTGTCTTTTCTCAAGGTATGGGGTTGTGAGGCGTATGTCAAACGCTTGACGTCCGACAAACTCACACCCAAGTCCGATAAGTGCTTCTTTGTGGGGTATCCTAAGGAAACTAAAGGATATTACTTTTACAAGCGGAAGAAAACAAAGTGTTTGTTGCCCGTAATGGTGTCTTCTTGAGAAAGAGTTTCTTTCCAAAGGAGTCGAGTGGGAGTAAGGTGCAACTCGAAGAAATTCGGAAACATCCAAAAATGTTTCAACTCCTATCGAGTCTCTACAGGATGAACAAAATGTTGTTAAACCAGAGATGAAGCATCGACCCACGTAGATCTAAAAGGCCACGCCAATTGCCTATAAGGTATGGGCATGACGTTTTATTAATGAATAATGATGAGCCTAATACTTATTCTAAGCGATGGTAGACCCAGACTCGAGTCATGGCTTGAGGCCATGAGATCCGAAATAAAGTCCATACATGACAATCAAGTTTGGAACTTGGTTGATGCACTGATGATGTTAAAACCATTGAGTGCAAGTGGATTTTAAGAAAAGATAGATATGGATGGAAAGGTTCACATTCATAAGGCACGCATCAGTTGCGAAGGGTTTCAAACAAATTCAAGGTGTTGATTATGATGGAACCTTATCTCCCGTCGCTATGCTTAAGTCTATCCGATCATTCTAGCTCATCTTCGCATATTTCGATTATGAGATATGGCGATGGATGTCAAAACGGCTTTCCTAAATGGAAACCTAAGTGAGGATGTGTACATGACGCAGCCTGAGGGTTTTGTCGATCCAAAGGAAGCTAGAAAGGTATGCAAACTTAAGAAGTCCATCTATGGATTAAAGCAAGCATCTCGGAGTTGGAACATTCGTTTTGATGAGGTGGTCAAAGGCTTTGAATTCGTCAAGAATGAAGAAGAACCTTGTGTTTACAAGAAGGTTAGTGGGAGCAAGCTTGTGTTTCTGATCTTGTATGTGGATGACATACTACTGGTTGGAAATGATATTCCAATGCTTGAATCTGTTAAAACTTCATTAAGAAATAGTTTCTCAATGAAAGATTTAGGAGATGCAGCATATATTCTTGGTATAAGAATCTATAGAGATAGATCTAAGAGGCAAATTGGATTAAGCCAAGACATGTACATTGACAAGGTGTTGAAACGGTTCAACTTGCAAGATTCCAAAGGGGTTTCTTGCCCATGTCACATGGTATTAATCTTAACAAGACTCGGTGCCCTTCGACCACTCGATGAGCAAGACAAAATGAGTAGAATTCCATATGCTTGGCTATAGGATCTATCATGTATGCCATGCGTACACACGACTGATGTGTCGATGCTCTAAGTGTTACGAGCGAGATATCGATCGATCCAGTGAATGTCATCGATAGCAATCAAGAATATCCTTAAGTACTTAAGAAGGACTAAGGATGCATTCCTTGTATATGGTGGTGAGGAAGAGTGGTCGTAAATGGTTACACCGATGCTAGTTTCCAAACCGACAAGGATGATTTCAGATCGCAATCAGGGTTTGTGTTTTATTTAAATGGAGGAGCAATAAGCTGGAAAAGTTCCAAGCAGGAACGCTTCTTGATTCCACGACAGAGGTGAATACATTGCGCTTCGAAGTCGCGAAAGAGGCCGTATGGATTAAAAAGTTCATTAGTGAGTGGGTGTGGTTTCGAGTGCTTCTGTCCAATGGATCTCTATTGTGATAATAGTGGAGCCATTGCACAAGCTAAGGAGCCTAGATCGCATCAAAAGTCCAAGCACATACTTCGCGATACCACATTACTCGTGAGATCGTTGAGAGAGGTGATGTGAAAATATGCAAAGTGCACACGGATTTGAATATTGCTGATCCGCTGACAAAGCCTCTCCGCAACCTAAGCATGAGGCGCACACAAGAGCTATGGGTATTCGATACCTATACGATTGACTCTAGTGCAAGTGGAGATTGTTGGTGATATGCCTAGAGGCAATCATGGAGATGATTGTATCACGCCTATGTTTATGAGTTCTTGAATAAATGTTATTCTTCCTTGAATGAATCATTAGTTCAAGATCAACGAGTATGTGACTTGTTGGTGAAACACTTCGACTTATATGATGTCGTTCTAAAAGTATCCCCGGTCGAATGTCATTGATCGAACACCGTGACTCTACGACCAAGACATGTATTGATTGATGATCATGTTTCACCGGTCATGGATATGGGGATATCAAATCAATAATGTAAACACATGTTAGAGAACATGGGGTTGGAATGACCCACCTTGAGACACTATAGAGATTGTTATGATTCTATGTGTCATTAGTTGGTCTCAAGCAATGATGATGTATAATCCTTAGACCTGAGATCGCATGGTTCCCTACATGTGTAATAGCACTCTTAGGGGTTGCCAAACGCTACTCGTAAATTGGGTAGTTATAAAGGTAGCTTTCGGTATGCTATGAAACATGCGGAGGGATGTGACTGGTCGGATATGGATTTGCCCCTCCTAACATAACGGGAGAGATGTCTCTGGGCCCCTCGAAGTAGTCGGATAAAGAAAGTGCATGGCCGTGCCACTAGTGGTCGAAGAGTTCGACCACGTAAGGTTATCCGACAACTCGATCGAGAAAGTATTGAACAGTCCATGGATGACACACTATCTCACCTGGAGTTCAAACCAGATATCGTGAGGCAAAAGGAGAATACTGGAGTAAGTCGCTTAGTTCGATCAGATCCAGACAAGTCGTATGGTGATACGAGCAAGTCGTAGACCGATCGAACGAAATCACTGAGTGGTCGAAACCGGTCGTGGGGTTTACGAACCGTCGTGACCGAGTACGAACTGGTCGTATAAAGATAAGACCTGGTCGTAAGTGATGAGGACCTAGTCATAGATCATATTGCATTAAGGTTCGTCCGATATAATTTGTGTGTATTCGGGAATCGTTATGTCCCGTTAGGGATCACACGACTCGTGATCGGAAAGGTTTTCCGAGTCACAACCGACATACATAAACCTAACGGGTCACACACTTAATGGGATGGAACAAACCAGAACGAATACGATTCGTTAAAAGTGTTCGGATAGGATCCGACACAGGGCACTATATAAGGAGATGCTTGAGGATAGTTTTGGTGTGACAAGAGAGACACGTGAGTTGTTTCCACCAAAACCCTAAACCGCCATCTTCTTGAGAGAGCCTTCCCGTGCGACTTGGTGCTAGCACACCGGCGTACGGTTGTTCCTTCTCTGGACGTGTGGATACCGTAGAGGCGCTACTGCGGTCGCTGTTGCGCTGAGGACGATCCGTGATCTTCATAAGGAACTGTGGAAGCTGTTGGAGGAGACGATCGACTACGAGAACGTTGGACGATCATCTACGACCACTACATCGGCGCGTTCATCGTCGCACTAGGCTACTCCGACTCTACTTCCGCTGCACTGCGCGCCTAGTGGTAATGATCTGTGATCATATATCTTGCTTGGCATCCTGGTTTACGTGGTAGAAATTTTGTTTTATGGCTAGCGTAGCCTACCCGTATCCCTACAGTGGTATCAGAGCCATCTTGCATAGTTTTTGATCTAGATCGGTCGATATATCAGATATGTGGCAGAGTAGATTGGATCTATTACTGGTTTGGTCTGATAACCTAGATTGGTTCATATGTATGAAACGATCTAGGCACTGGTCGATAGGATCGATCGTTGTTCGGCGATAGAAGATGGGTTTTTCGAGGAGGCACATATTAAGAGCACCATATGATTCGCTCGACTTGTTTTTCGACTATCTTGCGTGATACTCCTACCGGTCGGAGTTCCGCCATCGGAGTACGTCGCAAGGTGTTGTCGTATCAAGGCAGGGATCAGATTGGTTCGGGACAGGGTTAATATGATTAATCCGATGATTTCAAGGTTCGGATATATGAATGAGATTCATGTCTCGAAATTTTTCCCGAGTGCGCCTCGACGAGGGCGCCGCCTCTTCGAGCCCGACCGCTAATCGGCTAGCAGGACCGCCGTGCTGGTTTTTCGTACCGAGCGTTATAGATAGTATGTGTTCATGTCGCCCGATAGAATTGGATTCCTTGCATAACTTGTTTTTGCAGGGTTTGATGTGAATAGTATGGCCCATTGTGTATGTGATGCATGAATGGATTTTCATGGCCTGCGTGTCATGCTTTGAGATAGCCATCATATTATTGTATAACGGCTCACAGATCGACTTGTGATGCTTGAAATTATCCTATGTAATTCTTTACTAGTTTTTAGGAGTAAATGCTTAGTAGATGAATGCGATCGGAAACTTCAAGCATGGTGGTCGGAGAACAGGGAGCATGATGATGGAGATCGACATGTTAAGGGTCATACTATTTCACAGTTTAATTTGATTATCTCAGAATATTTATGTTTATTCCTGTTGTGCTATTTTATCATTAGATGTTTTTGACATGATAGAATAGTCTCCCTCGAGAAAATTAAGTAAAATTGATGCCTTCCCAATTGCTGCACCTATCACGATTTTGATCGTTAATTGTTAGGTCTACCAAAGTAGGGTGCCATTAACTATCTTAATAAGATAGGGTGGGTGTCGGACACCCACATGCATAGTGTTGGTTTGACTTGACAAGGCTATCAAAATAGTTTTGGGCCTTGAGGCATGGTGTTGGAAGCCGGGGCATCATGAGGAGGCTAATGATGAAGATGCTGACGAGGATGAAGAAGAGGGATATGTAAGTCCGGAGGATCCTTTCCCACTGGTAATGCATGAGGCCAACCGAAGAGGAGTTGGACAGGGATTTTGATCCGAACGAGGAGGTAGGGATAAAGCCTTAGTTCATACATTATGCTTGTATATAAGATCGTGTTATCATTACTAACACTTCGACCTAATAGGCCCTTCTCGAACTCTACGACGTCGCGACATCTCGCTGCACAAGAAGTAGCAGAGGAAGCCGGAGCAGAGGCAAGAGCCACAGAGCCACGAGGCAAGAAGTAGCAGAGGACATCGATGGCGCCTGCTCCACAACCCGAAGCCACAAACTCGGGCAGCCAGCAAAGAGGGGACGAGGGAAAATAAGTGCTAACATATATCCAAAGGACACAGATATGTGATAAGAGAGGTCGGAGGCTAGGGAGCCACTTGAGCCAAAACATCTCGAGCTAAGTGGCGTAACGCAATTGGGGCGCTGTAAGAGATGAGTTGAACCCGCAATCCCAACTTGGAAAGAAGTACCACTGATACAAAGAAAGTCTTATGGGATAAGTGATGACCAGTTTTAGATTCCGACGGAACCGAGGAAATGGTACGCCGTCACGCTATGAAGCGGATTGGAGAGTCATGGAGAGGTTGGAAGTCGTCTCTCAACGCCAAATATGTCCAAAGGGATTAACTCCTTCAAGGAGTTTGGCAACATAACTCTTGGACAATGGGAGCGGTTTGTGGCTCGTAAGACTTCAATGAAGCATTGGCCCTCGATGTCCGTAACATCGAAGCGCGAAGAAGAACGTGCACCACCATCATCTAGGACCGGTGGGTACTATGGAAAGGAAGAGCAATTTAGGAAGATAGAGGAAGATGCCGCATCACCGGCTAACCTTGAGGTCCAAGTAAAGGCTCTAGTTGCGGCGCGCAGGAGCAAGGATCACAACGGAGGCGCGAATCGTAATGCCACCACCGGACAATCTGGAAGTTCGCAGCAGCCAAGGTTCCATCGCAGCCACAACCGCCGCCGATCGTGATACGGAACCTACTCCTTGCACTTTGGTTGTTCTCATGGGCAGGCAATCAAATATGATTGAGGTGGCAACGGGTGAGGCACATCCTCCAGGAGGCACTTATCACACTAATCGGATCCCGCCGGACTACACTAGGGTCGAGATTCAGACCGTGAAGCCCGAATTCAGCCAGTGGAGGATAGACTTTCCAACTCCTGAGGGACTTCAAATACTCGGAGAAGTAGTGAACCAGTTCGTCCTCTGGCACAAGCGAGACATCATATTGACTACGATTACATCGCCTGTGAAGACACCGTTACGTTTGGAGGGAGTTGAGGAGGGGGAGATACAGACACCACATCATGACCAACAATTGCCTGAGATGCAGACACCGCCACCTCGCGATGACGTGCCTCATGATATGCCACCGTCTTCACCGCCTCCTGGAGGATGTGTAGAGCCGACACATGAACAACAAGAGGCCGCACAACAGCATAAAGAGCATGCGAAACAAGTTGATGCACCCGAAGGTGCCCACGGCGAGCCAGAAATTCGAAAAAAGCATCCAATCAAGATAAGGCCAGCTTATGTGCCGATGACAGATGTCGTGGGGGTGGAAAGGTGGTATGGCCATGATATGTTCAAGCCGGAGAACCAAGCACCAAGATCTGAGAAGGCCGTCACCAGCAAACGGAAACAAGTGCAAGGGCAGGCACCAACCAAAACCAACCAGGTTACTTGCAAGTACGTAAATGTTGAATGCATCACATGGTCAAAGAATTGCCCGCAAAAATATGAAAGAGGCAAGTGTTTCCTTCCAAATCGGGTGATCCAGTACCTACCAATTGGAATGAAAAGGTTTCATGATTGGTACTTGCGTGCTATCCCGATTTAAGGTACATCTCATAGAGGCAAGGTTCCCGCCATGACATTTGGAGGCCCAAAAGGACAAATTGCCTTTGACTTTGATGACATCCATACTATCTTTCGCCTCGAGAAATGGAAACCAATCTCATTCGCGTGTGGTGCTTGTAAGTCCTAGTCCTATTGCATTGATATGATTGTAATCTTTAGATTTTGTTATAACTAACTAACCCGCTATGATTTGTAGAATGCAAGTGCACATTTCAAGTAAACTTCCTAGCAAAGACCAAGCAGGTACTTGGACCTCAATTAATAGCCCGCACGAGGTTTAATTTCCTCAAAAGTGGGGACTGACCACAAGGAGCTGGCCGTGGAGAGACCATTGAGGAGAAAGATAAAATACGTAATGAAAAAATTAGGAAGGAGTGCTATAAGGTTGCGTATATTTCAAGAGCTTTCTCCGAATGCAAGACAAATCCTATATATTTCTACCCTACAACTTCAAGTAAGTTTAACTATATCCTTCAATCTTTAATGAGCCATATTATTTTGTTCGATGCAAACGAGCTTATCTATTCCTATGATTAAATTCATGCAATGAGCATTGGATTTGTGTAGTATCGACCTCAAGCTAGGCATGGCGTGGGTCATGGATCCACTTGATTATGACGAGTCGCTTTACAAAGATTTCATAAGTATTCTTAAGACGTATACTTATCAACCATCCTCATCGACTTTTGACTTTTCAATACTAACTAACTTGCTTTTGTTAAATTCATTCGAGCAGCGCGCATGGTACTACGCCAACAAACTCAAAGGGTGCATGATCCGTAGAGGAAGGGTGACCTATATGTCAAAACAAGATGGCCGGTAAGTGCAACTTACTTTAGTACTTCCATTACGTTGCCGCCACAAGCATTGACGTTTTTATATGCGAAACTCACGTTGCCACAAGCGAAGTCCGGAGTTTGCACCGTGGATATTACATATGCACTTACATGAGTGTCACCGGTGCTACAGAGACACCCTTTATGGTATGTTATAACTAATTCACTCGTCGTATAACACACGCATATGTTATGAAATACTAAACTTAAAATTGTCTTGTAGTGGAAAGATGAGATAGGAATTTGTAGAAAACCACTCAACGATGATAGCCTCCTGGAGCTCGTCGGGGACATTTGCAACTTCATAATGGATGCTATTATACACGCCGAGGTACATACCATGACGACACGCCTATGCTAGGATGTCGCTCGAGTACGAGTTCCTTCGTGAGTGGGAAGGAATGCATTTAGGACATTGAGAACAATGTGTATGTAATATTATCGCACTTTATGCTACAAGTGTTTGTAATAATAAATTATAAACATGATGTTGCGCGATGTGAATATAATGTCTCGTTGAACTTGTTAATATCATGTCTTCAATTATATATATATATATATATATATATATATATATATATATATATATATATATATATATATATATATATATATATCATGCATGGTTTGATATATATACCGTGGTTTGAGAATTTCAATTTTTTTAAGGAAAACAGATTGTAGGGCGTTTGAGTTGCAAGCCGCCTCCACAGAGAAAATTACAGAGGCGGTGGTCATCTAAGCCGCCTTACAAATCTAATTTGTAGAGGCGGCTTGTAATCCACCGCCTCTACAAAACAGCTTTGTAGGGGTGGTTCTATACACCAACCGCTCTATAAATAAGATTTGTAGGGCGGTTCAGAATCGCCTACAAATCTCTCGATTTGTGGCGACGGTTGGGTAGGGGCGGCCGGCCGAGCCGCCTCAGAGGCTCACCACCGCCCCTCAGTGCTCTCAGAGTAGTGATCCCCGGGATGGGTCAAGATTTTAGTTCAAAATCCATGGTTGAGAAAAAAGTCCAGGTTTGTTGAACCTTAAGTACTTGCTTGGAAAGTCTAAATTCCTGACCCATCTTTGTTGATGGGCTGGGATTAATTTTTGCCTCAAGGTTCAACAAAACTGGGCAGGGGATGGGTCGGGATTTTGGCCTCAAGGTTCAACAAACCTGGGCATTTTTCTCAACCATGGATTTCAATCCATCCACACATGAAAGAGTTAAAAAATGCAGATAAAGATTTTGCAGCGACATACTGCAGACTTTGAATGTTGGGTTTTAGTATGTTGTACAACATCAATCTCCAGCTAGCCCAAGCAAATCTGTTTCTTCATATCAAACCACACGCGCATGCATGTTTACCATGTAAACAACAGATCCTACCGGGCTATATATATAACCTTCGGCGTAAACAAGAGATTTGCTAAACAACATTTGACTATTTTTTTTATATATCAAAATAGTCAAATTTTCATCCGTTTGATATGCTTTGAGATCTACACTTCTTCTTGTATGATGAATTGGGTCTGAATTTATTATGATTTTTTTTCAGAATATGACGGGTTCACCATATTGCTGTATTTTTGTTCATATAGAATTTTATTTTTTATCTTTGTTTTTGCACAATATCTCAAAGTATATGTTAGATTTTGAATCATATGATGGAAATATGAGTTATTAAGACTTTCGATAATAATTACAGTGACTAAGAACAAAAACTACATAAATAAATTACTGTAATTTATGTATAATAAAGTTGTAAATGAATTAAAATTTGACCATTTTAGGCTGAGAAAACAGTTCAACTTGTATAGATGGACCCTAAATACAATACTTGTTTGTTCATCTGGATACTACAGTTTGTCATTGCGTTGCATGCACAACACCATGCAAGTCGGCGTCGGCGCCGACGAAGCCCAGCGTCGCTCAGAGCACACCGCGGTGATGTGCGACCTTGGCGTGTACGACGCTAACTAGGTGCTCTACAAGACATCGAGTGGTCGTACATCCAGCCGGGGCAGAACCGGCTGCTGCTTACCAGATGAAGATACAGGACAACTCTCTCCCGAAGCTCTTCTCGGAGGTGGAGCAGGTCGGCGACGACGGCCAGAACGCCCAGCCTGAGGTGGACGTCACGATCCTCAACACGGAGGGCATCGGCAAGTTGGCTATTGAAAGGCAAGCAAAGATGAACACATGCGAGGTGGATACACACACTTTCCAGAGGTAGACGAAGAACACGCAAGTTTTGTGGTGCCGTAATTGCCTAGCACCAGATTTTTCATCTCTGTTTTTTGCCACACCCAATGGATGATACTTACAAAGTACATATAAAGGAGATAGACTGGTGCGGTGAGTGCTCAAGAAACTCGATGCCGCTTCATGTGCCATGCAACCTAAATGTGCGGCACGATTACACAATTGCTGGCCCTTGACTCCTTCCCTACATGCATCTACATGGGACTCAACACAAACACGAACCGGCACGTTAATACATGCCATACAACCTGAACTCAATAATTAAGATCTATTCTCATGCCACTAGATCCAGCATACTCGGTCCAACTACTCCGTGCGTGCTCAGAACTAACGCATGCACCGACTCAACTAGACTAGCACAAACACATCTTACGTGCATAGTGTCACACAAACAACTTAACATGCAAAACACTAATGCGCTATGCACTCAATCTTGATTATTCCTAACATTGGCCGTCCTCCAGTACCTTAACTCCAACAGCGCCTACCGGATCAAGGGGCCTGGGTGGTAGTAGTTCGTCGAGGAGCATGGCAACGGGGAGCGCTGCCTCCTCTTCTTCAAGAGAGAGGGCGGCAGCGGTGGCGGTAGCCCTTGGGCACGAGGCCCCCATGTTTAATTATCAAACAATGTTGTTCAGAATAGTAACATGTTAAACAATTCAACATGGCAGATAAAGAAGTAGCCATCAAAGTGCTTACCAAAATAACAGGTTCTAAACTCCTACTAGTAGTATTGGTTACTGTAGCAAGCAAATAAATGATGGATAAAGTTCCAAACCGTGGACAAAAGATGGTCGGCATCGTCAAAATACAACATCCGACCTAAATAGCCTACAAAAAATAGAAGAAATAACTTAGTAAAATTTTAAGTAAAAGAATCATGAAATTATCGAAACAAAGATAAATAAATTACATTTTATAATTTCTTTCTATGCTCACTTAAGTTCTAAAAGCGATGAATTACGACAACATTGGTAACTCTCCCCATTTTGCATTTCTCCACATAGCAAATAAGGCTCTCTCTCAAGAAGTCATCGCTAATGCGATTGCGTAATATGTTTTCGTAATTTTTATGGCTGAAAAGCATCTCTCAACTGTAGCACCGGCAACAGACAAAACTAGTGCTAGCTTCAAAGGTTGATAAACCAAAAGATAGTAAATATGTTTCCTTGTCTCTATTTTTTGAGAAACGTAGCTAATAGTCTCTATGTTAGAGAATCTATCATTCGTACACACATCGGCAATGTAGAGGCGAAGATGGTGTTTAACAGTTTAAGGTCCCTCAATTCTCCATCATCAAAATTATTAGAATAAAGTTTAGCTAGACTCATCAAATGCTCTAAATTGAAATCACAAAAGGATTATCTTGGACTCAAAGCCGCTGACCAAACAAGCAATTTAGAGTTTTTCTCGTTGAAACAGCCATCGAGTTCTTGAATTAATCAATCAAGAACATCATTAAAATAATCCACATCATAATGATGCTTGTTGGTAATTCCAGTTTTTGGCATGGCTTCTTTGTATTGACGCATGCTTCTCCCATTTCTAATTTAGAAATATCATGGCATACACTTCATCTAGGACAGATTCACATCCATGCCTCCTAAGCTCGTCCAAATGGCTTTTGGTTGATTTCACACAATCAATGGCATTCACAATGTCTTGATTCTTCCTTTGTAGAGTTAATGAAAATGTGATTGCGATTATTAAGATGGTCAATATAAGCTGCAAATAAAACACAAAATCAAATGACTGAAAATCATGCAATCACGCAAGCTCTACTTCCATCCCAGGGTTGCGCTCCTCCATGGACCGCACTCGGCTCTACGCTACATCCGCTGGTTATGCATCGAGCTCGGCTGCGCACCTCACTTTACTGGGATGTGCACTTGCAAGAGGTCTCGATTGGCTAACTTGGGCTGAGACCTGGATTTTGGTGTCTCTCATGTTGGGTTAGGGGTGTCCTACACTGTACATACATAGGCTATATCTAGGAAATACAATTTTGCACCGGGTGTCCTGTGCACCACGCCTTCGTGGATCCACCCAAATAAATTAGTTATGCATTTCCATTGATTTTGTGTGCACAGTTTAAGGGGTTTTCATGTTCCGAGAAATATTCATGATCGTATTCGTTTTGATTTGTATGAATAATATATTTGTATCTAGGGTATTCGCATTTGGGGAAAAAATATGAAAAAAAATATGACAATAATTATCCATTCATATTTGATTCGTTTTCACCACTACCTACTACGACTAGGACAACAATAATACACCCTACTATAAACGGCAACTAGAAATAAGAGGATTACTGAAGAAAATTACACCACACTAGTTACAACAGCCGCTCCCATCAAGCTCCAATGCAACCATTCATCTCCCTTCATCTATTATATTGTCTATAACTGGTACTCCCTCCGTTCATTTTTATTTGATGTTTTTGATTTTTTACGGTTTCTAAGATGTCACCTTAGCTGTTACTTTTTATAAATTTATATTAAAATATAGTAATACAATTATAATTGTATGAAAATATTTTTAATGATAAATCTAATGATATAGTTTTCATTAGTCAATCCATATATTTTTAAACATATTGGTGGTCAAACTTTAGAAAGTTTATAGTGTTAAACATATGCTCCAAATTTGAGTTCGAGATAAAGGATTTAAGTACAAGAAGGAGATTATTATCCCCATAGATACTACAATGTTTGGTATTGCAAGTGTAGTACATTTTAGTTGTCATAGCTCGATATGAGGGGTCTATTGCAGAGTTTGTTTCTACTCTATTGATGGCACGTTGAGAGTTCTTCTACAGGAGTAGTTTTTTTAACCATGTCATGGAATTAAGTTACTTTTACAGTTTACAGTTTGATGTATGTGATGGCCACATATGCACATGGTTCTCCTCAGTGGGCATTGTTTGTTGAGTTATGTGAGCCTTCCAGGTCGAGCAATTCAAGACCATGAGATGTGTTCTTCACTATAGTTATCCAGCATCACAAGCTTATGTTGTTTGATAATTGAGTATATGTTTTAAAAGGCTAGTTTCACAGACTCAGACTTTGTTGGGGTTATGAATTATTAAAGACTCAAATTTATTCGTTTGTTTTGTTGATAACTGTATATTTGGACCTGCTGGTTAGTTGGTCAATTTAGCTTCACGAGAAGCGTTTGAAGAAGACTGTCCAGTCTTAATCGTTGAGATTAGTCCTATGGACTTTTGAGGCATATGACCCATTGATGAAGACTTAGTTGGAGGAGATTTTGATATTTTGGCTACAGGAGAGAATTCGTCTCAAGGTGGAGATTCTTAAAGTGTTATCCGAATTCTTCGACATGTTCATGTCGGACACTGCGCCGACCTGCATTAGACATAGCATCGTGTGGTGCACCGAGTCATGCTAGATGTAGCGCCAACCTGTGCGACAAGTCCAACTCAATTTCGTATTCTCCTAGGACACTTATTCTCTATCATATATATGTACCAATGTAATCGTACAGTTGAGATGAGCCGAAGTTCTGTGTGCTTGTAATTTCTCCTCATATAGTGAATTCCGCCTTCGTGCATCTGTGGTTTTTTTAAAGAGTTTTCCACGTAAAATCCATGTCTCTGGTTCCTTTTGATCCTCTACTATTTGTCGTGCATTTTCTAACATCACCATCTATACGAATTAGCTGCCAACGATAGACAAGTGGCCGATTTGGTTTGGAGCAAATTAAGGCCAACTTTTTGGCTTCTTTGCTTCGCATCCTGGTACTACCTGGCCTGGTCGGGGCATTGCCAGGAGTTTGCCAGGGGTGCGTTTGGTTGGAGACCTGGGCATTTTGGCCTGGCGAGAGTTGCCTCTGTTTGTTGCCGGGCGCCAGCCCTAACAAAATGAACGCCTAGTCTTCTCTAACTGTGCTGCATGGGTAGTCTCCCAATCTCTCGTCCTCACTTTCCCCTCCTGACTGCTAGTCCCACACCAACCCTAGCTCTCCCTGTCTCCCCCGCCACTGCCGCCTCCTACCTCCACCTCTTGAGCCGCCGCAAGCCTCCCCCTCCTCCTCCCCCCGAGCAGCCGTCGACCTCCCCCTCCTCCTCCCCCTGAGCCGCCGCTCTCCTCCTCTTCCCGACCCGGGGCCGAGTGTGAGGAGCTCGCCATCAAGGTCGCCGCCAGCTCCGACGCCATCTAGCCGCAGTCCATCAACTGGAGGTACGGTGCCCTCTCCTCCTCCTCTCGCTTCGTCGATTTTGCGACGCCGTCTGATTCCCCCAACTAGATGGTACCACCAGGAACTTCAACAACGGGTTCTCGAACCAGGTCTCTGTCATCTTCACACTGCAGTTCAAGCTAGTTGGCTAGAGGTTTCTCATCCTCATCAACATCAATCATCTTTGTGACAATCTGGTGCAGTAAGGTGAGAACACCTCAATCCCCTATTCCTATTGTTTCCTTTTCCTCTCTATTTGTTTGCCACCATTCTTTTGAATAGAGTACTCATGGGAGAAATGTTGGTACTCATTTCTTATATATTTGTATGATCTGCTACTCAGATGGATCTAGAACCTACTCATTACATTATCAAGCAGCGAGCTCGAACATTAGGTGTCTTAGTTGTTATCCTGGCCATTATCCAGTGGTGACAGCGTAGACAATATCGTAATAGGTCGTGAAAAAGTATGACCCATTGATGGATAGGGATTTGGTGAGGCAAAGAAGGCTAGATGAATTTTACAATTCAACTGATACAAATTGCATCAATCAATTTTGGATGAGGAAAGCTGTATTCTGGAAGCTTTTGTATCGATTACGTGATGATGGCCTACAACATGACATAATGCATGTCTTGGTTGAAGAAAAATTAGCCATGTTCCTGCACACAGTTGGCCACAATTTGAGAAATCGTATGATCGGGTTCTTTGTCAAGAGATCTAGCGAAACAGTAATCCGGTGCTTCAACGAGGTCTTGAAGGCCTTATGTTATCTTGCATCTAGTGCTATTTTGCATCAGACTATGAGACTACGTGTTATTTTGCATCAGACTTTGAGTTCTGACTTGCATCTAGTGATATGTCCATGTGTTATTTTGCATCGGACTGTGTTATTTTGCATCTAGTGATCTTGATCCTGGTGGTGATACTGGCATCTGGGTGTAGAAGCATCTGTCAGAATTGATGATTTATCAATTGAAACTTCAGTTCTAAGTTATTATGTGTTATTTTGCTACCAGTTTGTGTTCTAACTACGCTTCAATTGAAACTTCACTTTGTGTTCTGACTATGCTTCAATTGCATCAGACTATGTGTTCTAACTATGCTTCAATTGAAACTTTAGAACTGCCCAGGACTGCATATCATGAAGCAAACACTGTCTGCTTCTTGCATCTACTCGGACACAGATCCAGGACACCAAACAAACACTGCATTATATTTCACACATGCCTCATCAAGGCAATTTGGCACACAAGTCCATGCAACTTACATGCAGGTATATAATACGAGGCAAGGAGTCTAGGACGCCCAGCAAACAAGCCCAAATTTGTGAATGAAGATGCATGGGGTCATTGTAGCAGCGATCTTCACCTCCTCGGTGCGTAGCGTAGCGTAGCCATGATTGATTCCATCCAAGTATCCAATCTCATAAGTTCTGGACTGACGTCGGAGTAGAGGAGTCGTTTTTTTTTTTCCCTTTTCGTCCTGTTTTCACTCTCTCGGCCCAACAAAGGCAACCGGGACAATCAAAGGATACCCTGGCCACCAATGCGTTAAATTTTTGTTGTGGACGCCCACGTGTGTACGTGTGATGTGAGTAGGATGTGTGTTCTGCTTGTACTCTCTCAAATAAACTTTAGATCCAGAGAATGACTCAAATTCAGCAGCTGGGACCTAATGGTACTATATAAAAAAATTACTTGAAAACCTTGTACCTCTCTAGTATGATTTCAAATTGTAGTCCTGGATTGAAATACATGAGCTGGATTCATGGGGTGTGCACTTTAATTATGCGAGTAAATCCTACAACGAGTTCTTAGAGCATCTCCAGCAGGGCCCCTACTTGAGCCCCTAAAACCAAATTTGAGGGCTTGAGGCAAAAACAGAGGTCCAGCAGGGCCCCTACTAGAGCCCTCAAATTTGAGGGGCCCCTAAAATCCCCCTCAAGCCCTCATTCCTGGGGGCTCTAGGCCAAGCCCCCAAATCACGGTTTCCTGCGCGCCCTGGTCCCGATTCTTCCCCCGCCAGCCTTTTTCCCCTCCCGCGTCCGCTCCTTCCCCCGCCCAAATTTGATGATTATGTCATTTGATTTGCAGAGATGTTATGAACTATGTTATCATTAAATTCGGACCAAATTTGTCTTTGAATTTAAATTTGAATATTTGTATTTTCATTCATAATTTTAAGTATAGTGCTTTAGAGTTATAGTTTAAATAAATTATTATATAATGTGATGTTCTCAAATACATATGCATATAGTGTGTGAGGAAATAGAGGGAATTAAGAAGTAGGGGCCTGTTTTGAGGGCTCCTGCTGGAGTGCAGTTCAGAAAACAGAGCCCTCAAAAGTAGGAGGAGCCCTTAAATTAAAAGTAGGGGCTCTGTTTTGAGGGCTCCTGCTGGAGATGCTCTTAGTATACGAGGCATTTCAGGTTATTTTATTCCAATTTTTTTTTTGCCTCTTGTTAAAGTGCTATTCCACTACGCTTTGAGCCATTAAAACAATTTTTGTCGGATTACAACAAGGTTTCCGCGTGGAACAAGAGATCGGAATTGTTAAAGTGCTATTCAGATAATTGAAGTGGAAGCAAAGGAACCCAAAAGACCAAAGCATCGACAGAATTTGTCCATTACATGATCAACGTAGATTCTGACAAGTACCAGCGAATTATATCGAGTAAAATGTTGCCCAGTAATTACCTAGAAACCAGGTGGAAAACATTCAACATTTTATTATTAATTCCTTCATCAAACTTATTAACCAGTCGCACGTCTGCCTAAATGTAACAGTTTTCAGTGACAATTAGAGTAATTTTTTAATAATATTATTTTTTTAAAAAAAATTACAAAATTAAATAGTAAAAAAAAAAAACAATTGCAGATCTAGGCTCCTATCGCCAGTTGAATTGGCGACAGGAGCCTGTTTGTTTGTTTTAATTTGTGTGTACAGAATTCAGCCTAAAAATTTAGTAATTTTCAGGGAATATTTTGGTAAATTCTTCAAGTGTTCACGTAGTTTAGAATCCAAAATTAGAGAAGATTAGGGTTGCCATGCTCGTTATTGTCCCGATTGTATTATTTGTGGAACCGAATCTTTTGGGAAAAGATTACGTAATATTTAATAGTCAAAATATTAGTGAAAAGAGATTTAAGTATGAAAGACTTCATAATTTAATTGTGAATTACATGGCACACCGGATTTGGTTACGTGCATTAGAAACGATAACATGCATGAATTAACAAATCGAAATACACCTACGATACATGTGCACTTTTTTGGAATTGAAAAAAGGTTGATTGGAATAAAGTTGATTAATCCTAGCGGCCCATCAGTCCCTTCCCCTTGTATTTGGACTGGCCGCGCGGTAGTGAGTCTCGAAGTTTGCCATGTTCTACAAGACGGGCTAGACGATTGAATGATGTTAGGATAGCAGGACATAGGACCAAATCAACAATCAGGATGCAAATTGAACCTAACTTTCCTCTTCGATATGGACTGGGCCGGTGTGATGGGGAGCGCTAGGACAACTGCCGGCCTCACTAGTAGGAGCCTTCCCTGTGTCCGTTGCGCGCTCGGCCTGGTCGTACTCAACTTCCTCTTCGGGAGTCCTCCACCACCACCCAGCTTTCTTGGGCTCCTCCGACGCCTTTTCAATATGGTCGGGTATGTAAGGTTTCCAGCGTTCGAAGGTCTCAGCTCGCTTCGCATAGTTGAATATGTACTTTTGCTCGATGAACGCCCTATCGTACATGTCTGGGCCATCGATCCATTAGAAGAAGTTGCATCGCATTTTCGGCTACCATTATGCTCCCATGAAGTTAGGGATGTGTGGAATGCAACGTAACATGTGAAAAAAATCTATAAGATTCACTTACAAGGATGTTCCTACACATATAGTATGCCCCGGCAACGATCGCTAGGTGTGTGGACTGAATGATCTTTGCTAGTTCTTCGCACACACATTGTGAGCATTTAAACCCCAGTGGCATTGACGCATCCTTCATAGAACAATCGAGTAGGGTTTAGCCCTCTCAGCAAGCTACTTGTGTTTCCGCAACATTTTTGCGTAGAAGTAAGACGACGAGTCCGACATCTCCTTCCTCTCTATTGTGTGAACCAAGTTAGAGTGAAGTGTTGGGTATGGTGGTGTAGTGTTATCGTCCAGCTTTCTTCTCCCTCCTTTTATGAGTGGATAGGGTGTAGTTCTGAGGGTGGAAGAAGAAGTGCAAAGACATCGATCTGAAAAGGTGGGGGTGGCAAAGTGTGGTCATTTTTGTACGAAAAGGTAGTATCCCAGTGTGTTGTCTTTTCGGTCTGAAAAATTAGCGTGGCAAAGTGTGGTCATTTCGGTATGAAAAGGTAGCGACGCAATGTATTGTTTATTCGTTTTGAAAAGGTGTCTTGGCAGAGTGTGGTCATTTCGGTATGAAAAGGTAGCGTCTCAATGTGCTGTCCTCGAGGTCCGCAAAGGTGGCATTGTGTTCCCTAATAGTGTGCGATCATTTCTGCCTACAAAGGTGAAAGTGCGTGGCTGACATTGGCATGGCCTAGTGTTGCCTTTCATTCTAAAAAGGTGTCATGATAGAGCGTGGTCATTTCGATCTAAAAAGGTAGCGTCGCAGTGTGATGTCCTCTCAGTCCGCAAAGGTGGTAGTATGTGCCCTAACAGTGCATGGTCATTTCTGTCTGCAAAGGTAGCGTGTGACCTTTTCAGTTTAGAAGGTGGTGTACAAGTGTAATACCGAGGTTCATACGTGAATCCCTTGTCATATTACATTCGTTCAGACCTATTTGCCAAAAGTTAAAGACTTCTCGTAATTCATAAAAAGAATACAATATTGTTCATACATGAATCCCAGATGCAGACAACAACCACTACTTAATATATATTGAACACACTACGAGAAGGATACACACACACACACACACACACACGTAAGTTTCTCGAGCCACTTCAAGTGGTCAAGAATCTTGTCAAAGTGCTCGTCGCAGGTGACATGTTCACCATTGGACTATATGGAACTGCATACTGACGTTCAACTGCTCTTTTGACTACAAC
This sequence comes from Ampelocalamus luodianensis, assembly GCA_036346255.1. Taxonomy (NCBI): domain Eukaryota; kingdom Viridiplantae; phylum Streptophyta; class Magnoliopsida; order Poales; family Poaceae; genus Ampelocalamus; species Ampelocalamus luodianensis. Next base: position 19,316,513 of record CM070627.1, on the reverse strand, counting down.
ACCAATAGAGTCTGCCCACTGAAAGTATTGTGATATGGGGGTGCCCGATCTTCAAGATGTAGGATCTCCTTTTACAGATTGATATGTGGCTAACCTAAAATCCTGTGAATTCTGATGAACAGAAGCACACGATTGCATGTCTTGATTACAGACTCCTGTGTACCAGAATTCAACTAGCAACATGCTTTGGATCTCCGTCTTCTCACCATGCCAAGGAAGACAACCTTGCTGGTCCGTGATGAACAACAAGAACACTGGTAACTGGTATTTTGGTGGAACAAAAACTAGTCAGCTTTCCAACTCTTGTGGCAGCGCAAAGCATAAACCAAAGAGCAAGAAATTGCTTACACTCAAAATTAACGTTCAAGGGTTATAGGTGGCGGCAAAGGCTTTATAGTTATCCCAACTAGCCTGGCCGACCACCAAACGAAAACCTAACCTAAACCGAAAGCAATACGAAGTGGCTGGCTATTGCCTTGGTTTGTGCGGTGATGAGGTGGGCCCCATGTGGTGCTTGGCCCATGAGAGTGGCGCACAACTCCTTTGGCAACAGCCCAACACCCCTTACGGTCCAAGTATTCGTTTTAAGCCCGTTTGAAGCTTCGGCATCGCAATTACCTCACATCTGACCCAAAACGAATACTAAAGCCCAACACGCATATAATATATCTTAATATAGATACAAACCAACTCATGATACATGTAACTTGGCCAAAAACCCAAACGAACTCAGAATTGAAAACTGGACACAAATGAGCTTCCGAAGCATAGTCTTCTCCAATCTTCAATCCGAAGCTTGAAAACATGATTCCAACAACTTGGTGGCTTCTTCCACTGGTATAAGTGAAGTGTCGTCATCTCGCCCTTTTGGACCCTCTCTTGGTGCACTAGCCTCCCTCTCCTCCTGCTTGTTAGAACCAAGTTCTTGCTCACCTAATAACCTGAGAATACACAAAGTGGAAGCATTAGGTAGCAAGCTGTCCTTATTAGTAAAATCAAAGGAACTTTGGATCAGATTCACATGTTTAGTGAGTTCCCTTGCTCTAGCTCGAGTGATTGGTCCCTTGTACAATTCTTGCAAAGCTTCAACCATAGAACCAACACTAGTCTTGTCATTGTCATTGTTGCTTGAATCTGATGATGGAAATGATGATGATGTAGATGAAGCCTTCATGATAGTGATTGTAACATCCCAAAAATTTGGTCTGTTTTGAAGTTTTAAAAGAAAAATAACCATTTGAATTTTTCTGCTAAAGTTAAAAGCTTAATATGAATGTTCAGAGTTCAAAAACATTTTAACATGAATAATGTCAACATCAACTATTATCAAAACTATTTTATTTGGGTTCTATGTACTTGGATATATTTTCTAGAATTTTCTAGAATTTTTCCGAGTGCATTTGCTATTTTCTATTTGGATTTTCAGCTATTTTCTAAAAAGAAAAACCTATTAAAAATCTCAGAATCTTCTTCGGGCCGAATCTCCCGATCCGGCCCAACTCTCCCCGCTCCCGGCCCATCTTTCCTTCTCCCTCCGGCCCAGCCCGCTCGGCCTCTTCTTCACTACAGCCCGCCCGCGCGCGCCCTGTTCCCTCTCCCTCTGCCGTGTGGGGCCGCCTCCTTGCCACGTCCCCGTCGTCTTCCTCCAGGACTCGTGAGTCCGTATCTTGCCTGAAACGCAGCGCCGCCGTGCTCCTCCCGGACATCCCCTCTCGGCACTATATTAAGTCTTTCCTCCGCGTCAATCTCTTCGCCTCGTCGACCTCTTCCAAAACCCTAAGCCGCCGCCCCGACCTCGTCATCTCTGCGCCGCAATCCGCCGAAGGACAGAGCTGGCCACCGAAGCCTTCGCCACCGGAATTCGTCGACGTCGGACCTTCTCAGCCCATCCGCCGCCGCCGTCGTGATCGCATCATCGAGGGCTACATCGTGCTCTCATAATCTCCTTCCGAAGACCACCGCTTCTCCGTTTTCGGTTTCGTCCGACAAACGACCGCCGCCGCTCCACCCCGATCTACTTTCCGGTGAGCTTTTCCGTTGTTCTTTGCGCGTCACCTTGTGCTCCATGCTATTCTCGTCAAATTCCCCACCTCCTTCTTGTTCTTTTGCCACCGAGCCGCCGCCGCGGTGCCTCTTCTCCAATTCCGGTCATCTCCGCATTGCCGCCGATCTGGTCATCTTCTAGCAGTTCCGAGCTCACCCATGTGATTCTCGTGCCTTTGCCGTCCCGGTGCTCGCCTTCATTTACTTCGGGAGTCATCTCATCGCCAAGACCGCCATCACCCGTGAGTACCTCGCCGCCAAAGTCGCCGCCGCCGTCGTCTCGTCGCCGGAGTTGCCGAGTCATCGCCTCCCAGAGCATCGCCGCCTTCCCAGGGTCCCGTTTTTCCACTTCGCCGGAGCTATCTCGCCGCCGTTCGCCGTCGACGTCAAGCCCAAGCCGCCGGCCATGGCTTTCCTCCGGAGCTTCCTCCCTCTTGTTTGCTTTGGTGCCACCGTGGCCTCCAACTCACCCTTCCACCTCAGCGCCCATCTCACCTCTCTGGTCCATGTGGCATCCAGTCAGCTCCTGGTCAGCGCCGTGTGGCACATCCACCTTCCACCCGAGCCAAAAGTCCAAGAACCCAGTCCATGGTGCACCATCTCAATGACGAGTGGGTCCCACCTGTCGGAAGAATTGTCATCCCGTCCGAACCGCTCTGCTGACATCAGCTGACGCATTAATTATCTTTTCCTTCAGAAAAATAATTCAGTAAATCACTAAATTCTGATTTTCAGTATTTTATGAGATTTCAATCTTCCAGAGCCCATATCTTTTGCATCCAAACTCCGATTGAGTCCATTCAAATTCCTAAATTTATCTAAATTCGAGATATATTTATCTGAGATTTTTATTTAATTTTTGGAGTTTGTTTTCTCTCTTTTATTTATTTATTTAGTTTATTTGCTTGTTTTGCGAGTAGACGTCGATACTTCGGGAAGCTTTGAGCAAGGAGTAGCATACCAAGATCAAGATCAATCACTGGATTTATTCCAAGGCAAGTCGTGGTCCTTTGATCATATTGAACCCATGATTTCAAAAGTATATTGTTTTATACAATTGCATGCTATCTTTATATAAATTGTTCTGGGATTAGTTATTACCTGTTGTCATTATACCTCCATTGATTATTTGAATGCCATGAATCCTTTGTCACCTTAGCATGGGTAATTTTAGTTGGTCATATTTATATTGCCAACATGGGTATCGTACATATGCTTAGTTCAGCTTAGTTACGATGGGTTTGTCATCACATGTGTCTTAATGATTAATTTTGACTTAATGATTTATGGAATCGTGGTGGTGAGCCACTCTTGTTAAAACTTGTGTACCATGATGAGGTTAGTCATGGTTGTTGGTTAAACAAAATGGTTTTCGCTCGGGCGAGTGGTTGGTGGATAGTGGGGATGTGGATTGAACATGTTGTGGGTTTGTGGTAGTCTCGCCTGAGTAATTTGTCAAGGACTTAATCTTGTGCGCCATTGAACTGGGCCTTAACCGTACAACCACATGTCTGGTATGGGACGGACCTGACTGATTAATTAGCAATGTCTTAATTTCGGTTCTGTCATGTGAAGCGTGGTTACGGGAAACGTATTCTCACGGTGGCGCAAGAGGGGGGCCCTGTCTGGTCGGAAAGACATTCAGTGTTGAATCCTTAGCGGGCAGAACTAGGTTAAGAAGGAGCTTTGTAAAAGCCTTGTGATGATCACTTAGTCACACGCCTACGGAAGCGTGAAATGCCTGACATTATAAGTTGATCTATCTCTTGTGGGTCAAGCTGTACAACCTCTGCAGAGTGTAAAACTATTCGAATAGCCGTGTCCGCGGTTATGGACGTGCCTGGGGATTTCACACGGGAGATAGAGTTTCTTCAAAATGTGTCGGAGTGTGGATGGGAAGTTCACTTGATGAATATAATGTTCGTTTGGTGAATAGGTCATTCACTTGGTGGTTTGTGTCGATTGGTGAATGGGGAATTCACTTATCTTTGGTTTGGTTGGGAAGTGAATGGGAAGTTCACTAGTTGTTTCAAAGAAACTGTTTACTTACTTATTAATTGTTTTCAATTACGCATTTCAATCTATTTATTGTATTTATCGTAAATGTTGTTTTATGCAAAAGAGCCATACAGCTAATCTTTGTTCAAGCCCTGCATGAATACTATTTGCATACATTTCCCCACGGCTTGCTGAGTACATTCAAAGTACTCATGGCTTTGCGCCCTGTGTTGCTTAATCTCCACAGAAGAATATCAAGCTGCTCAAGAGTTCTTCGCCCAGGAGGACCATGAAGGTTTTGCGGATTAGGATGCGTTTCTCCACTCGATTGCGTGTGGGCATGTTGATTGGCCATTGAAGAGTTTCGTTCCGCTGCAAGAGTTTATTTGTTTCTTTAGCCCTGCGTGGCAAGTTAAGTAAACGTTGACCATAAGGTCCAGTTATTATTATTATTTGTTACTCTGAGATCTTTTTAGTTAAATCAAATAAATAGATGGTATTTCATCACTGTTTTCCTGTGTGAGCTAGCTACTGATCTGGGACTAGTTCAGAATACACAGAGGGTTCCTGAGATGTATTTTCGGGTCCCGACAGTGATGTCCTCATCATCCTCCCCCTCTTGAAAAGGAGTCGACCTCGACTCTGCAGCATTAAATGAAACACTAACACCATAATCATCACCAGGCAGTTCTAACTTGTAAGCATTATCATTTATTCTTTCAAGCACTTTGAATGGTTCATCTCCACGACTCATCAACTTAGACTTTCTTTTCTAGAAATCTATCTTTGCGAATAAACTCAGGTCCATGGACCGCACACAGTAGCGATGGACCTCTGGTCCACACACTATTTGGTGAGCTGATCCACTAACACTTGGGTCCCGCCTGTGAGAAATGGATTTCCTTTAGAAAGTTAAATGAAAAAGAAAATAAAATCCATAGGGCCCACCAGTCATACACTAAGATTTTCAGTAAGAAAAATAAATCAAAAAGAAAAAGAAAAAGGGGGCGGGTCCCACCTGTTAGAGAGACTCTCTCTCCCCTTTTCTTTTTCTAGGGATTTTCAAACCAAACCAATTTCAAAGCTTAATAAATTTTGCTACAAAACTCCAAATTTCCCTGAATATGCGGAAATATTTGAATTTGGTTATTGTTTGAATTTTTTTGCACTATTTAATTGATTTCTGGCTCTTTTTGCTGTAGATGTTGAATATTTGAATGACACTTTCGATGACCAACCATCCTCATATTAAGAACAAGAGCAAGACAAGCACCCCGTTTGATCATATTGATCCTACTATTTTACTTATTGTATTTCTTTTGGCGAAATCTATTATTGCATGCGTGTATGTTTGATATGAAATTGCTATGTTCGGGTTGTTGGTAGTTGTAAATCCTAATTGATGCATATATCTCCTTGATAAATTGATGTCTTGCTATTGTAACCATTAGGTTATGGGTTAGACAATATATAATGTCACTTGGGAGTTCTGAGTGCGATTATTGCATAAATGCTAACTAGAGAGAGAGATTTTCGAAGAAGATATAAAAAAGGACGATGTTACAAATGTGAATTTGGGAGATTTATGAAAAATGTCCAAAGGGGTGTACCTATATCATTTTGCATATAAATAAAATGAAAAACCTAGTTTTTGACATGGACGAGTTATAATATATTTTGAGAAGAGTGAGAGAGGAGTCTCAATAGTAGATAGGGGAAGATTCTCGTCTGGGTCAATTAAGGACCGAATGCCGGTGCCGCCAATCTTAGCCTAAATGTACAACCATATGTGCTAGTGTGGGATAGCCCTAGCTAATTAAGTCATTGAAAACTAACCTTGCACGTTGGTAGGCCGTAGAGTGTGGACATGACCGAACGATAGGTATGTCCGAAGGGGATCCCATCACTGAGGGTGTGGGAACAAAGCCTTCTGACACAACTGCGAATGCCTCACTGAGATAGGGGTGTAAACCTGGGCGAGGTGTGGGTATTCATTCGCTGTGCTAGTGCAAGGATAGGACTAGATGATGTAAAGGCTTTGACACGTGCTCTAGACTGCTTATCTACGGTAGTGAGCGGTGGTATCAACAGATGCTAAACAAACTAGATAATTCGTGTGCTGTGGGTAAAGTTGTACACCTATACAGAGTATAAATCTATTTAAATAGCCATGCTCGCGGTCATGAGCATGCCTAGTGCAATCACATCAGGTATAGACTCGATTTTCACAAAACTATTCTTGTTGGGAAATGAGGAAATGGTTTGTGGTTTTATTTGAGTTAACTGCCATGTTATGGTTGGACATGAAATGTTGCTCATAGCCAAGGAGGGTTGCAAGTTGTTATAGTTATTATTGATGATGCATTCAATTATTTATTACTGTCCAGTATCTATTTAACTGCCCTTTCAATATTCCAATGTAAAATTACTACATATGAATATTGCAAATAAAACTGGCTTAAAGCAAAATAACTTGTTGAGTAGAGCCACATCTTTTGTTAGCCGTGCATTTATATAAATTTTGTGATACACTACAAGTCTTGCTGAGTACACAATGTACTCAGTCTTGCTTATATTGTTGTTCAGAATATGCGGAGGAACCAATGCCAGACGACGCATTCTTTGCGTCCAAAACCGGAGGGTTCAGCCACGAGTCTATCTAGGAGTTGTTCCTTGTCGGTTGCCTTTGCATTTTTGGATGGGTATGCCACTAGAACTTGTTTATTTTCATCACCTTTACTTCCGCTGCTATTTTGGTACTATGTTAATATCTGTTTATATTTGGCCGATCGGCCAATGTTGTAATAACTGTACCACTTAAGTTAAGTACCATCTTGTTTTATTTTGTATGTGTGAATGCCAAATGTTGTGAATGTGTGTACTAGCCATTGATCATGGGACTAGTATGGTATACACAAAAGGTCTTCAGGTATTCCATGCCCGGGGGTCTGACAACGCTTGGTATCAGAGTCATACTAACTATAGGACAAACCCTAGATAGAATGGTTGTTAGATTATGACTTAGAATAAAAATGCAACTTAATCTAACTGGAATGGTTCTGAAAATTTAGGAAATTTTGCTAATCTTATCCCTCTTAACATTCTTGTGGGACCCCAAAATCGAATCTGTTTCAAGTCAAGAGGTTACGCCAGAGGCATAACTCTTAACAGGAAACGAGCACTGTATCGAGTTCTCGGATATGTGCCTCGCATTAACTACCAAGATCAATGGCTAACATGCACATATCCTGAACAACATTGTTTCATAGTCATACACAAGTTATACATTATTAAAGGTGATTTACAAGACTAGACTCATATCCATAATTTACACAGGTGACGAAACAGTCAGCTAAAATATTAACAAAAAGTACGCAGCGAAAACAACTATAAAACACCAAAAGGTCCATCCGAGTGTGTCCAACTCCCAGAGGAAACTGAGTGGAGTTAGAAATTGTGTTATTCATTAGCGTCGCCAAAATCGGCACTAACGAACTGATCAATAGTGTAATCCTCCTCATCTGAAACAAGTGGTCAATCCGGTTGAGTACAGAAGGTACTTGCAAGTCTTACACAAAAATAAAATAAGTATATGTGCTAGAGACTGATTAAAAGAGGTAGAATTTATTCATGATAGATGTTGATCAAAGGAAGGCATTAGTGGCTTAGTTTTGCATGACACACACAGGTTTTCATTCCTACACATACTAGTTTGTAATTGCCATTTAGTAAACACAAATTTTATAGAAACTTTGAATTGACAAATATACAAAGGTAAATCATACAATATCAAAGTGGCAGCCCACTTTGATAAACTAACATGCATGATAGACCCCTCATGCTGGTACCATGTTATCCCATGTCAAGTTTTAATTTGAGAGTCTAACAATGATGTCAATCAAAACCAAGGGCCGTCCATAATCGTGGACACGACTATCTGAATAGTTTAATAGCCTGCAGGGGTGTACATCTTTACCCACATGACTTGATCAGTCCGTAAGCCTCCGGATAATGACACACTTCCTTTGGTATGCCGGCCGGGGAAATCAAGACTCAATATTTTTCAGCAAGATGATCTTATTGAGTCAAGACACCCATGCGAGACGAAATACTGCTTAGTACAAGCTACTGATAGAACTCACTAAGTGGGGCACACAATTTATGTTGGAAATACTGATACAAATGTACAAAAATAAAAACAATGCTCACTTGCACTTTATAAAAAGATTGTATCGGCTCCTACAAACATATGATCAAACACATATGTCCTCATGCCACCTGTGACTCAATCCAATAAAACCCTCTCCTTACTTGATCAAGCGGCGCCCACACACCCCGTGTGGAAGTACGTATGGTACTTGGAATGACAGCCCAAAGTTCGGTCCTTAGCGATCCGGACAAGTCTTTCCACTGAACCTGATTCTCATGCATGAAGGCACCCACCCTACTAGCAACTTGTCTAGATCAAAACCAATTTGAAACTTGTAAGATTTAGACTCAAAAACCAGATTCAAATTCTGGACGAGAATATAAGGATAAACTTGTTTAGGGTTTCCCACAGTTGACAGGTTAATCCCATCAACCGAACTAACATACCTACTGACTTAAGCATATTTGTATGGACAAATCAAGGATAGCCACAAGATATAGAACATAGCTAACTAAACTCACAAAAATATCAATACAATAAAATAGCATGTAGGCAATTATAATTGCAATTGAATGAAGGATCGCGGGAAGGCTACGATAGTACAAACAAAAATTTTACCGCGCAAGCAAAGAATCACCGCAAGTAATAGATCACGAGATTACCACTAGACGCGCCGACTCGTAGCGGAAGTAGAGCCGATGTAGCGAGTTGAAGCAGTAGTAGTCGTACTTGCCGCGCGCCTTCTCCTCCTACTACGATGAACGTCGCGAGCCGCTGATCGTCCTAGTGCTGATGCTTCGCAACAACACCTCCAAGGTATCCACACGTACGGGGCAGGGACACCACGCGCAGGAGTGCTAGCGCCGGCGGCGTGGTTGAGGAGAGCGTGGCTATTAGGGTTTCGGGATTTCTTTCAGAGAGATTGATCGATCCCCTCACCCCATGTCACCACCCCTCTATATATAGGCATCCATAATGGGTCCCGAACAAAAGACCCATTAGGAACTCGTGGCCTATAAGAATTCGGATCACCATCCAAATCCAATCCTAGCCCTTTAAGTGTGTGACCCTATAGGTTCGTGTGTAATCAGTTGTGACTCAGAAACTCTTTCCCGATCACGAGTCGTCAGCGGTACCTAGCAGCACATAACGATTCCCGAACACACACAGAATATATCGGGCGAACCTTAATGCAATATGATCTACGATCAGGTCCTTATCACTTACGACCAGCTTGTACTTAGTCACGACCAGTTCATAATTAGTTACAACCAGTTCGTAACTCCTTACGACCAGTTAGTATCTAACTACGACCAGTTCGCAACTCCTTACGACCAGTTGGAGATTATGTTCGAGTAGTCTTCGACTAGGTCGCATCTCCATACGACTTCGACCAGTCTACGACCTCGACAACTGAACGACCTGCTTGTGTATTCTCCCTTAGCCTCACGACATCTGGTTGAACTCCAGGTGAGATAATATGTCATCCATGGACTGTTCAATACTTTCTCGATCAAGTGTCGAATAACTTCATGTGGTCGACACTTCGACCACTAGTGGCATGGCCATGCGCTTTCTTTATTCGACCACAACGAGGGGCCCAGAGACATCTCTCCCGTTATGTTAGGAGGGGCAAATCCCATATCCGACCAGTCACATTACTCTGCATGTTTCATAGCATACCCGAAAGCTACCTTTATAACTACCCGATTCTTTGAGTAGCGTTTGGCAACCCCTAAGAGTGCTATTACACATGTAGGAAACCATGCTGATCTCAGGTCTAAGGATTATACATCATCATTGCTTGAGACCAACTAACGACACATAGAATCATAACAATCTCAATAGTGTCTCAAGGTGGGTCTTATCCAACACTATGTTCTCCAACATGTGTCCACATTATTGATTCGATATCTCTATATCCATGACCGGTGAAACATGGTCATCAATCAATACATGTACTGGTCGTAGAGTCACTGGTGTTCCGACCAATGACATTCGACCAGGGATACTTTTAGAACGACATCATATAAGATAAAGAGTTTCACCAACAAGTCACACACTCATTGGTCTATATTACTGATAATTCATTCAAGGAACAAGATAATATATTATCAAATGTTATGAACATAATGAAATATAATCATCTCTATGATTGCCTCTAGAGCATATTTTCAACAGTCTCCCACTTGCACTGGAGTCAATCATTTAAGTATCTAATACCGATGGCTCTTGTGTGCGCCTCATGCTTTGGCTGTGTGAGAGGCTTTGTCAACGGATCAGCAACATTTAAATCCGTATGAATTTTGCATATCTTAACATCTCCTCTATCCACTAATTCGCAAATAAGGTGGTAACGCCTGAGTATATGCTTGGACTTCTGATGGGATCTAGGCTCCTTAGCCTGCGCAATGGCTCCATTATTGTCACAATAGAGATCCATTGGGCCCGAGGCACTCGGAACTATACCCAATTCAGCAATGAAATTTCTTATCCAAACACCTTCCTTCGCAGCTTCAGAAGCCGCAATGTACTCGGCCTCTGTCGTTGAATCAGCAACCGTCCCTTGCTTGGAACTTTTCCAGCTCACTGCTCCTCCATTCAAAATGAATACAAAACCAGATTGCGAACGATAATCATCTTTGTCAGTTTGGAAGCTTGCATCGGTGTAACCATTTACAACGAGCTCTTCATCACCGCCATAAACTAGAAACGCATCCTTAGTCCTTCTTAAGTACTTAAGAATGTTTTTCACAGCTGTCCAGTGACCTTCACCGTGATCAGCTTGGTATCTACTCGTAACACTTAGAGCATATGATACATCTGGTCGAGTACATATCATGGCATACATGATGGATCCAATAGCTGAAGCATATGGAATACCATTCATACGGTCTCGCTCATCAGTTGTCGAAGGACACTGACTCTTGCTAAGATTTATGCCGTGTGACATAGGCAAGAACCCTTTCTTGGCATCCTGCATGCTGAACCGAATCAACATCTTGTCAATATAAGTACTTTGGCTTAATCTAATTAGCTTTCTTGATCTATCTCTATAGATCTTTATTCCTAAGATATATGCTGCCTCTCCTAGGTCCTTCATAGAAAAATTATTTTTCAATGATACCTTAACAGATTCCAGCATTGGAATGTCATTCCCGATCAATAATATGTCATCTACATATAAAATCAGAATAACGAGTGCGCTCCCACTAACCTTCATGTAAACACAAGGTTCTTCTTTGTTCTTGACGAAACCAAACCTTTTGATCTCCTCATCAAAACGTATATTCCAACTCCGAGATGCTTGCTTCAACCCATAAATGGACTTTTAAAGTTTGCATACTTTCGTAGCATTCTTTGGATCGACAAAACCTTCAGGCTGTGTCATGTACACATCCTCACTTAGGTTTCCATTAAGGAAAGCCGTTTTGACATCCATTTGCCATATCTCATAGTCGAAATATGCAGCAATAGCTAGAATGATCCGTATAGATTTAAACATCGCTACCGGTGAGAAAGTCTCATCGTAGTCAACCCCTTGAACTTGTCGAAACCCTTTTGCGACTAGTCGAGCTTTATGAATGTGAACATTTCCATCCATATCAATCTTTTTCTTATAGATCCATTTGCACTCAATGGTTTTAACACCATCAAGAGGATCGACCAGGTTCCAAACCTGATTGTCACTCATGGAGTCTATCTCGGATTTCATGGCTTCAAGCCATTTCTCAGAGTCTGGGTCCATCATCGCTTCCTCATACGACTTAGGCTCATCGTTATTCAACAATAATACATCATGCCCATACCTTATAGGCAATTAACGTGGCCTTTTAGATCTACGTGGGGCTGATGCCTCATCTACAAGTTCAACAACAATTTGTTCATCCTGTAGAGGTTCAGTATGAGTTGAAACACTTTCAGATGTTTCTCGAATTTCTTCGAGTTGCACCTTTCTCCGACTGACTTCTTTTGAAAGAAACTCTTTCTCCAAAAAGACACCATTTCGGGCAACAAAAACTTTGCCATCTTCCCTGTTGTAGAAGTAATATCCTTTGGTTTCCCTAGGATATCCTATAAAAAAACATTTATCAGACTTGGGTGTGAGTTTATCAGACGTCAAACGTTTAACATAGACATCACATCCCCAAATCCTTAGAAAAGACAAACTAGGACTCTTCCCAGTCCACATCTCATATGGTGTCTTATCTACTGATTTTGATGGTAATTTATTTAAAGTGAAAGCAGCAGTTTTAAGAGCGTAACCCAAAAAATACAATGGCAGATCAGATTGGCTCATCATCGATCGAACCATGTCCAACAAGGTCCGATTACGCCACTCGGACACCCCATTCCATTGTGGAGTGCCCGGTGGTGTAAGCTGTGGAACAATTCCACATTGTTTCAAATGATCACCAAATTCATGGCTCAAAAATTCACCTCCACGATCAGATCGTAAAGATTTGATTGTCTTGCCAAGTTGATTCTGTACCTCATTCTGGAACTCCTTGAACTTTTCAGAGGATTCCGACTTGTGCCTCATTAAGTAGACATATCCATATCTACTATAGTCATCGGTGAAGGTAATGAAGTACTGAAAACCACCTCTAGATGTCGTGCTCATTGGTCCACACACATCTGTATGTACGAGTGCCAACATGTCGGACGCCCTTTCAGCTCGACCATTGAAAGGTGTCTTGGTCATCTTTCCGAGTAGGCAAGATTCGCACGTTTCAAATGATTCTAAATCAAATGAGTTTAGAATTCCATCATCATGGAGCTTCTTCATACGTTTCTCACTTATGTGACCCAAACGACAATGCCAAATAAAAATAGAATTCATATTATTAGGCCTAAGCCTCTTCGCATTAATATTATAGACGGGTGCAACATCAAGATTCAAAATAAACAACCCATTCAAAACAGGTGCATAGCCATAAAACACTTCATTCAAAAATTATAGAACAACTATTGTTCTCAATAATGAATTTATAACCCTCTGCCATCAAACATGAGGCAGAGATAATGTTTCTACTCATGGCTGGAACGTAATAACAATTATTTAATTCCATAATAAATCCTGAAGGCAAAAGTAATGGCAAGGTCCCGACGGCTAATGCAGCAACCCTTGCTTTATTCCCGACACGAAGATCCATCTCGCCTCGTGCAACTCTCCTAATCCTTGTTAGACTCTGCATCGAATTGCAAATATGAGCAACCGATCCGGTATCAAATACCCATGAGTTAACAGAAGAATCAGCAAGAAAAACATCTATAACATTAATACACGAAGTGGAAGGTTTAGTCCCACCATTCCTTTCGGATCACCGGATATTTCTTGCGCCTCTTCCAATGGCCTAGCTCTTTGCAAAGAAAAGCATTCATTCTCTTGAGTCGGGCGGACTTAGTCTTGGGCTTAGGCTTATTGGTTTGGATCCAATCCAAGCTTTAGCCTTGCCCTTTCCATTGACCTTAGTCTTAGCCTTCTTCTTGAAGCTCGACTTTTTGCACCATCATCACATGATCGTTGCTTTTCTTAATGTCGTCTTCTGCAGTCTTGAGCATCATATGCAGTTCGGTGAGATTCTTGTCTAAACTATTCATATAGAAGTTCAAAATGAACGGACCATAGCTTGTAGGAAGCGAAGCAAGAATCAAATCTGTAGCCAACTCTTGACTAAGTGGAAAACCAACTTTTTCCAAGCTCTGTGTGTAACCAACCATCTTGATCACATGTGGGCTCACCGGACTACCCTCAGCTAGCTTACAACCAAACAATTTCTTTGAGATCTCATATCTCTCAGTTCTTGCTTGTGTCTCAAACATGCCTTTGAGCGCCACGATCATATCGTAGGCCTCAATGTTCTCAAACTACTTCTGAAGGTCTGAGTTCATAGCAGCAAGCATGAGACAGCTAACATCAAGGGACTCATCACATGCCTTTTTATAGGCGCTTTTAAGAGCAAAGCGCAGATTTTTAGCAGCACATCCGAATTGGTTCCTCTAGAACATGTTCCTTTTTATCTTACCTAAGAACAATTCTTAGGTTGCGGGACCAATCCGCAAAATTTGTTCCATTCAGTTTTTCCTTATCAAGTATCGAACGTAAAGCAAAACTGGATGTTGGTATAGCAGTTGGTGCCATGATCTACAACATAAAATATGCAAAACTAAGATATATGTTCAAAAAGTAACTTGTATTAAACAATTTAATAAAGATACTCCTACTAAATACCATATCCCTCTTATGACATTCTAGTGATTCAAGATCTATAATTAATTAATCTCCTAGTGAGCTTTGGCATCACTGCTAGAAGATTAGTGAATATGGTAAGCAACCCTTTGCTAATCATATATCTATATGACTCTTGTTGTTGGGCAGCATCTCTATGCTCCGGCACCCAACCCTATGCCCCAAAGTCTATAACCGTTATGATGACCTTGTCAAGTTAGACCAATGCTAAGCGTGTAAGTGTCTGACACAAACCCATCTAGTCAAGGAGAGTTAATGGCACTCTGCTTTGGCAAGACCTACCATTAAAATACAAGACTTTGGATGGTGCAACAAATTGGGAGGGCATCAATTTTAACTCAATATTAAGTGAGGGAATTTTACTTCTACCATGTCAAGAGCATTCATAGCAATTAAATAACATGCATAGAAATAAAAAAAAACAAAAGAAAGGCATTCACAGACAATCATATTGTATTGTGATATAGTATGACCCTTCCATAAGGTGATCTCTATCGCCGTGCTTCCTTATCGCCATGTCTCCAAGTAGCCAAAACCTCCAAATACTCCCACTAAACCATTACTGATAATAGCACTAGTGATAAAATACAAAAGAGTGAAAAGGCATCACAAGTCGACACGCAGGCCGTTATACAAATATAGACAAACTTGGGCTGCAATAAGCATGACATGCAGGTCATGAACATTACACACATACATGCATCTCATACATTACGGGTCATACTATTCATAAAATCCTGCAAAAACAAATTAAGCATAGAATCGCATTCTATCTAACGTATGGCGTGAATTAGCAATACTTAAACCAAGTTAAGGTCCTAATCCATAGGAGTGGCAACCCGCACCAAAAGGGCGGAAACCCTATCTATATACCAAGGGCGAAAATTTTCGGATAATGTAGATCCAATCTACTACTCCGTCCATGTAAATCACATTGGATTAATCACATTAACCCTTTCCGATCGCAACTCTGATTCGATCAACCAGATTGATTTTCGCGTGCTCCATGGATTTACGATCACTGTCTGCCCCGATGGCGGAAACCCGACTGGTAGAGGCAAATCGTGATACGACCATGAACACACGATCACAGAATAACGATCATCAACCCATCTTACGACCACCGTGCATGGACGATCACATCGACCATCGCCAAAAACGATCTATCACATAGAACGACCAACATAAACAAAAAAAGATCACATCTAGGACCCCCCCCCCCGCATATCACCATATGCATCTAATCCGAATCTAAAACTAAACGGGATGGCTCTGATACCACTGAAGGATCGCAGGAAGGCTACGATAGCACAAACAAAATTTTTTACCGCGCAACCAAGGAACCACCGCAAGTAATAGATCACGAGATTACCACTAGACGCGCCGACTCGTAGCGGAAGTAGAGCCGATGTAGTGAGTTGAAGCAGTCGTAGTCGTACTTGCCGCGCGCCTTCTCCTCCTACTCCGATGAACGTCGCGAGCCGCGGATCGTCCTAGTGCTGATGCTTCGCAACAACACCTCCATGGTATCCACACATACGGGGCAGGGACACCACGCGCAGGAGTGCTAGCGCCGGCGGCGTGGTTGAGGAGAGCGTGGCTATTAGGGTTTCGGGATCTCTTCCAGAGAGATTGATCGATCCCCTCACCCCATGCCACCGCCCCTCTATATACAGGCATCCATAATGGGTCCCGATCAACAGAAGGCCCATTAGGAACTCGTGGCCTATAAGAATTTGGATCACCATCCAAATCAAATCCTAGCCCTTTAAGTGTGTGACCCTATAGGTTCGTGTGTAATCAGTTGTGACTCGGAAACTCTTTCCCGATCACGAGTCGTCAACGGTACCTAGCAGCACATAACGATTCCCGAACACACACAGAATATATCGGACGAACCTTAATGCAATATGATCTATGACCAGGTCATTATCACTTACGACCAGCTCGTACTTAGTCACAACCAGTTCATAATTAGTTACAACTAGTTCGTAACTCCTTACGACCAGTTAGTACCTAACTACGACCAGTTCGCAACTCCTTACGACCAGTTGGTGATTATATTCGAGTAGTCTTCGACCAGTCTACGACCTCGGCAACTGAACGACCTGCTTGTTTATTCTCCCTTTGCCTCATGACATCTGGTTGAACTCCAGGTGAGATAATATGTCATCCATGGACTGTTCAATACTTTCTCGATCAAGTGTCGAATAACTTCATGTGGTCGACACTTCGACCACTAGTGGCATGGCCATGCGCTTCCTTTATTCGACCACAATGAGGGGCCCAGAGACATCTCTCCCGTTATGTTAGGAGGGGCAAATCCCATATTCGACTAGTCACATTACTCCGCATGTTTCATAGCATACCCGAAAGCTACCTTTATAACTACCCAGTTACGGAGTAGCGTTTGGCAACCCCTAAGAGTGCTATTACACATGTAGGAAACCATGCTGATCTCAGGTCTAAGGATTATACATCATCATTGCTTGAGACCAACTAACGACACATAGAATCATAACAATCTCAATAGTGTCTCAAGGTGGGTCTTATCCAACACTATGTTCTCCAACATATGTCCACATTATTGATTCGATATCTCTATATCCATGACCGGTGAAACATGGTTATCAATCAATACATGTATCGAAATCGTAGAGTCACCGTGTTCCACCAAAGACATTCGACTGTGATACTTTTAGAACGACATCATATAAGATAAAGAGTTTCACCAACAAGTCACACACTCATTGGTCTATATTACTGATGATTCATTCAAGGAACAAGATAATATATTATCAAATGTTATGAACATAATGAAATATAATCATCTCTATGATTGCCTCTAGGGCATATTTCCAATAATGAAAATACTACATTAACCAAAATTTAGGATCAATATGGTACAGGAGGATGCTTACCTTGATAATATTCCACTTGTTCCACCTCAGGATTTTTAGGTATATAATCACTCGCGTCAGGTAAATCAGAATCTAGAAAAACAACGTTTTTCGAATAAACACTGAGAAGTTCTCAAAATCCAAAATGCTAAAAAATGCATGAAATTTACACAGTGATGAGATTCTGATGTTATATGAATTTAGGTAAAAAATTTAGTTTAATTGTAGTTCATTTGAATTTTCTATGAATTTTACAAGGCTAATGTTATTATTATACAATTAATTCAATTATCAAATTTTTCTACAACAGAAACATTTTTCAAAGTTATTCCAAGTTAAAGTGCAGAAAAAATGAAAATTAAAAAATTATTTCACTTAATTTGGAGTTAATATGAATTACTTATGAATTTTTGAAGTTTAAACCATTTTTCAATGTAAAAGTAATCCGTTTCAGAATTTCTAAATGCATTGAATACTTTTTGTACTCAGGTTAACCTAGCCGTAGTCGCTTACAAGTGGGACCCAAGGTCAAGAGTTGAGATAGTTAACTTGGACCTAGCCCCAGCCGAAATGACACCGAAGGCGTATTTTATGCAATACGTCTTCTGATTACCGAAAGCGTACTTTTGGTTTAAGCGTATTAGAAATACGTTTTCCTTAATAGAAGGCACACTACATGACTTTACCCAATCACTAACCTGTAACAGCCCCAAAATGACCCTAATAAGGTGTGTGTGTCAAATTGTAACCTAACACTGGGTTCATGTTTCAAATGTATCAAAATGTGTACATTTTGAAACTTTTCACACATCTTCACCTCCTAGAATTATTGTTATATTTCTTGTAAAGAAAATTCATAAATTGAACCTTCAAAATTCATAGTTTAACTCGAGTCAAAAACATTTTGAGTATTGTCTCTGGTCCAAAACCTTTCAAACTTTTATCATAAATTCTTGGGGTGGTATTGTGCACCCCTGAATTTTTCCCAGATTTTTAGAGGTTGTTTGAGCCATTTTTGGCTCAGGTCAAACCCATTTTTAAATTGGTCAAACCCCAGTTTATCACCTCTGGAATTTCTAACATAAAATATGATGCGCAAAAACTTCTGAAAATTTTAGGGGAGATAAATCATCTAACCATTTAGCTTCAGTTAAAAGTTCATCAAATTTGGAGTTCGTTTGATACTCCAATTAAATCCTCCAAATTCCAGTCTAAAATCAAAAACCTAAACCAGAGTCACTGTTCCTCGGGCTAGAACCCGACTCGGGCTCGAGCCAGTTGGCTCGATCGAGTCACTTAACTGTACCGGCTCGGTGATGGACTCGCCGACGTGGCTCAGTGTTAGCCGTTAGATCTCCATCGTGCGGTCTCTGTTTAGCCAACGCGGCGGAGGCGTGGCTGTGCGTGAGCCGTCCGATGAAAATCGGCGGCGCTCCGTCGTCTCCTTCCTTCGCCTCCCGCCTCGCGAGCGTGGCCGAGCTGGAGCATGGAGGGGGTCCCTCCGTGTGTCACCCTCGTGCGCTCCCCGCCAACGGTCGTCGAGCATTTAATGCTTGCCAGTGAGCCGCGCTCGAAGTCGTCGTTACCAGCTTTTCACCTGCTCCCGTCGCTCGCAGCGACCTCGCGGCGGGCAGCAGCACCCGAGGCAGGCCACCGTTGATCCTTGGTCCTCCTGCCTTCTTAAGCCCTCGGCCCCTTTCGCTTGACCCCCCTTTCGCCCTTCCGCACTCCTCGCTTGCACCCACTGAGCACCAGAGAGCCTCAAGCGCCCCAATCGCGGTCGGCCGCCATTGCCAAGCTTGGAGCTCCGAGTGAAGCTTGTGCTCCAGTGGATCTCGTGCCCCCTCTGTTGTCCTGCTGCTTCCTCACCCCTTGGTGAAGCTTACGCCTCATCCAATTTCAGGTGACAGAGGAAGGAACCTCGTGGATTTGGTTTTCCCTCGCGGCGCCGGTGCCCTTCGTTCTCAAGTCCGTGAAGGGCTTCCTCCTCCGATCCTTTGCTCGAGAGCATCCCGGTGCCTCCTCTATCCGGTGCCACCACTCATTGGGGCTCAATGTCTCCCAGTTCTTGCCGGCACCGTCGGACCTCCTAGCATCGCCACCGGTCTTCGTCGCCGGTCGCCTCCGGCCTCCTCCGCCGTCGGCGGCGTCATCATCTTCCCGAGGCCCCGGTGAGCTTGAGCTCTTCTCCGCTTGGCTTTTGCTGCACCGTGGCGTGTTTCTTTGTTTCGGTCGCGCCGCCGCCGTCGTTAGCCTCCGGCTCGCCGCCGGCTACCATATGGGCTACGGCTGGTCGCGTTAAGTCCTTAGGACCTCGGTATAGTTTGTGCACTCGTCCATTTGCGCGTAGCATGGCCAGTTCTTTGTTTTCGTTTTCGGCCGTAGCACACCCCTCCGCCTCTCGCCGCCGCGCCACCGCGTCCGGCCACCATTGGCCTCGTCGCCGGTGCCATCCGGTGCGCAATAGCGATGAGTTCGATTTAGCTCTTTCCGCCTCAAGATCAACTCCTCGCGGCGACACGCCCGGCGAGCTCGAGTTTTGCTCGGCTCTGTTGTCGGACGAGCGGCAGCAGCGTCGGAGCGACGTGGCTCTCCGGTGGCCGTCCATCGCATGATCCACGGCTCAGAATCGGCCACGTCGCCAGGGCATGAGAACTTGTCGGTTTTGCTTAAGTCCCAGATCAGAACCTCATTAGGGTCTTGTCATTTTTGTATCTCTGTCCCTATAGCTCCAAATTCGGTGATTCCAATTTTGTTAGTTTCCACATAACTTGAACTTAATTATAAAAATAGTTTCAGACCATGCTCAAACCTGGAAAGCCACTTTCAAAAATAGTAAACAAGAGAACTTAATACTGTTTTTCAGAGCTTTTAGCAGGCTTGTAAAATGCATATCTTTTTATCTATAGCTCATTTTTGTATGAATCCAATTGGAGTAGTTTTCTCTGATAGTCTAATTTCTAGGAAAATTAGTTTCATAAATTCTACTGTTGTTAAGATCATAAGGACTAAAATTTAGTTTTAACACCCTTTTAAACCATAAAAATCATAACTTTTGCAATATAACTCCAAATGACCTGAAATTTTATATGGGCTATCACCCTACCAGTAGCTAGCTACCATAAAAATTTCAGCTCCAAAATCATTAGGGAAAATATTTTTGCTACAGTAATATAAAGATGGCCGAAAATAGCTATTTCCTTAATATCTTTTGCTCCAAAAAGCCAAATTGAGTTTTTCCTGATTCTATGTCTAAGTATATTCCTAGTTTACCTTGTGTATAAATTTTGTGTCTTTTGGATGCTTTTTGCTCAAATTTTGTGATTAGGATTTATTGCCTTATTGCTCTTTTGCCGTGTATTTGCTTATGCGATTAGGTGACGAAGAGTCCGTTGAGCCCGATAGCACATCAGAGCAACCTCTTGAGCAACAGCAGCCAGGCAAGCAGTTTGATCATATCCCCTTAATCCTATTATTTTCAAAGTTTAATACTTTGCTTCAACTGTATGTATGCATTGCTAATTTGTGTTAAATTATGGTTAGAAATCCTTTAGTTGCATCCCCTGTAGCTAAATGTTTATTCCTCTACTACATGAGCCTAGGTTATTTGCTGTGGTTAGGGTTCATGGTGGGGCCCTCATCACTTAGTAGTCACGTGTTATATTGCTTAGCCATGCTTAGTGTCGGTAGTGCAGGGCGATCATCGACTCGCCGGTGGTCCGGATCACACAACTACTATTACTCTTATTATCCAACACTTGGTGTTTGGTGCCCTGATTAATTTTGCAAATCCATTTAAAAACAAAACTAAAAATGAAAAATTGGTTTCGACGGGCACAATGGTATGTTGGTGTGATTCTTTCTTGGGTGTGATCGGATTGGTGCCCGTGTCAATTAAGGACCGAGCATCTTGTGAGTCCCGTTACTCGTGCATTTATTTGCGTACTAACCACACTAGGGGCATATGGAACCCCTCTTGACCGAGTACTTTGGCGTGTGCTAGGGCGGGTGGCGGGTGGTTTTGTTGATTGGGAGCGTTGCGCTTGTCCAAAAAGCCGGGCCTTTGTGGCGCTTGTCTTTTTCGGTTGGGCAACGAGCGTATGGATTTCGGTCCATACGAGCGGGTCGTGCCTAGTACACAATATTGGAAAAGTCTCGTAGGACTTAGCCGCGCCTACCTACCTACGGTAGTGGGCTGAATCATGTGGCTTAAAGGCGATCCGAGTGTGGGTAAAGTGGTACCACCTGCAGGATAAATCTATTCGAATAGCCTCGTCCCTAGGTTATGGGCGCGCTTGGGTAAGCTTTTCAAGAGCTAGTGTTATAACCTGTTTTAAAAACTTAAAACTTGACGGGTGGTATGAGCGGGAGTTCATGCTATTGTTGTGGTGACTTTGGGAGTCACTTCCAGTGTTGGTGCTCTTTTATTTATTGTATACTTGGTCGCTATGATTATTTTGAACCCTTAAAAATGAATTGTAAACTTGCTTTTAAATGTACTACATTATTACAAACAATTGTTGCTTTATGCTTAAATAAACCATATGGCCTCCAACTAAACAGCCTGCATATAGCTACATTATAGTTCTGTTATTTCACACGTCAGTCTTGCGAGTACAAGTTGGTGTACTCACATGCTTTGCATGCTAATCTTTTGTTGCGGAGGAGGTTGCTCGTAAGCCAAGGTACTTCTGCGAGATGTTCTTGGGTTGGGAGAGCGAGTAGCTTCGCGGTCCGGTCGGTTGCCTTGTGGGTAAAGGCACACCGGTTGGCTTTTTGGTTCAGCCATCTTATGGCGCTTTTGTTTCCGCTGCTTATTTACTTTTGTGCTTAATGTCATTTGGCTGAAAGGCCCCCCTTTTGTAGTGACTCTGTTTAATTAATGTATGTCTTTTCTCCGTCTGTAATATTTTGGTTCTATGTGATGAATGGAATTGATGCTTATGTTTGTATCGGGGTATGTATACTGCACTTCTGGGAAGTATACATGTCTCGGGGCGGGTTTTATTTAATTGGTAATGCTTGCTAAAGTATTACGAGTTAAATAAATCCCGGGGTCCCCACATAACCGGCCATATGGGGCCCACATGTCAGTGACCCTACGCATTACCGGTTTCATTAGCTTTAGTTTCTGTTCATGGGGTCCACTAGTCAACGAAACATGTGTTGATTAATACGGAACTAATCATTACTTAGGGCTAAACCGACAATGATTAAGAAAAATCATCTAGCTACAGTATTTTTGGATGCTCCGACAACAGAGCAGCTCACTTTCGTGAGCTTGCTCGGCGGCTTGCCAGCGTTGTGGTCCACACCGGTGTGAGCTAAGGGCATAAATGTGTTCCTAATAGCCTTGCAGTCCTATGGTGGTCGGAGTCTGGCCAGCGGTGAACTCTAGCGGCGGCGCGACGTGGAGATGCGGTGGCTGCTCTATAGCTCATGTGACTATGCCAACCCATCTACCGCGTTGAGCTAACAAATACGTGCAAAAGCATCCATAGGGTGTAGTGAGTCTACCAGGACCAAGGAGATAGCTGGAGAGACACAGAAACTCGCCGGCGACGTTGACTGTGAAGCGGCAAATAAAGCTCCATGTGGACAAGACAACCTAAGAAAAACCAAAGGAAATGAATGATCGAGATCACTTAAGGGAGTTAAAGAGATACTCTAGGTGAAAGGAATTGGCCAAAAACTCACCAAACTGGAGATGGAGACGAAGGGGGTATTTTCGACCAAACTTAAAAGAAAACCAAATTCCCGAGCATCCTATGAATGAAAGAACAAATTTGTTGAGTCCTTTTACTCCTTATGCCTTAAGGCACGTGATGACGCACTTGAGGATGGATAGAACTCACCGGATGCACATATGGCATGACAATAGCATTCGGTGCACACTTGGTTCATGCAAAAGACATGATACTAGTCCGGGAGCTACGGTCCAAGACAAAGGCCCAAATTAGTATGATGAACACGGCACAACAAGATAATAAGAATGGCACAAGAATGAGAGGATAGGTGGTAGTGTAGAGGGAGAAAGTCGAGTTCATCTACTTGGCCGAAAGGAGATGAAGTGGTTTTGATGGCATTCCTCAATGGAAAACGTGATGTCGTCAAGTCGTGATGGTTCCTAGATGGACGCTGACGGCGGTGGCCAAACGACGTCGCCATGCATGGGCGGTGATGCCCGGACGCAACACCACCCCGCTCTGGCGCTCGGTGCTGCGTGGCACGACGAAGCGGCGTAGAGAGGGAGGCACTGACATGTGGGCTAGGCTCATCAGCGATACGACCGAAGTGGCGTGGTCATAGTGTGGCTTGGGTGAATGGGTGCGGTCCAACCAAGTCGAATCGGTTCAGTTCGGAACAATCCGAATGGGTTAGGTTTAGGTTTGAATGGTTGACTGAATTGAATTCAAATTATTTTAGTTTGACAAGTGAGTTAAAAATAGTAAATAAATTTATAAAAATCTAAAAATTTTCAAAGAGGCTTCTGGGATGATTATGAGCACATATAAATTTTATAAACACACTGCTCATTGTTTAATAACTTAATTAAAATCCTTAACTGATGATGTTTATTAATTGAACAAAGATTTTTCTCCATGTCAAGTTGAGTTCTAAAATTTTTAAAAAAATCATA
Source organism: Ampelocalamus luodianensis (assembly GCA_036346255.1). NCBI lineage: Eukaryota > Viridiplantae > Streptophyta > Magnoliopsida > Poales > Poaceae > Ampelocalamus > Ampelocalamus luodianensis. Next base: position 19,292,529 of record CM070627.1, on the reverse strand, counting down.
TTAATTCATGATAATTATTCTATTATTTAAATAAATTATCTTCCAGAGATTTATAAGCATTAATTTAAATTTTCTTTTGGAGTTTCATTTTAAGTTGTAGGTTTTCTTTTTATTTAAATTTTTCCAAAGCAATAATGAGTGCACATGCTCCAAATATAATATGAATGCTGATGAGATGCATCTAAATTCCATTTATTGAAAATGGGTCTATGACAAACCTCCCCCTTAAGAGAATCTCATCTCGAGATTATAGTAGCTTGAGAATTAGGCTGAGAAGTAGTTCTTCCAATTACAACAAGATATAACATCTGCTGTCTTGATTTCCTTCAAAGATAGTACTAAAAGACCTTAATAAGGTACTATAATGCTATTACATTTTTCCTTTCCATTGCTTTGTTTAAACTTTCCTTTGTTGATTCGAAGGCACTTTAGACACCAAGAAAAGGTAGGGGTAATCTATCTGCATTTGATCCTCATGCTCCCAGGTTGCTTCCTCTTCGGTGTGGTTACTCCAGCGAACCTTCAATAGTTTGACAGTGTGGTTCCTTGTCTTGCATTCCATCTCACCAAGAATACCAATCGGGTGCTCCCGATAAGAAAGATCAGGTTGCAAATCGAGATTTTCATACTGGGTCACTTTAGTGGGAACACAAAAGCATTTCTTCAATTGAGAGACATGAAAGGTATCATGTACTACCGAAAGAGAGGTGGGTAGCTCCATTTTATAAGCCACAGCTCCTCATTTCTCAAGGATTCAGAAAGGTCAAATATAACGAAGTGCTAACTTTCCCTTTACCTGCAATCGGTGCGTGCCTTTCAAAGATGTGACTTTAAGATAAACATGATCGTTCACCTCAAATCTCAACTCGCAATGACGACGGTCGGTATAGCTTTTTTGGCGAGACTGCGCCGTTCGTAAGTGGTCTCGGATTAATTGAACTTGTGCTTGGGCATCCTTCACCAAGTCTGGGCCACGAACATTGTTGACTGTGCGTATCTACATTGTACTCTCTAAAAATTAAGCGCGGTATGAGCATGCGTTAATGTTGACACCGGGGACACACAGGCACCAACGTCTACCTTGTACTCTCCAAAAATTAAGCATGGTATGAGTATGAGTTAATGTTGACACCGAGTGCACGCAGCACCAGTAATCACGCACAATCTTATCATTATTTCCTCCGCAACTTTTAGCATGCAGCAAAACCGAGAATCCTAGCTAGCTACTAGAGACCCAAATGGCACCATGATCAGCAGAAACAGTGGCAGTAGTGCCACTCGCCGCGTTGCTTGCACTCGCCGCCGCGGCAGGCGGCCTGGCACCACGTGTTGCAGGTGTCGTTCAGCTCCGTCGGGCAGCCCAAGTGCTCGTTCTGATCGCCCCATGTGTGGAAGTCCACGCAGCAACGAGGCTCCTCCGACGCTGCAGTGACGAGCACAAGAAAGCATATGCACATATGAGAAACAGGGTCTTATTTAGGAATTTATAATATATTTTTTATTCATTTCTTTTATCTCACTTTTGGTTTTTTGTATATAACTCTTGTTATATTATTATTAATATATACAGTAGGACCATTTCCTACCGTTTCTCATAAAAAAAATGTTCTTGTGAAAACAAACGACAAAATTTTGGAGAATTACAAAATCTAAGGAGCTGATTTCAGAAGAGGGTACACATTGTTAAGGAAAATAAACATATGGATGCAATGCGCCGATCCAAAAAGCGAAAACTTACTTGAAGATGCAACCAGAAAAGCTAGGACAAGAAGAGGAGAAACTACACAAATGCGAGCCATGATCTTATATATGCTACCACCCAATGTACGTCTTTGATTCTCTATTCTATTCCTCTCTTCGTGCTAATATGCCTACCAGGTTCCCATGCCTGTATTTATAACCCGAATTTTCTCAAAGGAAACAGAGGTCAACAAAATATTATGGATTTTCTTAACATTAATACTTATGCATCATGAAGATGCGTGTATCGCACGAATGAGATCGCAAGGGATATATCGATCACGTAGTAAATCTTAGGTGCACCCACTTCAACATGAACAGTTAATTCTTGATGATCCGATGGTCAATATAAACTTCTACTACCAAAACAAATAAAGAATGAGATCACGTCATTAATATTTATCATTAAAGCACAATAGTATACAAGGAAAATAATAATGGTGCCAAATTATGTCAGTTTTATGTTCAAAATATCTTCTGATGAGACAATGGGTCCCGATCTTCCGATAGGATGATAATTTCGATTTTGAGGAGAACGACTTTGACGATGCAGGCTTCTAACCGGTCGTGACGGGCTCTTCTACTTCATCAGTGGCGTGCCATGGTATTATGCACCATGTATGCTGCTGGCCAGGTTATATCGCGTGCAGGTGGCAGTGCACGGGGCCGCATGTAGGCATAGCGCAAGGGACCGGCGTAGCCAGCTTCGGGCCAACGGCAGCCCTGTGTGGGTAGCGAAAAGGGTGGCGGCGGCGGCGCGGCCATGCGGGGCGGCGCCAGCCGTTTTTTTCTCATTGTTCATGCAATGCAATGTAGTGCAATCAACATCTGTTCTTTCATGCAACCAACGATTGGCTTGGCCGGTAACTTCAAGTCTGCTCGCGGTAGGTTAGAACGGATTTGCAACTTTCAATCTATGGTACAATCGACATCCACTTTTTTATGCAATCTACCGATCGGCATTGTGCCAGCGACTTCAAGTCTGCTCGCGGTATATTAGAGCGGATTTGCACTGTAGAAAAACAATCTAGAAAGTCAAATTTGCAGAATTAAAAGTAATCTAGAAAATAATTAAATCTACGAGCATTGTGCTACGACAGTTATCTTTCGATCTGAGGAAATCTAGAAAATAATTAAATCTACGAGCATTGTGCTACGTGTTGATCCGAGGAGAGTCGATCGCGGCGAACGTGTTGAGGAGCCGCCATCGGCGAGTCGACCGAGCGACACTCGTAGACAAACTCAGAATCGTAAGAACAATGCAAGAATACAAGAACAGAATAATAGATTGAACACAGAGATGTAAGAGGACTTTTTGCTTCTCTTTATTCCTTCATCAAGTGATCAGCCTTTTACAATGACTAGTACCCTCTATTTACAGTCTAGAAACCTTGCTAGAATTTGGGATGAGAAGTCCACCTTAGGCCAAGACTGCTGTTTGGACCCGGTTTCTTAACAATTTAATTGTGTGACAAGGGTGGGCAAATTAATACCGAACCGAATACCATACACTTAACCGAACCGAATAGGCCGAAATTATCGGTTAATTCGGTATACGTGTTCTGTGCGAGTTCTTTTTTTATCTGTTCGGTGTTCAGCTTACGGTGCGGTTTATCGATCTTAGGAACCGAAATAGCCGATAAAACCGATCTAAAACCGACCTTCTTCAGTGGCTAACATCTCCTCGGCTTCTTACTTCTTCCTTTCCAACCCAAAGGCCAACTTCATCCCCCTGGCCCGAGTCCCCCTACTCCTCCAACTACTAGGCACGCACTCGCGGTTCCCAACACTCAGCGGCGCTCCATCCTCCGTCGGTAGTCGGTACTGAGCAGAGATGGCGGCTGCAGCGGCGCGTCAACGCAATAGGCAACGACATAACGTCGGACTAAACACTGAAGCTTCTTTGAAGGTTGCGGCTGTGTTCAAGTTGGATTTGATTTGATGATTTCCTCTTGGCCTGAACAGATTTGATTTCGGTGATGAACCGGTGATTTGGTACTATGCTATGTATGAAACTACGAACTATGTAATATCTGCTTATTTCTTTTGGATATGGTGATCGATTGGTGATAGCTCTAAATTGTTGTCGTGCTCTGAATTTGGATCTGAAGTTGGTGTCACTACCATATGCTAATATGGTATAAACCGGAATACCGAACTGATTTAATTCGGCTTATTAGGTTTGGTATTGATCATTTGATAAATTCGACGGTGACATTTCAAAAACCAAAGGTTTTTACACCAAAAAAACGAGCTGAATTAACCTAATAAACCGAATGTCCACCCCTTATTCGTGTGCGGTGAAGACGGCTTCATTGTGAGCGTTTCCAGTCAAAATGACGCATTGCGACTCGGCTGGGACGGCTATTGGCTGCCGGTGCACACGCGGCGACGGTGCTGCTTTCGACGCTGCTGCTACAGAGGCAACGGGCGGAGCACCAGACCAGGAGGAGGGCAGCGGATGGGCCAACTTGGGCCACAGAAAGAAAAATGGGCCAGGGATGGGTGAGCTTTGGCCCAACAGTTTGGAGGGAGAATAAATCCTGAGATTTGAATTTGGATTTGATGTTTTGGATTAGACTTTGATTTCAAGCAAAACAGGGTCTTATTTAGGAATTTATAATATTTTTTATAATTTTCATTCATTTCTTTTATCTCTCTTTTGTGTTTTTGTATATTACTGTTATTATATTATTATTAATATATACAGTAGGACCATTTCCTACCATTTCTCGTAAAAAATTGTTCTTGTGAAAACAAACGACAAAATTTTGGAGAATTACGAAATTTAAGGAGCTGATTTCCGAAGAGGATACACGTTGTTAAGGAAAATAAACATATGTATGCAATGTTGACACCGAGTACACGCAGGCACCAGCAATCAGGCACAATCTTATCATTATTTCCTCCTCTAGTGTACCTAACCGATGTACAAGACAACAACGCAACTTTACATAGTTATAGCTACTAGAGACCCAAATTGCCCCATGATCAGCAGAAACAGTGGCAGTAGTGCCACTTGCCGCGGCGCTTGCCACTTGCCACCGCGGCAGGCGGCCTGGCACCACGTGTTGCAGGGGTCGTTCAGCTCCATCGGGCAGCCCAAGTGCTCGTCCTGATCGCCCCATCTGTGGAAGTCCACGCAGCAACGAGGCTCCTTCGACGCTGCAACGACGAGCACAAGAAAGAAAGCATATGCACATATGAGAAACAGGGCCTTATTTAGGAATTTATAATATTTTTTATATATTTCTTTTATCTCTCTTTTGTGTTTTTTTATATAACTCTTGTTATATTATTATTCATATATACAGCAGAACCCTTTCCTACCGTTTCTCGTCAAAAATTGTTCTGGTGAAAATAAACGACAAAATTTTAGAGAATTTCCAAACTAAGGAGCTAATTTAAGAAGAGGATACACATTGTTATGGAAAATAAACATATGTATGCAATGCGCCGATCCAACGAGCGAAAGCTTACTTGCTGATGCAACCAGAAAAACTAGGACAAGAAGAGGAGAAACTACACAAATGCGAGCCATGATCTTATATGTGCTACCACCCAATATACGTCTTTGATTATCTATTCTATTCCTCTCTGCGTGCTAATATGCCACCGCCTATAACATCCTCTACATAAGATTTTTTTGTGAAAGAGAATGAAGAGAGAGAATATTGTCCCATAATCCTCGCAATGCTGCACCAAAACCAAGAAAAACATTAAAGATTGTGTGTTGTTTACAATCCTATAGCCGGATGTATCATCACAACCCATTGATGATTTTTTAGTGCCTCAAAGATAGTTGCTATAGACCGAGGTCAATTGTACATGCCCTAATATGCCTACCAGGTTCCCATGGCTGTATTTATAACCCAGAATTTTCTCTAAGGGAAACAGAGGTCAACAAGATACTATGGATTTTATTGACATTAATACGTATGCATCATGAAGATGCACGTATCCCACTAATGAGATCGCAGGGTTATATCGATCACGTAGTAAATCTTAGGTGCTCCCACTTTAACATGAACAGTTAATCCTTGATGATCCGATGGTTAATATTAAACTTTAAAAGATTACCAATGACCATACCATGGTTAATATAGATTTCTACTACCAAAACAAATAAAGAATGAGATCACAGCATTAATATTTATTATTAAAGCACAATAGTATACAAGGAAAATAATAATGGTGCCAAATTATGTCAGTTTTATGTTCCAAATATCTTCACTGGTACTTTCCACCATGCATGAGGTCCATGACCATTACTAATGTTCGGAAGAAGTCCGATTAGACTGAGAAAACATAGTATACGAGGTGTGCAACTTAGGGCGTGTTTGGCATGGCTCTGCTCCACAGCAGAGCAGCTCCACTCTAAAACTCCAAGGAGCAACACCCGTAACTCAAACGTTTTTTCTCTATAACCAAAGGGCAAAGGTGGGTAATTACCTTGAAACTCCGTGTCTAGATTCATTTCGAGGATTCCTGGAGTGGGAAAAGAGGTGCTCCACCAAAATGAACTAGAGCTCTACCAACTCCACGAAGAGCAGCTGCTCCATCAATTTATGGAGTTTTGGTGTTTGGCTGGTTTTGGGCAACTCCCCCCTAGAGTTTTGGAGTGGAGCCATGCCAAACACGCCCTTAGAAACATGTATTTGTTATCATCCCTCCAGACCTTTGTGCAAAAATCGAGTCATAAATTTTAGCCTTTTATAATTATCAATTTTCCCCATGTCTCTAATCATTTTAAAACTTTTTTAAAGAGGATGGGAACAATGGGCTAATGTAATCCCATGGCCGTATATACTAGACATGCTGCATCATAGGGGGTTTGGAGGCCGATAGAGAGCATGGATTGCTATGCTACTTAGCACGTCAACCTCCAGGATTGTACTGAATGGCATGCAAGGGCCACACATAAGGCATCAATGTGGGGTACGGCAGGGAGATTGCCTCTCACCTTTTCTTTTCATCCTAGCAATTGATGCACTACACTGTATCCTTGACCTGGCAGATCAGCATGGATGGCTGACGCCTCTTAGTGGAAGGTTCATGAAGGTAAGATTATCTGTTTACGCTGATGACACAATGATTTTCTTATCACCAAATAAGGAGGACGTATATAACCTTAAGGAACTCCTGCGGGTTTTCGGAGAGGTAACAGGGCTTATCATAAATATTTCAAAAAGTGTTGTCATACCTATCCGGTCATTCATCGCAATTGGATGAGGTCTGGAAAACTTTCGCTACTCATCGCAATCGCTTTGTACATATCTTGATTGTCACGACCCGCCGCAGGTCGGGAAGGTGTTGTTCCAACCACTACTTGACAAAATGCACGCTAGGCCGAACGGTATAAGAGGAACATGCTATCCCGGCAGAAGGTTAGTGGTACTAAACGCGTTATCACAGCCATACCAACGTACCACCTAACAACTACTGAGTTGCCGGTCTGGATAATAAAGCAAATAGACAAAAGGCGAAGAGCTTGGTTCTGGACCGGTGACGACATCTGCGCTGGTGGAAAATGCTGGGTGAACTGGAGCACGGTATGTCGTCCAAAAAAGTTTGGTGGCCTGGGGGTCCTGTGCCTTGAGCGGTTTAGCCGTGCTCTTCGTCTCCGATGGCTTTGGCACCAATGGAAAACACCGGAAAAGCAATGGAACGGAATACCGCTCCCAACAAATGAGAAAGACCATCAACTCTTCCGTGCATCCACAACAATAAGCATCGGAAGGGTGATAAAGCGAACTGAAAGATAAATGGCTTGGACCAAGGTCCTTGCAAGAGCTGGCGCTGGAACTCTTTCATATTGCAGCTCGTAAAAACCGAACGGTACAGGACGCAATCCGCGAAGGAAAATGGATAGCGGATCTGCGGAAAAAAAAATCGACATTTACCTGATTCCAAATTTGGTAAAGGTTTATACCTTGGTCCGCCGGGTCTCACTCATCCAAGACATGCCAGACGACATAACTTGAAGTGGATACCTCAGAAACTACTCACCAAATCAAGATATGAGATGCAATTTTTCTGAGCGATAGAGGCGCTTTTCAAAACTTTTTCGCACATTTGGGCCCTCAAAATGTAAAATATTTGCGTGGATCCTCGTGCAACACCGACTCCCAACAGCTGATGTTCTAACGGCTCGTCATATGCAAAATGATCACTGGTGTCCTCTGTGTACAAACAACCCGGAGACAACTATGCACCTTTTTGTAGATTGTTCAGTATGCTAGACAAGTCTGGACACTCATCAGCTACTTGGTGTCGAACCCGGAGCGAAGGATCCCGAATTCTCTGTGTTCAAACACCACCCAGATTTCTAGTGTACATACCTCACAAAATGAATATCACATTCATATCACGAAACGTAAATGGCATTAAATAAATAATCGCTTAATACAAAGGAGTCTCAAATAATAACATCAAATGTCAAAAGATAAACACAATGGAAATAACATAATAGTGGGAGCTACACGATGCGCCACGTGCAATCGTCTGGGTCGAAGGCCTACTCGTCCGGTCCTCACCACAATATAGCGCTTTCTCCGAACAAGATTTATTCAAAGAAGAGTGAGCACTACTACCGTGCTCGCAAGTCACACCTAATATTGAATTTAAATGCATGCATAAGGAAACAAGTGAGTATGGCTGGGTTGTTTTGCATAAACAACATTTTCAGCTTGAATAAGTATAGTAGTTTCTAAGGCAATTTTATACTATGGATAAAATCATATTTTGAAATGACAATGATATAATGTGGATAACCTCCAATGATAAAGTGAAGGATCCTCCTAACACTTGGCTTCCCGCCCAAATTTTCATAAGGATTAACCATCCTCAACATTTAATAAAGCATTTAAAACCAAAACAATTTAACTTTAAGTGGCCCCGCTAGCATGTCCATGATCGCGAACGCGCTATTCGAATAGTTTATACTCGCAGAGTTGGTACAACTTTACCCACACGAGGTGACATGCTCGTTATGTCGCCAATTCACGCCTGTAGGCGCGTGGACCGAGCAATTACCATGAGGCCTTTACAATGTTTTATCCTAGTACATTTATGCCCGCTAAGGTTTCGCTTTTGAATCGACCGCCCTCCTAAGCCCTCTTGCGCCAAGTGGAATAAAACGCCTAACCGACACCCACAAAATCACATGACATAAATATACTAGGACATCACAAATTAGTTAGCCAAATCCTCGCCCATACAGACATGTGGTGGTACGTTATGGCATAGCAATAAGCGGCTCAAAGACCGGTCCTCAATTGACTTAAGGCCATTCTTCAATCCATGGGCCTTGATCTTAACTAGATCAAACCCGCATAACCTCGCACTCCACCATTCTCGACCATTTCGCCAAGTCCAAACCCATTTTGATTTTATTTTGAATAAAACTTCATTTATAAACTCATGTGGTGAAACAATACCACAAAAACAAGTTTGAAAACAATATGTAGAAATCTGTAAACCCTCCCAAATTCTAAATGTGACTAAGCTTGGCTAAGCATATATTTGAATTTTGGTAATATCTTGCCTATGGTATCAAGGTAGTCAGATACAATATTCAAATTTGGCCATACAATAACATATGGAATTAACTATACGTGAAAACAGATATTAAAATATTTATAACAACATATGCATGCAATAAAGAATTTAAAACTGAAAATAACTTAAAATAATAGGGCAATATGGTCAATGGTGTAACTTGCCTTGGTCGATGTCTTGAAATTCTAAATCTTCATTTGATCGAACTCTCCGGAGTCGTCGAAGTCTATACGCGAAAATACGACAAATTTAATGCAAATTCAAATAAATTCAAAAACATAGCTCAAATCAACTCCAAACTGAAATATTTTGGTTTAGTTAGCTAGATTATAATTTTATATAAATTTTGCAATTTGAAACACCCAATTTGGAGTTCAAATGCAAAAGTTATGAATTTCTGAAGTTTATATCTAAATCTGAGATTTTATTGAATTTCCAGAATTATTTCCCTACTGAAAATCCATTTATTGCGCAATGCTGACGCCAGCGAGGGATTTTCGGAAATTAAAAGATTTTAAAAGATTTCGACATGCGGCCCCACATGTCGTTGGTTGGCAAGGTGGACCTAGCCCACCGAACTTTGAAGAAACGCACGGTGGACCGCCACGCGGTGTGTGCGTGGCGCCGACACGGCGCCACGCGCCGTGTTTGTCGAGATGGCGCCAGTGTGGCGACACGCGCACGCCACCGCGGCGCCACGCCGCGACGGCGGGCGCTCGGAATCACCTCGCCGCGCCAGAGGTCTCGGCGAGAGGTGTGATTGATACCAAAAGGAAGAGTGGACGATGTCAACGTGGTGCTCACCGAGGTCGCGAAAATGCGGCGAAAGGTCGCTTCGGCGACGCAGGTCGATGCGCGCGGCGACCGGGTCGCGGCGAAGAAGGCGCCGCGATGGTCCCCACGGTGAACGGCGCGCGCCCGGCCGCGAGGCCGAGGCGACGCTGATGGTGACGGCGTGAGGACGCGGGCGTGGACGACGGCGACGGAATTGGCGACGGCAACGCAGCAGCCCGGCGCGATTTAAACCTCGAATACGACGAGCTCGCGCGGAGGGAGAGAGGAGTGAGGGGGAATGGTTGAGGAGGAGAAGGGGCCAAGGGGCCTTTATAGCGCCGGAAGGTTCGAGGCGCGTGGGTGGTGGAGGTCGGGCGCGGCGGTTTTGTGCGCGCGGTTTCGCAAAACGCACGAGGATAAAGGGTTGAGGGGAAGTGGGTGCGGTGTGACATGGCGAGCCGCTGCACACGATTGTTCGATGAAAGAGCGAACAGCATCGCGAGGAACACGGAGCCCAAGACTTGGTCATGGCGGCGGTTTCGCGCGCGCCGCAAGAAGAAGGCGAGGAAGACGATGACTCGGGCCTCCGATTTTCAACGCACGGCCGAGATTAGATTCGCGGCGTAAGTGACTTTCGGCGCAAATGCTGGATTAAGATCCAATGGTTGAGATTAGACCGAGCGGCCGTAAGCGCGCTTGGCGCCGCCGTTGGATTAAGATCGTGCGCTCACGTTGATGATGGCATTCGGACCGCGCGGTTGCCGTGGAAGATCTTGACCGCCGGTGCATGATCCAACGGTCGTAAGAGAAGCGCAGGCGCAGTAATTAGTAGCCGTCCGATTTAAATCTGACGGCGAAGATGAGAGGCGGCGCGCGAGCGCTGGGTGGGTCACAGTGCGCGAAGGTTTGGGCCGAGCTGGTGGTTTCTACCAAACCGAATTTTGATTTTCTTTTGATTTCTCAATTGTTTTAATTCTTAATTCATTTAGGCTTTAGAAAATAGCAAAATACTTCCAAAAATTATGGAAAATTCACGAAATTCCCATACTCATTCGACTTAATAAAATTATTTCCAACTATTTGTTGGCTTTTAATTTTGTAAATAAATTTGTTTTAGCTTTAAAATACTTATAAAAGCTTTTGAAAATTCAGAAAACCACAAACATAAATAAATTTTTAAATTTTTCTCAAATTGAAAATTTGGGTTATAAACCTACCCCTCTTAAGGGAATCTCACCGAGATTCGTGGATTGGTCAAGAAAGAGATCGGGTAGTTGGTCTTGAGGTCTTCTTCTTTTCCCAAGTGGCTTCACTTTCCGGTGATGACTCCACTCAGACTTTGTATGATCCGATGATCCTGCTTCTAGTGACTCGCTCGCGACATCCGTAATCTTGATGGGTCGCTTCCACATAGGTGAGATCTTCTCAAGATCAAGCTCTCCAGAAGGTATGGTCTTCGCGCTTGCAAGCATTTCTCAATCGATACATGGAAGACATCGTGCACAAATGACAAGGCTTCCGTAGCTCAAGCCGATATGCCACTTCACCTCTTTTGGCTAGAATTTTGTATGGCCCCACAAATCTGGTGCGAGTTTTCCTTTGTTCGAATCTTCTTACTCCTCCGAGTGGAGTGACTCGAGATAGACCAAGTCTCCTACCTCAAAGTTTAAATTCCTTCGACTGTTATCAAGATAACTCTTTGTCTGGTTTGTGCCACTTTCTGTGTGTTCCTTATAGCTTTGACCTTACTTTCGCTCTCTTTGATTATCTCAGTCCAAAGAGTCGATGCTCTCCTACTTCATCCTACGTATGGAGTTCTGCATTTTCTCGCCATACAATGCTTCAAAAGGAGCCATTTGCAAACTAGCTTGATGGCTATTGTTATACGAGAATTCCGTGATACGCAAATTCTTGTCCCAACTTTGTCCAAATTCCAAGGCACAGTGCTCTGAGCATATCTTCGAGGACTTGATTGGTGCGCTCCGCCCACCATCCGCTTGAGGATGATAGGTCAGATCAAGTTGAGTCCGTGCCTAAGGCTTCATGCGCATCGCCAGTATCTTGATGTAAATCGAGAACCTCTGCTTGACACAATCTTCTTGGGTACCCCGTGTAGACAAACGATCCTAGCCACATATAACTCTGCCAACTGGCTGCTTCTGTAAGTAGTTTTGACGGGAATAAAGTGAGCTACTTTGGTCAACCGATCAACTATCACCCAGATCGAATCATATCCTGATTGGGTCCTAGGAAGTCCAGTGATGAAGTCCATGCCAATCTCTTCCCACTTCCATTCTGGGATTGGTAGTGGCTGCAGCAATCCAGCTGGTCTTTGATGTTCCGCCTTAACTCGCTGACACACATCACAAGCGCATTTAACTCAAGAATTTCTCGCCTCATGTCGACTCCACCGCATTTCTCCTTCGATCCCGTACATCTTGGTGCTTCCGGTGAATGGAGTAAGGCGCTTCATGAGCCTCCTTAAGAATTGACTGCTTTAACTCCCGTTGGTTAGGTACACAAATGCGATTCCCAAACCACACGCCCTTGTTCATCTTCAATAACTCGAGCCTTGCCTCTTCGCATATTCTTCTTGATCTCCTTGATGTCATCATCTTCTAGTTGTTTTTCTCGATCCGACTTTGAAGAGTCGGTTGTACTTCCAGAGCATTCACACAACCTTGACTAACAATTTCCAAGTTTAGACGCTTCAATTCTTCATGTAGTTCGCCGCTCTTCCGCACCATCATGGTATTGCAATAGGCCTTTCTCGCCAGTGGCATCCGCAACTACATTTGCTTTGCTCGGTGATAATGGATTCCAAGATCGTAATCTTTATCAACTCTAACCATCTTCTCTCCAAGGTTTAATTTCGCCGTGTGAATATATACTTCAAACTCTTGTGATCCGTGAAAATCTCACACATGTTACCAATGAGATAATGCCGCCAGATCTTCAAGGCATGCACAATCGCCGCTAACCTGCATCATGGGTTGATAATTCCTTCATGTGGCCTCAATCGCCGGATGCATATGCTACTACCTTGCCCTCCCGCATCAATACGCATCCGAGACCTTGACGGAGGCGCCGCAGAAGATCTCAAATCTTTATGGATATCGTAAAACTAACACAAAGTGTGAGACCAATCTCCTCTTCGTGTCTTGAAAACTTTCTTCACAGCATCCGCCCAATCAAATTTCTTCTCCTTCTTCGTGGTTGAGTCATGGGTCTTGCAATTTTAGAGAAATTTTCTATGAACTCGCGGTAATAACCCGCTAGTCCAAGGAAACTTCTCACTCGGTGACCGCCCCGGGTTGCCTCCAACTGACACGGCTTCAACCTTGGCAGATCTACCGCATTCCTCCCACGACACAATATGTCCAAGGAATGCCACTTGACTTAGCCAAAATTCACTTTTGTCGAATTTAGCATAAAGTCGATGTTCTCGAGCTTGTCCAAGATCATCCTCGATATGCTTCTCGTGTTCTTCTTCATCCTTCGAGTAGATGAGAATGTCATCGATGAAAACAACCACAAACTTATCTAGGAATTCCATGAACACTTTGTTCATCATATTCATGAAATAAGCAGGGCGTTCACAAACCAAATGACATTATCAGAACTCGCATACCCATATCCGTGGTGAAAGTCGCTTCGAATATCTTCCGGCTCGATCTTCGCTGGTGATAGCTCGATCTCAAATCAATCTTCGAGAAGACACTTGTCTCTTTCACCGATCAAACAGATCATCTATCCCGGGTAAAGGATATTTGTTCTTGATCGCCACCTCATTGAGTGATCCGTAATCAACACACATCCTCATGCTATTGTCCTTTTTTAACGAACAAAGACCGTGCTCCCAAGGTGATGAACTGGTCTGATGTAACCTTCGCCGCAGCTTCTTCAACTGCTTTTTCAATTCGCTAACTCATTAGCCGCATTCTATAGGGTCGCTTGATATTGAGCCGCCCTCGACTAAGTCAATTAAGAACATGACGCCCGATCCGTGGCATGCCGTAATTCATCAGAAAGACATCGATATATTCTCTGACTACGTGTATGTCTTCAAGTTTCACTTCCTTCATGCCGTGAGGATAGAACTTCCATTGGTGCAGTCTTGGGTTTGAACTCAACTCAAATTCCTTCTCCATTTGTGAGAGTGATAGACCTATTGGCACAATCTATTTGTCCATGATTCTGGCAACCACCCATTCCAAGAATAACATCAAGACCTTGGGAATGCAAGACTATCAAGTCTGCTAGGAAGGATACTCCTGATATTTCAGGGTGAGGTTCGGGCATAGAGAACTAGTTCTCATTTCGAGCCCGGGAATGGATTATCATGGGATTTGCTAAGGAAGATATTGGTAACCCATATTTGCCCACAAATTTATTTGACACGAAAGAATGCGGCTCGAATCAAATAGCATCAAGCCGGTATTGAATTGACAAGAAACATACCAAGCACAACATCCGTGCCGCCTGGCTTTTTCGCCGTGACGTGGTTCACACGCCCTTGATGAACCGGCTCGACGGCTTTGCAGCGCGCCGCGGGTCGTGGCTCTCGGTGCCGCTTGAAAGACGCCGCCGCTTGCCGCTTGGGGCATTCATGGCATAGTGGCTCGTTTCATTACAGTGAAAACAGTCACCTCGCACCGAGGGGCGGAGCTCTTCGCGAAATTGTCCTCCGCTGATGTGCCGCGAAGTTGGAGGTGTTGGGGCGCTGTTCTCGCACCGGCTCGGATGTGGAAGACTGAACTTCCCACGCCGCGTGGTCGCGTTGAATAAAACGAGGCTTGGGAAAGCCTCCGCGTTGAACTTCTCGCGCCATCCTCCGCTGTTCTCCATCTCGTGATGCTTGGCCTCCCGGCGGATCGCTTGTCCACCAACCGCTGGAAGTCGGTGAAGTTCGGGAGATGAGTTGGACAGAGATATCGCCGCTGAGTCCTCCAGAACCTTTCTTGCCGCTTCTTCATCTCGCCACATCACCGGCATAGCGAGCTAGCCGGTTGAAACGGTGGAGATACTCGCCACCGAGCGATTGCCTTGGCGAGTGCATGAAATTCCTTCTTCTTTAGTGTCATCATGCCGCGCAGGATGTGGGCATGGCGGAAGGCTCATAAACTCATCCCACGAGATGGCCCGGCATTGGCGTGGGAGATGCGTAAATTGTCCCACCATTCTCGAGGCCGGTCCGCTGAGTCGATGAGTTGCGAACGTGACCTCTCGCGATCCGTGCATTGCGCGATGTCTAGTTTCTTTCCGATGGCACGGCCAATCGCCGCATCCATCGCCTTGCCGCCGGAGAATGTCTGAGGACGATACGCATGAACTCCGGCATGGTCACGCTACCGAGAAAGGTGTGCCGCGCCTCGAAGTTGCGCGTAGCGGCCGTTGCTCGTTGTTCTGAGCGCTGTTGAGCGATCGAGCCAACAATTCAATAAGGTGAGTTTGATTGGCCATCATCCGCTGCCAATCCGGTCCTAACGCCGCCGTGGTGGGGAGGTTGTCGAACATGCCGCCCCGATGGTCGGTATTTCCGCTGTTCCACCCCGATGCCGCCATTTCTGTATGGGTGTTCACCATCTCGTGAAATTTTCCAAGGATTTAGAAAAGGAAAGAAAAGATAGCGCTAAGGGGAATAAGTCTATATTAGCCCAAAAACACACAAATACAAGACAAAGAAACAAAATTTTCTTTTTCAAGTAATTCTTTATTTTATTCATCTGATTATGGCTACCACAAAAGGTTAGTAGCTCATAATTCGCAGCTAATCGAATAACTAGGGGAAGCAAACATCTAAAATGGTGGAAGTAAAACATCTATGGGGTGGATGGGGTGTAGTCGGGGGAGTTGCAGGTGCTGCCTTGGCCCTTTTTGTACAGAGCCAATTCAGCTTCTGCTGCCTTCAGCCTCTCCTCTGCGGCCTCTAGTCTCCCCTGAACGAGATACAGCTCGTCCAGGGTGTTGCCGTAGGCGTAATCCATTGCCTTGGCTAACTCCACCTGGTGGGTGATCTCCGGCATATCCACATTCTCGATCGAGTCAAGGCACCGCCTAGTCGAGTGGGATGTGCATGGATAGTACTGAATGCGATCCCGAAAATGGGCGCCGAGGTGTAGCGAAGTCGGCAGACGGCTTCTCTTGCCGCATCTTGATGCCGCCTCGAAGTCTCCGACGATCGGGCGCCAAGATGTGGAAGGATGTATCCGGTGCTAAGTTAGAGTAGAGGATAACCTCCACTCTCCAGCCCCCGCTGTCCCACGATATACTTGTATCCTTGGTATGTGGGTCTCTTCGTGAAACTCGATGTCGCATCATCTTCCATAGGATATCCGCCCATTCTCCAAACAGAGACTCCATGGGAGATATGGCCTGCCTCTCGGCCATCTACAATTTTAGAAAGGACAAGAGTTTAGAAATCTTTTAATAGAGAAAGGAAGAGTAGGACTGGAAGACAAAAATAGTTTGTAAATTTTTGAAAAATAGTCCTTAATGGTTTTACCAATTCTACCGTGGCCATGACCTACAATGATATGGCTCGATACCACTTTTGTCGAACCCGGAGCGAAGGATCCCGAATTCTCCGTGTTCAAACACCACCAGATTTCCAGTACATGGCCTCACAAAATGAATATCACATTCATATCACGAAACGTAAATGGCATTAAATAAATAATCGTTTAATACAAAGGAGTCTCAAATAATAACATCAAATGTCAAAAGATAAACACAATGAAATAACATAATAGTGGGAGCTACACGATGCGCCACTGTGCAATCGTCTGGTCGAAGGCCTACTCGTCCGGTCCTCACCGTCAATATAGCGCTCTTCTCCGAACAAGATTTATTCAAAGAAGAGTGAGCACTACTACCGTGCTCGCAAGTCACACCTAATATTGAATTTAAATGCATGCATAAGGAAACAAGTGAGTATGGTCGGGTTGTTTTGCATAAACAAAGATTTTCAGCTTGAATAAGTATAGTAGTTTCTAAGGCAATTTTATACTATGGATAAAATCATATTTTGAAATGACAATGATATAATGTGGATAACCTCCAATGATAAAGTGAAGGATCCTCCTAACACTTGGCTTCCCGCCTAAATTTTCATAAGGATTAACCATCCTCAACATTTAATAAAGCATTTAAAACCAAAAACAATTTAACTTTAAGTAGCCCCGCTAGCATGTCCATGATCATGACGCGCTATTCGAATAGTTTATACTCGCAGAGTTGTTACAACTTTACCCACACGAGGTGACATGCTCGCATGTCGCCAATTCACGCCCGTAGGCGTGTGATCGAGCAATTACCATGAGGCCTTTACAATGTTTTATCCTAGTACATTCATGCCCGCTAAGGTTTCGCTCCTTTGAACTCGACCGCCCTCCTAAGCCCCCTCTGCGCCAAGTGGGAATAAAACGCCTAACCGACACCCACAAAATCACATGACATAAATATACTAGGACATCACAAATTAGTTAGCCAAATCCCGCCATACAGACATGTGGTGGTACGTTATGGCATAGCAATAAGCGGCTCAAAGACCGGTCCTCAATTGACTTGGGCGCCATTCCTTCAATCCATGGGCCTTGATCTTAACTGATCAAACCTGCATAACCTCGCACTCCACCATTCTCGACCATTTCGCCAAGTCCAAACCCATTTTGATTTTATTTTGAATAAAAACTTCATTTATAAACTCATGTGGTGAAACAATACCACAAAAACAAGTTTGAAAACAATATGTAGAAATCTGGTGTAAACCCTCCCAAATTCTGAAATGTGGACTAAGCTTGGCTAAGCATATATTTGAATTTTGGTAATATCTTGCCTATGGTATCAAGGTAGTCAGATACAATATTCAAATTTGGCCATACAATAACATATGGAATTAACTATACGTGAAAACAGATATTAAAATATTTATAACAACATATGCATGCAATAAAGAATTTAAAAACTGAAAATAACTTAAAATAATAGGGGCAATATGGTCAATGGTGTAACTTGCCTTGGTCGATGTCTTGAAATTCTAAATCTTCAGTTTGATCGAACTCTCCGGAGTCGTCGAAGTCTATACGCGAAAATACGACAAATTTAATGCAAATTCAAATAAATTCAAAAACATAGCTCAAATCAACTCCAAACTGAAATATTTTGGTTTAGTTAGCTAGATTATAATTTTATATAAATTTTGCAATTTGAAACACCCAATTTGGAGTTCAAATGCAAAAGTTATGAATTTCTGAAGTTTATATCTAAATCTGAGATTTTATTGAATTTCCAGAATTATTTCCCTACTGAAAATCCATTTATTGCGCAATGCTGACGCCAGCGAGGGATTTTCGGAAATTAAAAGATTTAAAAAGATTTCTGACATGCGGGCCCCACATGTCGTGGGCCGGTTCAAGGTGGACCTAGCCCACCGAACTTTGGAAGAAACGCACGGTGGACCGCCACGTGGGTGTGTGCGTGGCGCCGACACGCGCCACGCGGCCGTGTTGTCGAGATGGCGCCGTGTGGCGTACACGCGCCGCCACCGCGGCGCCACGCCGATCGACGGCGGCGGCTCGGCAATCACTCGCCGCGCCAGAGGTCTCGCGAGGTGTGATTGATACCAAAAGGAAGAGTGGACGATGCCGAACGTGGTGCTCACCGAGGTCGCGAAAATGCGCGAAGGTCGCCGCGCGACGAGGTCGAGCGCGCGGCGACCGGTCGCTCGCGAAGAAGGCGCCGCGATGGTCCCCACGGTGAACGGTTGCGCCCAAGCCGCGAGGTCGAGGCGACGCGATGGTGACGGCGGTGAGGACGGCGTGGACGACGGCGACGGAATTGGCGACGGCAACGCAGCAGGCGCGCGACGAAACCCTGAATACGACGAGCTCGGCGGGAGGGAGAGAGTGAGTGAGGGGGAATGGTTGAGGAGGAGAAGGCTCAAGGCTCCTTTATAAGCGCCGGAAGGTTCGAGGCGCGTGGGGTGGTGGAGGTCGGCGCGGCGGTTTTGGTGCGGCGGCGGTTTCCGCAAAACGCACGAGGATAAAGGGTTGAGGGGAAGTGGGTGCGGTGTGACATGGCGGAGCCGCTGCACACGACGCCGATGAAAGAGCGAATGCATCGCGAGAACACTGAGCTCCAAGACTTGGTCATGGCGGCGGTTTCGCGCGCGCGCGAAGAAGAAGGCGAGGAAGACGATGACTCGGGCCTCCGATTTTCAACGCACGGCCGAGATTAGATTCGCGGCGTAAGTGACTTTCGCGCACCGCTGGATTAAGATCCAATGGTTGAGATTAGACCGAGCGGCGGTAAGTGCGCTTTGGCGCGCCGTTGGATTAAGATCGTGCGCTCACGCTGATGATGGCATTCGACCGCGCGGTTGTCGTGGAAGATCTTGACCGCTCGGTGCATGATCCAACGGCCGTAAGAGAAGCGCAGGCGGGTAACTAGTAGCCGTCCGATTTAAATCCTGACGGCATGAAGATGAGAGGCGGGTGCGCGCGCGCGCGGTGGCCAGCGTCTTATGAAGGTTTGGGCCGAGCTGGTGGGTTTCTACCAAACTGAATTTTTGATTTTCTTTTGATTTCTCAATTGTTTTAATTTGTTAATTCATTTAGGCTTTAGAAAATAGCAAAATACTTCCAAAAATTATGGAAAATTCACGAAATTCCCATACTCATTCTCGACTTAATAAAATTATTTCCAACTATTTGTTGGCTTTTAATTTGTAAATAAATTTGTTTTAGCTTTAAAATACTTATAAAAGCTTTTGAAAATTCAGAAAACCACAAACATAAATAAATTTTTAAATTTTTCTCAAATTGAAAATTTGGGTCATTACACTTGGGCCGACTGGCAAAATCATTACCTTCACGATGGACACCACGGTTGTGGATGGTGGACTGGTGGATCGACACCTTTCATTCTGGTGATGGTACCTGCAGAAAAAGCCAAGCTTCTCTGATTCTTCTTACTCTGTGGTACATCTGGAAAGAAAGAAATAGAAGAATTTTTCAGTATCATAGAGAGACACCGTTCAGATTGCTAGCCATTATCAAGTAGGAAGCCTAGGCGTGGGCACTCAGTGGGGCGACCAAGCTTCAAGCCTGCTTGCCGGGCGGGAATGACACTCAGAATATAGTACAAACTTAAGTGGCATAGGTTGTCGGCTTAGGTGCGGCAAATTTTTTTGTTTTATTTTCTCTTTGTAACCTTTTTTTGTACGTCTCCCTCTCCTTAATGCAATAGCGGCATTTCCGCCGTTTCCTAAAAAAAAAAGACTCAACCCACAGATCATGGGTTCAAATCGTGTACAACCAGTCATCGGCCAGAGACATAGGGTCACACAACTAGGCTATTGTAACATCTTAATTTTTCACATTTTTGCAACAATGAATTTTAAATTATTTATTCAAAGTTTTTGGAGTTTATTCGGTGTTTTGCTTGAAACCAAATTCAAATATCATGATTTATTCTCCCTCCAATCTCTCTTAGCGAAGACCACCTATCATTGGCCCATTTTTTCCACTCTGACCCATGTTGGCCCAGCCGCTGCCCTGCTTCCTCTGGTCTACGGTGTTTCGAAAACTAAAGGAGGTTTGATTGTGCCACAAGGGTGGGCAAATTACTACCGAACTGAATACCATACACTTAACCAAACCGAATAGGCCAAAATTATTGGTTAATTCGGTATACGTGTTCTGTGCGAATTCTTTTTTTGATCTGTTCGGTGTTCAGCGTACGGTGCGATTTATCGATCTTGGGAACCAAAATAGCCGATAAAACCGATCTAAAACCAACCTTCTTCAGTGGCTGACATATCCTCGGCTTCTTACTTCTTCCTTTCCAGCCCAAAGGCCAACTTCATCCCCCTGGACCAAGTCCCCCTACTCCTCCAACTACTAGGCACGCACTCGCAGTCCCCAACACTCGACGGCACTCCATCCTCCGCCAGCACTGAGCTGAGATGGCGACTGCAGCAGCGCGCCAACGCAATAGGCAATGACATAACGTCGGACTAAACACTGAAGCTTCTTTGAAGGTTGCGGTTGTGTTCGAGTTGGATTTGATTTGATTTCGGTGATGAACCGGTGATTTGGTACTATGCTATGTATGAAACTACGAACTATGTAATAGCTGCTTATTTATTTTGGACATGGTGATCGATTGGTGATAGCTCTAAATTGTTGTCGTGCTCTGAATTTGGATCTGAAGTTGGTGTCACTACCATATGCTAATATGGTATAAACTGGAATACCGAACCGATTTAATTCGGCTTATTAGGTTTGGTATTGATCGTTTGATAAATTTGACGGTGACATCTCAAAAACCAAAGGTTTTTACATCGAAAAATGAACTGAATTAACCTAATAAACGGAATGTCCACCCCTATGCGTGTGCGGTGAAGACGACTTCATTGTGAGTAGGGGTGGGAATGGGTCAGGTTGGTCCAATGGATCACCGATGCACACCGTAAAATTCGGCCAAATGGACCAACGGTTCAATCAAAAAAATGATTAGAAGCAAATCCCATTAACCAGACGTTCCGTTGGATCCGAGTGGGTCGACCCTAACCTGAGCTAAGCCTCCTCGCTCCTCGGCTCCTCCACCAGTCCCCGGTCGGCGGTCCCCCTCTATCCTCCAGTGGTCCACCGGCGCTTCCACTGCCGAAGCCGCCAGCGCCCCCACTGCCGAGCCACCGTGCTCGGATTCGACCCTAACCTGAGCTAAGCCTCCTCGCTCCTCCTCTAGTCCCCGGTCCCCCTCTATCCTCCAGTGGTCCACCGGCGCCCCCACTGCCGAGGCCGCCGCCACGCTCGGATTCGACCTTAACCTGAGCTAAGCCTCTCACTCGCCTCCTCCCGGGTCCCGGTCCCCTGCCCTCGGTCCTCTATCCTCCAAGGGTCCACCGACGCCCATCGCCGCCGGCGCAGCCACCGCTGCTATCGGAGCAGGCCACGGCCCCCACAATCGATCCGAGGAACCGCAGTTATCAAACCCTTCGCGTGATTTAGGCGGGGAGCCTCTCTTCGCACACGGCAGCAGCAAGAGGCTGCAGCCACGTAAGAGGACGGACAAAGCCCGCCACGCACCGGAGGCGGGAGAGGAGGAGAGGGAGACGGCTTGCTGCTCAGTTGAGGAGTAGGCGGAGTGGGCTCCGGTGGGGCGAGGGTGTTGGCCAGAACCAATGAGAACTCACACATGGTTATCACAAGGAACACACGCAGTCACACGTTGGAAGAAGATGGAACATAGGTTCCTTGTGCTGCAACTGCCTTGCTTTTTTCTGTTCTTCACTTGGCTCAAACTGAATATAAGCGCTTACAATGCTTTATACAGACTCAACGCACACCTGCGGTGACCTAGTGCCGATCCTCTTTACTCGGTGCACTACCCTCTGATGCCACCACTCACACGTCCATGCAAGATGCAACCAACTGAGACCTTTTCTCAAGCCACTACTAGCTAATGCATGGCTACTCAACAACACACAACGACTAGATAAATATGCAGGACTCCAACTCATGCACTAACCTACTCATGCGGCAACAAAACCCAGAACGTGCACATGAAAGTCTGGCCGAGTCCATCGGCAGCACTACTCCTACCCACATGCAAAAAGATTATTTCCAACAGAGGGAGCCGGAGCTCGGGGGGCCACTCGGCCTCGTCGGGGAGATCAACTCGGCACGGGGCTTCCCGACCAAATTAAATCGCAGCAATTTTGGTGGTTTCGACGCTTTTTTGGTTTGGGACGGTGCGTGTAGTGTGAATGTTCAACAAAATTAGTCATTAGGTTTGACCCTCATAAACCAAAGGAACACTAGGCCAGGCCTGGAACGCAGCATGGAGCGATCCAGGACCCTAAATCTGCCCCTTGGGCAAGACAGCTTAGGATAGGTTCGCTCCGAACCGAACCATCCTCACTTCTAAGTAGGGTTGGGAATTGGTAAATGATAATCTGTTTTATCCAATATTCGTATCCGAGAAAACGTAAATGTGGTAAGTAAAATCCGTATTAGAATGATGGAAAGATGTAGCTTTCGGTGCATGTGGTCGGCTCATCCGCACCAAGGACGTTCGAACGCGGTGGCTATAGTGTTCGTCCGCACCAAGAAGGTGCGGACCCGACATAAACACCAGGGAGGTGCGGACAAGGTGGCTACAGTGCTATCCACACCAAGGAGGTGCGAATGAGGGCCTTTCGACCGCCCCAGGCACAGATGAGGCTGACGTGACGCCACGGTGCGTGTCCGTGCAGCCTGGGATGGACTTGCACGTTATTTTTGCACTTGCGTCGACGAGGAGGCTATTTTTGCTAATACGGTTCCAAATAGTGACATTTAAGCAAAAAAATTCCGAGTTGAGGAGCTGCAATTTGTTGAGCCCTCGCCGTGGCCGAGAGCTGACGAGGAGCGCAAAGAAGAGGGTCAAGGGAGAGTGGTTGCCCCTTCATGGTACAAAATAGACCTATTCATGGGCAGCCTGGCCTAACTTGGCCCGAATTTTTTTGGTATCGGCCCCAAATTCCAGCCCGCAAACCTAGCCCAAATCTAGATTATATTAAATAAATGATTAAAAATATTTTTTTTATTTAGGAAAATGATTAAAAAGCCATAGTTTATTAAGGAAAAACAATTTTTAAATTGTTTCAATGGTAAAACAAGGGAATCATGCTTTTCGTTGGGCTTCAAGACAGGCTTTGGGCTTGCCCTATGTTGGGCTGGGCCGGACTCAAGCCTAGTCATTCAAGGTCGAGCTTTTCTAGGACCGACCTGAAGCCCGGCCCGGCCAGGTGTTTGGATAGGTCCAGTGCCAAGCCACCGCACACATGAGGATGGGGTGCCTGCCAGCGAGGGCAGTGTCCAGGGGCAAGGAGTTGGAGAGCGTGGCAATGCTTGCGGCCGAGTCGCCCAGGGAGGCCGCAGCGTTCCATCTAGCATGGGACCTCTCAAGTTCAGTGTGTGGGCGCTGATGCACCCATGACCCCTCGGTGCTTGGTTGAGGGACTAAGCTGCTCCAGGAAAGAGACGTGGATGTTGGGAGCCGTGGTGACGTGGATTAATCTGTGCCATACGAATGAAGCAATGGCCAAGATTTGGTGAAATCCACTGGTGGAGTTAGGTTGGGTATCTTTACACCCTTCCATGGTCTATGACTTTTCTAATTTTGTGTTCTCGGGAGAGAGATCTCCTACATACTACGGTTAGGATTAAAATAACTGAAACCGAGCTATTTCATGGCCCAGAAAAATTCTGAAATTTACTCAAAATACTATCGATCTGTTGGAATTGGTCCAAATACTCAAGAATCAGACCGAATTTGTAATGCTCCACGTCCAAACTAGGAAAATTCTATAGCCGCTTTCCTGAGTTAACCCTTTTATGCAAATCCAGGATGAAAGAAAAAAAAACCGGGTTTGTGAGAGTGCACCATTTATCCGGTGTGTGAGTTGTTACAGAATCGGTCAGACGAGCTGGTCGCGGTCTCGGGCTTCCCGCCCTTCGAGTACTTCCGTGCGAGTGCGTCATTTAATCCTATGTCATATCTCTCATGCATCCACCCTTCACGAACTCTGGTGTATCCTCTCCTCAAAATACAGTGCAAATAGTCATTGAAAATTTCAAAATTTTTGCTTAGATAGGTTATGATGTAATCAATTATCCTACTAAATTCAACTGAAATCATGACCAACCTTTATCTTTTTTTAGTGAATAGCTTTATCATTATATTTTTCCTTTATATTTTCTGATTTCCTTTTTAGCAGAATTTGTCATCTTTTTCTCTCATTTTGCAGATTGAATTTAGATTTGAAACTTCGTGGAATGATATATTGTTTTTGTGTGAATGCTATATAATTTTTTCTAATTTTTTTCATGACGATTCATACCATATTTTTAAAAAGGAATGCAGGGGAGTAGCACCAGATTTGCGCTCCTAAGGATCTATTGACCAATCATGTATTCGATAATAACTCTAGCGATTAATATCTGTCGGTTGCAACGGGGTAAACAAACTCACGCAAACGTTCACTTCAGTTTCTTGTTTGATAAAAAGAAATTAAATAGGAAGAGAAGAAAACAGGGCCAATATGATAATTCTACCCACCAGAATTTAAGTACTAGACTTGGCCCCGGTGTCTACTGATTTTAGGAGTACATGCACGCATGTGCATTCAGTGAAAAAGCACGTGTCTATGCTCTATGAGGTTGCTCCCAATGGGCATTATCTTAGTGTAGTTTCTTAGTGTATGAGGAGTGTTAGAATATTATCTTCCCAATGCATGATTTCTTATGGTGTAGCATCTTAGGTTGTTTCATTTAATTACATACATATAGTATCTTAGACTATTTTGCGTTGAATTTTGAGATCGAACAGGTATCCAGAATAGATACTAAAGTACCGTCTCTCTTCATTAACTATGTTGTCACATCATCGTTTTGCCTACATGGTAGGCTTAAGATACCAACTAGAGTGGAGCACTGGGAGTAGCCTGAGGCCTTGAGTGCCTTTAACAAATTCTTAGCGTGTGTAGAGGACGCATTAGTGATGTGAGTGTAGTATGTGTTGTGATGTGGCCCAAAGTATCATTATCATCACTTTGCCTGTTGCTGCACCAAGTCAATCCGTAAGTACAAGGTCAAGTGATGTTGATCGGATACATAGAGACAAGCTGAAGGCAGGTGCAAGCCGAGCCAGAAGGAAGCGAGGTCCACAATCAGTTCAACAATGTCTACAACTAGCTACTAGAGGTCTACGACCACTTTCATAGGGTCCACGACCACTTCAAGAAGGTCTACGGCCAGTTTCATTAGCTCTACGACCAGTACTAGGTGAAAAGAGTACTCGTTAGAAACAATACTCGCAGGAACAGCTCCCGACAAAAGGAGTACTCATTGTGAACAGTATTTGACGGAAACAATATTAAGCGGGAGGCGTACTCGGCGGGAACAGTACTGGGTGGGAACATTCAGCGTCCAAGCGGTCTACGACCATGACCAGTTGGTCTACGACCAAAACCAGTTGTCCCACGACCACAACCAGATAGCCTACGACCAAGTCCACGACCGGGAGATCCGAACTAAATCATGAGAAGGATTCTTGGGGCTGAGATGTTTCGTTCGTAGGCAAATTTTAGTATATATCTCTTAGTTTGATTCGGTTGTAATCTTTTCATAACTATATTAGGAAAGAATTTCGGTTATAATCTTTCCATAATTATATTAGGAAAGAATCTTTGTATGATACGAGAGTTAAAGATAGAATCGGCTGCACCCTTAGGTGCCAATATAAGGCCAGAGCATTGCCTATTGTAAAAGGAAAAGAATTTTAGAAAGAAATACAGAAAAGTCACAGCGACTTTGTGGCGTAATATCTTGCGTATTTTGTTGAGGTTTTTCTATCTAGGGTTTGCTTAGGTCGGAGCAAAGCAAAAACGCGACGTTCTTGAGATTGCCTACCGAATCTACACGATTCAACTCGTCTAATTCATGATCTTTACTGCTCACGGTTTAGAGAGGCTTCAAGTTCATGCTTCTAATCGTTCTTGTAATTGATTAGTACATGAACATTTGGCTATCCATCTACACAGCTACAAGAAGAAGAATATGCTACGGACTTCGTCACCGCCAGGATCCAGGAGAGAAGAACTCTAGCCGCAAGAAGAAGGCAAACTCTATCGTTTGTACCGTGAAAGATCGGACCACCCTTGCGCATCAGCTAGTTTACTAGTTGATCCGTATCATGTTGGCTGTGTGCATCTGCATTGTACTGTCTAAAAATTAAGCGTGGTATGAGCACCAGCATCTGCCTTGTGCTCTCTAAAAATTAAGCATGGTATGAGTACGAGTTAATGTTGACACCGAGTACACGCAGGCACAAGTAATCAGGCACAATCTTATCATTATTTCCTCCTCTAGTGTACCTAACAGATATACAAGACAACAACGCAACTTTCAGCATGCAGCAAAAACCGAGAATCCTAGCTATAGCTACTAGAGACCCAAATTGCCTCATGATCAGCAGAAACAGTGGCAGTAGTGCCACTTGCCGCGACGCTTGCACTCGCCACCGCGGCAGGTGGCCTGGCACCACGTGTTGCAGGGGTCGTTCAGCTCCATCGGGCAGCCCAAGTGCTCATCCTGATCGCCCCATCTGTGGAAGTCCACGCAGCAACGAGGCTCCTTCGACGCTGCAACGACGAGAAAGAAAGCATATGCACATATGAGAAACAGGGTCTTATTTAGGAATTTATAATATTTTTTATATATTTCTTTTATCTCTCTTTTGTTTTTTTTTTTATATAACTCTTGTTGTATTATTATTCATATATACAGTAGGACCCTTTCCTACCGTTTCTCGTCAAAAATTGTTCTTGTGAAAACAAACGACAAAATTTTGGAGAATTACAAAACTAAGGAGCTAATTTAAGAAGAGGATACACATTGTTATGGAAAATAAACATATGTATGCAATGCGCCGATCCAACAAGCGAAAACTTACTTGCAGATGCAACCAGAAAAGCTAGGACAAGAAGAGAAGAAACTACACAAATGCGAGCCATGATCTTATATATGCTACCACCCAATCTACGTCTTTGATTATCTATTCTATTCCTCTCTGCGTGCTAATATGCCTACCAGGTTCCGATGGCTGTATTTATAACCCGGAATTTTGTCTAAGGAAACAGAGGTCAACAAAATCTGACGGATTTTCTTGACATGAATATGTACGCATCAGGAAGATGCGTGTATCCCACAAATGAGATCGCAGGGGTATATCAATCATGTAGTAAATCTTAGGTGCACCCACTTTGACATGAACAGTTAATTCTTGATGATTCGATGATTAATATTAAAATTAAAAATATTACCAATGACCATACCAAGGTTAATATAGACTTCTACTACCGAAACAAATAAAGAATGAGATCGCAGCATTAATATTTATCATTAAAGCACAATAGTATACAAGGAAAATATTAATGGGGTCAAATTATGTCAGTTTTATGTTCCAAATATATTCACTAGGTGAACGTGAACACTAACATGCATCCTCATGCACGTTCACCAGAGGACTCAGCCAAACCGGCCCAAAACGAAAAACAAGGACTCGGCCCACACACCAAGTCTTGATTATTTTTCACTCACCGCCCTAATGCAGACTTATCTTCAAGGTTTCCAACTCGAGAACTCGTGCATTTCATTGAACTTGATTCTCCCAAGCACTTTGGTCAGAATATCAGCACGTTGCTCATCAGTGCTGATATGCTCAATAATTATCATCCCTTCTTCAACACATTCACGAATGAAATGATACCTTGTGTCTATATGTTTGCTTCTCCCGTGAAACACTGGATTTTTCATCAAACCAATGACTGACTTGTTGTCCACATAAAGCTTAAATGGTTTCAGTCTTGAACCTGTGAACTCACATAACAAGCTTCTCAACTGTATACCTTGACAAGCAGCTGCAGTGGCAGCCATGAATTCTACTTCACAAGAGGATAGTGCAAGTGTGCAACACTCTTCTGTTTTTGTGAACACCATGTCACCACATTTCCGGAGGAATAGAACGCCACTCCACTTGTGCTCTTTCTATCATCCAGATCATCGGTTAAGTTGCTGTCATTGTAACCAGTTAACTTCTCTTCTTTTCCTCTAGTATATGTCAAGCCAAAGTTGAGAGTACCTTTCATATACCTCAAAATTTGCTTGGTTGCCTGCATATGGGATATTCTTGACATTTCTGTATATCTACTCACTATGCCAACAGCATATGAAAGATCAAGACGTGTGTGGAGTAAATACCTCAAGCTGCCCACCACACTCCTGAATTCTGTAGAATTCACCTCTACACCTTCTTCATCTTTGTCTAGCTTCAGCATGGGCTCCATGGGATACTTGGTTGCATTACAATCAGCCATACCGACCTGTTGGAGTATCTTCTTAGCATAAGAGCTTTGCTTCAACAAAATCCCATCTTTGTTTTGTTCAACTTCAATGCCAAGGTAGTAGGAGAGCAACCCCTAGGTCACTCATTTCAAACTCCTTCATCATCTGATGCTTGAATTTTGAGATCTCACTTGTACTGGTGCACGTGATGATTAAGTCATCAACATAGACACCAACAACTAGTGTCTCACCTCCTACTGACCTTTTGTACACATCTTGTTCTTGAGGACACCTGCTGAAACCAAGCTCCTTCAAGCTTTGATCTAGCCGGATGTTCCATGCCTTTGGCGCCTGCTAAAGTCCATACAAAGCCTTGGACAATTTGTACAGCAAGTGTTCATGCCCTTTTTTCACAAAACCTTCAGGCTGGCAAACGTACACCTCTTCTTCAAAATTTCCATTCAAGAACGTTGACTTAACATCAAGATGATGAACTAACCATCCCTATTGGGCAGCGAGAGCCAGCAATAGCCTCACGGTTTCCAACCTTGTCACAGGTGCAAATACTTCATCATAGTCGATGCCCTTTTGTTGAACATATCTCTTTGCTACAAGTCTTGCTTTGTGCTTGATAGCATTTCCATTCGAATCTTTCTTCAACTTGAAAACCCACTTGACACCAATGGGTTTATAACCTGATGGCAACTCAGTCAAGTGCCCTGTCATGTTCTTCTCAATGGCATTGATTTCTTCCTGCATTGCATCTCGCCAATTCTTTTCAACAGCTGCCTCACAGTATGACGTAGGTTCTTCTGCAGCAAGCAAATACAATTCCTCCAAATCTAGGTGCACTTCCTCCGTCTCTGCATTTATTTCTTGCAAAGATCGATACTTCTTTGGAGCTTCTTCGGAGGATGATGAGGGTGTACAGCTTGGTGACGCCGCAGCATAGACGGTCCAAACCTCACCCGTGTTGGAGGACTGCACAGGTGTCGTAGGTGATCCGAAGCATGTCGACGTGGAAATTGTCGATGTTGGCATCGTAGGCGAGGTCAGCGTTGCAGGTGTAGTTGGTGTGACTCTAGGTGACACCATGCACCCTGGCAAGGGCAGTCGAGGTGGTGTGGATGCACCCACACCAGGCGATGGCGGGTGTACCGATGAAGATGGAATATGCACCTGTTCCCCTGGCCATCTGCTCCGGCTCGCCATCATTTTTACTTGCAACATCATCAACTATGAAAGTAAACAATGCTTTCTCATTTTGGGTCACGGTCTTGCCCCACTGTCACCTCCTTTGTTCTTCAAAGTGCACATCCCTACTACATGTATCTTCCCAGTACTAGGATCGTACATGCGGTAGGCTTTGCACCCAGCATCCACTCATAAGAGCATCATGAGCTTACTCCGATCATCCAATTTATTGGTGTGGGTGCTCAGAATTTTGACATGTCCCACACACCCGAATACTCTCAGGTGTTGCAGGTTCGGTTTTCTACCCGACCACACTTCATATGGGGTTTTATCGATTTTCTACTGTGAAGACCCCGATTTATTCGGCTTGTAATGCTTAGTCTTTCATTGACCCTAGCATCACAAATCAAATAAACCAAGCCTCGAGATATGTATACTTTCCAGAAATACAGTATACACACCCCGTTACAAAATCATGCATCAATTCCATACGTCACAATAATAACAAGTCTAGCAAAAGACATACACAATATAAAGTTATTACAAAAGCGCCGATTGGCCGAAAGAAATCAAAGTATCAATAACAGCGGAAGCAAAAGTGTCATAAGATGGCTAAGACAAAAGCCAACCGGTTAGCCACATAATCACAGGGCAACCGACCGGGCCGCCAAGCTAGTCGTCCATACCGCATTAAAACTCACCAAAGTTGATCCCTTGGGGATCAACCTTCTTCCTCTGCAACAATTAAGCAAAACAAATGAGTACAAAAATGTACTCGCAAGACTTACGGGTAACAAACCTAGTTACTACTACATACAGGCTTTAATCAAAGGAGAAAGCTCAAGGTTAATTTTTAGCATAAAGCAAGTTTTATTTGCAATAGATAATATGTTGAAGGCAATTTTGACAATCTGAATTTTATTTGCATAAATAACAGCGATACAATAAGTAATAACAAAACAACCACCTGGAGATGACTATTCCAATAGCCATCACAACCATAGCACAAATTACCCATTCGTACCACCCATGTCTAGTTTTAATTAAAAAGGTTGAAGTCTAACTCTTGAAAAGCTTACCCAAGCGTGTCCATAACCAAGGACGAGGCTATTCGAATAGTTTGAAACCCTGCAGGGGGTGTACCAATGTACCCAAACTTCAGACCACCTTTTTGCTAAGCTATTAAGCACACTTCCTTTGGTATGCCGGCACGGCTAAGTCCTACGAGGCGTTTTCCAATGGACTGAGCTAATCAAGAGCTGCACGTATGGGGGTTAACCCTTAGTGATCTGCCGACGAAATATGGATCACAAGGACCCATACGTGGAGTAGGATACACCGGCCGAGGCGGGTGCTCCCCTCCCCACAAACATGTCCATGTTGCATATAGTTAAATATGCAACCCACCACGCGACTCATTAATTAACACTCTCCAAAGTACTTAGTCAAGAGAGGTCTCATTTCCCTCTAGCGTGGTTAGCACGCACAAATTGCCTAGATAACAGATACTCACAAGATGTTCGGTCCTTAATTGACCTGGGCACCATTCCAATCACACCCAAACTCACACCATCTTACCAATGTGCCCAAGTCCAAATCATTTTGCTTTTATTTTTAGTTTTTACAATTAAATATAGCATCAAGACTGAAATCATAAGGTCATAATAAGTTTGTGTGATCAAGGTTATCGACAAAGTCGATAACCGCCCAATTCTACCGGTAACTAAGCATTGCTAAGCATCATATCGCAAAGACAATAAAAAGACTATAAATCATCCACCGGGCTCTAATTCACCAATGAGGGTAATAACCTAGGGTAGTGGCGGGGACAGACAATTTCAGGGCAACAATGCAATAGGACTAGCTACCTCTTAATCGACACAAAAATTAACTTTGACACAAAGAAGCATGCATACTTTGGTTTTGCAAACAAGATATTAGACTTTAAAAGTAATAGGAGCAATGTGATCAAATGATATTACACTGCTTGCCTTGTTGGAGATTACTTTTTTGCTGTAGAAGATCACTCATGAAATCAATAATTTCTTCATAACCTAACGCAAAAATACGATGAAATCAATAAGAACGAAGAACACCAAAAGAAACTCAAAAGCAAAATACACCCAAATTTAATGAAATTCATACAACAGTAAGGGTATGATTTTAGACAATTTTAGGAACAAGAATTACTTCATTTGGAATTAGCACGAAAAAGGTATAGTCAAAACTAGTTCTCTCATCCTATTAATTCCCTAAATTAATTATTGGTACTGTTCATGATGAAAATTTCTAGAATGACCTAGAGTCTAAAATTTTTATGGCAGGTAGAATATGTCATCCTAAACACAACAAAGTTGAGTTTACCAAATTTGGACTTATAATGATTTATTTATGATTTTTCCAAGTTGTAAACCTAGCCCATTACATTTTTCAGAAACATAAACATGTTCAAAACCTATTTCATATTAAAGTATGCTAATAGAGGAATTTAACAACACTGATTTTACATATTTTAGAGTTACAGGGAATTACTTGTGTCTTTTACAATATCAACAGAATTTTTAAAGGCTACAAATAAGGTTAAACCTATTAACCAATTTTTCTAGAGCTAAACTGGGCCTACAATCATTTTTTAGATTAAAGTTTAGTTAATAACATAATTACCAAAGTTGAAATCACCCAATTTGGAGATATACAGAAAAACATATGCAATTTATAAGGTTTAATTCAATTTCTGGAATATACAAAAATAG
This sequence comes from Ampelocalamus luodianensis, assembly GCA_036346255.1. Classification (NCBI taxonomy): domain Eukaryota; kingdom Viridiplantae; phylum Streptophyta; class Magnoliopsida; order Poales; family Poaceae; genus Ampelocalamus; species Ampelocalamus luodianensis. Next base: position 19,259,615 of record CM070627.1, on the reverse strand, counting down.
CTGAAATCAAGTCATTATTGTTTACAAAATTTTCTATCACAGAAACATGTCTAACTGTATTTTTATATTAAACCTTAGTGCTATATAAATTTATTACAGTTGGAATCATAAAAAAAAGGGTTTAAAATGATTTAGATATGAATTTATAAAAAAATTATACAATTTTCAGTTGACAAATAACTATTTCCCAAAATAAAACAGCCCTTAACAGAAAGAAAATGACGTGGACTAATATGGGCCTTTGATCTGGAATCAAACGGCGAGCGCGAAGGGGGCGCGAAGGCGACCCGAACGGCCCAATGGATCTCAGCCGTTGATCAAAGATCGGAAGGCCTAAAATGAGTGGGATTCGGAGGACGCGAACGACACATGAACCACAACCGTTGATCATAAGATGAACGACCCACAAGGATGGGAGGATCGGGACGACCCGAATGGCCCAATTGATCAGGGCCGCTATTCAAGAAATGGACGGTTGCTTTTGATCGCAACGCGAATAGAAGCGCTCACAAGCGGGGACCAATGTAAGTGACTTCAAGTCACGTATGCGGGGTTTTAGCACACGTGCACAGTGCACGCGAGCCCACATGGCAGTGATAGAGGGGATTTTAGGACAGCTATTAATTACTGAAAATCAATGATTAGTGATGATTAGTAATTAATGTGTCCTAATGATTTTTGCACAAATGCGATTTAAGTGGTTTGAGGGCCCACCAGGCAGTGACACAAGGTGGCGGCTTAGGACACGTTTATTGCTAACCATGATTAGCATTTATTGAATCCAAAATTAGCCCTAATGATTTCTAAACTTCGGTTTAAAGCCTACGGGCCCACCGGTCAGTGACCCAGAGGTTGTTTCCGACAGCCATTAATACTAACACTTAATTAATCAATGATTAAGTATTAATGATGTCCTAACAGCACTGAATAGCTCCAGTGGAGGTGATTTAAGGGGTTGGGCCCACATGTCAGTGGCACACTAGGCCCGATTAAGACATAATTAATACTCCCCAATGATTGATAATGATTAGGCATTAATTATGTCCTAATAACTGACGAAAACGGACGATTACAGCCGACAAAAACCGAGCAGCTTCCACGGCTCATCGCCGGCGACTCCGGCCATGGCGGCGCCTACCAAGTACCAAAATGGACTCGCAATAGCGTTGCGGACCTAGTGGTGGTGACCTCGCCGGCGAGCCGGAAAACAAAGGTGGAGGCTTTTACTGCTAAAATGAAAATAGCAAAATGCTCCGCTGCAGTCCAAAGAAGTGAGTGCCACGGCCTCTAGGGACTAATAAGAAGCTACCTTAACCGAGAGGGGCTTCAAAGATGGCCGGAGAATCTTGTCCACGGTGGAAACTCGCCGGAGTTGAAGAAGACAAGTTGAAAAAGATGCCCTGAGCAAAATGAATGATACCAGATCATCATTATAGCTTCATTATAGCCCATAGAAGCTACATGAGCAATTAATTATGAAATAGGGCACTCACCTGAGCTGAGGAAGAAAAGGGGCCAATTCGGCTGAATTTGAACAAACTCCAAATTGGACAATTCCTGTGAATCAAATCCAAAATTGAGTGAGGGGAAATGATTATGGCTGTAAGGAGATTAAAAGGGTGCAAAGAAATTTGAAGGAGAACCACTGGAACACCGAGATTACTAATGGAGCTCCACGGGTCAACAATGGTGGTTTGCTGTTTTTGAGGTGTTAAGCTCCAAAAATGAAAAGGGAGCTTAAGGGTAGTGTAAAGGAACACCAGGAGTGCTTTGAGGAGCTTATATAGCTAGAGGACATTAGGGTTTGGCAAAAGGAGCTTTTCGGATGACAAAAGCTCATGGCTCAAGATGTGGCCGAAAAGAAGAATTGATGGGGGTAGATGGTGGAGTAGGGTAATGGCATGGTCGAAAGCACCCCCACATTCCCTAAGTGTCGGCTAGGAGTGGCTGTAGGGGAGCAAGATTTGACAACTCCATGCTCTGCACTGTTCACGCGCGGCTCAAGGTTGAAGACGACATGAAAAACACTCGGGCGATTTTGAACCGTTGGATTGAAAACGAACGGCTCAGATCGCAACGGCTTTGGAGGCTTTAAAAACAACAAAGAAAATCGTGATTGTTGGATCAAAAATGGACGACCATGATTTAATGTGCCCTCTGGGCAACCCGATCGGCACACTTGATTTGAACGGTTGGATCTTGATCCAACAGCCCAGATTAGTGGGCTCTTCGCGGCGGTCCGAACGGCCCAAACGTTATTGGCTGTTAGATTCAGATCTAACGGCTGAGATTGATTGCGCGTTTTTAAAACAGGCCCGGTGCAGTTAGTTAACTCGATGAAGTCAAGTGGCTCGAGCCCGAGTCCGACTCGAACCCAATGAACAGTGAAACCAGGTTTTTGAGTTTTTAAATGAGCTGAGACTTTGTGGATTTATTTGAGGTAGCAAAATAACTCCAAAAATTCTGAAATTTTTACAGGAGCTTGCTAACTTAGATATTAACCTTGTGAAAAAATTTTAGAGGTTTTTATACAGTGAATTTTTCTCCAAAAATTCTGCAAGGATCTGTTTTAGGGTTTTGACTGAAAGTCAACAGGTTTGACTGCCCTCTAAAAATATTCAAACAATTTCTAAAAATTGTGAAATTTTTCAGAGGGGCCACATACCATCCCTAGAACTTGGGAAAATATTTCCAGGAGATGATCACAATATTTGACAAGATTGTTTTTGGAAGATCAAGGTTTGGATCAACAAGACTTGTGAGTTTGTATTTCTATAAATCTTGTACAAGAATTGTTTAGTACATACAGGAAATACATGATGTAAGAAAAAGTTTTAATTTCTTCTCATTTCTTACATTTGAAACACAAGTCCAAAATTGGGATGTTACATCTACCCGTCCACGCTTCATATGGGGTTTTATCATTGAGAGCTCTAGTCGGCACTCAATTCAGTATGTACACCGAGTGACGAACTGCCTCTCCCCATAGCCTCCTAGCTAACATCATTGTTTTGAGCAAGCTCCGAGCCATTTCCATCACTGTGTGGTTTCTTCTCTCTACCACCCCATTATGTTGTGGGGTGTATGGGGCTGTCAGATGATGTGCTACACCTCCTCATCACACAATGTTGCAACTTGTTGAGATAGAAACTCACCCCCCCCCGTCAGTTCTAAGTTCTAAGTGCCTTCAACTTGTGCTCACTTTGATTCTCCACTAGAGCACACAACTTTTTAAATGTAGCACATGCATCACTTTTGGATCTCAACACATAAACCCACATCATCCTACTAAAATCATCAACCAAAAGCATAAAAATATTTGTTACCGGCACTTGTTTGTGGTGTGATCGGTCCACACAGATCAATGTGCACCAGCTGGAGAAGCTGATCCGCACGGTACACGGCTCGATCAGGGAAGGGAAGCTGTGTCTACTTGGCAACCATGCAGCCATCACACAACCGTGTTGTGTGGTTAATTTTTGGCAGACCTACTGCCATCTCCTTATCCACCAAGGACTTTAGGGCTTGAAAATTTAGATGTTCGAGTCGTGCGTGCCACAACCAGGATGGTTCCACAAGACTTGTAGCCAAGCAAACCGGCTTGCAAGTCTCAAGAGACACCTTGTACAACCGGTTGCATGAACGCTCAACCTTGATTAGCAGCACACCGCTCCTGTCATACACCCACAAAAATGTGTCGTGCAACACAACTTTCCTTCCTTCTTCAGACAGCTATCCAAGACTTATGATGTTTGTTCTTAAGCTTGGAATGAAATATACCTCAGTCAAGAGCCGTTGTTCACCGTTTTTGCACTTGAGTAGCACGGATCCTTTCCTTTTGAACCGGAGCATTGATGTCGGGACCCAAAATTACGATTCTGGACCCTATATGTATAATGCACTAGTCCAGGATAACGCTAGTGCACACATTGTCAACACAGGTGAATATCGATCCACACAAGCGATAAATAAAGTAAACGATTAGTTTGAATAACAAATAAGGGTTTTGACCTTATGGTCGAGTTTACACTTATTGAGCCACACAGGGCTAACAGAGAATAAAATAGCAACGGAACAAAAATAACTCCAGTGTAGATCCCATCAATTTACCACAAGCAACCAACTGGGATCCAGACCTTAACGATCGATCAACAACCTTCGGCGAACTCCTCCTCGAAAGCGGGCGTAGACTCCTCCTCTTCTGTAGGTTTGGGCGCAAGTTTTACAACAAACGTGTGTACACAACCATACTCATAAATCATACCACAGAATACAAATTATAGATGTAGGCTTATTCCAAAGAAAAGGCTTCTGTGGTTCTTTTGCATGAGAGCAACATTTGCAAAGGAATACAATAATAGATTGAAATGTAATTCAACACAAATAGACAATAGTAGTTTAACAGTTATTTTCACAAAGACATAGAGCTAAGCAGATTATTTCACATAGCCATATGACTTGGATCACATAGCTCCCATCCCAAATATTTTATGAAAAACTACCCTTTGTGTGAAATCCCCGAGCATGTCCATGACCGCAGACGTGAAATCCTCGAGCATGTCCATGTCCCATGCCTCCTTCACCGTCCTCTTCTTGGCAATCAGCAGCAACGTGCCCTCAGGAATGCCCTGATAAATGGCCACCAATGCCATTTTATCCCTCCTGAGTTCCACGACCATACCAGCCGTGGGCTCGATGATGTCCCACACGCCCTGTGCCTCCATATAGACCTTCATCTTGATGGCCCAAGCTACGTAGTTGTTGCGAGAGAGCATGGGATACTGCAGAGAAATGAAGCCCTCTCTAGTCGTCCTCTCCAAGATCAGCAGTGCGGCTGGTAGCTCCTTGCTGCTGGCACAAATCGAACCATCTTCCTTCGACATGTTCTTGTGCGTTCAGGCTCTGATACCACGTGTTGGTAGAAACCCTTAATCACACAAGAACACCAGAGGACTCAAGAGAACACACGCACACACGCTATGAGGAAGAGATAACAACTTGGGCAATTTTCTTCTCTCTTTTTCTTATGCCAAGTGTTACAGATAAAACATCAAAACTAGTATATCAACTACTGAACCAACAGCTAAAACTCCACCCACAATAGTGCGTGCCATCCCACGGATCGGTTAAGCGGGATCAACGCATACAACTGGTGAACATGAACACTAACATGCATCCTCATGCGCGTTCAATGGAGGACTCGACCAAACCGGCCACTACCCAAAACGAAAAACAAGGACTCGGCCCACACCCCAAGTCTTGATTAGTTTTCACACTTACCACCTTGCATGAGGTCCATGACCATTACTAATGTTCGGAAGAAGTCAGTGTAGACTGAGAAAACATAGTATAAGAGGTGTACAACTTAGAAACATGTATTTGTTATCATCCCCTCCAGACCTTTGTGCAAAAATCGAGTCATAAATTTTAACCTTTTATAATTCTCAATTTTCCACTTGTCTCTAATCATTTTAAAACTTTTTTAAGAGGGTGGGAACAACGGGCTAATGTAGTCATGGTAAGACTCAACCCACAAATCATGGGTTCAAATCGTGGATAACCAGTCGTCAGCTAGAGACACAAGGTCACACAACTAGGCTATTGTAACATCTCAAGTCTTCACATTTTTGCAACAATGAATTTCAAAATATTTATTAAATTTTTTTGGAGTTTATCTAATGTTTTGCTTGAAACCAAATTCAAATATCAGGAATTATTGTCCCTCCAATCTCTCTTAGCCAAAGACCACCTATCGGTGGCCCATTTTTTCCACTCTGACCCAAGATGGGCCAACCGCTGCCCTACTTCCTCTGGTTTGTGATGTTTCAAAAACTGAAGGAGGTATGATTGTGCGACAAGTGTGGGCAAATTACTACCAAATCAAATACCGTAAACTTAACTGAACCAAATAGGCCAAAATTATCGGTTAATTCGGTATACGTGTTCTGTGTGGATTCTTTTTTTTATCTGTTCGGTGTGGTTTATAGATCTCAGGAACCAAAATAGCTGATAAAACTGTTGAGGAACCGTCGCTAGCGAGTCCAGTCCGAGCGATTACCTCGTAGACAAGCGTAGAATCGTAAGAACAATACATGAATAACAAGAACAGCATAAGAGATGAACACAGAGATGTAGAGGGATTTCTTGCTTCTCTTTATTCCTTCATCAAACGATCAATCTTTTACAATGAATAACACACCCTATTTATAGGCTACGACACTTCTAGGGTTTGGGATGAGGAGCCCACCTTGGGCCAGGACTCTTGGTCCTGGGTCTGGTTTCTTAACACTCCCTCTTGGGCACCATCATTCATGTCCATGTCTCATCAAAACTCCATAAAAACTCAGTGGGAAAAATTTGGAGAAAGTGTACATAAATCATGTTCTACTATGCTGCACGAATTGCCTCATTAATAACCTTAGCCGAGAAACTTCAGGAAAACTCGTCAAGGGAAAAAGAGTACAATCCACCCATTTTTATTTAATCTCCAGGATTTGCTCTTTGGGTACTCGATGTTCATGATCAAGCTTTAATAATGAGTTCGTGAATGTTCTCCCCCTGAATTATGCACTTCTCTAGGTCCCATCATTCCAATTCCACGTATGCACCTTTCAAAGCTAGATGCTGGACGTGACTTAGTGAATAAATCTGCAAGATTTTCACATGACTTATTATGCAAATTTCGTCTATCTTGTGCAATTCATGAGCATAGAAGGACTTGGGATTGATATACTTTGTGAGAGGATTCTTCACATAACCTATCTGCACTTGTGCAATACAAGCTGCATTATCTTCATAGATAATATTGGGGGTTTGCGCGGTATTCAATCCACACGACTGCTGGATATGGTGAATCATCCGCCAAAGCCAAGCACATTCTCGTGAGGCCTCGTACAATGCCATTATTTCTGAGTGGTTCGTCGAAGTTGATACAAGACTTTGCTTAGATGATTTTCATGGAATTGCAGTTCCACCACATAGGAATACATAGCCTGTTCACTATTTGGCTATAGGCGGGTCCTATAAGTACCCGTTATCTGCATTGCCATTCATAGTTAGGTCTTGGTTCTTTCTATAGAACAGACCAAGTTCTTTGCTTCCTTAGAGGTATCGGAAGATGTTCTTCATTCCCTGCTAATGCCTTTGGTAGGTTCTGTACTATACCTTACTAATAGGTTCACGGCAAATACAATGCCCGATCTAGTACAGTTTGTTCAATACATGAGTGTTTCTATCACACTTAAGTATGGGAATTCCGGTCCCAGGACTTCCTCCCCCTCTTTTCTAGGTCTGTACGGGTCCCTGTCTTGCTGCAAAGATCTCCCGACTATTGGCACTTTCAAAGGGTATGCCTTTTCAAAGTCAAATCTTTGTAACACCTTCTGAGTGTAGGTTGACTGATGTACTAATATCCCTTCAGGGGCATGCCCAAGCTGCAAGCCTAGGCAATATTTGGTTTTCACCAAAATCTTTCATTTCGAACTCCGACTTCATGTAAGAGCTTACTTTCTTAATATCCTTCAGGGTTCCGATGATACTCAGATCATTTTCATACACTGAGATTATACAAAATCCATTCTGGGATCGTCGTATAAATACACAGAGATTATTCTCATTTTTCGTGTAGCATTTCTTGCATAGAAAGTCGCTTCAAGCGATTATACCACATTTCTGCCCGATTGCTTAAGTTCGTACAATGACTTTCTGAGTTTCACACTGTACATATTTCTATTTGCTCTATCTTGGCTCGGGACAGGGATACATTCAGGTATCTTCATATAAATGTCCGAATCCAATATTTTATAAAGGTATGCTGGTACCCCATCCATCAATTTCACTTCTAACTTCAAGTTCACTGCCATTGAGATAAATGTCTAAAGGGAGTTCCGCCCATGATTGGGGAATAGGTTTCTTCATAATCATCTCCTGGATGTTTAATAAAACCTTATGCAACGAGCCTTGCTTCTTTTCATTTCTCTTTCGAACAAATATCCACTTATGCCACTACTACAAAACAGGTCATACTGGACGCCTCATCACAGACGGTTCCAAAGGAGCCGTCTGTGTTGAACTTATACAGACGGTTCCCTTTGGAACCGTCTGTGATAGTGCCTCATCACCGACGGTTCTTATTACCAATCGCCCGTAATACTTCACGCACGGTTCATATTAAGAACCGCTCGTGATAGTGCCTCATCACGCACGGCTCTTCTATCACGCATTGGTAGAAGGAGCCGTGCGATGAGGACACATCATCACGCATTTGTTAGTATAACGAACCATCTATGATACTTCACGACGGTTCGTGATACAAACCGTCGCGATAAGTACTCATCATCGCACGGTTGGGATTAACAACGCTCAGGATTTTGATTTTACTATGACTTAAAATTTAAAGCCATAGTAAATCCAAATCACTGCACGCTCTTAATACCAACCGCTCGTGATGAGGTACTTATCACGCACGGTTTGTATTAAGAACCGTCGTGATGAGTTATTTATCACGCACGTTCGTGATACGAACCGCTCAGGATTTGTCATCACTGACGGTTTTGTATTAAACCGCTCTATGATTCGTAGCGCGGGAATTTGAAAATTTTGAACGTGCGCGGGAGGCAAAATATGTCCTTATATATTATGGCCGACCTCCTCTAGGCGCTCAGTCTCGCACTCCCGCAGTCCCGGTCCTCCTCTGGGCTCGGTCCTCCCTTGCTCCGGCCGTCCTCCTCCGAGCTCTGGCTGATAGCTGCTCCTCCGGTCCTTCCGCAGCTCCCTGGCCCCCGCTACACCTCCAGGCTCCGGTCCTCCCTTGCTCCCACAGTCCCCAACCTTCGACGTGGTCTTCCTCCCCAACAGCTGAGAGTCGACGCCGACACCAACATCGAGCTCCTCTGACGCCGACGCCGACATCGAGCTCCTCCAGTCCTCCTCCGACGTCGATGTCTCTGTTATATGAGGTTCTATTGGTACTTTTGCATATGAGGCTCTATTAGATTCAGATCCGATTTGTATGTATGAGCTTGTGGTACTTGTGTTAGATTCATATCCGATTTCATAGATTCTCCTCCGCATTCTACTGTTACTTGTATATGATCGAGTGTATGCGTGTATCCATGAATCCATGGCTTGAGAAATTTATTGGGAGGCTTAGCAGTTGGGAATCCATGTATGTGTATCAATGAATCCATGTTTGGGAGGCTTCGGAAATGACAATGTATGTGTATGAGTGTATCCATGAAATGGCAATATTTTTTTGCAATAAAAAGCTATCATAGACGGTTCGAACAAGAGTCGTCAGGAAAAAATATCACAGACGGTTGGTACAAGAACCGCTCGGATAATCATTATCACGACGGTTCTTGTGCCGAACCGCTCGTGATAGCTGCCACGCACGCTCTTGTTCCGAACCGTTTATGATAGTTTTTATCGCGACGCTCAAAAACCGCTCGTGATAACCGCTGTTATCACAGACGATTTTACGCACGGTTGGAAACTGTCGTGATGACGGTTCGAACCGTCTGTGATGAGGTTTTCTGTAGTAGTGTGCCCTACGGGGTGCACAAGGGGAGGCGTATGGCTTACAGGCCCAAACGCCCTTCTTTTATTCAGAGAGAATAATTCAGTTTCTATTGCCTTCTTCCAATATGATCTTTTCTTTCATTCAGCGATCGATGCAGGCTCTAAATCAAGATTGATGATTGTGGCAAGTTTCTTTGCAAAGTAAATGTCGACATTGGCTGTTGTCATATTCAAAGATTCTCCTGAGGTCATAAAGTTTATAACTATTTCTTCAAAGGGTGATTCTTCTAATGCTTCTACTTGCTCACCACTGCTTTCAATTGCGGGGCAAGTATCTTTAGTTTTTCAGCCCCGATGTGTGCGCACACATCCATGCTGATGTCTCCCTTCATAGGGATGTTCAATTCTAGTATGCCTTTTCTGAAGGTTCCATACCGATGCCATGTATCAACTGGCTCCCCTTCTGGTTCTGGGGCACTTCAGTGATCGGCTGTGTCAAGACCTTCTTATTCTTTTTTACCAGGCGTCCCCGGTTACTTCGGATTTGAGGGACCGGAGTTCTCGTCCTTTTATTCTGAGGCCTCTGGACGGGATTAGGGATACCTTCATCGGTATTTCAACCCTCTCCGATGCATTGCATAAAGGCAAATGCTACTTGGTCATGCTCTTCAAATCACTAAAGTGGTTAGGCAGTTGATTCGCTAATGCTTGCAAACCAATCATCTTCTGGACTTCAATTGTCTTCTAGACTTCAATTCAAATATCTTCTGGACTTCTCTATTTGCTTCACTAGTGCGCGGGTCATATGCACGGATTCCAATTATCTACTGGACTTCAGTTGTCTTCTAGACTTCAATTGTCTTCTGGACTTCCCGTGGCTTACCACGTTATTTCCCGATATTTTCATATCAAGGGTTGATTTCCTCCCCCTAATGACTGGAAACTATTATCATCTAGTATACTATCAGCGAATTGGGTATTATGCAAATCTCCAGTCATAAGGTCCAAATACTCGATTATGGATGTTGTCTCATAACCAACGTATATCTCAGACTTTCAGAGAAGGCACATTGCAGTTCGCTGCTGTGGTGGTATAGGTACATAAACCTTGCAACCAAACCTGCGAAGATGAGTAGTCGACCCTTGCGCTAGTTGCAAAGGTGAACGGATGTTATAGGTCGACGGTCTAAAAAGGATGAGAGTTGTTGCGAGCAGGACTGCGTGTCCCCAACATGTAGTTGGTAAATTACAATTCTTCAAAGTTCTGCTAGTCCATTCTGGGTGCGGACATGCGGTACAAAATGCTCAACTTTAATTCCTATTTTCATGCAATAATCATCAAATGCTTTCGGAGTAAGTTCTCCGGCATTGTCAATTCAGGTGGACTTCTCATGATGATCAGAGAAAATATTTCTAATTTGATTATCTGCGAGATTTAGCTATGCAAAAGTGTGATTTCTCGTAGACAATAAACATATATGCGACCATTCCGAGGAAGCATCGATGAGCACCATAAAATACCTAAAATTACCCTTACAAGGGCTATATAGGACCGCAAAAGGGTCTCCTTGGATACGGTCCAGGAATGAAGGGACTTCATCCTTCGCTTTCAGAGTAAAAGGTCTAATAATTAATTTCCTGGTGGCACATGCAGGGCACACAAATTCTTCCAGATTCGGGAAATTCTTTATATTCATAATATGTCCCTGTGAATTGTGAATTATATCTCTCATTATCCTAAGACTTAGGCGTCATAATCTGTCATGCCAGAGATAGGTAAGTTCAGAGTTTCTAAATACAGTTTTCAAGGCAGTATAGGCTGCAGGTGCCTTAATATTAGTGTAGTATAGCCCAGTTTCATATGAAGGAAGACATTCTAATGCTATTATTCACTTTCTTCACGCTTTGTAATGAGCAGGTATTTTGTACCATACTCTTCTTCAGTCTCTACGTGGAAACTTTTAGCGCAAATATCCTTGAGAGTTCTAGTCGATTCTGGGTACAACAGGTCTTCTTCAATGACCAAAGTTTTGCCCCATTGGGAGTATAATTATGGCCCTTCCTGAGCCTATTATACAAGTATCGCTACATGCGATTGTCGTAAGACTACCAATATTCTTGCTGATCGACTGAATTTTTTTTGTTTCTCTCAGGATGGTATTCGTTGTGCCGCTACATGCTAAGCACACTTCCTCCATAGGGCGCCGCACGTGTTCTAATATAATGTACTTTATTAATATGTAGCAGAAAGCAAGCAACACATAAATAAAATACTTGAGATATCAGAACGTAACTTGTTATTATAAAGACGGGAAAATAAGCCTTGCAGGACTCATAATAAGAATTTAATACTTTGCTCTCCTAGACCTTGCAACCATTATTCAAAAATTCTGCTTCAATTACAAACTGCAAGTTTCTATAAAAGGTCCTAGTGCAATGCGTGCACTGGATCTAATAGGCGAAGTATTCAGGAACTTCTTCCTAAATCGGCTCCATGCGCGATCTTCTTCTTGGCGCTACACGCATCGCGCCGCCGCGATGTCCAAAGGAGGGATGATGCGATCGCATCGGGTCGTCCACATCCATAAGTGCAACTAATAGGTGTGGGTCATGTATGCCTTCAATGGCAAGGTGTGACACATGCTGTCATTTGCCCTTCTTCTTAGACTGGAAAGCATCAATAATGTGTGACCCACAACCTTACCCTTCTTGCCCCTCTCCGTCGTGAGAGGATTTCTCACCTTTGTAGCTGCTAGTAGGGCTTCATGGCCAACATTGCTACTAGGTGACTGTGAGATGTAGCTCTTTCTTGGAACATCATCTTGACGATAGTTGCGTGCAGATTGCACCGCATTCGGGTGAAAGGTAGAGTGAGTCTTCTCAATCTTCTACTTATCTGTGATCACATTACCACAGAATTGAAGACTGATACAAATTCTGGCCATGCTATGTCAGTTCTTCGAACTCCTAGTTCGTGATACCAGTCATTTTATATTCATGCAAATAGTTCATAAGATTACTACGGGTAATAAAAATGGTTGCAATATTCTCATAAAGCTATTCGAACTCGAAGTTCGTGTTCCCGTATTTTCTATGTATTTTTCATGATTTACTGCTATTTTCAGTGATTAAAAGTAATATAAACAATCACAGATAATCAAAACAGTAAATACATTAAATAAATTGCATAGAAAAAATAATAACAAAGTTAAACATGCTTCAAATGCAAAAGCTGATTCAAAATTGAATTCCCGAGGCTCTTTTTTGCTGGAAAAAGTATTTTCTGCAAATTCCAGGGGTGAAAACACGAAATCTCAGTTCTGAGAGAAAAATCATGTAATTTTCCAATTTCCAAGGGGTTTTCTGCACAATTCCTTTATTCGCAAAAAATTCTCGCAATTTTCAGAATCCTAGGACTTATTTGCAAAAAACCAGAATTTCTTTTTCTTTTCCCGTTTTTTTCTTTCTTTTCTCCCGTACGGGCCATTTCATTCTTTGTACCCGTTTCATTCATTAGCCCCATGCTGGACTTTTGCTTTCACGGTTGGCCCACTATTTTAGGCCGAATTCCTTGGATGGCCTTTTTCAGCACAAAAGCCCAGCTTACTTCGTCCCATTACTAGGCCGGCTCAAAAAGGAGCTGACGGGGTAGGGAAACAGCGGCGGCGCTAATAAGCGCGCATGGGAGCCGGCGTTGGAGGGCGGTGCCGAGCGGCGCTGCATGCGCGCGTGAAGGTCCGGTGCGGCTCCGGCGGAGCTTGCTTACCCGGCGGTGGCGGCGACGCGGAGGCGGCCGGCGGCGCGCAAGGGCCAACCGGTGCGACGTGGACCGGCGTCGCTACGGGCGTGCTTTCGGGCTTCCGGTCGCGCGCTCGGCGCTGGTCGGCGCAAAGGAGCGGCGACGGCCATTCGGGCGGAGGCGCATTGTCGATCGAGAGTGGTTGCGCGCTCGAGGTGGGCGGCCGTGCTCAAGCACCGCCATAGGCGGTGGCTCGGCAGTGCCACTAGGAGGCGGCCGACGAGGTGCGGGCCGGTGGTCGCGCACGGCGCGCGGCGGCGGCGGCGCGGAGTGGAGGCGAGGCTCCGGCGGCGCGCGCCGGCCGCGCTTCCACCCCATCCTCCCCTTTTTTCTTTTTGCTTGCAAAGTATGGCCGGCGGCCGGGTGGCGCAGCGGCAGTGGGCGCGTATACGGCGCGCGCGACGGGCGCGGCGCAGCGGTGCCGCGACGGCGGCGACGGCGGCCCCCCTCCTCCTCCTCCTCTTTTTTTTCCTTTCTTTTGTTTTGGATTGAGGGCCGGCCGGTCGACCGTGTGGGGCTGCCGGCGGCGAGCTTGCACGACTGTGGAGGTGGCGAACTCATGCAGCGAGGTGGTGGCCAGGGCGGCGCAAGCAGTTGTCGGCCTCGTGCAGCGCACGCGTGTGTCAGTGCCATCTTCAAGTGGCCGGGTGCAGTCCCAAAACAGTGGCGGTGCGGCTCTACAGGGCCGACGGACGGTGGTCGATCTTTTTTTTTTTGTTACTGTTCATTCATGCAGATGTATACGATGCAATGTGATGTAGTGCAATCGACATCAGTTCTTTCATGCAACCACCGATCGGCTTTGCCGGCGACTTCAAGTCGGCTCGCGGTAGGTTAGAACGGATTTGCAACTTCCAATCTACTGTACAATCGACATCCAATCTTTCGTGCAATCTATCCATCGACATTTTGTCGGCGACTTCAAGTCGGCTCACGATAGATTAGAAAGGATTTGCACCGTAGAAAACCAATCTAGAAAGCAAATTTGCAAAATTGAATGCGATCTAGAAAAACGATTCAATCTATGAGTGTCGTTCATCAACGGTTACCTTTTCGATGCGAGGAGTGTCGATCGTGTTGATAACGTGTTGAGGAACCGTCGCTGGCGAGTCCAGTCCGAGCGATTACCTCGTAGACAAGCTTAGAATCGTAAGAACAATACATGAATAACAAGAGCAGAATAAGAGATGAACACAGAGATGTAGGTGGATTTCTTGCTTCTCTTTATTCCTTCATCAAACGATCAATCTTTTACAATGAATAACACCCCCTATTTATAGGCTACGACTCTTCTAGGATTTGGGATGAGGAGCCCACCTTGGACCCAGACTCCTGGTCCTGGGCCCGATTTCTTAACAAAAACCAATCTAAAACTTACTTCCTTTCCGGCCTAAAGCCCAACTTCACCCCCCCCCCCCCTCGACGGCGTTCCATCCTCTGCCGGTACTAAGCTAAGGTGGCGACTGCAGCGGCGCGCCAACACAATAGGCAACGGCATAACGTCGGACTAAACATTGAAGCTTCTTTGTAGGTTGTGGTTGTGTTCAAGTTGGATTTGATTTGATGATTTCCTCTTGGTTTGAACAGATTTGATTTCGGTGATGAACTAGTGATTTGGTACTATGCTATGTATGAAACTATGAACTATGTAATATCTGCTTATTTCTTTTGGATACGGTGATCGATTGGTGATAGCTCTAAATTGTTGTCGTGCTCTGAATTTGGATCTGAAGTTGGTGTCACTATCATATGCTAATATGGTATAAACCGGAATACCGAACCGATTTAATTCGGCTTATTAGGTTTGGTATTGATTGTTTGGTAAATTCGACAGTGACATATCAAAAACCAAAGGTTTTTACACTGAAAAATGAACTGAATTAACCTAATAAACCGAATGTCCACCCCTATGCGTGTGCGGTGAAGACGGCTTCAATGTGAGCATTTCCAATCAAAACGACGCATTGCAGCTCGGCTGGGACGGTTACTGGCGGCCAGTGCGCGCACACGGCGACGCTGCTGCTACAGAGGCAACGAGCAGAGCACCAGACAAGAAAAAATGGGCCAAGGATGGGTGGGCTTCGGCCCAAGAGATTGGAGGGAGAATAAGTCCTGAGATTTGAATTTGGATTTGATGTTTTGGATTAGACAATTCATTTCAAGGAAAACACCGAATAAACTAAAAATCTTTGACTAAATAAACTCCAAAAGCAATCGTTTTTAATCTATGTGGCACCTAGCATGTCTCTTATATTCGAGTGCATTATTACTTCTAGAGCTAGCTAGTAGGTAACTTCTAGTGTAGCTAGCCTCATGCATGATCAGCAGAAGCAGTCATCCCGACCCTGCCCAAGCACAAATCTCAGAGGTGAGGTCGCGCATCCATGCGTAGGTATTTGTCAGAAAACACTAGCAAGCAAGAAGAGGAAGCGTGTCGAATCCGAGGACGATGATTCTTTGATGACCTCCGCGGAGCCCGCAACGGAGACCGTCCTAGTAACGTGATGTATTTCATAGCTAGTAAATCCAGAGTAAGGTTCAAGTAATCCTTGTTTCACTGCAACAGTAAAACATGATATACTGTGCTAAAAAGGCACATGCTAAAATGGTAGTAGTGATCAGTAAAAGTCAATGCTTATTTGACGTCCGTTCTTCGATTTAGGCAGGTTGCAACGGAGAGGAAATGAGGTCCGTACCACGACCACCGTTAGGTGTGCCCCTGCCCTCGGCGTTGCGAGCATTGGCAAGCTAACACTAGAGTAGTTGAACGAGGTTTTGAAGCTCGGTTTCGATGATCTCCTCCAGGTCAACCTTGAGGACCTCGAGAGAAGGGGCCTCCTCTATTTCCTGATGGACAGGATAGACCCCACCAACATAGTGCTCCATGTCGGCGGGGACAGGAGCATCCCAACCATGCCCTATGTCGTGAAGTGTGTTCTCGGGCTCCCGTGCGCTGGTAGGGACACATCGATGGTGTCGCTGGCCGCAGGCACCGTCGAGCTGAAGTGACTTCGGGGTGCCACAGAGAGGCATCATCAAGGTGCTTCTTCTTGGTCGTTTTCAGCAAGCTGTTTTTTCCGCCGACCAACAACAACATAACCGAGAAGGACACCGTGCTGACCAATGACATCGACAACTTCGACGGCATCGACCGGTGCATTGTCTCGTATATTTGGAAATGAAGATACTAATGGCTTCTGTGTAATATATGGGCAAGGAGGATATGTGCGCACCTATCATACATAAAACTTTACATAAATTATGAGGATATCCGAATCTGGCCGAATTGAATAGATATTTGATTTGAATTTGTATTTGTTACAACATTCAATTCATATTTGTTACAACATTCGATTCGTATTCATATTAGAGATATTCGAATTTGTATTTGTATTTATTTAAAAAATACGAATACGAATGTGATAAAGGCACTACTCATTCGTATTTGATCCATTTCCGCCCCTAGCCCTCCCTACGATATATCAGGTGGCCATAGATATAAACATATTTAAGCCCATTTTCCGTTTAGCCCATAACTTGGTCGGTCATGTCTAATTCTACACGGCCTTTAATTTCCCTTCCTCTCAAAGTCTTTGTTCCGTGGCGTGAGCTCACGTTTTCCTGTTCTCAAAGTTCAACACATTTTTTGTTGCCCAGTCTATTGGATTAAGAGTTTAAGATCCGGCCATTATTCATTCGAGACCAAAATGCCGGTTGTGGAAAAGAGCTGTGGTGGAACTATGGAAGACACCATGCAAGCCTTCATCACTGCTTAGTGGGCCGGTCCAAAAGAGAGAAGAAGATGGTATTAGGCTAACCTAAATTAATGCTAGTCCTAACGTCTCATGTGCCAAAGCCCTAACGAGCCCGTGGTAAGCACAGACCATGTCAGAGATTGTTGGACCGAAAATACGATTAGAGGGGGTGAATAGGAGCACGATCTCTTTTTCACGTTAATCGGATTTAATAAGATGTTTACTCCAATAGCTATGAAAGCTATGAAGATCAGTCAACAAACACAACGAAAGACTTGTATTGAATCCAATCTAAACCCCTAAAAGAAACGAACAAAAACACAAAAAAAAACAGCCTAACGGACAGTGCTGATGAACAGTGCAGGTTGTACTTGATGAACAGTGCCAGTCGTACCGGGCATCGGAACAACTAGATAAACAGTATCGATCGAACTGCAGTGAACAGTAAAAACTGGCGAATAAATAGTAACAACCTGAAAATGAATCAAAAATTTGGCGTAACTTTTGATCTGCAATTCCAAACTTCACGAAACTTCAAACACACATTTCTAAGGATGTCAGGAACCTATTCCATACGACGATCGTGAAGATCCTTACCAAAGTTCCTATATTTTTCAGTTTGAACGAAATGTGCTAAAAAAACAAGTCAAAATCGAAATATGATCTCAAGAATTGCTCGTGAGTGATTGATGATCAAGATGATCCTAAATGTGTTCCCACATATCACAGCAAGCTAGATCAAAAGAAGAAACCAAGCAAAAACTCACGAATCAAAGAAAGATCTCAAATCACTAAATAGAGAAAAAGAAAGCAAATAGACTCATTTTTTATAGAACTTTCTTTGGATTGATTTGATATGGTATTGATTTACAACCACTCCATCAAGAAGGACAAAGACTCAATACATGAGCACGAAATCAAATCCAACTCTCTAGAACCCTAACCTCCAACTATCCTCTCCCTAAGCAAACAAAAGTTTCAAAACAAATGAAAGGGTTGAAGGGGGTGCAGCCACCTCCCTCCTCATTTATAGTGGAGGCTTAGACCTTCTAGAAGAGTTCCTATTGGGCTCCCGTTAAGCCCACACACAAACGGGTCACACTTACGCATGCATTTTAAAGCGTCGTCTTTATCTGCTTTTGACCTAATCCGGTTCTCCACGCACCGTCTTGCGCCGCGAGTTGGCAAAAGGTAACCCAAGGCGGTATTTGGTAAAATTACCAAAATACCCCTTCTCGATCTTTTTCGAAGACCGAGTCCAAACTGCGTGAAGCACTTCCATGCTTCGCCACGTGTAGATTGATCCAGCGGCTCTCATCATGTCGGCAAATCACTCCCATCTAGCTCCCACCGAAACCACCATGGCACTTGCACCGACCCCGTATCACTTGATCCAACCAGTCGTACCGAACTGCCCATTCGGTCACCTTTGTCCATCTTGCACCATACTTGAGTCTCAATGACTACACCCAGCATCGTCGATCGTTCTGAACCTCAGCTCTCCAAGCCTAGTCCCGTCATCATCGTCGTTGACCGTCGTTGATCACCAAACAACCTGCACAACAATAGACAAGCAAATCGAAATCGGGAATAAGTTCTTCACAACTTGACCAACGTTAGTCAAAACACGCATCATGCAATACATATGCAATGAAACCCATGAGATTGACCTAACAGCATTCCAAACTACGACAAAAACGCGTGTTCGACAAACCGTTAATGACATTGTCAATTGTAACATCATCCAAAGATCATGAGCATATCCCCATGATATCCACAGAGATTTTCCTAGCTCGTGTGGGCATCGATTCAGGTTAAGCTCGGCACGGATGGCATAAAGTTTCATCTAGGGATCCATACAATCAGACAAACAATAATTTCTCGGTACATAGTATATTTATAATCAAGAGTTCTACGAGGAATTTGGTATGCGGCCACTTGTCCTTGTGGACATTAAACACTACACCTAGGGTTGGTAGGAACTCTAAGGCGATCGATTTTCTAACACTCCCCCTAGAAAAATACCGTAATATGCACATACACCATACCTAGTGGGGAAAAAATGGAAAAAAAGAGTACATCATGTACGCATGGTGCATTATACTTATTGTCTCATTAAAGACCTTTATATTAGAAACCTTCTATTAAAACTCACCAGGGGAAAGAGAGCTATCATATCATCTTCTGGACCATTTATTCCTCATGGATAGTCATTGATCTTCATTATCCTTGCAATGTTGATCTACCATATCTTAAACCAGGAAACCTTCGAGGTAAATTCAGATAGTGATCATCAAATTAATTCATTCTAGGTAAATCAAACTTAAGACTTTCATAGTCAAAGTATGGTGTTCAAAGTTTAGCATGTATGCTCCTCCTTACAGCGACATCCGCTAGAGTTTTTCTATTCCAATGCGGTAATCACAATTTCTTGTTTGAAAAAATAAGTTGAATCGGAAGAGAAGCGTACAGGGCGAATATGATAATAAATTAAGCATGGCCTGAGCATGCATCATTGTTGACACTGAGACCATGCACGTATCAGTAATCACGCAAGATCCTATCATTATTTCCTCCATTAGCAGACCTAACCGATCAACAACGCAACTTAGCACATGCTGCAGCCCCGAGAAATCTAGCGGTGATACCCAAACTGCTTCATGATCAACAGAAAACTGTGGCAGTAGTGGAGGTGGCCGCGTTGGCGCATTGCTTGCACTCGCCGCCGCGGCAGGAGGCCTGGCACCACGTGTTGCAGGGATCGTTCAGCTCGCGCCGGCAGCTGTGTACACTCCAGCCAAACAAAAAGCCTAGCATGTTATCTAGATATTTTTTGCTTTAAATTTAAATCATAATTGCTTATAATTACAGCATACCTATGCATGAGTATAAACTCACAACAAGTTATCCTGCAACAAATATAACAAGATAAATGTTTATACAACTTGGGACGTCGCGTCCAAGAACACGCATTGCCACGTGCCCGAGAATGTCTAGAATCATGCGCCCAATACTATTGATTAGCAACAATACTAATGAATAAACCATTACTATAACATAGTCATAAATCATCATTACTATGCAATCTAATACCACTCATGATGCACATAATTAAGATAATGAAACCAATGTTCACTAAGCAAATTCAAGATAAATGCAACAACTAAATAATAATAACTTCATGTTTGATAACATGTGATGTGTAAGTGCTACTCTCATCCCATGTATGTCGTCTTGAACGTTCACCTAAAAACAACAATAAAGCAAGAGTAAGTCCAAAACTCAGTAAATACATAATAGAATAGTAAACGTACACACAAGAAGCTTAGCATTCATGTATTCTAATATCATTATTATCATTTCATTTATGCGATGCAATTCTATTTTACATGCTCATTTGCCCATCTCATGTCTCATACCAGTATAGCGTAAGTGAACACCTATTGGTGTCCACTCATTCATCAACCCGTCGTCCACGGAACTTGGATCTCTCCAACTCTCCTGACATGATTATGCACATGATGTAAAAATACAATTTATTTCTATCCATTAATTATGATCTATTACCATCATATTAACGTCGTTACCATATTATCATCATTACCATATCATCATCATTATCATATCATCATTAGGGGTGGCAATTTCCCAGTGGGGTGGGGCTCTCCAGGAAAATTCCCCATGGGAGGCGGGCGGGGTTCTCCCCATGGGTTTATGGACTAGGGCCCCATCTTGTGTCACGATGGGGTCAGGGCAATCTCACTCACAGGCCCGTGGGGACCAATATGTGCAGTATTTCTCTAATTTGGATCATATTTATACTTTTAAGACTTTATATTTGTGCTTTAACATGAACTTTTATATCATATTTATACTCCTATCTTTCAGTAATGTATTATGTATGGTTGATTATCTGGGATATCAAACTTTTGCAGATCTTACCTGAACTTTTGGCCTTGCTGAATTCCAAATTTGTAGCCCCTGTGGGGATCAGGGTCAGGGGGGGTCTTGCCTCAGCAGGCATAAACGGGGTGGGGTAGCGGAGGAACCCCCTAGAGCTACCTGCCCTGTTGCCATCCGTAATCAACATCATTATCATATCATCATGAGTACATCATAATAAGCATGGACAAAATATAAATATATCATGGCAAATTAACTAATAAAGACAAGTGACACACAAATCGATATCTACCGCTGTACCATACACTTACTTTTTAGTCACGGAAGTCGGAACGATGCAAAGGCGGCACCAAACCCAAATCAGCACTCCCTAGACAAGGCCAATACTCACCTAAAAACATACTACAACAGTACAAGAGCATAAAACAAATCAACATCGCTCCTACGCAAACTCGACATAGTTAACACCTCACCAGACAACCCACCCGTCATCCCGATGATCAAATAGCCATAACTTGTAATTCTAGAATCCAAACATAGCAAACCATAGGAGTTCTAGAGTCTACATAAAATTTCCAACACTTCCTTAGTTATGTGAATTGCCTGATTAAGTTATCTAAGCCTTCATTTTAACCCTAAATGTCAATCTGATGCACAATTGATCAGCAGACTTATCAATTATATATATATATATAGCAAACCTTACTACTTCTGACCATAATTTAATTTGACCATCTACTATAAGTAATAAGGCCCTGTTTGGTATAGCTCCGCTCCAAGTTTTAGCAACTCCAACTCCAGCTTCACTTTTGGATCCACTCCCCTGAGAAGTTGGAGTAGTCTGAGGAGGTGTTTGGTTAGGAAGCCAGCTCCTACTCCATGAATCAGAATGATCCATGTAAAAAGACGAGAGTAACCTTTGTTTTGTGACTTGTATATTTCTCAGACTTTTTACTGTTTACTTGGTATTTGGGCTGACTAACACCAAGATTAACCGTTGTATTATCGGATTTGCAAAGCCGTTGTGTAACACCCCAACTCTCAATGAGCCTGGAATGCTACTGGAATTAAACTAATCTAGCACAAACTACAAATTTTCAGCTGAGTCTTCTTTGTTTAATCAGCTATACCGAGAGTTCAACAATAAATCATGGCATTTAACAAAATTCTCATAATCAAGTTTACTCAATCATTCATGTTAATCAAATGAACAAACCAAGACTGGCAATCTCATTATTACAAATAGACAGATACTCAGACCAAAACCATCTATGGGTGATAATCAAACAGTTTATTTATTTCTAAATTGAAGCTAAGTGGCAAACGCCTTAAGAGTGTGAGGTAGTGAGTGCATCCAACAACTACTCCCTCCCATGCATGTCGTTCCTGCCATTGGTACCTAAAACACATTAAAGCAAGAGTGAGCCCAAAGACTCAGCAAGTATCAACAAGGCTATAAACAAGAACACAAACATAGCATCGATAATCCACAATAACATCACACTAAACATAGCCTTTTAACTTATGAAATGCGACCAATGCAATGCTCCTTTGAACTTTATCTCTTTTCGCATTTTACCGGTAATGCGGGGTATACAACCGTCGCTGTATACCCTTGCCTGTGTCATCTGGCACAGGGACCAAGAGCCTATACACCACATGTATAGGGACCTTTGCCCATCATCTTAATGATGGAGACCTCTTTGCTCATAGCCCACATTCCACGAATGTGGGGACCTCAAGCCCGTCATTGCATGACGGGGACCTCAACGATAAAAACTTGGTTACCACATAACCAAGACTCAACATGCTCAACATGCATATGCACCATGACAACATCTTTCATATGCAGGAATTCAACGTATTCACATTAACATGTAAGCATTAACAACACGTGAAAGAATGTTTAACCATAACTAGCAGTCATCAAAATAAACGGTAACTCATCTCATAAACAGGTATGCATGGCAATACGATCAAGACATATCACAATCACATTATGCAAACATAAATGTGCTATAGCCCGAATACTTGCCTCAACCGTGCGAGAGCGGTGGACGCAAAGAGGGTGCTGCCCCTGGAACCACGCTCCCACCTGAATATAAAGATACCCCAATCTAAGACCAACATACTAAATCAAGAGCATAAGAACAACACAATTGAACTTGCTAAACCCCCAAGTGTTTCCCAACTTCCAATTTCTAGCGATCGATTTGGCGCACACTGTGGACAGTCAACTTCTAAAATCCAGCACTTTTTGATCCGAGATCCAAATGACGCGTTCTTAGACTTTCTGGAAAGCTTATCAAATTCCTCACCTAAACCTATTTGGTGAGTTTTCCAGATTTGGCCATCTTCTACCCTTACCAAATTGATTAACAGAACAGCTAATTCCCGCTAGGGGTTCTGGACAGCGACATTAAAATCATCGTATCTTTCAGTAAAGTTATCCAAATTTTGTGATCTTTAGCTTGCTAGAAAGCTAATCAAAATATCTACAATTAACTAGTAGATGACATTTCCAAAATTCGCCATTAAGGTACCCGAATAAATCGTACAACAGAACATTAGACTAAACAGATCTACTGTTCGATTTCTCCCCGACTAGAAACATGCTAATATTTTTCCTTTACTGTTCCAACAAAACATGTTAACTCCTCACTCTCCTTTATTAACCCAGTTAAACGCATATATAGGAAAACATGCAGCACTAACTAGCTAGTGTATTCTCACTTTTACTATTCAAGCTGCATGCATGTATACCATGCAACATTGCCACCACTAATTAACCACTATGCTACAGATGCATGCATACAAATAAATCTTGCACTACTAGTCCATCCCAAGGCGTTTTATTTCACCAATCTTAGACCTTCTCTAAACCACACCAATCCAATTCAGTTACACAACCACAATATACCCATTCGCAATATCCTAACTGATTAACCGAGATTCAAACATACTCAATCACTAACGTAAATAAATAAATATATTCTTGGCCAAGCTATCCTTAGAGATAATCTAACTCCCATAGGGTTACTCAATAAGACCGAGTCATACTTGTCAATAACTCAATAATTCCTGCTATCTCATTAATTAGCACGACGCTTAGGTTTCTCCACACCGCTACTCTCATTAAACTTCACCATCATAACTCTTCTACACAATCTTACTAAGTATTCAATTGCGATACTCTAAAAAAAATTATCAAGAGTCCATACTTTGGATAATCCCAACATCCCAACATGGACAAAGTTTATTGGATCATAATTCACCATAGGTTCCACTAGTTGTAACACTAATCAGTTTTATTTCATCGACGACATTCCATTTAAATAGAATTCTCTCCAGGTGTTATAGGTCAAAACCAATTCATTTTCTACTGGTCTTCAAATAGCTTGGTTCCCAAAATCTCACCTCTATTAAATACTTGTCCACCTCCAACTAGTCGCCAAATTACACTTTATAAGACTCGGTAACACAAGTTGGTTAATTCCTTTCTCAAAAAAAAGAAGAGACAAACTAATACCAGTTTCAACACACAAGAAAACATTGCTCCTCGAAGTGAACACAAGACCAAGAGAAATAGTCAAATAGAAATGATCTTTAAAAACAAAAGTCGAAACCACAGTTGAGGGCACATGTCCCACAAGAAGGAAATTTCAACCTCCATAAATCATGATAAAACATTGCTATTGAAACTCAAGAAACTCTTAAGCTGAAACGACAGAAAACTTGCAGATTACAATTCTTAACTCCAACCTCAAATACTTATGGTACACATTTTCCGTTAACAAAGAAAGCAATTTTTCTTTGATTACAACATTACTTGCCAACCCGAACAAGAAATGCCTTTAAAACCAAATCACATTAATCACTTAAAATCCAAATAAAACCTTCCAATACGTCACGCTGCTCAAACTAATTTCATCTACTACATAAATCATGAACTCCCAAAAGATCACGAGTGCAAAACTCCAAACATTTCATTTAATCCATATTACAAAAAAAAATCAACTTACTTTCTCTCTAGAAGAATCATCACCACTCCAACGCATCACAATCTCTTGTAGACCATATTACTAACATCAAGAATAATTCACTCTTAACAAGATTCGTTATCGTCAGCTCTTCCTTTATAAATTTCCCAAAAGCTTACCAAACTGTTACATACTGCTTCATCATCTCATCCTCAATTGAGAGTATACCAAATTCTTACAACCTCACTACAACAACCACTTTATTTTCTAGAGGGAACCTACTACACAATTTAAAAGGTTATACTGAAACCCTTTCATCAATGGCATACTATTATCCGACCATTTCACCATCATGCAAACACAGGTCACCTATTAAATCCCATCATAAACCATTGATGATTATTTAATCATGGACAAAATTGATGGTCCTTTCTCTATTTGTTTTTCCCACGAGCAAAAATAAGATCATAAAATAGCAAATTAAAGAAAATTCTATATTATCATCTACTAAGACAACGGTCGAACACATCCTTATATTTCTCTTCCTACACAGTTAGATTAATCTATTGAAACCAAATAATCTAATAAGTTTAGCAAACAAAACAATTCTAATGATCAACCATTTCATCAATGTTCCACACTTCTTAATAACTCTATTGATTCCAATTAAGTGTAATCATACTCCTGGTCACAGTTCATCAAGAACTACTTGAGGACAACATCAACTTAATCGATTTCACTCCCAAAGATACTCATTTAAAATCTATTATGCTCCACGCCACGAACCCAACTTGATACCCATATCATATCCATTAATTTATCTTATTATAACCTCTCTTAACCACAAGAGGACGTCGCTAAAGGGTATAACATTTTCTTTCATAAAAGCTTCAACACTCAAAATACCCAAAATACCCAAAAGAGACACATTAGGTCAAGCTTCCACATACTAAAGGGCTTGCAAAAAAGGAAATTTGCATTAAACAAAACATCAAGCAATTAATGAGCCAAATTTCTAGTAAGAAGAACAAAACTCTAATACAAAGGTCAATCTTGACAATAAACTAAGTTCACCAGCTGCAAGAATGTCTCCACAGTTGGGAAAAACAAAAATTGCCTTAAGGGACAATTTAAACCAATGGAAACACAATAACCTTTCTCAAAGAATCCCATCAACTGGAATAGACTACTAATCCAAGAGAAATTCATCAGCCACAACTGGACAAGAGTTGACCAAATTCAAATTCAAGGAAGAGAACAACTCTTCTAAAGATACTCACTATCAACGTCTATACTAAGATATCCGAGGTAAACACTTCACTATTCCTATACCACAAACTGTGGTGTAACCTGGTAAATCCCAGGGCCACAACCACGACCTCGACCTCTCAACATCGATTATCCCCACACAATAATAATCATGTAATCAATTAATGAGCAATCATACTCAATTTATATCAGCAATCATCAATACGATATAGCAGAAACGTAAATGCAATGCAAAAACCCAATCCCACCTACTGTGCTTAGTGTGTCAAAATTAATAATTCAAGTACCACGGACCTACCGCCCGCTCTGATACCAACTATAACACCCCAACTCTCAATGAGCCTGGAATGCTACTGGAATTAAACTAATCTAGCACAAACAACAAATTTTCGGCAGAGTCTTCTTTGTTTAATCAACTATACCGAGAGTTCAACAATAAATCATGGCATTTAACAAAATTCTCATAATCAAGTTTACTCAATCATTCATGTTAATCAAATGAACAAACCAAGACCGCAATCTCATTATTACAAATAGACGAATACTCAAACCAAAACCATCTATGGGTGATAATCAAACAGTTTATTTATTTCTAAATTGAAGCTAAGTGGCAAACGCCTTAAGAGTGTGAGGTAGTGAGTGCATCCAACAACTACTCCCTCCCATGCATGTCGTTCCTGCCATTGGTACCTAAAACACATTAAAGCAAGAGTGAGCCCAAAGACTCAGCAAGTATCAACAAGGCTATAAACAAGAACACAAACATAGCATCGATAATCTACAATAACATCACACTAAACATAGCCTTTTAACTTATGAAATGCGACCAATGCAATGCTCATTTGAACTTTATCTCTTTTCGCATTTTACCGGTAATGCGGGGTATACAACCGTCGCCAGATATCCTTGCTCGTGCTCTCTCGCACAGGACCAAGAGCCTATACACCACATGTCTAGGGACCTTTGCCCATCATCTTAATGATGGGGACCTCTTTACTCATAGCCCACATTCCACGAATGTGGGGACCTCAAGCCCGTCATTGCATGACGGGGACCTCAACGATAAAAACTTGGTTACCACATAACCAAGACTCAACATGCTCAACATGCATATGCACCATGACAACATCTTTCATATGCAGGAATTCAACGTATTCACATTAACATGTAAGCATTAACAACATGTGAAAGAATCTTTAACCATAACTAGCAGTCATCAAAATAAACGGTAACTTATCTCATAAACAGGTATACATGGCAATACGATCAAGACATATCACAATCACATTATGCAAACATAAATGTGCTATAGCCCGAATACTTGCCTCAACCGTGCGAGAGCGGTGGACGCAAAGAGGGTGCTGCCCCTGGAACCACGCTCCCACCTGAATATAAAGATACCCCAATCTAAGACCAACATACTAAATCAAGAGCATAAGAACAACACAATTGAACTTGCTAAACCCCCAAGTGTTTCCCAACTTCCAATTTCTAGCGATCGATTTGGCGCACACTGTGGACAGTCAACTTCTAAAATCCAGAACTTTTTGATCCGAGATCCAAATGACGCGTTCTTAGACTTTCTGGAAAGCTTATCAAATTCCTCACCTAAACCTATTTGGTGAGTTTTCCAGATTTGGCCATCTTCTACCCTTACCAAATTGATTAACAGAACAGCTAATTCCCGTTAGGGGTTCTGGACAGCGACATTAAAATCATCGTATCTTTCAGTAAAGTTATCCAAATTTTGTGATCTTTAGCTTTCTAGAAAGATAATCAAAATATCTACAATTAACTAGTAGATGACATTTCCAAAATTCGCCATTAAGGTACCCGAATAAATCGTACAACAGAACATTAGACTAAACAGATCTACTGTTCGATTTCTCCCCGACTAGAAACATGCTAATATTTTTCCTTTACTGTTCCAACAAAACATGTTAACTCCTCACTCTCCTTTATTAACCCAGTTAAACGCATATATAGGAAAACATGCAGCACTAACTAGCTAGTGTATTCTCACTTTTACTATTCAAGCTGCATGCATGTATACCATGCAACATTGCCACCACTAATTAACCACTATGCTACAGATGCATGCATACAAATAAATCTTGCACTACTAGTTCATCTCTCTCCCGTACTAGCCCAATTAATGAAAAGTGCATGCGTATTAGTAGTATTCATCCCTCTCCTTTGAAACAACAATGACTTTCATGCATACACTGCAAGTGGACAAAACTAATTAACAACTAATGTTGCCCTTACCTAACGCGAGTAACAGCAATCGTACCACTATTAGCAAAGGCTTCCACGCGCTGCAACCTGATCGGCTTGGAGTTAATGCATGCGCATGCAGATGGCGCTGGCACCAAACGGCAACACGGCAACACAGGCGTTGGCCGGGCGACGCTCCCACGCGTTGGAGCGGGCGCACACACGGCAGGGCTTCACGCGTGGCAAAGATCGAGTGGCGGCAAGGATCGAGTGGCGGCTGGCTATGCGTGGCAGGAGATTGGCCGACGCGGGCAGCAGGTGGCTAGGTGCGAACGGCAGGACATGCGCATGCTGCAGGAAAGAAAAACGGCGCCGACGATAGGGAGACGGCGGCGCACGGTGGGAAAAAAGAAAGAACTGTTAGGGTTTTTAGAATCCACTTTTTCTACAATTTTTTTAATCTCGGTATGAACCAACTCTTCTCTAAAACTCTAAAATATTCTGTTTTTACGTATCCCCTTTTATCTAATTATGCATAGACCCTCAAGAATTATTTTCGGGATATTACAGTCTTCCCCCCTTAACAGAATTCGACCCCGAATTCTACTCACCGTTCTACTCAAAGACAACCACATTGCTGAACTTAATCAACAAATCACACGTACCCGACGTGAACAACTCCGGATTTTTCTCGCGCATGCGAGACTCCAACTCCCAAGTCGCCTCTCTCTCGGACTGATGCGTCCATAGTACCTTGACGTATACCAACGTCTTGTGCCTCAGCACTCGCTTCGACCTCTCCAAAATACGCACCGGACGTGACTCAATTGTGATGTCTTGCTCAATAATCAACGGATCCAAGGAAATCTCATGCTCTGGGTCTCTCAAAATCTTTTTCAGCGTCGAGACGTAAAACACATTGTGATCTCCGCGCATGGACTTGAGAAGGTCTTGTCAACACGTCAACTTCCAAACCTCCGCAACTATATATCGGATACAATCTAATGTACCTTGGCCAACTATCCTTCGGTACCAAACCACACAACCCGCACAAATCACACAGGGCTCTTATTCCCACTGTCCAGCAATCACTTCACCTTTTGCGAGAAGCATCTTTTTTTAACAACAGATGCACAAACAACTTGTTTCAAACAACCCTCTTACAAAAGAACCCAACTGAAAAACGAAGGATTCACAATGCAATTCCAACTTTCCTCGAAAACACTCAAATCCAAAATTAGAGATTCTTCACGAAAACCTTCCATCCTTCCAACTCGGCAGTTTGCAACTAAACACCACATAAGCCAAAAGAGAATTTGCTCGAATGCCCAAATCTAATACTTCATTTATTTTCCTAAACCGGACAGAACCATCTTGTCAACATAAGTCAATTCAAACTGTACATGATCTCCATCATAAAAAATCCAACTCAAATAAGAACCAATAGAGCACGTCTCTACTCGAGAGAACATTCTTTCCTCAGATGTTCTTTTAAGAAATAAACCCTTTTCCCAAATCATGGGTATCCAGAATTATCACACTAACTCCTTCCTCTTAACTGACAATCCCAAAACGATCCTCAAACCGAAAGAATAACCATACTTATTTAGAGGGACTCTACTAATCCACAAAAGGATTCTCTAGTCCACTCCTATACCAAAGGAATTATTTTGATAAATGGTTTCCAACACCTCAATAAGGATTTTTCATCCACAACCACATCATCTCATTCTGTTAAAGATACTCAACTTCAAATTCTCAACACACATACTTATTTACTTTATCTAAAGTATTCTATCAAAGATCAACACACTATTCAAAATTTGCTTCTGTTCATCTACCTCTACACATAATATTGGGTCTCTAGAGTTCTAGCATAAAAATGTAAAGCCCAAATTCAACCTTCAAGCCTTCTACCATGAATTTATGGTATAATTGATAGGAAATCCTTGAATTCGCTTACTAAAATTTCACACAGCTCAACAATAAACTCAGTCATTAATATCAACATTCCTCACTAATCAAGTAGCCATCCCAAGGCGTTTTATTTCACCAATCTTAGACCTTCTCTAAACCACACCAATCCAATTCAGTCACACAACCACAATATACCCATTCGCAATATCCTAATTGATTAACCGAGATTCAAACATACTCAATCACTAACGTAAATAAATAAATATATTCTTGGCCAAGCTATCCTTAGAGATAATCTAACTCCCATAGGGTTACTCAATAAGACCGAGTCATACTTGTCAATAACTCAATAATTCCTGCTATCTCATTAATTAGCACGACGCTTAGGTTTCTCCACACCGCTACTCTCATTAAACTTCACCATCATAACTCTTCTACACAATCTTACTAAGTATTCAATTGCGATACTCTAAAAAAAATTATCAAGAGTCCATACTTTCGATAATCCCAACATCCCAACATGGACAAAGGTTATTGGATCATAATTCGCCATAGGTTCCACTAGTTGTAACACTAATCAGTTTTATTTCATCGACGACATTCCATTTAAATAGAATTCTCTCCAGGTGTTATAGGTCAAAACCAATTCATTTTCTACTGGTCTTCAAATAGCTTGGTTCCCAAAATCTCACCTCTATTAAATACTTGTCCACCTCCAACTAGTCGCCAAATTACACTTTATAAGACTCATTAACACAAGTTGGTTAATTCCTTTCTCAAAAAAAGAAGAGACAAACTAATACCGCTTCAACACACAAGAAAACATTGCTCCTCAAGTGAACACAAGACCAAGAGAAATAGTCAAATAGAAATGATCTTTAAAAACAAAAGTCGAAACCACAGCTTGAGGCACATGTCCCACAAGAAGGAAATTTCAACCTCCATAAATCATGATAAAACATTGCTATTGAAACTCAAGAAACTCTTAGTTAAACGACGTAAAACTTGCAGATTACAATTCTTAACTCCAACCTCAAATACTTATGGTACACATTTTCCGTTAACAAAGAAAGCAATTTTTCTTTGATTACAACATTACTTGCCAACCCGAACAAGAAATGCCTTTAAAACCAAATCACATTAATCACTTAAAATCCAAATAAAACCTTCCAATACGTCACGCTGCTCAAACTAATTTCATCTACTACATAAATCATGAACTCCCAAAAGATCACGAGTGCAAAACTCAAACATTTCATTTAATCCATATTACAAAAAAAAAATCAACTTACTTTCTCTCTAGAAGAATCATCACCACTCCAACGCATCACAATCTCTTGTAGACCATATTACTAACATCAAGAATAATTCACTCTTAACAAGATTCGTTATCGCCACTCTTCCTTTATAAATTTCCCAAAAGCTTACCAAATGTTACATACTGCTTCATCATCTCATCCTCAATTGAGAGTATACCAAATTCTTACAACCTCACTACAACAACCACTTTATTTTTTAGAGGGAACCTACTACACAATTTAAAAGGTTATCTGAAACCCTTTCATCAATGGCATACTATTATCCACCATTTCACCATCATGCAAACACAGTCACCTATTAAATCCCATCATAAACCATTGATGATTATTTAATCATGGACAAAATTGATGGTCCTTTCTCTATTTGTTTTTCCCACGAGCAAAAATAAGATCATAAAATAGCAAATTAAAGAAAATTCTATATTATCATCTACTAAGACAACGGTCGAACACATCCTTATATTTCTCTTCCTACACGCTTAGATTAATCTATTGAAACCAAATAATCTAATAAGTTTAGCAAACAAAACAATTCTAATGATCAACCATTTCATCAATGTTCCACACTTCTTAATAACTCTATTGATTCCAATTAAGTGTAATCATACTCCGTCACATTCATCAAGAACTACTTGAGGACAACATCAACTTAATCGATTTCACTCCCAAAGATACTCATTTAAAATCTATTATGCTCCACGCCACGAACCCAACTTGATACCCATATCATATCCATTAATTTATCTTATTATAACCTCTCTTAACCACAAGAGGACGTCGCTAAAGGGTATAACATTTTCTTTCATAAAAGCTACAACACTCAAAATACCCAAAATACCCAAAAGAGACACATTAGGTCAAGCTTCCACATACTAAAGGGCTTGCAAAAAAGGAAATTTGCATTAAACAAAACATCAAGCAATTAATGAGCCAAATTTCTAGTAAGAAGAACAAAACTCTAATACAAAGGTCAATCTTGACAATAAACTAAGTTCACCAGCTGCAAGAATGTCTCCACAGTTGGGAAAAACAAAAATTGCCTTAAGGGACAATTTAAACCAATGGAAACACAATAACCTTTCTCAAAGAATCCCATCAACTGGAATAGACTACTAATCCAAGAGAAATTCATCAGCCACAACTGGACAAGAGTTGACCAAATTCAAATTCAAGGAAGAGAACAACTCTTCTAAAGATACTCACTATCAACGTCTATACTAAGATATCCGAGGTAAACACTTCACTATTCCTATACCACAAACTGTGGTGTAACTCGTAAATCCTGTACACAACCACGACCTCGACCTCTCAACATCGATTATCCCCACACAATAATAATCATGTAATCAATTAATGAGCAATCATACTCAATTTATATCAGAATCATCAATACGATATAGCGTAAACGTAAATGCAATGCAAAACCCAATCCCACCTACTGTGCTTAGTGTGTCAAAATTAATAATTCAAGTACCACGGACCTACCGCCCGCTCTGATACCAACTATAACACCCCAACTCTCAATGAGCCTGGAATGCTACTGGAATTAAACTAATCTAGCACAAACAACAAATTTTCGGCAGAGTCTTCTTTGTTTAATCAACTATACCGAGAGTTCAACAATAAATCATGGCATTTAACAAAATTCTCATAATCAAGTTTACTCAATCATTCATGTTAATCAAATGAACAAACCAAGACTGGCAATCTCATTATTACAAATAGACAGATACTCAAACCAAAACCATCTATGGGTGATAATCAAACAGTTTATTTATTTCTAAATTGAAGCTAAGTGGCAAACGCCTTAAGAGTGTGAGGTAGTGAGTGCATCCAACAACTACTCCCTCCCATGCATGTCGTTCCTGCCATTGGTACCTAAAACACATTAAAGCAAGAGTGAGCCCAAAGACTCAGCAAGTATCAACAAGGCTATAAACAAGAACACAAACATAGCATCGATAATCCACAATAACATCACACTAAACATAGCCTTTTAACTTATGACATGCGACCAATGCAATGCTCATTTGAACTTTATCTCTTTTCACATTTTACCGGTAATGCGGGGTATACAACCGTCGCTGTATACCCTTGCCTGTGCCCTCTGGCACAGGGACCAAGAGCCTATACACCACATGTGTAGGGACCTTTGCCCATCATCTTAATGATGGGGACCTCTTTGCTCATAGCCCACATTCCACGAATGTGGGGACCTCAAGCCCGTCATTGCATGACGGGGACCTCAACGATAAAAACTTGGTTACCACATAACCAAGACTCAACATGATCAACATGCATATGCACCATGACAACATCTTTCATATGCAGGAATTCAACGTATTCACATTAACATGTAAGCATTAACAACATGTGAAAGAATCTTTAACCATAACTAGCAGTCATCAAAATAAACGGTAACTCATCTCATAAACAGGTATGCATGGCAATACGATCAAGACACATCACAATCACATTATGCAAACATAAATGTGTTATAGCCCGAATACTTGCCTCAACCGTGCGAGAGCGGTGGACGCAAAGAGGGTGCTGCCCCTGGAACCACGCTCCCACCTGAATATAAAGATACCCCAATCTAAGACCAACATACTAAATCAAGAGCATAAGAACAACACAATTGAACTTGCTAAACCCCCAAGTGTTTCCCAACTTCCAATTTCTAGCGATCGATTTGGCGCACACTGTGGACAGTCAACTTCTAAAATCCAGAACTTTTTGATCCGAGATCCAAATGACGCGTTCTTAGACTTTCTGGAAAGCTTATCAAATTCCTCACCTAAACCTATTTGGTGAGTTTTCTAGATTTGGCCATCTTCTACCCTTACCAAATTGATTAACAGAACAGCTAATTCCCGTTATGGGTTCTGGACAGCAACATTAAAATCATCGTATCTTTCAGTAAAGTTATCCAAATTTTGTGATATTTAGCTTTCTAGAAAGCTAATCAAAATATCTACAATTAACTAGTAGATAACATTTCCAAAATTCGCCATTAAGGTACCGAATAAATCGCATAACAGAACATCGGATCAATGCAGATCTCATCGCTCGATTTCTCCCGACTAGAAACACGCTAATATTTTTCCTTTCTGTTCCAACAAAACATGTTAACTCCTCACTCTCCTTTATTAACTTGATTAAACGCATATATAGGAAAACATGCAGACTAACTAGCTAGTGTATTCTCACTTTACTATTCAAGTGCATGCATGTATACCATGCAACATTGCCACCACTAATTAACCACTATGCTACAGATGCATGCATACAAATAAATCTTGCACTACTAGTTCATCTCTCTCCCGTACTAGCCCAATTAATGAAAAGTGCATGCGTATTAGTAGTATTCATCCCTCTCCTTTGAAACAACAATGACTTTCATGCATACACTGCAAGTGGACAAAACTAATTAACAACTAATGTTGCCCTTACCAAACGCGAGTAACATCAATCGTAGCACTATTAGCAAAGGCTTGCACGCGCTGCAACCTGATCGGCTTGGAGTTAATGCATGCGCATGCAGATGGCGCTGGCACCAAACGGCAACACGGCAACACAGGCGTTGGCCGGGCGACGCTCCCACGCGTTGGAGCGGGCGCACACACGGCAGGGCTTCACGCGTGGCAAAGATCGAGTGGCGGCAAGGATCGAGTGGCGGCTGGCTATGCGTGGTAGGAGATTAGCCGACGCGGGCAGCAGGTGGCTAGGTGCGAGCGGCAGGACATGCGCATGCTGCAGGAAAGAAAAACGGCACCGACGATAGGGAGACGGCGGCGCACGGTGGGAAAAAAAGAAAGAACTGTTAGGGTTTTTAGAATCCACTTTTTCTACAATTTTTTAATCTCGGTATGAACCAACGCTTCTCTAAAACTCTAAAATATTCTGTTTTTACGTATCCCCTTTTTCTAATTATGCATAGACCCTCAAGGATTATTTTCGGGATATTACACGTTGGATAAAAAATAAATTTGAGGTAAAAAAAATCGTGTGCATGGACCAAAAAAAATGCGTTAGCTACTGTCCATCCAAATTTGCATGTGAGAGTAAAAAAAAATTCGTGTGCATGAAAAAAAAATGCGTTTGTTGTAGTCTGCATATCCATAAACTCAAACATATGAGGTCACCAACAGAAACTAACAAAAGTCCATAACAGAAACTAACATTCGTCTCCGATAGAAATGAGAGGTCATATTATCTTTGCTAACTCATTTTCATACCATACCAAGTCACCAAGAAGTAGCTATGCCAGTAGCAAGCTCATCCCGAAATGTATCCATAGACCGATCATTCGATTGTGATGATGACCCATCCAAAGCATCTTGAGAAATTGTATATTTTCGGTATCTAGAAGGAATGGTAGGCACATAGTTAGAATCTCGGTCGCACCTACGAAAATACCAATCCCCGCTACCATGCTCACATATGAAGTTGTGGAGGGCCATAGTAGCCGCAACAATCATCTTTTGCTTGGTCATTGGATAGCTTGGCATCTTGAGTAGAATTGGCCACTTCATTTTCCATACACCAAATGTTCGCTCAACTATGTTACGCACAGAGGAGTGTACCCTGTTGAACTTTTCCTTAGCAGTAGTTGGTTCGACACCTCTGTGGAACTCAGGAACGTGATACCTTTCGCCCTTGTATGGGGCTAGGTACCCTGGTCGATTAGGATAGCCGGCATCAACAAGGTAATATTTGCCTGAATCAAAAGTAATATAAAAGTTAATGACAGTACATGTTTTAGGAAGAAGTAATTTATCCAAGAGCAAAGATAGTTACCCAATGGAGGATGTGGGAAGACACCTCGGTCTACTCTCAATGCATGATATAGTACACTTGTGTCATGCATAGCCCCTGGTTGACCAATGGATGCATAAGTGAAACGCATATTAAAGTCCACAACTGCCAACACATTCTGAGAGGGATTTCCGGATCTTCCAATGTATCTCACTTGTTGTTCTAGTGGAAGAGTTGCACGTATATGAGTCCCATCAAGAGCACCTATGCAATCCTTAAGATGTGGCCAAGCCCTTCGATAATCTCTAATCCTACTATGGATGGTGGAGAAGTTTGGATCCTTTAGTTTCACATAATCTATAGACATTGCAACCACACATTCTAGTACTTCTTGAAACTTCCTACTAATGGTCTCACCCGAGTGCTTGAACCGGTTCTGTGTTTTTCTATTCGATTCACCTCCACCGCATACCCATAAGAAGATTGCAAGTGCCTCTAGTGTACTCATATTCTTGGTAGGTTTGAGTTCATACGTACTCACCAACAAGTCATATAGGTCAAAAAAGATTGTTTGGTTCATACGAAGCATCCGATGAGTCTCTCCCGGAGTAGCCAATGCTTCCTTCAACCAACCCATCCCACTGAGGCGTGAAGTCCGCATTTCAGCCTTGTCCATGTAGGTCGAATAGTACTCCGCAACAATGGATGCCCCGGCTAGAGAAATGACATCCATGGCATGCTTTGCTCGCATGATCTTCTCTCTAGTTTTGTTCTCTTCATCGCTATCACTTTCGCAAGACGACATCTGTACATTTCATCACCATCGTGAGAAGCAAGCATAAAAAGACAATACGACAACATAAGAAGGTAACATAAGAAGCAAGCTAATACGACAACATAAGAAGGTAACATAAGAAGCAAGCTAACATAAAGTTCATACAATATCCCAACATAGGGTTATCAGTATTACATAGATAGATCATGGTTCGCGAATGAGCTAATACGACAACATAAGAAGGAAGCTAACATAAAAAAGCAAACAAACATAACGTTCATACAATATTGCAACATGTCATAATCAATTCTCATACTCCTTCTTGTACTTCCTCTTAAGCCACTCAAAACGAGCTTGTGGAGTGCCCAAGGTTTTGAACATCTGTCTTGTAGAACTTGAGCTGTGCTTGACTTAGGCTTTTTGCCCGTCCCAATAGATGCAGGAGCTACTCGCTTGCCTTTGCCATTAGAGGAGGCTCCTCGTCAAGCTCGGGCCTCATCCATCTCCTCAATGTCATTCTCAGCATCAAGGTTGTCAGATTGAGTATTCCCAATTTGTGTTTGAGGCAAGATACCCATTGCCGGAGACCAATGATCAGCACCATCATTGGTGATATCTTCAAACATCTGCCTTAGAAGGCCTTCATTTTGAAGACCTTTTTATAAACTTTATTGCCCAGAATTTCTGTGAAAAAATAGGACACCGATTAGGATAAATAAAAGTACATCTTTGCTTGCCCAAAGTGAAATAAATGAAACAACACTTACTATGTTAACTGTCTTCCACCATGGAAGGGGTTGAGAAATTGTGCCTTTCTCATTGTCCCAGCCAGAACTGGTCTCCCTTGTGGTGAGTTTTTTTCCAAATGGGGAGCTGCGGACCAACAAAACAAAATACCCATTGAAGTTAGAGGTATTTACCCGCAAATTACCACTGATATACCCCAAGCCGTAGCCCCAATCCCCCAAACCTTCGCAGCCCTAACCCGCTTCGTTCGCCGCCCTAGCCCTTCGCTCCCTCTCCCGTTTGCCGCCCCCCCGCTTCACCGCCTGACCCCTCCGCGTCCCTCTCCCGTTCGCCGCCCCAAGCCGCTCCGCCTCCCTCTCCCCTCCGCCTCCCTCTCACCTTCGCCGGCCCCAGCCCCGCCGCCTCCCTATCCCGTTCGGCGCCCCCAACCCCTCTGCCTTCCTCTCCCGTTCGCCGCCCCTAGTCCCGTCGTCGCCCCTAGGCCCTCCGCCTCCTCTCTCTCTTCGCTCCTCTCCCTTCGCCTGGCTGAGCCTTCGCCTCCTCGCCTTCGCCGCCCCAACCCTTTGCCTCTCTCAACCTGTTCGCGGCCGACCTCTCGGCTCTTCCTCCTCGGCTCCTCCTCCCCCCGCCTCGGCATCGTCCTCCCCACCCTCCGCATCTTCCTCGCAACGGTGGTCCACCCTCAGCATCTTCAAGGTAAGCCCTGTGATGTCCACCCTCGGTTGTGATTGTTGTGATGTCTGTGAAACAGCGGTCCACCCTCAGCAAATTAATGCTGGAGCCTTCACAGAGTCTGCCGAACTGATGCATCAGTGTGTGACACTTTTGATCCTTCACCGAGATGTTTTTGTGTGACAATTTTGAGCTGGATGAGGGTGAGGGACCATGAGAGGGAGCTGATCATTGTATTCAATCAATCCTCAGTGAAGGAAATGCATGCTAACCGAGTTGTTTGTTTGTACATTAGTGTTTGTTGATCATTGTATATCAATCTGTGGCTCATCCATACCATGATTTAACATGGCATCTACTGAATTAATGGTTCATGAATGATGAAATCACTACCATGGTGGTGCGGGGAGGATGTAGTTCTTGAGGCGTGAATTTAAATCAATTAATCCTTGTGCTTTGTGGAAAACTCTTGGGTGACCTCTATTTGTGATCACTGTCTAGATACTAATTGTGCCATTAGTCATTCTGGATGTAGTGCTGTATATACTTGCCAACAGTTTTGGTCCATAATCCTGACAGGCCGGGCAAAGTCCCCATTTTAAGCATGCATGCGGGCTGAATCATCAGAAGCGACCATTTAATTTGTTTGCTCGATGGGTATGTGTGGTTTTGAAAGGAAGCCTTGGAGGTGAGGCATGCATGGGCCAACTATGCTGCAAGAGTACAGCTCCGAATGTATGATTGTGTTACCAACTTATTAGGGTGGTGTTGTGTGTAGCAAGTGGAGACCATTATTGTGGTACCTGTTAGTAGCTCATTTTGTAGTACCTGTGCAATGATGAGGGATGCCTTTACTATAATTTGAGGGGACACAGTTTTGCAGCGTGTCGTTGTTTATGATTTGGTTTTGGTTGTTTAGGTGTACTTTGAGATGATTATTGAGGAGTGAGGACTTAGGAGATACACTGAATTTCTGTCATGAACAGAATGTGCAATGCCACTAAATTTCTGTCATTGCACTAGCCTTTTTTATAGCTTTTGATGTAGTGGACATGGCATAGAGATGACTGGGAAAGCACAGGGAACTCTTCTTTTATAGTGTTGGCAGAACTATCTCGAGGTTTATAGCTAGAGACAAATACTATCTCGAGGTTTATAACTAGAGACAAATACTATATGAGGTTTATAGCTAGAGACAAGTGTGCGATTGTTGGCACGTACATGTTTCTTGAAATATTATACTTATAGCCATGTCCGAGTATTCATCTTCATGGTTATTCTTATGCCCCATTTACATTTTTAGTGAATTAATGGTTCGATCTGGGATGCCACATTTACACTTATTGTGATGTGGTTAGTTTAAATTGATGTATGTATGAATGTTACAATATGCAGATGGCAAGTTCTGCTGAGTGGAATGATGAACATCTTAAGGTAGTGTGTGAGTTATTTGCCGAACAAGTTAGGATTGGGAACCGTGAAACACACACTTGAACACCAGTAGATATGCCGAGGTAGCTAAGGGTTTAAAGATATAACGGGCCTCAGTACTCTAAGACACAATTCAAGAATAAATGGGATAAGTTGAAGTCCGAGTACGCCATTTGGAAAAAACTCACCACAAGGGAGACCGGTTCTGGCTGGGACAATGAGAAAGGCACAATTTCTCAACCCCTTCCATGGTGGAAGAAAGTTAACATAGTAAGTGTTGTTTCATTTATTTCACTTTGGGCAGCGAGATGTACTTTTATTTATCCTAATCGGTGTCCTATTTTTCACGAAAATTCTGGGGCAATAAAGTTTCACAAAAAAGGTCTTCAAAATGAAGGCCTTCTAAGGCAGATGTTTGAAGATATCACCAATGATGGTGCTGATCATTGGTCTCCGGCAATGGGTATCTTGCCTCAAACACAAATTGGGAATACTCAATCTGTCAACCTTGATGCTGAGAATGACATTGAGGAGATGGATGAGACTGAGCTTGACGAGGAGCCTCCCTCCAATGGCAAAGGTAAGCGAGTAGCTCCTGCATCTATTGGGACGGGCAAAAAGCCTAAGTCAAGCACAGCTCAAGTTCTACAAGACAGATGTTCAAAACCTTGGGCACTCCACAAGCTCGTTTTGAGTGGCTTAAGAGGAAGTACAAGAAGGAGTATGGGAATTGATTATGGCATGTTGCAATATTGTATGAACGTTATGTTTGTTTGCTTTTTTATGTTAGCTTCCTTCTTATGTTGTCGTATTAGCTCATTCGCGAACCATGATCTATCTATGTAATACTGATAACCCTATGTTGGGATATTGTATGAACTTTATGTTAGCTTGCTTCTTATGTTACCTTCTTATGTTGTCGTATTAGCTTGCTTCTTATGTTACCTTCTTATGTTGTCGTATTAGCTTGCTTCTTATGTTACCTTCTTATGTTGTCGTATTGTCTTTTTATGCTTGCTCCTCACGATGGTGATGAAATGTACAGATGTCGTCTTGCGAAAGTGATAGCGATGAAGAGAACAAAACTAGAGAGAAGATCATGCGAGCAAAGCATGCCATGGATGTCATTTCTCTAGCCGGGGCATCCATTGTTGCGGAGTACTATTCAACCTACATGGACAAGGCTGAAACGCGGACTTCACGCCTCAGTGGGATGGGTTGGTTGAAGGAAACATTGGCTACTCCGGGAGAGACTCATCGGATGCTTCGTATGAACCAAACAATCTTTTTTGACCTATATGACTTGTTGGTGAGTACGTATGAACTCAAACCTACCAAGAATATGAGTACACTAGAGGCACTTGCAATCTTCTTATGGGTATGCGGTGGAGGTGAATCGAATAGAAAGACACAGAACCGGTTCAAGCACTCGGGTGAGACCATTAGTAGGAAGTTTCAAGAAGTACTAGAATGTGTGGTTGCAATGTCTGTAGATTATGTGAAACCAAAGGATCCAAACTTCTCCACCATCCATAGTAGGATTAGAGATGATCGAAGGGCTTGGCCACATCTTAAGGATTGCATAGGTGCTCTTGATGGGACTCATATACGTGCAACTCTTTCACTAGAACAACAAGTGAGATACATTGGAAGATCCGGAAATCCCTCTCAGAATGTGTTGGCAGTTGTGGACTTTGATATGCGTTTCACTTATGCATCCATTGAGAGTACCAGGGGCTATGCATGACACAAGTGTACTATATCATGCATTGAGAGTAGACCGAGGTGTCTTCCCACATCCTCCATTGGGTAACTATCTTTGCTCTTGGATAAATTACTTCTTCCTAAAACATGTACTGTCATTAACTTTTATATTACTTTTGATTCAGGCAAATATTACCTTGTTGATGCCGGCTATCCTAATCGACCAGGGTACCTAGCCCCATACAAGGGCGAAAGGTATCACGTTCCTGAGTTCCACAGAGGTGTCGAACCAACTACTGCTAAAGAAAAGTTCAATAGGGTACACTCCTCTGTGCGTAACATAGTTGAGCGAACATTTGGTGTATGGAAAATGAAGTGGCCAATTCTACTCAAGATGTCAAGCTATCCAATGACCAAGCAAAAGATGATTGTTGCGGCTACTATGGCCCTCCACAACTTCATACGTGAGCATGGTAGCGGGGATTGGCATTTTCGAGGTGCGGCCGAGATTCTAACTATGTGCCTACCATTCCTTCTAGATCACCGAAATATGCAATTTCTCAAGATGCTTTGGATGGGTCAACATCACAATCGAATGATCGGTCTATGGATACATTTCGGGATGAGCTTGCTCTTGGCATAGCTACTTCTTGGTGACTTGGTATGGTATGAAAATGAGTTAGCAAAGATAATATGACCTCTCATTTAATTTCTATCGGAGGCGTATGTTAGTTTCTATTATGGACTTTTGTTAGTTTCTGTTGGTGACTTCATATGTTTGAGTTTATGGATATGCAGACTACAACAAACACATTTTTTTCATGCA
The DNA here is from genome assembly GCA_036346255.1 of Ampelocalamus luodianensis. Taxonomy (NCBI): domain Eukaryota; kingdom Viridiplantae; phylum Streptophyta; class Magnoliopsida; order Poales; family Poaceae; genus Ampelocalamus; species Ampelocalamus luodianensis. The sequence continues at coordinate 19,217,024 of CM070627.1, read as the reverse complement.
CACGAATTTTTTTACTCTCATGCAAATTTGGATGGACAAGAGCTAACACATTTTTTGGTCCATGCACACGATTTTTACCTCAAATTTATTTTTATCCAACGGCTTTGCAAATCTGATAATACAGTTAATCTTGGTGTTAGTCACCCAAATACCAAGTAAACGATAAAAATCCGAGAAATATACAAGTCACAAAACAAAGGTTACTCTCGTCTTTTTACATGGATCATTCTGATTCATGGAGTGGGAGCTGGCTTCCTAACCAAACACCTCCTCAGACTACTCCAACTTCTCAGGGGAGTGGATCCAAAAGTGAAGCTGGAGTTGGAGTTGCTAAAACTTGGAGCGGAGCTATACCAAACAGGGCCTTACACTACAGGCTGCTCTGCTCCCGGTTGCTCCAACTCTAAAAACTTTATGGAGCAACCCCGTTTGGCACAGCTCCAACTACTCCAACTACAAAGCTAGGAGTTAGAGCTGTACCAAACAGGGCCTAAGGCAAGCAACACGGCTGCCAACGGCGACAGAATTCTGGACAACAGTTCTCCCAAAATCATAACATTTACATCCCTCATCCAAAATCAGTGTCCTTGCACACTATGAAAATCTTAAACGATAACCTGCAATATTCATACCATGAAAAAGTTATGAAACAGAACATAAATACCCCAAAACTCCCTCGCAAGGCTCGGCAGCTTAGCGCGGTGCTCGGCAACAGTTGCTAGGGCATGACATTACGTGGCAGCTGGGCTTGGGGAAGCACCCCTGCCCTCTTCTTATATGCGGCACATGGGGCACGCACGCCGAGGCCAACTTGGACTCATCCGCCCGCCCACTCTTTCCCTTCTCTCTTCTTTCTTTCCTTTTCCCTTTATTTCTTTCTAATTTCTTTAACAAACGAGGTTTAATCGCCTGATCAGTCATATTTATAATAAGGAATTTTCTCTAAGGAACAGAGGTCGAACAACAAAATATTATTAATTTTCTTACAACGAATACGTATGCATCATGAAGATGCATATCCCACGGATGAGATCGCAGGGGTATATCACGTAGTAATAATGCGATTACTTAGCATTTTTTTTTTGAATGTCCGGGTTTTAACCCCATCCGGCCCACATTAAAGAAGAAAGCACCCTAACTCTGAAGGCGTCCACGGGAGCAGCGTAAACTCTCCAGTGCCACTGTACCCCTGTACAATCCTTCCTCAATCGAGCCCACCAGCCTCAAACTAACCCTCTAACCCCAACCCCACACACACACCGGGTGAGACACCCTTGCTGAAACCAAGTTTCGAACCCGGGTGGGTTGGCTTGGGCAACGCCAAGCAACCAGGTGAGCTAAGCCCACCTCCTCGATTACTTAGCATTGGTTAGCATGTATCTGATTTCTTTCTTTACATTGATGCACGGAATTTGTAAAGCACATATTTGTTTTCCAAAAAATATATCAGGGCATAATCTGAGTTCATGTTGTATTATAACAAATTCCATTGAACTACATTGTTTCAGACTTGTAAAATCTACAGTGTACAAGCTAGAATGTGGAATCTTCCCCATCCTTGCTTAACTTTTATAATACGAATTTTGCTAGGTATTTGTGAATAATGTTATGTCTGGTCAAGAACGAAAAAAACAATAGAGGATAAGTACTCACCTTAGTTTAGAGTTCTACAGCATGGGAGGAACCTCTGTGTAAGCTCTTTGATGGATCCTTCTTTGGCCACCTCCACATGTCGATTTGGAATGGAAGAGACATATTCCCAGTATTCCCCTCCTCTTCTGCACCGTCTCTCCAGCTCGGGGCAGCCACTGACAGATAGTCTTCTCAGGTTTGTAAGCCGTCCCAAAAGACCCTCCGGTAGTGTGTCTATCCCTGGGCACGAACAAATCTCCAATTCTTTAAGAGCGCCAAGGCCATCCATTCCATCAGGCAGCACTGCTAATCCGTCACAGTGAGACAGAGAGAGCATCATTAACATGGGAAGATTTCTAAGGTTAGAGGGTAGCGCAACCAAACTATTGCAGCTCTTAATACATAAGTTCTCAAGAGATGTTGACAACTGTGGAATCATAACTAATCTAGGGCAATCTTCTATCTTTAACTCTTCCAGTTTTAATGGCAACATGACTTCCTCAGATGAGCCTGCCAGGTTCTTGCAATGTGCAATCTCTAGAGATCGGAGGCGATTCATACCTCCGAGCTCATCCTCTGGCCAAGCGACAAGACCATCACATTCATTGATCTCCAATTCTTCTACAAAGACAAAGTACTCCCAAAACCCAAGGGGCCTTTCTGAAAACTTGGGTGTAAAAAAGCAATCACAACTCTTTAGGTCTAATTGTCGAAGCGATTCCATAGGGATTCTGCTTTGTTGCTCCTCGGGAGGCATCAAGTTTGTCAAGTTCCCAAGACTTAGTGACGAAAGAGATGGCCAAGAGCTAAATGGTACAATTTGCATGGTCGTAGATTCAGAGTTGCTTCCCTCATAAATAAGTGTAGACATCGTTGTTAGATGTGAAAGTGAGTTTATTGCGATACTGCAACATGGGAATATGTTCAGACCATCGAGAACAGGAATCTTCGGAACACTCACAAGCTTTGGGCAATTATCGATTCTTAGCCGGCAAAGCTTAGGGAACATTATTGAGGAAATTGATTCATTCTTTTTGTTTCTGGCCCAACTCTCAAAGTTTGGTAGATCCATTAAAAACATACGTTCTAGCTTTGGAAAAACCTTCAAAGAACCGTTGTGTCCTTCAACTTCCAGGTCGATGCAACTGCATAGGGTGGTCAAGCTATCCATGTAGCTCAAATGCAAAAGCTGGAGGGACGGCAACAACCATAGCACGGGTACATCGTTACATCTTGAGCAATGGTCTATAGAAAGCTCTTTTAGACACTGAAACATATTTAAGTCTTCCATCCACGATGAGAATTTAATGCCATTATATCCATGTACCCCCAACTTTCTGAGCCTGCTATGTGGTCGAAGGGACTCTAACACTTCCTCATTGTTGTCCCTGTTGTTCCCAACCACATTTTGAGGTCTATCGTGTTCATGACGTCCCCAAGCCAGTGCCAGAACAACTATGTTTTGTTTCACATGAAGGTTGGCTTTTTTCGCATTTGAACCACTTCTTACGTTTATCAAATTGAATAGCCCCAACCGGCCACTGAGACAATGCAGATTTTCAAGCTCTTCAATTCTGCAACCATCTTTATTGTCCACAAAAAATGTGGTCAATGTCCGGAGGTTTTTCAGTTGACCAATATTGGGTGGTGTGCATTCCAAACTATGACACCGAACTAGATAAAGATGCCTAAGCTTGCTCATAGATCCCAAACTTTCTGGTAAATGTATAAGCTTCCTACAATCATTGAGTCTTAGTGACTGCAAATTATACATCACACATATTGAATTTGGTAGTATCACAATGTCAGACCCAGAAAAGTCCAAGTATTGTAAGTGTCTTGGATTTATAAGATTTCTGTGGAGAACTGAAACATCAGCACAATGCAACACTCGTATTGAGTCGAATTTCAAGTTTTTCATATTCTTTGACCGTGACAATGATAACAAAGTGCGAAGAGATGGCACTTCTTCAAATATGAAATTCTCTTCATCCACAACCACATTGGACATCAGATGACGGACATATTTTGTTGATGAATTCGATGAAGTTAACTCTTGTGTAGTGGCACATTCATCTGTCACAATCTTTGCTAGATCATGCATTAGATCATGCATTTTGCATACAATTGATTTGGTTGATGTGTACATGTAAGATTCCCATCTGTGTCGAACATCCTGAAAAAAGGATCTCCAAACTAGCTCATTGAAGATTAGTTCACCCTTATGTTCCAAATCCACTGCACCGTCTTCTTCAATGAAATCGTTTGCCATCCACATTTCGATCAGCATGTCCTTCTCCATCTCATAGTCTTCAGGGAAAATAGCACAGAACGCAAAGCATTGCTTCATTTCAGAGGATAAGTGTTCGTAGCTCAATTTTAATACTTCTATTACTCCGTCTGTGCCTGTAACATCTTTCAAGCCCTTGCTTTCTGCAATAATGCTCCACTCGTGGACCTGGTGCTTTGTGCACATTAAGGCCCCCATTACCTTCAAGGCAAGAGGCAGGCCCCCGCATCTCTCGACGATTTGCTTGCCGATGCTGACCAGTTCTGGTTGCTCCATTCTTTTGCTAAATGCTTTCCTCCGGAATAGCTCCCATGAATCATCTTCACTTAGACAAGCTAAATCTTGAGTTGGAAGTGTGCCCATTAGGGATGCTACCCTCTGGCTCCGAGTTGTGACAACTACAATGCTCCCCGAACCACCAACAGAGTACAGCAGTGGCCTTAGCTCCGCCCACTTCTGCTCATCTTCGTTCCACACATCGTCGAGAATTAGCATATACCTCTTCCGGCCAATCTCATCTTGTAGACAGCCACGCAATAGCTCTATCCTGTCTGGCAGTTCACATTTCTTCTTGGTGGCTTGCTCAATTATGGATCTCACAAGGTCATTGACATTGAACTTGTCTGACACACAATGCCACCACATCGACTCAAAGTGTTTCTGGATCCTACCTTCGTTATACAACATCTTCGCGAGAGTTGTCTTGCCCAATCCACCTATTCCGACGATAGGCAGTACCTCTGTGTTCATCTTATGGCTCTGATCTAAAAGTAACTTCACCACCACCTCCTTGTCAGCATTTCTCCCATAGATGTCATCCATTGGGTCATCAAGTCCAGAGTGCGTTTGGGGATGAACAATCGGCGCTGCCACCGCGTGTGCCACGAGACCGAACTCGTTCATCTCCTTCACCAGTGAGCGGATCCTCTCGAGCACGGCCTTCAACTTGTAGCTCATCGTCATCTTAAACAGAAATGGGTTGTGGACAGTGAAGTAGCTCGGTACCTTGGGTGGCATGAAGCCAGGGGCTCGCTGGGCCTCGCGGCGCAGGGCCTCGTACCGGAAGTTGTCGAGGACGTCGTCGGCATCGTAGGCGGCCGCCCTGAGGTCCTTCATCCACCGGTTGATGGCGGGGTTGGACGCGCTCTTGCTCTCAGCGTCCGCCATGATGGACTGGACGGCGAGCAGCTGGCGCTCCAGCCTGTCACGGTCGTCGTCCACGCCCCACATGCCGCGGGTGACGCTCCGGATGAGGCCGTCCGACGCTTTGCAGGCCACGCTGCACACCAAGGGAAGAAGCAGCGATTCCGCCATGGCAGATCTTTGCTTGATCCAGGTGCAAAAATGTGAGAAGATATTAATTGGCGAGCAAACAACAAGGTAGTGTAGGTGTGCCGATCACCTGTGGCCGTAAACATCCACAGTCATTCTACTTCGCCATTCGACGACGAAGTTGATAAGGATTAAGGAGTAAGTGGTTTCTAGTTTTTAGAATTTTTAGGCTTCGGTGGATAATTTTTAGAAGTGGATAAAGACGAGAGCGGCAGCCAATAGCACCCCTTCAGTGGGTTCACATGGAAACCGCTGACTAGTAGTGATGGTTGTGCTACATAAGCTGAAATAAGTAACAAACGTATTTAAGTACTAAAATTGGTACACACTTATCAACAACACATCCATCCGTACGGGCTACGCAATACTCCCTCCGGTTTTTAATATACGAGGTTTCTGACCAGATTAGTGACATTTCCGTGTATACTCGTATAAATATCTACACCATTTAGACCGGGCTATTCGTGTAAAATAACTTATTCTACACATGGGCTGCAATATGTGCTACCCGGCGCGCCAGCCCACGCTTTCGCGTGTGTTACCGTTGTTGCTACCTGATGTGACGTCTCATGCTGGGGGAGATCGTGGGTTCTTGGACCGAGATACAAAAGTCTGCTGTGACATAATGAGGTATCAGAATAGGTATGACCTCACATGGTGGAGGGTCGTGGGATCGTTGCCCGAGGAAAAAAATTCGTTTATATGTGATCCGGTAGCAAAAGGGAACACACTTACTTTGCTCGGCTTTGCGGTTACTGTCAAGCGTATGCGGATCGTGGAACCTGGCCTGAATAAAAAAGCAGTTCCACATGTGATAGTATAACAGTAAAAATGATATTATAATTACTGTCAAAGACGCTACCTATTACTGTCGATGTGCGTTACGCGTGGGGGCACACGAGGGTTCCTAGCCCATAGCCATTCTTATTTGGTCGCCTAGACGAGCTTTGCGGTGGGCAAACTATAGATATACAATTATGTAGCTGAGCGCATAATAGATGTTCTACACTCTAGTCAGCCCACCGTGATAGCACGGGCGCACGCTCCTAATGACCCGCGCGGCCCATACGATCCCTTTGCGCCCACGTGCGCGATACGACAGAACATAGCGGTAAAGTCTAAAGCGGCGTCTAGTAAACTATTGGCGTCTAGTAAACTATCAAGTAGAGTAAGATCAGCCCCTGATTGACAGTAAATTGTAATGTTTATATGGAAGTAAATGTGAAAATCGTTTGTGTTGTCACGCATCACATAATGTTTCATTTTCTCACTATTTTTTTTATTGGACTGCCCGCGGGGTGTAACACTCACGTTGTAGTTTTTTTTGTGTGCACGGATCCCATGATCCACGATGGCGAAAGAACAAGTAACGGACTGAGCGCACTAGAGCAAAAGGTGTTGCGAAATCATAAATAAGCTCTACCAAGGATTGCGACTCATTTGGCACTGACTTTCTCCCTCCCTTTTTCGTAACAACAAAAGAAGTAGGACCAAACCGAGAGTGAGCAGCATAGACAAGGATGGATTTGTGAATGGGATTACATGTTTGCGCTAGTTTTTGTTGTTTTTGATGTGGAAACGGTCTTTCTCTACCCTTGGGCAATGAGTTTCGACGTATTTCTTTTTATAAAGCTTGATTTTGCGTTTCACTAACAATGACAGAAGGGTGCGGCGCCCCCGAGCTTGCCCCCTTCCTAGAAGGATGACCGAGCTAGAGGTACGGTTTTTTCAACGAAAAACAAGAACACTCTTTCATGAACTTCCATGACACTTTAGAATTCTGAATTAATATTAGCCCTGTTACGACCGCAATGCTGTTCTTGAAGGACCTTACCATAGAGCCAAAAAAGGGCCACAAGTTAGGGTGAGAGCTGTTGGGGGATGTAGTAGTAAACTCCAACGAGTAGTCTAGTAAAATCGGTTGGACAGTAAATGCAACAACGATTATTGCAGTAATTTGATATGTACACGGAAGTAAATACTATACGCAACTTTACTGCCAAGTAACTATCAGTCGTTTCGAATTTTGGTATGTGCAGGGAAGTTGCATATATTACGTGCGTGGGGCCGCATTGTCTGGTATTGTTTTTGTGTGAATACTATATAATTTTTTCTGATTTTTTTTCATGACGATTTGTATCATATTTTTAGAAAGCAATGCAGGGGAGTAGCACCAGATTTGTGCTCCTAAGGATCTATTGATCAATCATGTATTCGATCATAACTCTAGCGATTAATATCTGTCTGTTGCAACGAGGTAAACAAAGCTCACGCAAGCGTTCACTTCAGTTTCTTGTTTGATAAAATGAAATTAAATCGGAAGAGAAGCAAACAGGGCCAATATGATAATTCTGCCCACCAGAATTTAAGTAGTAGACTTGGCCCCAGTGCCCACCGATTTTAGGAGTATATACACGCATGCGCGTTCAATGGGAAATTGCGTGCTCGCACTCTATGATGCCTTGAATGTCTCCGAAAAACTCTTAACGTCTGTAGAGGACATGTGAGTGATGTGAGTGTGATATGTATTGACTGTGTGCGGCTGCCATGTACTCTCTAAAAATTAAGCATGGTACAAGCACACTGAGTTAATGTTGACACCGAGTACACGCAGTAAAAAATTCTATAAGACTTGGTCCGCAACTTTATCAATGTAGACCAACTCCAGAGCGTGATACGTGTTTTTTCACAAATCTCAAAACGCACAGCCTCATAAATTGCTGATGTGAATTTTCATGAATTAAATACTGAAGGCTAGCATGTCACGCTTTGAGATTCGTGAAAAGACATGTGTCACGCTTTGGAGTTGGTCTATATTGATAAAGTTATGGATCAGATCCTATAGAATTCTTTTCCGTACACGCAGACACAGTAATCATGCAACAAAATCGAGGATCCTAGCTAGCAACTAGCGACCCAAATTGCCCTGTGATCAGCAGAAACAGTGGCAGTAGTGCCACTTGCACTCGCCACCGCGGCAGACCAAGTGCTATTCCTGATCGCCCCATCTGTGGAAGTCCACGCAGCAACGAGGCTCCTTCGATGCTGTAGCGACGAGCACAAGAAAGCATATGCACATATGAGAAACAGGGTCTTATTTAGGAATTTATAATATTTTTTATATTTATTTCTTTTGTCTCTCTTTTTTGTTTTTTATATAACTCTTGTTACATTATTATTAATATATACAGTAGGACCATTTCCTACCATTTCTCTTCAAAAATTGTTCTTTTGAAAACAAACGACAAAATTTTGGAGAATTACAATATCTAAGGAGCTGATTTCAGAAGAGGATACGCATTGTTAAGCAAAATAAACATATGTATGCAATGCGCAAATCCAACAATCGAAAACTTACTTGCAGATGCAACCAGAAAAGCTAGGACAAGAAGAGGAGAAACTACACAAATGCGAGCCATGATCTTATATATGCTACCACCCCATGCACGTCTTTGATTCTCTATTCTATTCCTCTCTGCGTGCTAATATGCCTACCAGGTTCCCATGGCTGTATTTATAACCCGGAATTTTCTCTAAGGAAACAGAGGTCAACAAAATATTATGGATTTTCTTGACATACGTATGCATCATGAAGATGCATATATCATTCCCACGAATGAGATCGCAGGGGTATATCGATCACATAGTAAATCTTAGGTGCACCCACTTTAACATAAATTTGTGCAAAAATCGAGTCATAAATTTTAACCTTTAATAATTATCAATTTTCCCCATGTCTCTAATCATTTTAAAACCTTTTTAAAGAGGATGGGAACAATGGGCTAATGTAGTCATCTTAAGACTCAACCCACAGATCATGGGTTCAAATCGTGGACAACCAGTCTCGACTAGAGACACAGGGTCACACAACTAGGCTATTGTAACATCTCAAATTTTCACATTTGTGCAACAATGAATTTCAAAATATTTATTCAAAGTTTTTGGAGTTTATTTGGTGTTTTGCTTGAAACCAAACTCAAATATGAGTATTTATTCTCCCTCCAATCTCTCTTAGCGAAGACCACCTATCATTGGCCCATTTTTTCCACTCTGACCCATGTTGGCCCAGCCGCTGCCCTGCTTCCTTTGGTCTACGGTGTTTTAGAAACCGAGGGAGGTTTGTGTTGAGGAACCGTCGATGGCGAGTCCAGTCCGAGCGATTACCTCGTAGACAAACTCAAAATCGTAAGAACAATGCAAGAACACAAGAACAGAATAATAAATTAAACACAGAGATGTAGGGGGACTTCTTACTTCTCTTTATTCCTTCATCAAGCGATCGGCCTTTTACAATAACTAGTATCCCCTATTTATAGTCTAGAGACCTTGCTAGAGTTTGGGATGAGGAGCCCACCTTGGACCAAGATTACCGGTCTAGGCCCGGTTTCTTAACACTCCCCCTTGGGCACTCATCCGATATGTTTATGTCTCATCAAAACTCCAAAAAAAAATCTAGTGGGAAAATTTGAAGAAAGAGTACATAAAACATGTTCTGCTGTGTTGCACGAATTGCTTTACCAAAAACCTTAACTGAGAAACTTGAGGAAAACTCGTCAAGGAAAAAAGAGTACAATCCATCCAATTTCATTTAATCTTCTAGATTTATTCATTGGGTACTCGATCTTCAAGATCAAGTTTCAATAATGAGTTCGTAAAGATTCTCCTCCTGAATTTCGCACTTCTATAAATCTCATCATTCCAATTCTATGGATGCATCTTTCAAAGCTAGACACTGGATGTGACTTAGTGAATAAATCTACAAGATTTTCACATGACTTAGTATGCAATACTTTAATTTTGTCCATTTTTTACATTTCATGAGCATAGAAGAACTTGTGGTTGATATGTTTTGTTAGTTGACTCTTCACATAACCCATCTGCACTTGTGCAACACAAGCTTCATTATCTTCATAGATAATAATGGGGGTTTGCGCGGTATTCAATCCACACGACTGATAGATGTGATGAATCATCCACCGAAACCAAACACATTCTCGTGAGCCCTCGTACAGTGGTATTATTTCCGAGTGGTTCGTCAAAATCGATATAAGACTCTGCTTAGATGATTTCCATGAAATTGCAGTTCCACCACATAGAAGTTCATAGCATGTTTGCGATTTGGTTGTATGCGGGTCCTACAGGTACCGAGCATCTGCATCGTCATTCATAGTTAGGTCTTGGTTCTTTCTATAGAACAGACCAAGTTCTTTAATTCCTTGGAGGTATCGGAAGGTGTCCTTCATTCCCTGCCAATGCATTTGGTAGGTTCTGCACTGCTAATAGGTTTACGGTAAACGTAATGTCCGATCTAGTACAGTTTGCTAAATACATGAGTGCTCCTATTGTACTTAAGTATGGGAATTCCGGTCCCAGGACTTCCTCCATCTCTTCTTTAGATCTGTACTGATCTTTGTCTTGCTGCAAAGATCTCTCAACCATAGGCACTTTCGAAAGGTATTATCAGACACAGATTTTACAATCCAGAATCCTCTGTGAAAATATTGTGCTATTCTCTGGACCAGTAGATAGCACTCACAGGTACATCACTAAATCAAATCATACATAGCGTAAAACCATACCATTCATTAATTAACACAACAGAGTTTACATAGACCGCGTCGGGTCGAGTTTTACAATAAGGACCGAACAGGCCAAATTGTTTACATTACAAAAGACAGCGGAAGCAAAAGGGTGAGAGCACATCTCACCACAGGCAAGTGACTGGGGAAACCCGTGTGCGTCCGATATTTCCCAAAAACTCAGATAATATAGGATGCATACAAGCACCGACGGAGTCAGCTGGACTAAGGCGAGACTAGAACAGCTAAAGAGTACAATACGCTTGATCATCTCCTAGGTCTCTAACTTCTGGATCATCGTAGTAGTCGTAATATCTAGGATTTCCTGCTTCTAAGGGTTTTGGGGGGAGAGAGTGAGGATGAGCACAACTTCCGTGCTCACGTGCCAACACACAATGCAATAATATACATACAAGGTTTAACAAAGGTGGCTCTGGTTTTTTATTTGCTAAAGCAATGTTTTCAATTATCATAGTTACAAATTCCTATCACTTAGCATTTTAACCAAATTGCATTTTGACAAAAAGAGTAATTGTGCAATATTTAATAATAGCAGAGGTTCCCTCTATCGGAAACTCTACTTGATGCTTATTTGACTGGGGGCTAACCCCAATATTAACATCACTGAATCTGAAAACTCAGGGAAAATCCAACCCAGGGCTAAGTGAGCCCAACCCAATTTTCATACCATCCACAAAGGTTTTTGAAATAGAACTAACTCAAGTTAAGTTCCCATGTCCGCCTTTGACCACAGGCGCGGCTGTTTAAACAGTTCATTACTCTGTAGAGATTGTACACTTTACCCACAAGAAACGATTAACTCATTGCCCTACATGATTCCTTGGTCATGTAGTCGAGAGGTCGTCACAATGACCTTTCTAAATATCTCTCCCTTCCAATCATCTCACCTATATAGGGTTACGCCCATACGTTCGTGCGGGATGTTCACCTCCGCTGCTGGTATAGTTGGATTGGACTACCGACAGCAGCTAGTAACTTCACCCTTGCCTCGGTGTCCCATTCAAGCCGTATTTACCGTGGGTTTGCACGTTCCCAAACCACCAGTGAGGTGCATTCCAGGTTTGATAAATTTACTAAGTCAAATCGTAATTTTTGCAGACTTGTAGTTGTACTTGTTTTACACGGGAGGTCGTGACAAGATTGTCCTTAGGGTTAACTGGGCGGTTCTTCCACATACCATCCACAAAATAACATTCTTTGGGCTACATTAGCACCCATTGTTATACCATCCACCTCTCCATCCACCCAGATAGTATCAGCATGTTATTAAGGTTTTGAGGAGTAAAACCAAATTATCACATTTATCTCAGTCATGGACCACCAATGACTGCCAAACTATTTTTTTTATGTTTGAAGAGATGATGAGTAGGACATTTTAGTGTCCCGGTACTCAAACAAAACTAGCATGTCGCTTGAGTACAAGCTATAGCTAGTATTACCATATAGTTACTAGGATGACAAGGATTAAGGGATTTAAGTTGTCAAGAATGACATAATAATTAATTAAACATCGATGGGTATTTAAATACCTTAAGCTTTAACATATATTTGATTAAAGAATTAAAGCATGCAATTTACTATTTTAAAATAATATAATTTGCATAAAATGTAGGCTCAATATGATCAAAGTATTGACTCGCCTGGAATATAGGCAAGAGGATCTTGATAATCTTGTGCTCGATCAACTTGGAGGTCGTCCGCGTCTTCAAACCCTAATCAGACGAACACACCGAAAAAAGGCACAGACAAGCAAACACAACAAATACAAATAACAAATGAACTTCAAATTAAACAAGACCTATGCCATTAGCAAGATCTTGAATTTACAGAAATTTAGAAATTTAATTCATAATTTTTGGAGCTATAACGGAGTAGAATGGGACTTCCGAGATGGTCCACAGCATAGTGCTTGAAACGGGTCTACGCGCACAGGGGGGCTGGTCCACCGGAATAGGAAAAAGGGCGGCCCACATGGCAGCCAAAGGGAGGGGGCTCAAGCATATGACGGGTGGGGCCCTCAAGAACTCATCCCTATTCTATTTTGCTCGGTTCACAGACAAATTTGAATTCCGAAGTTGCGAAAAGGTTTGAAACACAAACCCGAACTAGATAGGAGCTAGAAGTTTTGAAATTACTTGATAACTTGAAATACATTTTGAAAACCAAGAATCGAAAGTAATTACTATTCCTATTTTCAAAAACAGGATGTTATAAATCCTACCCACCTTAAACGGAATCTTGACCCCGAGATTCGAGCTACTCCAGGAATAGGAACAGGTAATCCAACTTTAGTTGATCTTCTCGCTCCCAGGTGGCTTCTTTGGCTGAGTGATGGCTACACTGGACCTTGCAAAGGCGGATGACTTGACATCTTGTTCGCTTCTCGGTGATGTCGAGGATTTTGGTCCGATGTTTCAGATAAGTCAAATTTTTCTGAAGGGCAATGGCCTCGACGAAAATCTGCTCTTCAAGTACTCTGAGACTTTTTTTCTATTGCAGCCCGAAGAAAATATGTTGGACACCTATGATAGTTGTCAACTTAAAAAGAACTATCAAATTTGGTCATCCAAAATGCTAGATCCAATTCTCACTATCATTACAATCCACCATTCCAGTATAACATAAAGTCACCTTAATAAGAAATTCAGACATTTAATTAACCTCACCTTCTATTGATACAATAATATAATTCCCAATCTCTCTTAGGCATAGACTTAAATAATCCAATAGACTCACCACTTCCATTGCATGATTCCTTCACTTCATAAATCCACAAAATCTAGTAGCAATAATCGCATCTTCCAATCCGACAACTCTAAGATCATGCTAAACTTCATTCTATCCCTTTTTGGAACGAAATTCTCCAAAGATTATAATCGTGCAATTGCTCCCTCCAAAGTCCTTGACTAAATCATTCACTTAATTCCTCAAGCATATTTATCAATTGCAATCCTCCAGATTCTTTTGATATAATCCAATGCCTTCATTAAAGAGCCTTCCAAACGACTACTTGCAATCCACAATTCAATTCTAATCCGCCGAATTATTTTATCACCATCTATCCAACAATTATTTAGTCCAACTCCAATACCAGCAAGATATCCATCAATAAAAGAATCATACTTTAATATCAAGCAATCCAATAGTTAATAATCATGTAATTTTTTGATCAAAATCCAATCGTAATATATTTCTATAATCTAACATCCAACAATTATATTTCTATAATCTAATCAAAATTCAACTTACTCTTCCAGAATTAATATCATGAATCAATATGATAATCCAATTTCTCCTAATAATCAAATTGGTACTTCAGATTCCTCTATCCTGTATGATCAATCCAAATTTTCCTCCACGATCATTTTCGTTCTCTATAATCTATATGATCCCTAATTTGTTATTCTTTTAAACCATTCATAATCAAGGCTTATCCATCATCATATTCTAGTATTCACAAGAACTTCTTATAGCATCAACAAATCCTAGAATCTTCAATTCCCAAAATCAGTCCTATCAATGATTTCTCCAAAACTATCTAGCTTGGCATCCAAACACGCTAGTTAATCCCAACAAGAATGCCTTCTATGCGACTTACCCAATTAAACAATCTTCAACAATCCTTCACAAGTCTCATAGATGAGAGGAAGAAAGCACGATAGGTGAGAGGAAAAAGCACACTAGATGAGAGAGAGAACGAGGGGGAAAAGACAGAAGTATCCCTGGCGACGGGCACCACTTCCTTGGGTTGCTGCCCTCTCTGGTGTCATCTAAGAAACAAAAGAGGTTGACAACTAGAGGGGATATATGAGGGTTTACTGGCCCTCTAGAGTACAACAGAAGAAAACCAACGAGAAAGAATCAGATACAATAAAAAGTCTAGAGTGGTTGCATTATATTAAGGGGGTTAGGTGTTACATGACTCTTGAGGCATAACATATGGGCCATGCTAAGTCATGACACAGGGTACAAACACAACGTCTACAAAAGAAAGAAAAAGAAAGTGCTTACAACCCAAAAGACTGCCTAGTAAGCACTGCGAGCTATCCTAGACTAGCCTAGCTACTCCTCGAGTGCTGACTACCACAAGCAGTGCAATTACCCAGGGAGCAGGAACGAGAACGGCTCGTGAGCGGGCGGGAACGACTAGGGCTGCGTCCACGACTGGACTCTCCGAGGTTACGGCCTGACGGCGGTAGGCGCACCTTCTTGCATGCTGTGAGCAGGAGAGACGGGGTCCTCTAGGTGAGAAACGTCGGCTTGGCACCAGGTTGCTCGGGGCAACGGCGGGTGCAACCGGAGCTGGGGCAGGGATTGTAGCAGCGGCTCTAAGGCGTGCCAATTCTGCAAGGGCGACATCCCTTTCATGTACTACCGCAGAGTGAGCATCATCACTCCTGATCATGTTGTTGCAGAGGGTGTCGGAGTGGGCGTAGCTGCCAGTGAGAAGTGTCCGAAGCTGTCATATCTCATCCATGGCGGTGCAGATGGTAGCTGTCATCTCCTGTATAAGAAGGACCTGGTGTGTCAGACAGGGATCATCATCTTTGGTATCGAAGACCGCCGGGACACGTTCTTCATTAGGGAGATACGGTAGAAGAAGAACGGTGATCTCAACAGGAGATCCTCGTACATCCAGCACAAGCGAGTGGAGGCGATGCGTGCGGCGTCCTGGATGGCGTCAAGACTGCTGTGCCGGGGTGCCTCGACCTTGTAGAGATGGGCAACAAACTCGCCAACCCTGGCGGAGAGGTACACTAATGAGGACATCCCTAACTTGGATACAACCGTGCCTACACACTGTCGGTACCCGAAAATGCATCTCAGGATCCCTCTATGTATTCTGAACTAGTCCCAGATCAGTAGCTAGCTCACACAGGAAACAATGATGAAATGCCATCCATTTATTTGATTTAACTAAAAAGATCTCAAAGTAACAAATAATAATAATAACTGGACCTTATGGTCAACGTTTGCTTAACTTGCCACGCAGAGCTAAAGAAACAAATAAACTCTTGCAGCAGAACAAAACTCTTCAAATGACCAATCAACATGTCCACAGGCAATCGAGTGGAGAACGCATCCTAATCCGCAAAACCTTCATGGTCCTCCTAGGCGAAGAACTTTTGGGTAGCTTGATATTCTCCCTCCACGACTGATCAAACAGAGGGCATAAATCCATGAGTACTTTAAATGTACTCAGCAAGCCATGGGGAAATGTATGCAAATAGTATTCATGTAGGGCTTGAACAAAGGTTAGCTGTATGGCTCTTTTGCGAAAAACAGTATTTACGTAAATACAATAAATAGATTGAAATGCGTAATTGAAAACAATAATAGGCAATTAAACAATTTCTTTGAAACCACCAATGAACTTCCAATTCACTTCCCAACCAAATGACCGATAAGTGAATCCCTACTCACCAATCGACACAAACCACCAAGTGAATGACCTATTCACCAAACAAACATTATATTCATAAAGTGAACTTCCCATCCACACTCCGACACATTTTTGAAGAAACTCTATCTCCCGTGTGAAATCCCCAGGCACGTCCATAACCGCGGACACGGCTATTCGAATAGTTTTACACTCTGCAGAGGTTGTACAGTTTGACCCACAAGAGATAGATCAACTTATAATGTCCGTTTAACACACTTCCGAGGTGTGCGACTAAGTGATCATCACAAGGCTTTTACAAAGCTCTTTCTTAACCTAGTTCTACCCGCTAAGGTTTCAACACTGAATGTCTTTCCGACCAAACAGCCCCCCCTCTTGCGCCACCGTGAGAATATGTTTCCCATAACTCACACTTCACATGATAGAACCAAAATTAAGACATTGCTAATTAGTCAGCCAGGCCCGTCCCATCAGACATGTGGTTGTACGGTTAAGGCCCAGTTCAATGGCGCACAAGATTAAGTCCTTGACAAGTTACTCAGGCGATCTTTCCACAAACCCACAGCATGTTCAATCCACATCCCCACTATCCACCAACCACTCACCCAAGCGAAAACTATTTTGTTTAACCAAAACCAATGACAAACCCCGTCATCGTACACAAATTTTAACAAGAGTGGCTCACCACCACGATTCCATAAATCATTAAGTCAAAATTAATTATTAAGACACATGTGATGATGAACCCGTCGTATCTAAGCTGAACTAAGCATCAATACGATACCCATGTTGGTGATATAATTATGTCCAACTAAAATTATCCACGCTAGGGTGACAAAGGATTCATGGCATTCAAATAATCAATAGAGACATAATGACAACAGGTAATAACTATACCCAAAACAATTTGTATAAAGATAGCATGCAATTGTATAAAACAATATAGTTTTGAAATCATAGGTTCAATATGATCAAAGGACCACGACTTGCCTGGGAATAAATCCTGTGATTGATCTTGATCTTGGTATGCTACTCCTTGCTCAAAGCTTCCCGAAGTATCAACGTCTACTCGCAAAATAAGAAAATAAACCAAATAAATAAATAACAGAGGCAAATTAAAATCCAAAAATTAAATAAAAATCTCAGATAAATAGTTCTCGGATTTAGATGAATTTAGGAATTTGAATGGACTCAATCGGAGTTCGGATGCAAAAGATATGGGCTTTGGAAGATTGAAACCCTAAAGAAAACCCTAAATTGGGGTTTTTCAGATTATCCCGAATTATTTTCCTACTGGAAATTCCAGAATATGATGCACGCTGATGTCATCAGAGGATTTTCGGCCGAAAAGATTAAAAGAAATCTGGGCTGACAAGTAGGACCCACGAATCAGTGAGAGGGTGCACCGTGTACCAAGTCCACTAGGGCTGGGATCTCGGTTTTGGTGGGTTGAGCCACGCGGGCGCTGACGAGGACGACACGCGATTGACACTGGGGCACAAGGCTGATGTGGCGGATGATTTGGCAATGAGATGGCTACCACGGTGGCTGGTGATGATAGCGTTGCCAGCGAGGGCTTCTGGACCGGCCGACAACGGTGAGCGACGGCGCGGGGTTGACAGCGGACACGCGCACTGCACAGAGGATGATATTGCGCACACAGGGGTACCAGAATTGGCTCGGAAGAACGACGGTGATCACCGGAGTTTGCGATGGAGCGGAGGACGAAGTCGGCTATTGTCGGGTACGACCACCAGAGACGCTTCGGGCCAAAGGAGGGGTTCCTAGGGTAGCTGCTGCGACAAGGAATCTGATGGTGTAGTCCACGGAAGCGGAGCACGGCTGACGGTGGCGGATTTTGGGGATAGGAGCTTCGGCACCGGAACCCTAAACTTGAAATTCCGGGGCCGCTGAGGCTTTAGGAGAACAATGGAGCAGAGATTTGGGATACGGGGGTCCTGGCGATGCTTGGGATCCCTTTTATAGGGTCTGGGCGTCAACAAATCAGGAATCCCCAATTCGTATCTAAGACGACCACAGAATAAAGTTAGAGATAGAGGGGGTTTCGGGATAAGATTTTGAGAGATACGGGATAGAGTTTGACGCGGTTGCGCCGGATTTTCCTTGTTGAAACCACCGTTGTCGGATAGGACTCCTCAAGGCTCTCCATGGCGTTGTCGGGATGAACTCGGGCGAGGAAGAAAGCTGGAGGAGGACGAAGGGGTATGGGTCCACCGGTCAGAGGGAGTGGAGCAGGAGCGGTGCGGGTGGGCTGCGGCGGAAGCAAGGCCAGGCGGACTGGGCCGGAGGGAGAAGGAAATGGGCCAAGGCAGGAGAGATTAGGCCCAGAGGCAAATATGAGATTCTAATTTAGTTTTATTTTTAGAAAATAGCAGAAAAGACAAATAACACTTAGAAAATAGCAAATGCACTCATAAAATTTCTAGAAAATTCTAGAAAATATATCCAAGCACATATAATCCAAATAAAATAATTTTGATAATAGTTGATGTTGATATTAATCATGTTAAATTTTTTAAACTCTAAAAATTCCAATTAAGCTTTAACTTTACGAGAAAATCCAAGTGGTTCTTTTTTTCTTTTCGAAACTTCACAAACAGACCAAATTTTTGGGATGTTACACACACACAACTGATCCACAACCAGTGTTACAAGGACCAATTACTCGAGCTCGTGCTCGCCAACTTAATCACCAGGTGAATTCGTTCATAGGTTTATATATTACTGAGAATAGATCGCTACCTAATGCAAGTGATTTAATTGTACTTAGAAACATGGGAAAGGACCAAGGAGAGGTATATGGAGTCATGGACAAGCATAGAAGGTATAATGCTGGTCATCATGTCACTTTGGGTCCGAGCCAAACAAGAGTTCTAGTTAGGCTCCTGGATTTGAGTTCGAACTACTGCGACAACATTAAGTTTAAACAGCCATAACTTCTTCATACGGACTCCGTTTGGGACGTTCTTGGACTTCATTGAAAGCTTATCAAGTCTACTTTCCAATGGATCCAACCCCAGCTTCAAATTCCAGCCAAGCCGATCACAATCAACAAAACAATCCACATCTATTTTTTACCCGAGTCAAAAGGGTGCTACGCCACCTCCTCTTGGGCCCATGGGCCTTGTAATCCTAGGGGCGTGCGTCCACCTCCCTGGCCGCCACCCCTGGTCGTCTTCCCATATAGGAGCCGCTGCCTCCTTAGCTAGAACTCGAATTTCGTTGAGTTTAGGTTTAGCCATTGTGCAAACTTCTATTCTTCAGTTGTGCCGGACGACCACAAGTTAAGACAGCCTTCGGGATCCCACCTTTGATTTTCAATACCATCTATACTACATTCTTATTCGTAATATCAAATTGCCTATATTTTATTCTTGCTAGTTCTTCGATTGTTCGTAGGAATTGAACCTCGTGTTCAGGTTGATCGCACTTCTAACACGATCAATAACATCTCGGAGTTGGTTCAACAATTGCTAAGGCGTAAGCATCGTCATACAGTTGTAGTCGGATCGCGAGAGTCACCTCCACCAAAATCAATAGTTATCAATCTCATCGAAAGATCGGGCACCCACCTCCATCAAGTGGTATCAGAGCTCAAGGTTGCTCGGTGAGAATTTACTGTTTTTCGTAGTTAGGTTGCTTAATTCCAAAAGTCCAGAAAAAGCCAAAAGAATTATAGGATTAGATCACCTATCTGTCCAAGACCAATTGCGCCATTGCATCTTTCTTTTCAGTGCATTGCATTGTTGAACTTTCGATTGCATCGTCGTGTCTTTTGCTGGTCTTAGTGTCTAGTTACTTTAGAGTTTTGAGTTCTACTCATGTTTGGTCGCACCGTTGCATTTGGGTTCAATCTGTCGCCTACCTCTACTGTTGTCCAACCCTTGCCGCGCCCGACATAGCCGTTATCGACTCTGCCTTCGCACCGCCGCAACCACCAGAGCCATTGTCGTGACCACCAGCGCTGCCGTCATCCCTTGACGTGCCCTACCGTGGCCACCATCCTCCTGCCGCGGCAAGCCACCATCGTCCTGCCGCCGCCACACCAAGGGAAACCCTAACCAAGAACAAAGGGTCATTTCGATTTGTTGATAGAGAAGTAAAAGAGAAAAGAGAAAAAAAAGAGGTTGTTTTCGTGCTGCCAGAAGGAAACCTAAGTTTTCATCTGACTTCGGCAACACGATAAAAAAAAATCAAAGTTTGTGACCCATATACCTTTTTACCCCTACACTTTACAAAAAGTTTGTGACCGATATACCTCCCTAGGTCCGGAAGAAGACTTTGAAGAGTTTTGAGTGAGGTGTAGATTTGCAAACAAAAAAAGAGGAGCAAAAAAAAAAAGTGACAAAAAAAACAAGTTTCTCAGAATTTGCTCAAATTTGATAGAGCCCTTTTGAAAGTGATTCTAAGGTTCCCTGTGAAGACGACATCCTTTTTCGAGCTTCTGCCGCATTGTGCTTTTGTTTGTGTTCTAGGCTCGCGTCTCTAGTACGATCTAGCCTAGCACCAGCACTAACCGGCGTTGAACGATTTTTCAGCTTGCATTATCTGATTTGATAGTTGCTAATCCATTGCTACCATACTTGAGCCTTCCCAGCTACACCTTTTCTACACCGTACAGGCTGAACTTCACCTGGCAATCGCTCCATCCAATCTTCGGAGATACATTGACATCGCTGGTTGCCGATCACCCCTGTTTGCTTGGTAAGAATTCGATAGAAGGCTTGAGTGTGAGCGACTTTTCAACCACCACATCCTAGTAGTTGCTAGGGACATATACTGGTGTTTTGCTAATAATGGCAGGTTCTACGGAGCATTTGGATGAAGAGAGCATAAGGCGTCACTAACACTTCTTTGACAGGTATTATGGCGCGCCTTGATGAGATTGCTCAGGCATCCACTGCTGTTCCCCCTGCTGCCCCGTAGTAGAAGGGCAAGATGAATTTTACTATGTGACTGATACCGATGCCAATGACATGGGTAACCACAACAACGATCGAGCTCATCGATAGATACATTTTAATCGACAAGGTATGCGACGAGACCCCCCACGACGTGAGGTATGTGACCACGATGATTCGTTTGCTAAGGTTAAATTCACTATACGCTTTTTTAATGGTAAATATGATCTTGATGGTTATCTTAATTGGGAACTAGCTGTGGATAAAAAATTTGCTTGTTATGAATTTCCTGAGATTAGACGAGTTATGGCTGCTACTAGTGAATTTACCGACTTTGCTTCTGTTTGGTGGAAAGAACATTGCCTTCAACATCCCAATAACATACCTAACACTTGGGAGGCTTTAAAATTGCTTATACGACATCGATTTGTTCCATCATATTATGCTCGTGATTTGTTAAATAAATTACAACGCTTACGACAAGGTACAAAGTCTGTGGAAGACTACTATCAAGAATTGCAAATTGGTATGTTACGTTGTGGTTTAGATGAGAATGAGGAGGCATCAATGGCTAGGTTTTTGGGAGGATTGAATCGATAAATTCAAAATATTCTTGATTATAAAGATTTCAACTCTATTACTAGATTGTTTCATCTTCCTTGCAAAGCTGAATGTGAAGTGTAGGGATGTCAGACGAGGACACGACCTAACTCTTCTACAGGTCGTACAAACTCATGGACACCACGCACCTCTACTGCCCCGGTGAAAGATCTAGACCCGCCATTATGTGGTAATGGAGTTTTGGTGATTAATGATAAATCTAATTGGGAGACTAACACTTTTATTGATATACATATTGTGTAGTCTTATTTGGATATAAAGGTGAAAATCATGAAGGCATGCAAGTGATTAAGTGATTAATGACAAATGCACTTGTGAGACTAACACTCCTATTGTTACATCAAGTTTAGTCCCAGCTTGGATATAAAAGCAAAAATCCAAAAAGGTATGTATTCATTAATGACAAATCTATTTGTGAGACTAACAATTCTATTGATTATCTATTGCTTAGTCTCGTTTGGATAATAAGATGAAAATACAAGAGGTATGCATTCTACTTCTTCTTATTATATCTTGTTGCATTCCTCGGATCCAAAATATAGGTTAAACTCCACCAAAAAGGTTAACTTGGATATGTGCATATGTTTCCATTACACATTTGTGTATGCACACATTTAGGGGGAGTTCATTCTATATTTTGTGGTTTCATTGCCTCGGTGTGTCCAAACGAGCTAAATGACAAGCAAGTGTCATTAAAGAAGAGGCAAGCCGGCAATGAGCAAGATAAGAAGACATCAAAGAGAAGCAAAAACCCTACTTGCTACAATTGCCGGGAGAAAGGACATTTTAGTAAGAAATGTCCCAAAGGTATCTCTCCTAAGCCAATTATTTACAATGATCATTATTTGCTTAGGAAGGATAGAAATGGCAATGTGTTTGCTAGGAATGTTAGTTCACATAAAACTAATGCAAGGGCCATTTGGGTGCCCAAATCCATTGTGACTAACATTCATGGACCCAACCAAGTATTGAGTACCAAATGCGCTTAAATGCTTAATAGGTACTTGGAGATGCATTGGAGGCTTGGCTCACACATGAAGAGGTGGAATTCACCATATGCAAAATTGGAGCCAAGCTTAAGGATGATCAAGTCATATCATAAGCCAATGCTATTTCGGTAACAAGTACTTACATTGAAGTATCTAGACCCTTTTACCTTGTGTAGGTTGCATTTCATGAAAATCTTATAAAAGGGTTGTTTTTGCTCTTGTGCTAAAATTTCCTTATTTAAATATTGAGCAAGATGGCTGTGGCACATTAACGGGGAGTGCTAAGTAATGATCATGTATATCACATCCCTATGTGTTCCTAAATTAATTAAGTGCTAATAATGTTTTTCAAAATTAAGCCATTAATCCAAAAGTCAAAAATTTGAAATTATAAGTATATCCTTTGAAAAATTAGTTGCAACATATATACAAATGCATTTCAAAGGTTTACCAAAGGTTTTGGCTTAAGAAAAAACTATTTTAAATGAAAATGAGTTTTTACCCAAAATTCTAGATCATAGAATCTTGTTTTTGACATAAACTAGATTTTTGTGTAAAATCTATTATAAAAGGAATTTGATCTTCGTCTCAAAAGGAAAATCCTAGAGTTGGTTATTCTAAACACTTTTCGTATTCAAATGATTTCCAAAAGACCAACTCATCAAAAGTTATTTGATTTTGAAACTCGTCCAAAATACTAGTTTGACCTAAGTGGTCACTTTCTAGCACTTAAGTGAGTTTAGCCATTTGAGCCTAAATTATTCACATGAATAGGTCCATGATGGTATTTATGACTCATACATAAAAATGGATCATTTAAAATTCATCTTTTGCTCAATTTGGCTCTTGTTGAGAAATTTCCTGAAAATTTGATTTTAATTGCAAAATCAAAAGACTAATTCATAAAAAAAAACTAATTTCTTGAATATTAATTAGTCCCCTTAGTGCATAATGATCCTTAAAAATATTTAATTGAGTTCAAAACTAGGGATCATTTGTATAAGCTTCAATTCTCTTCTAAATTCACGATTAATCCTTGTTATCCCGAAAAATCGAACTACAGGCGGTATTCTGTGGTACTACATATAACGGTACTCCGACTTTATATAGCGGTACTTCCGATTATCCTGTCAAAACAGCCAATCTCAATTCTTTAAATTCTAAATCTATTGTGGTTGTTTCCCAAAGTTAAGATTGATCCTTGCTATCTTTGCAAGCTACCCTCAAATGCTTATCTTGATCACCTTGTGATATTCTTATCATTACAAGTGGTATTCTTTCAAGTGGTAGCTCCTTTTGATCATCTTTGACCTCGGCATGAGAATCATATGTGTTTGATTCAAATGGTATCCTTGTTTTTACAAGTGGTACTCTTCAAGTGATATCATCTTGTCTTTACAAGTGGTATTCTCAATTGATATCATCGTACTCCTTCACGTTGTATCTTTTAAGTGGTATCTCTTGTTCTCATTCACAAGTGGTATCTAACTCTTTCCATGCCGATTAATTCTTTGCTTACCAAGCTCTCCCCGATACCAAATCACTTCTTATCCAAGTGGTTTCTCTGATACCCGATATCTTTTCAAGTTTTATCTCTTCAAGAGATATATCTAAATTGTATCAAGTGGTATCATCTTCTCTCAAGTGGTTTTTCTCTCTATCTCTTCTCTCTATGCTTTCTGTGAAGATCTTTAAAAGAGAAGTTCAAACACCTTGAGAATGCAAGACCTGTCGACGCATGTTTTCCACAAGTGGTATCAACATATGGATTTACAAGTATTATCTACAAGTGAAATTTACAAGTGGCGTCGTCAACTTATAGTATCCACAAATAAAGTTTAAAGAATATCTTTCAACAAGTGGTATCTACAAGAAATCTCTACAAGTAGTATCTACTAGTGTCAATCAAGGATTATTTTACAAGTGGATACACATAAAGAAAATGGGGAGAATGCTTTTGTGTGTCAAAAGCAAAGATAATTGGATATTGAAAGCTTTTATGTGTTAAAAGCAAAGATAAGTGGATGAAGAAATCCTTTGTGTGTCAAAGGAGTAGAACCATTTGTGTAAGGGGGAGTTTTCCTAAAATATTTTGAAAAAGTTTTATTGAAAACCTTTTAGTTTTAAAAATTGGTATACTAATATATGGGAAAACTAATTTGAAAAGACTCCCTTATGGTTTCGCTTTATTTTAGATCTTTTGATGTTTAATTGTCAATAAAGGGAAATTGATTTGGAGTTCATTTGATGTTTATGCCAAAAGGAGAAAGTTGATTTGGATCAATTCATTTGGATTCTCTCTTGCGAGTTCACCCTATCTTATGTTTAGTCCAAAAGTAGGAGAATGCTTTTGGAGAACATAAAAGGAAAAAGTTTAGGGAGAATGTTCTCACCTTCTCTTTTGTAGAGTTAAAAAGGGAGAGAATATTTGGAAAAATATCTCAATGCTCATTGTATCATGAATTCTTTTGCCTAGCTCTCTTTTAGTTTAAGATTTGTTTTGGATTTTTGGTGTTTAATGCCAAAAGGGGGAGAATTTGTATGAGCTACATTTGGATGTTCTTATTTGATATCTCTTGTGATGCCTTAAGGGGGAGAATTCCTTCTCTAAGCTTTGTGCATACATATAGTCAAATATGCTTTCTTTCTTATCATATGTTGACTTATATCCAAATGTTGCTATTAATGATGGATTTGTCATCAATCACCAAAAAGGGGGAGATTGAAAGATCTAGACCCGCCATTATGTGGTAATGGAGTTTTGGTGATTAATGATAAATCTAATTAGGAGACTAACACTTTTATTGATATACATATTGTGTAGTCTTATTTGGATATAAAGGTGAAAATCATGAAGCCATGCAAGTGATTAAGTGATTAATGATAAATGCACTTGTGAGACTAACACTCCTATTGTTACATCAAGTTTAGTCTCAGCTTGGATATAAAAGCAAAAATCCAAACAGGTATGTATTCATTAATGACAAATCTATTTGTGAGACTAACAATTCTATTGATTATCTATTGCTTAGTCTCGTTTGGATAATAAGATGAAAATACAAGAGGTATGCATTCTACTTCTTCTTATTATATCTTGTTGCATTCCTCGGATCCAAAATATAGGTTAAACTCCATCAAAAAGGTTAACTTGGATATGTGCATATGTTTCCATTACACATTTGTGTATGCACACATTTAGGGGGAGTTCATTCTATATTTTGTGGTTTCATTAGTATTGATCCATATTCTCTTTCCACATATATTAAGGATCTTTACTTTGAAATATATCATTGAATATATTTAACTTGCGTAGTTAATATATTCATATGAGTATATACAACTTGTGTAGTTTGTATACACTCATACTTGGTATATACAACTTGTATAGTTCATATATACTCATGGTATATATAACTTGTATAGTTCATATATACTTGTATGTGAGCATATGAGACTTGTGTAGTTCATATATGCTCATATATCATTGAATATATTTAACTTGCGTAGTTAATATATTCATATGAGTATATACAACTTGTGTAGTTCGTATACACTCATATTTAGTATATACAAATTGTAGTTCGTATATACTCATGGTATATATAACTTGTGTAGTTTATATATACTCATGTTTATTTATATTCAATTATTTGTAATTGTGTTGTGGGACTAATGTGTGTGCTAAGATGTTTTCAAGGCTTAGTCCCGAAGTTTGAATGATGACATGAAAAGGAAATGCAAAGGTGATAAAAGATTGACATGGCTCAAGACAAATGAGTCATGCATTGCATTTCGAAAAACTTCTGGAAGAAGTTCAGTGAAAATCGGTATGACCGCGTTTGGTAAGCGGTACTACCGATGTGCGGCAGTACCGGAGTTCATGTGGCGATACTGTAACACCCCAGCTCTAAAAGAGCCTGGAATGCTACTGGAAATAAACTATTCTAACACAAATACAAATTTTCGGCAGAGTCTCCTTTGTTTAATCAGCAAATCTGAAAGTTCAATACTATCACATGGCATAAACAAAATCCTCATAATTAATTTATTCCAAACATGCATGAATATCAAAAGAACCAACTACGGCTAGTAACCTCATTATTACAACTAAACAGTAAACTCAACCACGCCACCCATGAGAGTTATTTAAACAATTCATTTAATTCTAAATTTTGACTAAGCAGCAAACGCCTTAAGAATGTGATAAAGTGAGTGCATCCACATCTACTCCCTCCCGATCATATCGTTCCTGCCATGGGTACCTAAAACACATTAAAGCAAGAGTGAGCCCAACAACTCAGCAAGTATCAATAAGGCTATAAACAACATTAACTCAAACATAGCATCTGTACACCACATTCTCATTACACTAATCATAGCCAGATATCTCATGATATGCAACTATGCAATGCTGCTTTGAACTTTATCTCTTTTCGCATTTTACTGGTAATGCGGGGTATACAACCGTCGCTGTATACCCTTGCCTGTGCCCTCTGGCACAGGGACCAAGAGCCTATACACCACATGTATAGGGACATTTGCCCATCACTTAATGATGGGGACCTCTTTATTTCATAGCCCACATTCCACGAATGTGGGGACCTCAAGCCCGTCATCTTCATGACGGGGACCTCAACTGTATGTGCTTGGTCACCACGTGACCAAGGCACCTGTATACTCACAACATGCATACGCACCATGATAACATATTCATAAGCAAGAATACATCAAATTCTCATTAACATGTAATCAATAACAACATACAGTGGATCCATTTAACTATACTAGCATGTCATCAAGGTAAACGGTACTCATCTCATAACAGGCAAGCATGGCTATACTATCAAGATACATCACAAACACATGAAACAAACATACACATATAATAGCCCGAATACTTGCCTCAACCGTGCGAGAACGGTAGACGCGAAGAGGGTGCTGCCCCTGGAACCGCGCTCCCCCTGAACATAAAGGTACCCCAATCTAAGACCAACATGCTGGACCAAAAGCATAAATAATAACACAACAGAATTCGCTAACTCTCAAGTGTTAACAAAATCTCCAATTTCTAGCGATCGTTTTGGTGCTCACTGAAAACAGCCAAATTCTAAAATACATAACTTTCTGCTCAGGAGTCCAACTAAGATGCTCTTAGACTTTTTGAAAAGGTAATTGAATTACCTAAATAAACCTAGTTGGGGAGCCCTTTTGAATCTGCCCTTAACTTCCCCTATCAAACCAATCATCAGACAACAGAATTCTCGTCGGGTTCTCTGGATAGTACGCTAAAACCACCATAACTTTTGCTACGAAAGTCCAAATCTCGTGTTCTTTATCTCTATGAAAAGGTACAGAAATTACCCACATTTTTCGTTAGTCTGAGATCCCCTGATTCTCCTTTTAAATAGCATTTTTAACCAAAATACCACAGACTGCCACAAACTGACAGAATTACCAGGCAGCGATACTAAAAAATTCATAACTCCCTGACCGTTAATCGGATTTGGGTGATCTCGGTGGCCACTGAAAGCTAAGAACATAATCTACGTTTCTCTAGGAGACCAAAACTCCTAATTCGTCCTTTAACCACATGAAATTGACCGCGCAAACTACTGGACGAATCTGCCACTAACAGCAATTCGGCGACCGATCCACTAAACGAAACCATAACCGCATCTAATACCAAAGGTTCAGCGGGGGAGGGTCTTCGTTACCCTTGAAGAATGCGGGAAGACGATGGATCACCCCCACAAGAAGGTCTCCTCTCCTCGCCTCCTTCTTCCCCCTAGAACCGATCTCCACCGGGGGAAACTCCTTCTCCTTCTTCACTTGGACGGCAGCGGGAGCGGGGAGGTCTTGGCCGGCCAGCAGGGAGAAGAAGGCCGTGGAGGAGGGCTGGTGGAGGGGAGTGGATGCGCAAGGGAAGGTGAGGAGATGGGGAGGTTGCGGCCACCAAGGGGGAAAAGAGGGGAGGGGCGTGGGGAGTGGGGGAGGTGGGGTGCGGCTAGGGTTGGGGGGGAGGAAGTGGCGCCCCCCCTTGGCCGGCTTCCCCTTGGGCTCACATGGGCTGGGCCCAAGCCCAGAAGTGACTAAAACACTGATTTCCCCCTTTTTCAACTGCTGAACTGCGTAAAAACCAAAAGGTCTTTTCCGTGATTCCAAAAGTTACTCTCCCGAACAAATAATTTGTCCCGTCTAATTGCTTGACAAAATATCGGGGTATTACAGATACTACCGCGTAGCGGTATGACCGCAAATATGTTGGCGGAACTACCGCAACCCGGTTGTTCCGTTTGTTAGTTGGCGGTATGTAAATTCCAGAGAAGGTGTTTTTCTGTATTTCTCGAGCCTCTGGAAATCGGAGTACGCATCGAGAAACGGTACTCTGGGAGCGGTATTACGGATGCTAGTTGGCGGTAATACCGCACCTTCAGTAATGGCTTGTTCAAAAGCATTTATGCAGGTATATCTTGGAAATTAATGTTAATGACATTGTGGGACTAACATTTTCCATGAGTTGGATGAAAAGGTTATGTTCCAGGGTGATGAAGACTTTGGATGGCATCATGAGTTGATCGTCATCGAGTCAAGGTTCAAGAAGATGTATCATGTGTTGATACATATCAAGATCTCGAAGAAGATATGGTCATGAGTTGATCATCAAGTCAAGAGAAGATCCATCATGTATTGATGGAGGTCAAGACTGCATCATGTGTTGATGCATATCAAGACTCGGGATGAAGGATGTCATCATGTGTTGATGGACATCAAGTCGAGATCCCGAAGCAAAGAAAGTCATCATGTGTTGATGAGATTTCAAGTCAAGAACCCGAAGTTGAAGCGAGGATGTGCGTCATCAAGCTTCAAGAAGATGCTCAAGGCAAAGGTATGACTAGCTAGAGCTACGGATGTGTTCCTAGTCTTTTACCGGTCTTGGTGTTTGATTGGAAGATCGGATTGCTAGTATAGGTTGCCATACTATTAAGAGGGGTCTTGTCTAGTAGCTTGAGTCTCATCATGTGTTGATAGCTCAATCTTGCTTGCTCTAGCTCATCATGGCATGATGCTATTATTTACGAATGTGTTTTGCAAATAGCCGAAGCTCATGCATTTAATCCTTGTAACATGTGACTATGCTTTGCAAATGTGTTTTGCAAATGATTGAAGTCCATGTACCTACTCCTTGTGGCATGATCTAAGTTTGCAAATGTGTTTTGCAAATGGTTAAGATTCATGTGTATTCCCTTGATATGGTCTAAGATTGCTTGTTGCTATTTCTTTGGACTTAGACCATGGAAGTGGCTCTTTTGAGTTGTGCTTTTTGATTTGATCAAATGTGTTTGAGATCAATCAAATAGGTGGGTTGTGTAGCCCTCTGAATAAGCTTTCAATAGAGTCCAAGATCACTCAATTCCGACATCGGAGTCAAAGTTATGACCTTTTGCAGTGTCGTGCGTGTTGAAAATTGGGCTGCGGTAGTACCGCCCTTATAACAATGTAGTAGTACCGCAGAACAGTAGTACCGCCCATTGTGAGTGTGGTACAACCGCAAAAGGCTATGTGACTAGTTTTTGGCTGTTTCGTCTCCAAACGGCTAGTTTTTGGTTTAGGGTGTAACATCCCCATTTTGGCTTGTGTTTCAAATGTAAGAAATTGAGGGTAAATTAAAAACTTTTCCTTCATCCTTTTACTTTTGAAACTTTCCTGAAATTCTTGTAAAAGAATTTTGGAAAATTAAAAATCAAAGGCCTCATTTATCAAGTCAACAACCTCCTTGGTCAAATCTTTTGTCAAACCCTTGGAAATAATTTTCCCTGGTTATAGGGTGGCTTGGTAACACCTCTGAATTATTTCATAATTTTGGGAAATTATTTGAAATATTTTAGAAGCAAGTCAAACCTTGGTAAAACCTCTGTTTTAACCTTCTGGAATTTCTTGAGAAAATTCCAGTGCACAAAACCCTCTGGAAATTTTATGGAAGGTTAACCCCAAGGTAAGCAAGCTCCAGTTAAAATTTCATAAATTTTGGAGTTGATTTGATGCCTCAATTAAATCCTCAAAGTTTCAGTTCAAAAATCAAAACCTAAGCTGGTTTGCATTGTTCCTCGGCGCGGGTCGGACTGGGCTCGAGCCAACCGATTCGGTCGAGTCAACTAAGCTGTCGGCGCGGTCGATCGGGCGCGCGCGCTCTGGACCGTTGGATCTCAATCGGACGGCTCGCGTTCGTGTATGCATTCGGACAACTCCGGTTGCCCTTTGATGCTCAGCCGTTGGATTTCAATCGGGCGGTTGACGTTCGTCCGATGCCGTTTCAACGTGATCGCGCGCTGGCCCTTGGATGCAAATCGGACGGCTGGCCATCGTCGTCCTCCTCTCGCTCGCGCGGCGCTGCGCCATGGCGGAGCCGAGCGTGGGTGCGCAGTGCCTTGTCCCATCCGGCGACCTCACAACGGGTGTCTGCAGCGCATTAAATGCCCGTCACTCCACCGCCCCGTTTAGTCGTCGCCTCAATCGCTCCGTCGCTCACGGCGACGCGGCGGCGCAGGAACCCGAGGCGAACAACGGTGCTCGTGCTCCTCGAGCCTACTTAAGCCCCTGGTCACCTCCGTTGGCTTCCTTTCCTCTCCCGCAGCTCTCTCTTGCACCCTCGAGCTTGGTGAGCCCATACCACCAGCCCATCTCCGCCATTGCCGAGCTTGGAGCTCCTGCCGCCGACGGTGCTCCAGTGGCTCCTCGCCTCGATTCTTCCTCCTGCTCCTTCCTTTTACCTCTGTGGTGCTTAACCTCATCCTATTTTGGGTTTCCTCAGAGGCGTGAGGATGGAGTTTTGGAGCTCGCGACCGCCAGTGCCCCCTTTTCTTCTCCGGTGCCGGTAAGACCCCCATTTCCAAATACCTGCCTCCTGGAGCTTCTCTGTGGTATTGCGAAGCTCATGGTACCACCCGGTGTTGCTAGTTTGGCCCGGGTGACCCTCCACGGTGAAGCTCTTCGCATTGCGGCTGGACTTCGCCGGGGCTGCTCGATCATCCTCCGTCCACCCCAACCCGTCATCATCTTGGTGAACCTGGTGAGCTTGGCTATCCGTTTAGCTTTTTTGCACCGTGGTCATGGTTCCTGTTTGGTCGCGCCATCGCCGCCGTTAGCCTTCGGCTCGCCGCCGGCTACAGTTTGGGCTCCGGTTGGTCGCGTTATGTCCATAGGACCCCGTCATAGCTTTTGCACCCGTCCATTTGCGCGTAGCTTAGCCTTGTCATCGTTTCGTTTTGTGTAGCCTCCCTCCGCCTCGGCGCGCGTCCAGTCACCATTGGCCTGCGCCGCTGGTGCCATCAGTGCGCAATAGTGCTAGGATCCCATTTGGCCCTTGGCGGCGTCGCCATGGCGATACTCGCGGCGACACGCGCAAAAACTCGCGGCGGAAAACTCCTCTGTTGTCGGGCGGAGCTCGTCGTCGAAGCGGCGTGGCTCGTGCGGTCGTCCGATCTAGAAATCTCGACCATCGCTCTCCACGTCGCCGCCTCTTCTGCGCTTCGGCGCTGTGTCGCTCAGATTCAACCGGGCGTCCGATCTGAGATCGACGGCTCTCAACCGTCCACGTCTCCGGGTGTTAGGAAAATCCCCGAAAGTGCTAAGTCCAGAAATCAGTATCACATTAGGGTCTTGTCTTTTTCATATCTTGGTCATCTTAGCTCCAAATTAGATGATTCCAATTTTGTTAGCTTCCTTATAACTTGAACTTAAATAGAAAAATAACTGGAGACCATGATCAAACCTGGAAAACCTTTTTCAAAAATAGTAAACAAATGAACTTAATACTGTTTTTCAGAACTTTTAGCAAACTTGTAAAATGCATAACTTTTAGTCTATAACCCATTTTTGTATGAATCCAATTGGATTAGCTTCCACTAATAGTGTATTTGCTAGAAAAATTGGTTTCACAAATTTCACTGTTTTTAGAAATCATAAGGATCATATTTTAGTTTAATAACCTAAACAATTTAGACAAATCATAACGCTTTCATTATAACTCCAAATGACCTGAAATTTTATATGGGTTATCACTATACCAGTAGGAAGCCACCATAAAAATTTCAGCTTCAAAATCTTTCTAGAAAATATTTTTGCTACAGTGCTAATTATGGCCGAAAATAGGTTTTTAGAGAATATCTTTTGCACCACAAATCCAAATTAGGTTTTGCCAATTCCTATGTCTAGGTATATTCCTATTATACCTTGTGTATAATTTTCGTCGCATTTGGATAATTTTTGCTTGCTCTTTCATTTAAGCGTTGCTCGTCTTATTGGTTGTTTTCGCTCTTTCGCTTAGGATTCGATATTTGCGGTAACCCGAGAACGACCCTCCGCAACAATTTGAGCCACAACAAGCGAGCAAGCGGTTTGATCATTTCCCATTGATCCCATTACTTTTAAAGTCTAATATTTTGTTTAACTTCTATGTATGCATTGCTAATTTGTTGTTAAATTGATTAGTTAATCCTCTAGTTGCATAATCTGTAGGTAAATGATTATCCTTTACTACAGAGCCTAGGTTAATTCTTTGTGATTAGAGTTCGTTGGATGAGCTCTTGTCACTTAGTAGATTCGGATAAATATTGCTTAGCCATGCCTAGTATCGGTAGTAATGGCGATCATCGACTTAGTCGATGATCTTGATCACACAACTACTTATACTACTCCATTATGTCCAACCCATGTGTTTTATTGATTTACAAATCAAAACTGAAAACAAAACTATATCTTGACTTGGGCACAATGGTATGTTGATGTGATCTGTTGGGTGTGTGGAATGGTGCCTAAGTCCCCAGGACCGAGTTACTTGTGTCACTAAGCCAGCGCTTATTGCGTGCTAACCACACGAGGGGATATGGAACCTCTCTTGACTAAGTACTTTGGGAGGTGCTAATTTTGAGCTGGTCGGTGGGTGTGTTCTTGTGTGTGTGTTTTGGAGGAGCATTAGCGGGCCGGTTAGGTGTCTAATGTGTCCTTCTCCAGTGGAGTTGCGGCTCTTAATTAGCATCGTCCATTGGAAAGCGTCTTGTTAGACTTAGCCATGCTGCATACCAAAGGAAGTGTGCTAACCGTGGTGGTGGAAAGGCGGTCTATCGTGTGGGTACATTGGTACACCTGCTGAGGTTAAAACTATTCGAATAGCCTTGTCTAGGTTATGGACATGCTTGGTAAGGTCGTGCAAGAACTAGACTACAACCTTTTAAAAACTTAAACTTGACACGGGTGGTATGAAGGGGTACTTCATCCTATTGTTGTGGTGACTATGGGTTAGTCACTTCTAGGTTGGTGTTGTCATCTATCTATTGTTATTATTGTCTCTCTTTATTTGAACCATAAAGTTAATTGCAAACTTGCTTTGAATCTACTACCTTATTGCAAATGAAAACTTGCTTTATCTGAAAATAAGTCGAGCCTCATCCACTTAAATAAAGCTTGCATGTAGTTAATTATAGTTCTGTTATCTCACACGTCAGTCTTGCAGTACAAAACAAGTTTTGTACTCATCGCTTTGCTTAATATTAATTGTTGCAGAGGAAGAAGGTGAGCCCCAAGGGCCTCACTTTGCGAGTTGTGTTGCGGCGCCCTGGGACGATTAGCTTGGCGGTCCGGTTGGTTGCCTTGTGGGTAAAGGCACACCGATTGGCTTTTGTTTATCGCCATCTTATGGCCATTTTGCTTCATTGTGTATTTACTTATTTGTATGACTTTTGGCGGTCGGCCTCTCTTTGTAATAACTCTCTTTATATTATCTGTCTTTAAGTTGTTGCTTTTGCTTGACTCTATGTGTATGAATGGAATTGATGCATGATTTTGTAGCAGGGTGTGTATACTGCAGTGCAGGAAGTATACATATCTCGAGGCTTAGTTTATTTGATTTGTCTTTGTTAGGACCAAGTGGATGGTTAAACAGTACAAGCCGAATAAACCGGGGTCCTCACATAGGGGCTATAAATACCCCCTTGGCCGGTTGAGAGGCAACCTTTGGCATCTCATTTCACTCTCTTGAGCTAGTATGAGCTTCTCCTCTCAACTGTGCATGTGTTGCACCTTGTGAGCAAGGAGAGAGGTCTCTAGTTGCATGTGTTGCATCTAGAGGTGGATTTCGTATCCACTTGAGCTTGTGCATTCGTTGCACGTGGTGAGAGTCAAGCAATGGGCTTGGCTTATTACTCTTGGTGTTTGCCGACACCTAGACGGCGTGGAGGCATCGTGGTCCGGTGATCTTATCAAGTGAAGCTTGTGAGAAGGCCCGGTGTTTGTGAGTGACTTGGTGCTCGCCATCTCCGGAGTGGAGTAAGAGCAACCCTAGTGGAGCGAGGTGGTTGATACCTCGGAGGAAGGCTTAATTGGTGGAGCCGGCCCAATAGGTTTGGGTTTCCCTCAACGTGGATTATGGGAGACCGGCAAGTCTCCGACCACCACGGTAAAACATCGTTGTGTCACGTGTGCTTCTTGTGATTAGCTTTCATATGTTTTACATTGTGCAATTTACATTCATTGTATAATTGCTTATTCATTTGTATGATTGCTATCTTGTATGTGCTAAATTGATCATATCATTAGTTGATATCCTACAAGTCTTTGTTAAATTGCTCTATTTATTATTGACTTGTATTGTTGGTGCACTTAGTTGAACCTAGTTGTTTTAGGCGTTAATTGTGCTAAACCGAATTGATATTTAACTTCTGCATTTGAAATCGGTTTTAGCACATAGAAATTTTAAATTGACTATTCACCCCCCTCTAGCCGATCTTACACCCGGTCACCAGTGCACCCCCACCCCCACCCCCACCCTTTAACAACAAGCCGCGCCCCGCTACTTCAAATCCAACATCACGAGTTTCTGAAGCAGCCAAATCAGCACCACAAGCTTCTGCAAAAACCTCATCTTCTCTTGCTTCGACAGGACGAACTAAAGATATTCAGTGCCATCGGTGCAAAGGTTATGGACACATGATGCGTGACTGTCCAAACAAGCGTGTACTGATTATACGCGATGATGGTGGGTATTCCTCTGCTAGTGATTTTGATGATAAAACATATGCTATGCTTACAACTGACCCTGAAGAAAATGATGATGAATTTGATTATGAGGCGGAACATGTTAGCGCTGAAGATGCTGACAAGTATTTGAGCATTATAGTGCAACACGTACTAAGTGCTCAAGTTTCTCATGCTGAGCAAAATCAGCACCATAATTTGTTCCAAATCAAGGGCGTTGTTAAGGAACGCTCAATTCGCATAATTGTTGATGGTGGGAGTTGCAACAATTTGGCGAGTATGGATATGGTGGAGAAGCTTGTTTTGCCGACTAAACCTCATCCCCACCCATACCATATTCAATGGTTCAACAACAGTGGTAAGTTGAAGGTAACACGAATGGTGAGAGTACATTTTTCTATGGGTTCATACCATAATTATATTGATTGCAACATTGTTCCTATGCAAGCTTGTTCTTTGTTATTAGAAAGACCTTGGTAATACGATACTGATTGTGTGCATTATGGTAGAAATAATCAATACTCTCTGATGTTTAAAGGAAAGAAAATTGTGCTGCATCCTATGACTCCTGAACAAATTGTTAAAGATGAACTTGCTTGGTAGAGCTAGTAGAGAGAAAAATCAGGAGAATGCTAAGAGCAAAAATCAGATTGTAGCAAAAGAGTTTGAGCAACATAAGAAGAAAGAACCTAAAGAACCTAAAATTAAATTGAAATGTGATAGTTTTCTTGCTACCAAATCTGATATGACTGAATTGGATGCTAGTAATTCTGTTTGCTATGCATTAGTATGCAAAGAAGCCTTGTTTTCATTTGAGGATATACCTTCCTCTTTGCCTCCTGCTATCACTAACATTTTGCAGGAGTACAATGACGTCTTTCCGAAGGACATACCGTCGAGGTTGCCACCGCTTCGAGGGATTAAGCATCAAATTGATTTAATTTCCGGCGCATCACTGCCCAACCGCGCACCATATAGGACCAATCCGGAAGAAACTAAAGAAATTCAGCGCCAAGTTCAAGAATTGCTTGATAAAGGGTATGTGCGTGAAACTCTTAGTCCTTGTGTTGTTCCAGTCATTTTAGTGCCTAAGAAAGATGGATCATGGCGCATGTGTGTGGATTGTAGAGCAATCAATAATATCACCATTAGGTTTCGTCATCCTATTCCTAGGTTAGATGATATGCTTGATGAATTGAGTGGCTCTATTGTGTTCTCGAAGGTTGATTTGTGTAGTGGATATCATCAAATTCGCATGAAATTAGGCGATGAATGGAAAACAGCATTTAAAACTAAGTTTGGGTTATACGAGTGGTTAGTAATGCCTTTTGGTTTAACTAATGCACCTAGCACCTTCATGAGACTAATGAACGAAGTTTTACGTGCCTTCATTGGTAGATTTGTAGTGGTTTATTTTGATGATATATTATTGATATACAACAAATCCTTAGAGGAACATCTTGACCATTTACGTGTTGTTTTTAATGCTTTACGTGGTGCACGTTTATTTGGTAACCTTGAGAAGTGCACCTTTTGCACCGATCAAGTCGCGTTTCTTGGCTATGTTGTTACTCCACATAGAGTTGAAGTTCATCAAGCCAAGGTTGAAGCAAAACAGAGTTGGCCGACTCCTAACACGGTCACACAGGTACGAAGATTGTTAGGACTTGCTAGATTCTACCGCCGCTTCGTGAAGGATTACAGCACCATCGCTGCACCATTGAATGAGCTCACCAAGAAGGGTGTGCCCTTTGTTTGGAGCACTAAACAGGAGAACGCTTTCATCACATTGAAAGATAAGTTAACACATGCACCACTACTCCAACTCCCTGATTTTAATAAGACTTTTGAACTAGAATGTGATGATAGCGGAATTGGTTTAGGTGGCGTATTGTTACAAGAAGGTAAACCTATAGCATACTTCAGTGAGAAATTGATTGGACCTAGTTTGAACTATTCTACTTATGATAAGGAATTATATGCACTATTTCGAACTTTGGAAACTTGGCAACATTATTTATGACCCAAAGAATTTGTTATACATTCTGATCACGAATCCTTGAAGCATATTCGAAGTCAAAGTAAACTGAACCGTAGGCACGCAAAGTGGGTTGGATTTATTGAGTCTTTTTCTTATGTCATAAAACACAAGAAGGAAAAGGAGAATGTTATTGCTGATGCTTTGTCTAGGAGATATACCATGCTTTCACAACTTGACTTCAAAATTTTTGGATTGGAGACTATTAAAGAGCAATATGTGCATGATGCTGATTTTACAGATATATTGTTGAATTGTACAGAAGAGAAAATGTGGAACAAATTTATCATTAATGATGGATTTGTGTTTAGAGCTAACAAGCTATGCATTCTAGCTAGCTCCGTTCGTTTGTTATTGTTACAGGAAGCGCATGGAGGTGAGCTAATAGGACACTTTTGCGTGAAGAAAACGGTGGATATCTTTGCTGATCATTTCTTTTGGCCAAAGATGAGACGAGACGTCGAGTACTACGTTGCTCGCTGCACTACATGTCAAAGAGCTAAGTCACGACTTAATCCTCATGGTTTATATATGTCTCTACCTATTCCTAGTGTTTCGTGGGAAGATATTTCAATGGACTTTGTTTTAGGATTACCTAGAAGAAAGAAGGGGAGCGATAGTATATTCGTGGTTGTTGATAGATTTTCTAAGATGACTCACTTTATACCATGTCATAAGAGCAATGGTGCTACCCATATTGCTGATTTATTCTTTCGTGAAGTTATTCGCTTGCATGGTGTGCCTAATACTATAGTTTCAGATCGTGATGCTAAATTTCTTAGCCACTTTTGGAAAACTTTATGGGCTAAATTGGGGACTAAACTGTTATTTTCTACTACTTGTCATCCCCAAACTGATGGACAAACTGAAGTTGTGAATAGAACTTTATCTACAATGCTTAGAGTTGTGTTGATTTTTTTAAAAAAAATATGGGAAGAATGCTTGCCTCATATTGAGTTTGCTTATAATCGTTCATTGCATTCTACTACAAAGATGTGCCCCTTTGAGGTTGTTTATGGTTTTATGCCTCGTGCTCCTATTGATTTAGTGCATATTCCATCTTCGGATAAATTGAGCTTTGATGCTAAACAACGTGCTGAATTGATTTGAAAAATGCATGAGACAACTAAGGAGAATATAGAGCGCATGAATGCTAAATATAAACTTGCTGGTAGTCAGGGGAGAGAATATTTAACTTTTGAACCAGGAGATCTTGTTTGGTTGCACTTGAGAAAAGATAAGTTCCCTGAATTGAGAAAGTCAAAATTGATGCCTCGAGCTGATGGTTCTTTCAAAGTGTTAGAAAAGATTAATGATAATGCATACAAGCTTGACCTGCCTGCAGATTTTGGGGTTAGTCCCACATTTAACATTGCAGATTTGAAGCCATACTTGGGAGAAGAGGATGAGCTTGAGTCGAGTACGACTCAAATGCAAGAAGGGGAGGATGATGAGGACATCCCTAACTTGGATACAACTGCGCCTACACACACAACTGATCCACAACCAGTGTTATAAGGACCAATTACTCGAGCTCGTGCTCGCCAACTTAATCACCAGGTGAATTCGTTCATAGGTTTATATATTACTGAGAATAGATCGCTACCTAATGTAAATGATTTAATTGTACTTAGGGACATGGGAAAGGACCAAGGAGAGGTATGTGGAGTCATGGACAAGCATAGAAGGCATAATGGAGGTTATCATATCACTTTGGGTCCGAGCCAAGCAAGAGTTGTAGTTGGGCTCGTTCTGGATTCGAGTTCGGACTACTGCGACAGCACTAAGTTCAAATGGTCATAACTTCTTCATACGGACTCCGTTTGGGACGTTCTTGGACGTCATTGAAAGCTTATAAAGTCTACTTTCCAATGGATCCAACGCGAGCTTCAAATTCTAGCCAAGCCGACCACTATCAACAAAACAATCCATGTCTATTTTTTTACCCGAGTCAAAAGGCTGCTGCGCCACCTCCTCTTGGGCCCATGGGCCTTGTAACCCTAGGGGCGTGCGTCCGCCTCCCTGGCCGACACCCCTAGTCGTCTTCCCATATAGGAGCCACCATGTGAGGACCCGGTTTATTCGGCTTGTACTGTTTAACCATCCACTTGGTCCTAACAGTACAAATCAAATAAACCAAGCCTCGAGATATGTATACTTCCCAGAAATGCAGTATACACACCTCGCTACAAAATCATGCATCAATTCCATTCATTCACATAGAACCGAAGCACAACAATAACTTAAATACATACATAATATAAAGAGAGTTAGTACAAAAGAGAGGCCGCCCGGCCAAAAGACATACAAATAGATAAATACACAATGGAAGCAAAATGGCCATAAGATGGCGATAAGCGAAGCTAATCGGTGTGCCTTTCACCCACAAGGCAACCAACCGGACCGCCAAGCTAATCGTCCCAAACAGCGCAAGAACACGACTCACAAAAGTGAGGCCCTTGGGGCTCACCTTCTTCCTCTGCAACAATTAATATTAAGCAAGCGATGAGTACAAAAATTGTTTTTGTACTCATAAGACTGACGTGTGAGATAACGAACTATAATTAACTACATGCAAGCTTTATTTAAGTGGATGAAGCTTTGGACTCATTTTCAGCATAAAGCAAGTTTTCATTTGCAATAGGGTAATAGATTCAAAGCAAGTTTGCAATTAACTTTTATTGTTCAAATAAAGAGAGACAATTATAACAATAGATAGATGACAACACCAACCTAGAAGTGACTAACCCATAGTCACCACAACAATAGCATGAAGTACCCTTCATACCACCCATGTCAAGTTTAAGTTTTTAAAAGGTTGTAGTCTAGTTCTTGCGGGAAATAACCAAGCTTGTCCATAACCTAGGACGAGGCTATTCGAATAGTTTTAACCCTGCAGGGGTGTACCAATGTACCCACACGATAGACCGCATTTCCACCAGCCACGGTTAGCATACTTCCTTTGGTATGCAGGTATGGCTAAGTCTAACAAGACACTTTCCAATGGACGATGCTAATTAAGAGCCGCAACCCACGGGAGAAGGACACATTAGACAGCCTAACCGGCCTGCTAATGCTCCCCTCCAAACACCACACACAAAACACCCACCAACCAGCTCATAATTAACACCTTCCAAAGTACTTAGTCAAGAGAGGTTCCATATCCCCCTCGTGTGGTTAGCACGCAATAATTGCTTGGATCAATGGCACAAGTAACTCGGTACTTAGGGACTTAGGCACCATTCCAATCACACCCAACAGATCACCCAACATACCATTGTGCCCAAGCCAAGATATAATTTTTGTTTTCAGTTTTTGATTTGCAAAATGGTAAAACACAAGGGTTGGACATAATGGAATAATAATAGCATTTGTGTGATCAAGATCACCGACTAAGTCGATGATCGCCCAATATTACCGATACTAGGCATGGCTAAGCAATATTTCTCCGAAATCTACTAAGTGACAATAGCTCATCCAACGAACTCTAATCACAGCAAATAACCTAGGCTCAGGTAGTAGAGGATAATTATTTACCTACAGATTATGCAACTAAAGGATTAACTAATCACTTTAACAACAAAATAGCAATGCATACATAGAAGTTAAACAAAATGTTAGACTTTAAAAGTAATGGGATGGGAAATGATCAAACTGCTTGCCTGCTTGCTGTTGCTCAAGCTGTTGCGGAGGATCGTTCTCGGGGTTACCGCAAATGTCGAAGCCTAAGCGAAAAGCAAAAAGAAGCGAGAACAACCAATAAGACGAGCAACACTTAAACAAAAGAGCAAGCAAAACTTATCCAAATGCGATGAAATTTATACACAAGGTAAAATACGAATACACCTAGACATAGGAACTGGAAAAACCCAATTTGGATTTGTGGTGCAAAAGATATTCCTTAAAACCTATTTTCGGCCATAATTAGGTACTGTAGCAAAAATATTTTCTAGAAAGATTTTGAAGCTTAAACTTTTATGGTAGCTACCTACTGGTATAGTGATAACCCATATAAAATTTCAGGTCATTTGGAGTTATATTGAAAGAGTTATGATTTGTCTAAATTGTTTAGGGTATTAAACTAAAATATGATCCTTATGATTCTTAAAAATAGTAAAATTTGTGAAACCAATTTTCCTAGCAAATACACTATCAGTGGGAGCTAATCCAATTGGATTCATACAAAAATAAGCTATAGATAAAAAGATATGCATTTTACAAGTTTGTTAAAAGTTCTGAAAAACAGTATTAAGTTCACTTGTTTACTATTTTTGAAAATGGTTTTCCAGGTTTGATCATGGTCTACAATTATTTTTCCAATTAAGTTCAAGCTATAAGGAAGCTAACAACATTGGAATCATCTAATTTGGACTTACAATGAAAAAGATATGAAAAAGAGAAACTACCTATTCACTTTAGTTTTGAGACTTAGCATTTTGGGATTTTCCTAACACCGGAGGCGTGGGCGATTGAGAGCCGTCGATCTCAGATCGGACGCCCGGTTGAATCCGGCGACACGAGCATCGGCGCGCGAATAGGGCGGCGGCGTGGAGAGCTGAGGGCCGTAGATCTCTAGATCGGACGACCACTAATGAGCCACGTCGCCCCCGACCTGGAGCTCCGCCCGACAACAGAGGAGTTCCCGGCCGCGAGCTTGCTCGGCTCATCGCCGGCGAGAATCGCCATGGCGACGCCGGCCAAGGGCCAAAACGGGATCCTAGCACTATTGCGCACCTAATGGCACCAGCGGCGAGGTCAATGGCGACCTGACGCGGCGGCACGGCGGCGAGATGCGGAGGGAGTGCTACGGCCGAAAACGAAAACGACGATACGGCTAAGCTACGCGCAAATGGGCCAGTGCAAAAGCTATGACGGGTCCTATGGACTTAGCGCGACCAACGGAGTCAAGCGGTAGCGGCGGTGGCCGGAGGCTAACGGCGGCGGCGGCGCGATCGAACAGGAACCACGCCACGGTGCGGCAAAAGCTAAGCGGGAAAAGCTTAAGCTCACCGGGCTCATCAAGACGATGATGGGGCTGGGGTGGACGGAGGATGATCGAGCAGCCGGCGACGAAGTCGGCAGCGTCGAAGAGCTTCACCGTGGAGGGTCAACACGGCCAAGCTAGCAACACCGGGTGGTACCATGAGCCGCAATACCACGAGAAGCTCCAGGAGGCGGATTGGGAAATGGAGGTCTTCTGGCGTCGGAGAAGAAAGGGGCACCGCGGCGAAAATGGGAGAAGCCCAAATTAGCTTCCTCCCGAAAAGGATAAGCCAAAGCGGGTGAGGTTAATGACCGGTGAGGCGAGAGGAAGGGGTTGGAGCAAAAGCCGAGCGGAGAGCCACCGGAGGTGACCTTCACCGAGAGCTCGAGCTCGGTAATGGCGCCGAGGGTGTTTCGTCGACCGGAACTCAAACACGCACCGAGAGTGCTAGCTAGAGCTCAAGGGTGGGTAAAGGAAGCTAAGGAGGAGGCGGGGAGCTTATGTAGCGGAGGAAGCCGGGAACAGCGGCAGCAAGCCTCGGATGCTCAAGTCCATGCGGGGCCGAGCGCGATGGGAGCAGTGGCGAGACTTTCGGGAGCGGCGCGACGACGTGCATTTAATGCGTTGCGAGGACCCGTTGGACGCGCAGAGTGGACACGACGCGTGCCTCGCCCACGCTCCTGCGCACGCCATGGCTGCGTTGCTCGCGCGAGCGAGAGGAAAACAACGACGGCCAACCGTCCGATTTGCATCCAAGGGCTAGCGCGCGATCGCGTTGAAACGGCATCGGCGAACGTCGACCGCCGTTGAAATCAACGGTGAAAGAGAGAACAGAAGCAACCGGAGTTGTCCGAATGCTTACACGAATGAGAGCCGT
Organism: Ampelocalamus luodianensis; assembly: GCA_036346255.1. NCBI lineage: Eukaryota > Viridiplantae > Streptophyta > Magnoliopsida > Poales > Poaceae > Ampelocalamus > Ampelocalamus luodianensis. The sequence continues at coordinate 19,173,309 of CM070627.1, read as the reverse complement.
TCGATGGAGATCTAACGGCTGATGACGCGCGCGCCCGCTCGACCGCGCCGGGTGCGATTAGTTGACTCGGCCGAGTCAGTTGGCTCGAGCCCGAGTCTGACTCGCACCCGAGGAACAGTGCAAACCAGTTAGGGTTTGATTTTTTTGAACTGAAACTTTGGGGATTTAATTGGGGCATCAAATCAACTCCAAAATTTATGAAATTTTAACTGGAGCTTCCTGACCTTAGGGTTAACCTTCCATAAAATTTTCAGAGATTTTTGTGCAATGGGATTTTCTCAAGAAATTCCAGAAGATTATTTCAGAGGTTTGACCAAGGTTTGACTTACCTCTAAAATATTTCAAATAATTTCCAAAAATTATGAAATAATTCAGAGGTGTTACCAAGCAACCCTAGAACCCAGGGAAAATTATTACCAAGGGTTTGATATAAGATTTGACCAAGGAGGTTGTTGACTTGATAAATGAGGGTTTTGATTTTTGAATTTTCCAAAATTCTTTTACAAGAATTGTCAGAAAGGTTCAAAAGCACAAGGATGTAAGAAAAGTTTTAATTTCCCCTCAATTTCTTACATTTGAAACACAAGCCAAAATGGGGATGTTACAAACCTCCCCCCTTACAAAAAATCTCGTCCCGAGGTTTGGTTCACTCGGAAAAGAAAGAGGGGTAGTTTGCACGGAGACGATCTTCTCGTTCCCATGTAGCCTCATCCACGGAATGGTTTGACCACTGAACTTTAAGGAACTTGATGGTCTTGTTCCTTGTTCTTCGCTCAGCCTCCTCGAGTATGCGAACAGGGTGCTCGCGATAGGTCAAATCCTCCTGAACATCAAGAGTTTCCAACGGAGCTTCCTCTGTTGGAACACGGAGGCACTTCTTAAGTGGGACACATGGAACACATCATGTACCCCGCAAGTGCAGCGAGCAACTCCAACTTGTAGCAACAACTCCCTTCTTCTCGATAACACGGTATGGACCGACATATCGAGGAGCTAACTTGCCCTTGACACCAAAATGCTGGTGACCTTTCAGAGGAGAAACCTTGAGGTAAACGAAGTCATTAGGCTCAAAGCTCAACTCACGACGACGGCGATCCGCATAGCTCTTTGCTGGATTGAGCCGTGCGTAGCGATCACGAATGAGTGGACTTGACCTTCGCCTCATTAATCGAGTCGGGCCAAAAGGTATTTCACCGGTCTCGCACCAGTTCAACGGGGTTCTACACTTTCTTCGTATAAGGCCTCAAATGGTGCCATGCCGAGCGGCTTGGAAGTCATTGTTATAAGAAAACTCGCGAATGGCAAGCACTTCTCCCAATGCTTCCCATAAGAAAGGACACAAACTCGCGACATGTCCTCCAAAACTTGGTTGACCCTCTCGGTGCGACCATCATTTGGGGTGATATCTTTGTCTTTGAAGAAAGACGAGTTCCCATAGCTTCTTGTAAGCTATGCCAGAACTGGGAAGTGAAGATGGAACCACGATCAGAAATGATCGTCTTCGGCACCCCATGCAAGCTCACTATCCTGGCGATGTAGAGCTCCGCAAGGTGACCGGTACGAATCTTGGTCTTGACTCGAAGAAAATTCGCCACTTTCGTCAACCGGTCAATGATAACCCAAATGGCATCATTGCCCCTCGGTGATCTAGGTAGGCCAGTGATAAAATCCATCCCGACCGAATCCCACTTCCACTCCTGAATGGGCAAGGGTGGCGATCGTCCGACGGACGATGTTCGCCTTGGCATGACGACACACGTCGCACTCGGCAACGAACCTTGCGATCTCCCTCTTCATTCGGGTCCACCAAAATCTCTGTCGGAGATCATGATACATCTTCGTGGCCCCGGGATGAATGGATAACGGAGAATTGTGAGCTTCGCGGAGGATCAAATCCCGCAACTCCATGTCCTTTGGAACCACGAGGCGTTGCCCGAACCTCACGACACCAAGCTCATCTACGGAGAAGCACTTGGCTGTTCCATTCTTAACATTTTCCTTGATACGGTTCACTCCAACGTCTGACTGCTGAGCGGACTTGATCCGATCCACCAAGGTTGGTTGTACAACCAAGGCAGCAAGGGAACCGTGCTCAACCAAACCCAAGTTGAGACGCTGGAACTCCTCCAGAAGAGGGGGCTGATGCTCCTGAAGCAACAATGCATTGCAATGCGCTTTGCGACTAAGCGCGTCCGCAACGACATTGGCCTTGCCCGGATGGTAGTGAATACCCATGTCATAGTCTTTGATCAACTCCAACCATCTCCTTTGCCTGAGGTTCAGATCTGGTTGGGTGAACAAATACTTCAAGCTTTTGTGATCCGAATACACTTCACAACGATTACCGATTAGGTAATGTCGCCAGATCTTAAGTGCATGAATCACAGCGGCCAACTCCAAGTCATGGGTAGGATAGTTGAGTTCATGAGGTCTCAATTGCCTTGATGCATAGGCCACTACCTTGCCTTCTTGCATAAGGACACAACCGAGGCCTCTCGACGAGCGTCACAAAAGATATCGAAGCCGGCGGACATTGGGAGAACAAGAACGGGAGCGGTGGTCAATCGCTTCTTAAGCGCTTGAAACTTTCCTCGCAATCAGCGGACCACGAGAACTTCTTGTCCTTCTTGAGCAACTCCGTCATCGACCGCTATCTTGGGAAGTTCTCGATAAGCGGCGATAGTATCCCGCTAAACCAAGAAAACTCCGAACCGGTGACCGAAGTGGGTGACTCGAGAAAGCACGTCGCTGATCTTGCTAGGATCCACACTCGCCTCTGCCGAAGAATATGGCCTAAGAAGGCTACTTCCTTCAACGGAATGCGCACTTGCTGAACTTCGCATACAAACCGTGCTCGCGCTTGCCCAACACAAGCCTCAAATGCTCAGTGTGCTCCTCATCGCTTTTGGAGTAGATAAGGATATCATCGATGAAGACCACAACGAACCTGTCCAAATACTCCATGAACACCGAATTCATGAGGTTCATGAACAAGGCCGGAGCATTGGTCAAGCCGAAAGACATGACGGTATATTTGTACAAGCCATAACGAGTAGAAAAAGCCGTCTTTGGGATATCCTCAGGTCGAATCCGAACTTGATGATATCCCACTCTCAAATCAATTTTGGAGAAGACTCGAGCTCCAGTTAATTGATCGAAGAGGTTATCGATACGGGGCAAAGGGTACTTGTTCTTTACCGTTACTTCATTAAGTGGACGGTAATCAACGCACATGCGCAGCGTCTTGTCCTTTTTCGGGACAAAGATTGCTGAGCATCCCCAAGGAGATGAGCTAGGGCGGATGAAACCCTTCTCTTGAAGCTCACCCAGCTGCTTCGTCAACTCCACCAACTCAATTGGATCCATCCGGTAAGGCCTCTTTGAAATCGGGGCGGTACCGAGAACCAACTCAAATGACAAACTCGAGGTCTCGAACTAGTGGCATCCCTGGAAGGTCGTCGGGGAAGACATCAACAAAGTCGACACCACTGGGACTTCACTAATATCTAGAGCTGGCTTCACTTCGAGCGCAAAGAGATGCGGACCCTGTAGCTTCGGCGAAAAGCGAACCTGCTCGCCAGAAGGACTGGTAAGGTAGATGAGCCTCCTAGCGCAATCAATTTGTCCCATGTCTTTGAGACAACCAATCCATGCCTAGGATTACATCTAAGCTCGCGATCGAAGGAGGATAAGGTTTGCCAAGAATCCTACCCTTCTATCTCAACAGGACATCCCTACACTCGATCGGACTCGGCTCTCAACTCCGAACCGGAGAGCGAATGAGCAGTGGGACCAACAATGGAGTAAAATAAGACCTCCCACAGCAGCAAAGACTTAGAAACAAGCGAATGAGATGCGCTTTGAATCAAACAAAGCGTAGCGGGGAAAGAGTTAACAGAAAGGGTACCCAACACGACGTCGGTGCCTCCTGCCTCCTCCGCGGAGATGAGGTTGACGCGCCACTACCCACGCCTTGGGTAGCGGGGACAACCTTCGATCCCGGGAGGACCACCTCCCGCCGCGCCCTCCATTGGGACGAGGGCCGCTCGATCTGTTAGGGCAACTATTGGCATAATGCCCTTACGGTTGCATGAAAAGCAAGTGACCGGCGGCGGATTGCGGGGCCACCTGCTGGTTCGCAGTGCATGTGATCGGGGCACGACTGCGGAGGGCGAGGCTGGTCTGGCGGCCTCGGTAGTAGTGAAGCCACGAAACGGGCCCACAGGGGTAGGCCCGACACGGGACGAGAGGCCGACTGTGCGGACATTGGGCCTCCCACTTGCGCTGCGGGACTCGCCAGCCGCTTTCGCTTGTGCTCAAGAACAATGGCCTTGTCCACCAAGGCACGAAAGTCGGCAAAGTCCACAATGGAGAGCTTGTCTTGCGGCTCCTCGCACAAGCCCTCCATGAACTTCTCTGCTTGGCCTCATCGGTGGCCACCTCGGATGGAGCATAACGAGCCAAGTGGTTGAACTCGTACAGGTACTCCATCACTGACTTACGCCCTTGTTTGAGCGCGAGAAACTCCTTCTTCTTCAGCTTCATCAAGCCGGCAGGGATGTGAGCTCGACGGAACGCCGTCCGGAACTCATCCCAAGAGACAGTGTGGCCGGCGGGCTGCATGGCCAAGAAGTTCTCCCACCAGGAGAGTGCTGCCCCCTGAAGCTGATGGGAGGCAAGGAGTGCCTTGTCCTGGTCCTGGCACTGGGCAACGTCGAGCTTACGCTCAACCTGACGCAGCCAGTCATCCGCGTCCAATGGGTCCTCAAACCTGGAGAACGTGGGGGGCTGAGTGCGAAGAAACTCAGCCAAACCACCACGAGACTGATGTACGCCCCTGCCGGATCCCGAGGCACCGTCGAGGCGGAGTGTTGCGCGCAATAACATCCAGCAGACCCTCGCCCTCTCGAACAGTTGCGCTCGATCTGAAGAAGGACCTCAGCCATGGTCGGAGGAGGCGGGAGCTCCTCATCCAAACCAGGCTGCTGACCATGGCCGCTACGAGTACCTCCAGCCATCCTGCTTCAAGAAAATTAGGTTAGAAACCAAAGCACTAATACTAGAAGTTGATGAAAGCGAAAAGCTAACGATTAGGGGAATGAGACATCACCCTAACCGAAAGCCAAAAACAGCAAGTAAACAAACTTTAAATGTTTCCAAAGAAGCTCCAAAACAGCAAGGAAACTCCAAACCAAGCTCAACTTCTCAATGCCATTAACCCGTATTGAATGAACGAGTAATAGTGTGAGAAGAAAAAAAAATTCAGCACACTACAACAAGTCTAACACTACTCAAGAACAAGGTTAAGGCGATAAAAATAACGTCAGATACTTAGCTAACTAGTATCACATCCTACCCTTTTATTTCCACAAGTTTTAGTTGATTAACCTCTCATTTTCTACCCTATTTAGAACCTTTGAGCTTGCTGTCCGGAAATCGAATGCTCGCTGTCCAGATTTCACATCCAAGCCTCCTAATTGAAATCTTCAACTTCGGAAGCTTCAAAACCTTGTAGAGGGCGGCTAACACTTCAATTTTCCAAACTCATTGGTCCCAAAACCCAATTAATCGGTAACAACTATCTTTAGAGGGGAGGAGAGGAAAACAACCTTTAAACTCAAATCAGAGCAAGACGAGAGAAGAAAGCTAAGATAGGTAAGGAATAAAATCCGAGAACTTACTTAAGCTTTCATAAATTATTTGACTCTTTGAAAATAAGGTTTTCAAAATATCCTAAGGACGACCAAGCTTGGGTTACTACGGTCGGAATGGCTCTGATACCAACTCTGTGAGGACCCTGGTTTATTCGGCTTATACTGTTTAACCATCCACTTGGTCCTAACAGTACAAATCAAATAAACCAAGCCTCGAGATATGTATACTTCCCAGAAATGCAGTATACACACCTCGCTACAAAATCATGCATCAATTCCATTCATTCACATAGAACCGAAGCACAACAATAACTTAAAGACATACATAATATAAAGAGAGTTAGTACAAAGAGAGGCCGCCTGCCAAAAGACATACAAATAGATAAATACACAATGAAAGCAAAATGGCCATAAGATGGCGATAAATGAAGCCAATCGGTGTGCCTTTCACCCACAAGGCAACCAACCGGACCGCCAAGCTAATCGTCCCAAGCAGCGCATAACACACTCACAAAAGTGAGGCCCTTGGGGCTCACCTTCTTCCTCTGCAACAATTAATATTAAGCAAGCGGATGAGTACAAAAATTGTTTTTGTACTACGCAAGACTGACGTGTGAGATAACGAACTATAATTAACTACATGCAAGCTTTATTTAAGTGGATGAAGCTTTGGACTCATTTTCAGATAAAGCAAGTTTTCATTTGCAATAGGGTAATAGATTCAAAGCAAGTTTGCAATTAACTTTTATTGTTCAAATAAAGAGAGACAATTATAACAATAGATAGATGACAACACCAACCTAGAAGTGACTAACCCATAGTCACCACAACAATAGCATGAAGTACCCTTCATACCACCCATGTCAAGTTTAAGTTTTTAAAAGGTTGTAGTCTAGTTCTTGCGGAAATAACCAAGCGTGTCCATAACCTAGGGCGAGGCTATTCGAATAGTTTTAACCTGCAGGTGTACCAATGTACCCACACGATAGACCGCATTTCCACCACCACGGTTAGCATACTTCCTTTGGTATGCGGGCATGGCTAAGTCTAACAAGACACTTTCCAATGGGCGATGCTAATTAAGAGCCGCAACCCACGGAGAAGGACACATTAGACAGCCCTAACCGGCTGCTAATGCTCCCTCCAAACACCACACACAAAACACCCACCAACCAGCTCATAATTAACACCTTCCAAAGTACTTAGTCAAGAGAGGTTCCATATCCCCTCGTGTGGTTAGCACGCAATAATTGCTTGGATCAATGGCACAAGTAACTCGGTACTTAGGGACTTAGGCACCATTCCAATCACACCCAACAGATCACCCAACATACCATTGTGCCCAAGCCAAGATATAATTTTTGTTTTCAGTTTTTGATTTGCAAAATGGTAAAACACAAGGGTTGGACATAATGGAATAATAATAGCATTTGTGTTATCAAGATCACCGACTAAGTCGATGATCGCCCAATACTACCGATACTAGGCATGGCTAAGCAATATTTCTCCGAAATCTACTAAGTGACAATAGCTCATCCAACGAACTCTAATCACAGCAAATAACCTAGGCTCAGGTAGTAGAGGATAATTATTTACCTACAGATTATGCAACTAAAGGATTAACTAATCACTTTAACAACAAAATAGCAATGCATACATAGAAGTTAAACAAAATATTAGACTTTAAAAGTAATGGGATCAATTGGGAAATGATCAAACTGCTTGCCTGCTTGCTTTTGCTCAAGCTGTTGCGGAGGATCGTTCTCGGGGTTACCGCAAATGTCGAAGCCTAAGCGAAAAGCAAAAAGAAGCGAGAACAACCAATAAGACGAGCAACACTTAAACAAAAGAGCAAGCAAAACTTATCCAAATGCGATGAAATTTATACACAAGGTAAAATACGAATACACCTAGACATAGGAACTGGAAAAACCCAATTTGGATTTGTGGTGCAAAAGATATTCCTTAAAAACCTATTTTCGGCCATAATTAGGTACTGTAGCAAAAATATTTTATAGAAAGATTTTGAAGCTGAAACTTTTATGGTAGCTACCTACTGGTATAGTGATAACCCATATAAAATTTCAGGTCATTTGGAGTTATATTGAAAGAGTTATGATTTGTCTAAATTGTTTAGGGTATTAAACTAAAATATGATCCTTATGATTCTTAAAGACAGTAAAATTTGTGAAACCAATTTTCCTAGAAAATACACTATCAGTGGGAGCTAATCCAATTGGATTCATACAAAAATAAGCTATAGATAAAAAGATATGCATTTTACAAGTTTGCTAAAAGTTCTGAAAAACAGTATTAAGTTTTGAAAATGGTTTTCCATGTTTGATCATGGTCTACAATTATTTTTCCAATTAAGTTCAAGCTATAAGGAAGCTAACAACATTGGAATCATCTAATTTGGACTTACAATGAAAAAGATATGAAAAAGAGAAACTACCTATTCACTTCAGTTTTGAGACTTAGCATTTTCGGGGATTTTCCTAACACCCGGAGACATGGACGATTGAGAGCCGTCGATCTCAGATCGGACGCCCCCGGTTGAATCCGAGCGACACAGGCACTGAGCGCGCGGAATAGGGCGGCGACATGGAGAGCTGAGGGCCGTAGATCTCTAGATCGGACGACCACTAATGAGCCACGTCGCCCCCGACCTGGAGCACCGCCCGACAACAGAGGAGTTCCCGGCCGCGAGCTTGCTCGGCTTATCGCCGGCGAGAATCGCCATGGCGACGCCGGCCAAGGGCCAAAACGGGATCCTAGCACTATTGCGCACCTGATGGCACCAGCGGCGAGGTCAATGGCGACCTGACGCGGCGGCACGGCGGCGAGAGGCGGAGGGAGTGCTACGGCCGAAAACGAAAACGACGATACGGCTAAGCTACGCGCAAATGGACGGGTGCAAAAGCTATGACGGGGTCCTATGGACTTAGCGCGACCAACCGGAGTCCAAACGGTAGCCGGCGGCGAGCCGGAGGCTAACGGCGGTGGCGGCGCGACCGAAACAGGGAACCACGGCCACGGTGCAGCAAAAGCTAAACGGGGAAAAGCTTAAGCTCACGGGGTTCTACTGAAGACGATGACGGGATTGGGGTGGACGGAGGATGATCAGAGCAGCCCGGCGACGAAGTCCAGCGGCGATGCGAAGAGCTTCACCGTGGAGGGGTCAACCTGGGCCAAGCTAGCAACACCGGGTGGTACCATGAGCTTCGCAATACCACAGAGAAGCTCCAGGAGGCAGGGATTGGGAAATGGAGGTCTTACCGGCATCGGAGAAGAAAGGGGGCACTGGCGGCCGAAAATGGGAGAAGCCCAAATTAGCTTCCACCTGAAAAGGATAAGCCAAAACGGGTGAGGGTTAATGACCAGTGAGGCGAGAGGAAGGGGTTGGAGCAAAAGCCGAGCAGGAGAGCCACTGGAGGGTGAGCTTAACCGAGGAGCTCCGAGCTCGGTAATGGCGGCCGAGGGTGTTTCGTCGACTGGAACTCAAACACGCACCGAGAGTGCTAGCTAGAGCTCAAGGGTGGGTAAAGGAAGCTAAGGGAGGAGGCGGTGAGCTTATGTAGCGGAGGAAGCGGGAGCAACGGCGGCAAGCCTCGGATGCTCAAGTCCACCGCGGAACGCCGAGCGCGATGGGAGCGGTGAGCGATGACTTTCGGGAGCGGCCGCACGACGTGCATTTAATGCGTTGCAGAGGGACCCGTTGGACCGCGCCGAGTGGACACGACGCTGCGCCTCTGCCCACGCTCCTGCGCACGCCATGGCTGCGTTGCTCGCGCGAGCGAGAGGAAAACGACGATGGCCAACCGTCCGATTTGCATCCAAGGGCTAGCGCGCGATCGCGTTGAAACGGCATCGGCGAACGTCGACCGCCCGATTGAAATCCAACGGCTGAGAAACAGAGGGCAACCGGAGTTGTCCGAATGCTTACACGAATGAGAGCCGTTCGATGGAGATCTAACGGCTAATGACGCGCGCGCCCGCTCGACCGCGCCGGGTGCGATTAGTTCACTCGGCCGAGTCAGTTGGCTCGATCCCGAGTCTGACTCGCACCCGAGGAACAGTGCAAACCAGTTAGGGTTTGATTTTTTTGAACTGAAACTTTGGGGATTTAATTGGGGCATCAAATCAACTCCAAAATTTATGAAATTTTAACTAGAGCTTCCTGACCTTAGGGTTAACCTTCCATAAAATTTTCAGAGATTTTTGTGCAATGGGATTTTCTCAAGAAATTCCAGAAGATTATTTCAAAGGTTTGACCAAGGTTTGACTTGCCTCTAAAATATTTCAAATAATTTCCAAAAATTATGAAATAATTCAGAGGTGTTACCAAGCAACCCTAGATCCCAGGGAAAATTATTACCAAGGGTTTGACATAAGATTTGACCAAGGAGGTTGTTGACTTGATAAATGAGGGTTTTGATTTTTGAATTTTCCAAAATTCTTTTACAAGAATTGTCAGAAAGGTTCAAAAGCACAAGGATGTGAGAAAAGTTTTAATTTCCCCTCAATTTCTTACATTTGAAACACAAGCCAAAATGGGGATGTTACACACCACCTCCGTAGCTAGAACTCGGATTTCGTTGAGTTTAGGTTTAGCAAGTGTGCAAACTTCTGTTCTTCAGTTGTGTCGGACGACCACCTGTCAAAACAGCCTTCGGGATCCCACCTTTGATTTTCAATACCATCTACGCTACATTCTTATTCGTAATATCAGATTGCCTATATTTTATTCTTGCTAGTTCTTCGATTGCTCGCAGGAATTGAACCTCATGTTCAGGTTGATCGCGCTTCTAGCACGGTCAATAACATCTCAAGTTGGTTCAACGATTGCTAAGGCGCAAGCGTCGTCATACGGTTGTAGTCGGATCGCGAGAGTCACCTCCACCAAGATCGATAGTTATCAATTTCATCGAAAGATCGGGCACCCCGCCTCCATCATACACCTCCATCGTCTAGGATTCCTGGGTTTTGATCTTCGTCATCCTACCACGAAAAATAGACTGACGGGGAATGCCGAGATATTGCATCAATTGGCGGAGGATGTCCGCGAACCCTCCTTCATTTTCTCCATGAGAAAGGAGGTCCCACGGGCCATCGGATGACGAGGTAGCCATCTACAAATTTTGAATACAAGAGGAGGTCAGCAACAAGATAAAACTCAAGTGAAGTAAAGATAAGTACGAAGCTAAGAGAGATGAGTAAGGGCGATAGGTACGCTATGTTTTAAAAAAAGTTTTTTCTTAGTTTTTAAAAATAAGACTCTAGTCCTTAGGCTCGACCAGTCTAACTAAGGCTCCTACAGTCGTATGCTCTGATACCAGCTCTGTCGGACCTAGATTTTATAATCCGAAATCCTTTGTGAAAATACTATGCTATTCCCTGGATCAGTAGATAGCACTCACAGATACATCACTGAATCAAATCATACATGGCGTAAAACCATACCATTAATTAATTAACACAACAGAGTTTACATAGACCGCGTCGGGTCGAGTTTTACAATAAGGACCGAATAGGCCAAATTGTTTACATTACAAAAGACAGCGGAACTACAGCGAAAGCAAAAGGGTGAGAGCACATCTCTCCACAGGCAAGCGAATGGAGAAACCCGTGTGCATCTGATATTACCCAAAAACTCAGATAATATAGGATGCACACAAGCACTGACGGAGTCAGCTGGACTAAGACGATACTAGAATAGCTAAAGACTACACTACGCTTCATCATCTCCTGGCCCTCCAACTTCTAGATCCTTGTAGTAGTCGAGAGGTCGTCACAATGACCTTTCTAAATATCTCGTCCTTCCAGTCATCTCACCTATATGGGGTTACACCCATACGTTCATGCGGGATGTTCACCTCAGCTGCTGGTGTAGTTGGAATTGACTACCCATAGCGGCTGGTAACTTCACCCTTGCCTCGGTGTCCCATTCAAGCCGTATTTACCGCGGGCTTGCACGTTCCCAAACCACCAGTGAGGTGCATTTCGGGTTTGATAAATTTACTAAGTCAAGTCGTAATTTTTGCAAACTTGTGGTTGTACTTGTTTTACACGGGAGGTCGTGACAAGATTAAGTCCTTAGGATTATCTGGGCGGTTCTTCCACATACCATCCACAAAATAACATTCTTTGGGCTACATTAGAACCCATTGTTATACCATCCACCTCTTCATCCACCCAGGTAGTAACAAGTTATTAGGGTTTTGAGGAGTAATACCAAATTACCATATTTATCTCTGTCATAGACCAGCAATGAGTGCTCAAACTATTTTTTTTATGTTTGAAGAGATGATGAGTGGGACATTTTAGTGTCCCGGTACTCAAACAAGACTATCATGTCTCTTGAGTACAACCTATAGCTAGTATTACCATATAGTTACTAGGGTGACAAGGATTAAGGGATTAAAGTTGTCAAGGATGGCATAATAATTAATTAATCAATAAATAGGTATTTAACTACCTTAAGCTTTAACATATATTTTCTTAAAGAATTATAGCATGCAATTTGTTATTTTAAAAGAATATAATTTGCATAAAATATAGGCTCAATATGATCAAAGTATTAACTCGCCTAGATTATAGGCAGGAGGATCTTGATAAACTTGTACTCGATCAACTTGGAGGTCGTCCGCGCCTTCAAATCCTAATTGGACGAACGCACCGGAAAAAGGCACAAACAAGCAAACATAACAAATAAATACAAATGAACAACAAATGACTTCAAATTAAACGAGACCTATGCCATTAGCAAGATCTTGAATTTACAAAAAATTTAGAAATTTAATTCAAAATTTTTGGAGCTATAACGGAGTAGAACGGGACTTCTGAACTTGGAAATGGAAATAAAAGGGAGAGAGAGAGGAAATGGTCCACAACATAGTGCTTGAACTGGGTCTACGCGCACAGGGGGGGCTGGTCCACCGGAACAGGAAAAAGGGGGGCCCACATGGCAGCCAAAGGGACGGGGGCTCAAGCATATGACGGGTGGGGCCCTCAAGAACTCAGCCCCATTATATTTTGCTCGGTCCACAGAGAAAGGAAAGCGAAGAGCAGAGGGATGCGCTCGGGTGGTCGGAAGTGAAAGCGGCGCCGGCGGGAGGAGGCGTGCGGAGGCGAGCTTGCCAGTGAAGTGGGTTCCGATGGGGGCGGGGAGGCCACGAGCGATGGCGGCGGCAGTGGTAACACACGACGGCAGCGGCAAGGCCACAATGGACGGTGGCGGCGCTCGGGTTGCAGAGGTGCGCGGGCGCGGCGTTGCGGCCGAATCAACACACGCATAGGCTACGCGTGGCTTTGGGGAGGACGCTGAGCCGGGTAGGGAGGCCAAAGGTGGCCCGTAGCAGCCTGGCGACGCTGGCCGGGAGCGGACGAGGAGGAGCGGCGGCAGCGGCTCGTCTCGGTGGCAGGGAGGGAGCAACGAGGAGGAGGATGGAGTCCTCGCGTCGCGGGGCATCTCGTGACGATCGATCGGGCGGCGGCTCACCGCACGCGCAGACGAGGCGAGGCGATGCGGCCAAGGGAGCTCAGAGGCGGTGATTCTTGGTGAGTTTTCCAAAGAAGCAAGCAAAGTGAGGAAGCAAGGGAGCATAGGAGAGCTTATATAGGCCGTGGAGGAGACCTCGGCGCCATGTGTGCACTGGCACGGCTCACGTGCGTTGCGCGTGGCTTGGGCCGACCAAAGGACGGGCATGGGGGCGCAGTAGCGGTACGAGCGACGACTCTGGGCGTCCGCGCTGGCGCAGGTGCGCACGTCCGCTACGCGGCGCACACCTCTTGATCCAGGGCTCCTATGCGCCAAGGACGGCGAGGACGACCGTGACACGGGCGCGTGGCTTGGACTGGGCAAACGAGTGCGGTGAGGACGGCGAGCACGCGGGCGCGCGGCTTGGTCCAGGCAAACGGGTGCAGCAAGAACGGCGGGCACCAAAGTCGCGAGTAGGGGCGACCAGAGGAAGCTCGAGGGGAGAGAGGGAGCTTGTTGCGACTGCCTTGACCGAGGAAGAAGATGACGACCGGGTGTTGGGCTGGTGTTGATTGAGGAGGATGACGACTGGGCAAGCTGCTGGCCAAGCGACTTGAAGAAGGAGCAGGCCGAGGCAGTGAAGCTCGTGAGCGGTAGCGTGCACGAGAGGAGAAAGGGGAGGCTTAAGCGTGATGGTGGCAGGCTGTGGCGTCACGCCGCTGACCAGCTCGACCAGGGGAGAAGCAAGGCAGGGGAAGGAGAAGCCAGGCTAGGGAGGAGGAGACAGGCTGGGCCAGGCTGGACTAGAAAGCAAGAAAGGAAAGGGGCCCAACAGAGAAAGAGGCCCGAAGGCTGAAAAGAGAAATTCAAATACAAATTTGAATTCCGAAGTTGCAAAAAGGTTTGAAACACAAACCCGAGCTAGATAGAAGCTAGAAGTTTTGAAATTACTTGCTAATTTGAAATACATTTTGAAAACCAAGAATCAAAAGTAATTACTATTTGTGTTTTCGAAAATAGGATGTTACAAATCCTACGCACCTTAAACGGAATCTCAACCCCGAGATTCGAGCTGCTCCAGGAACAGGAATAGGTAATCTAACTTTAGTTGATCTTCTTACTCCCAGATGGCTTCTTTGGCTGAGTGATGGCTCCACTAGACCTTACAAAGGCAGATGACTTGACCCTTGCGCTAGTTGCATAGGTGAATGGATGTTATATACCAACGGTCTAAAATTGATGAGAGTTGCTGCAAGCAGGACTATATGTCCCTAACATGTAGTCGGTAAATTACAATTCTTCAAAGGTGGTCAGGCAATAATTTTTTATCCTTTTAATTAATGCATCTGCTAGTCTATTCCGGATGTGGACATGCGGTACGGAATGCTCAACTTTAATTCCCATTTTCATGCAATAATCATCAAATACCTTCGAAGTAAATTCTCCAATGTTCTCCATTCTGGTGGACTTCACATGGTGATCAGATAAAATATTTGAAATTTTAATTATCTGCGAGATTAGCTATGCAAAAATGTGGTTTCTCATAGACAATAAACGTATGTGCGACTATTTCAAGGAAGCATCGATGAGCACCGTAAAATACCTAAGTGGCCCTGACAAGGGCTATATATAGGACCGCAAATATCTCCCTGGATACGGTCCAAGAATGCAGGGACTTCAATCTTCACTTTCAGAGTAGAAGGTCTAGTAATTAATTTCCCGTGGCACATACGAGGCACAAAAAATCTTCCTGATTCGAGAAATTTTTTACGTTGGTATTATGTCCCTGTGAATTCTTAGTTACTTTTATCATCATCCTAAGACCTAGGCGACATAATCTATCATACAAGAGATAGAAAAGATCATAGCTTCTAAATACGGTTTCAGGGCAGTACATGTAATACCCCGATAGTGTGAAAAGCATTTGAATCTGGAGAGATTATTAAATCGTGAGAGAATAATTAAATCGGGAGAATATTTCTTTTAGCAAAGCGATTGAACATGAGAAAGAGGGGTTTTAATGTAATACTCCGATTTATTCTACGAAAGAAAGCGTTCAAAAGAGAAATTAGACATAAAAAAGGGGGGTTTCTGCAGTTTTTTGGCAACTTGGGCCTCGGGCCTTGGCCTAGGAGGCCCATGAAGGGTTGGCCACTAATAAAAGGAAGGGGGAAACCCTAGATGCACTGTAGCTACAGTGCCACCGCCATCACTGTAGCATGCCCTCTCCTCCATGGTGGTGCTCCCCTCCATTGGTGCCTCCCTTCCTCGCCGTTGGTGCTCCCTACTACCGATCAAGTGAAGAAAGGAGAGGAGATCAACTTCGCAGGGAGAGTTCATCATCTTGCTGCGATTCTACAAGGGTAACGTCGTGTGTTCTTCGTTGGTTGATGCGTAGTAGTTGCGGTTGATGTCGTTTGGTAAATTGATTTGCGTCGGTTTAATAGATCGTGTTCTGTCTATATTATTGCGTGGTCTGTTTCGTGTGTTTATATTCCGAATTAGGAGTTTTGGTCTCCTAGAGTTATGTAGATAATATTCTTAGCTTTCGTTGGCCGCCAAGATCACACAAATCCGATTAACGGTCTGGGAGTTATGAATTTTCTAGTATCGCTGTCCTGCTGATCTGACAGTATTGGGATAGTCTGTAGAAATCTGGTTCAATCTGTTAGTTAAAGGGCAAATCAGGGGATCTCAATATAACAAACAATGTAGGTAATTTCCATACCTTTTCAAAGAGATAAAGAACGTAAGATTTGGACTTTCGTAGCAAAAGTTATGATGGTTTTAGTGAACTGTCCAGAGAACCCGACGTGATAATTGTTGCTCTGTAGATTGGCCTGGTAGGGGCAGTGTTTGGCAAAATCAGAAGGGCTCCCCAACTAAGTTTATTTAGATAATTTAGTTACCTTTCCAGAAAGTCTGAGAACACCTCATTTGGACTCCGGAGCAGAAAGTTATGTATTTTAGAAGTTGACTGTCCGCAGTGATCACCAAAGCGATCGCTAGAAATTGGAAGATTGGAAAATTGGAAGTTTAGTGAGTTCAATTGTGTTGTTATTTATGCTTTTGGTCCAGTATGTTGGCCTTAGATTGGGTTATCTTTATGTTCAGGTGGGAGCGTGATCCCAGGGGCAGCGCCCTCTTCGCGTCCACCGTTCTCGCACGGTTAAGGCAAGTATTCGGGTTATCGTATAATTATGCTAGTATGTTTGTGACTGTTTGTGTTTGGCTCATAATAGCCATGTATGGATGTTATTGTGATGAGTTCCAATTTATCTTGGTGAATGTAAGTACTCTGATTGAGATAATAACTATGGATGTTTGATAGAGGATGCTAGTACTTTGATGCGTAATAACCATGCAAGGTTGATAGTGTGATATGTATGATTAAGGATGGTAAATATTTGAGATATAATTAATTGTTATTCATAGAGGATTGTTCTTGTCTGCTAGTATTATGAATATATGTGCTATTCATGGATGCTAGAATGCTATGAATGTCAATGATGAGGAATGCTAGAAGTATGAATAAGTTTATTCATGCATGTCATTGTTGTGCATCCATATGTATGATGGTTTAAAGTTTTGTTCATGTGCATCATGCAATCATATTGGAGGATTGGTCACGTGGTGACTATGCATGTTCGAGGTCCCCGTCATGTAGATGACGGGCTTGAGGTCCCCACATTCGTGGAATGTGGGCAATGAGTAAGAGGTCCCCATCATTAAGATGATGGGCAAAGGTCCCTATACATGTGGTGTATAGGCTCTTGGTCCTGTGCCGGAGGGCACGAGCAAGAAGTACACATCGACGGATGTATACCCGCATTACTTGTAAAATGCGAAAAGAGATAAAGTTCAAAAGGTGCATTGCATTGATCGCATTCCATGAGTATGAAAGCTATGATTAGTGTAATGTTATTGTGGATTATTGATGCTATGACTGTGAACTCGTATTAACCTTGATGATACTTGCTGAGTCTTTGGGCTCACTCTTGCTTTGATATATTTTAGGTACAACTTGGCAGGAACGACATGCATGGGAGGGAGTAGATGTTGGATGCACTCACTACCTCACGACCTTAAGGCGTTTGCCATTTAGTTTCATTTCAGGATTAAGTAAACTTCTTAAGGATCACTCATAGATGGTTTTGAGTATTATGTTAATTGTGATAATGAGAATAGCAAGTCTGGATTATGTTTATTCGATCATCTTGCATGCTTGTGTAAACTTGATTATGAAGATATTGATAAATGCCATGATTAATTGTTGGAACCTCGGTATAGTTGACTATACAAAGGAGGTTTTGCCGAAAAATTTGTAATTGGTCTTAGTGTAGTTTAGTTTAATTTAATTTTAGTAGCATTCCAGGCTCAATGCTGAGCTGGGGTGTTACAGTACAAGCTGCACTTGCCTTAATATTAGTGTAGTATATCCTAGTTTCATATAAAGGAAGTCGTTTAAATACTCTTTTCCACTTTCTTCATGCTTTGTAATGAGCAGATATATCTTACCATACTCTTCTTCACTCTTTACGTGGAAACCGTTAGCGCGAATATCTTGAAGAGTTCTAGTCGATTTTGGGTACAACAAGGCTTCTTTATGTAACACCCCAGCCAAACAAAGGTCTGGAATGCTACTAAATAAACACGATAACTAATTAAAAAGTAAGACACAATCCTAAATTTCGACAGAACCTCCTTTGTATAGATAACTATACAGAGGTTCCAGCAGCTAAAAAGAATTTCACAATTAAATATTCCAACATCCAGTATCATCAATAAGCATTCAAAACATGCTATTCAACTAAAGCATATTCAAGATGTCCAAAGTATGCTACTCATCATTATTACAAATAATTCGATGCATGAATCATAACCATAAACAATTCTTAAGTAGTTTGCTTATTTATTAATAGATGATCTAAAATTTAATTAACTTTTAAAGATGCGTGGCAGTGTGTGAATCCAACTCAAGCCTATCCTTTCCCATGCATGTCGTTCTTGCAAAAGGGTACCTAAAAGCACAACAAAATCAAGAATGAGTCCAACGACTCAGCAAGTACCAATAAATAAACATTCACTCACAGTTATAGCAATAACATCCCATAAGAAAATATTACACTAAAACGAATCACATGCTTGTGTAATGCAAATGAGCAATGCACCTTTTCTCTCTTACTCTTTTCTTATTTTACCGGTAACGCGAGGTATACATCCGTCGATGTATACCCTTGCCTATGCCCTCTAGCACAGGGACCAAGAGCCTATAATCCACAAGTAAGGGACCACAACCCATCGTCTTCATGATGGGGACCTCTACTCAATGCCCACATTCCACAAATATGGGGACCACAAGCCCGTCATCTACATGACGGGAACTTCAAATCAATGCCCACACTCCACGAATGTGGGAACCACAAGCCCGTCATCCACATGACTGGGACCTCAAATATACATACTTGGTCTCCACGTGACCAAGTCTCCAATATACTCTCAATGTGCACATGAACAATTACCCTATCTTTCAATAACATGCATAGCAACAGCACCGTACATGAATAACAATTAATCATATCTCAAGCATTCACCATCCTTAATCATACATATCACACTATCAACCATGCATAGCTAATATGTATCAAAATACTAGCACTCTATCAAACGTTCATAATTATGCTATCAATCAGAGTACTTGCCTTAACCGTGTGAGAACGGAGGATGTGAAGAGGGTGCTGCCTCCGGGACCAATCCCCACCTAAATTCATTTAAAAGCATACTAAGACAACAGTAATAGACCAAACAAACTATATAAGCAAACACGAACTCACAATAGTTTTTAACGCGATCCCAACTCCAATTCCTAAATGTTGATCTGTCCCCTCTGTGGACAGCCCCATTCTAAAATTCATATCTTTTCGCATAGCACTCTCTATCAAACATTCATAATTATGCTATCAATCAGAGTACTGGGTTTATTTGCAAATTTCCAGAATTTTCTGTTTCTTTCTCTCTTTTTTTCCTTTCCTTTCTCCTGTACGGGTCTCTTTTTTGGGGGGCTGTTTAATTCTTTCGGCCCATGTGGCCTTACTTTCACGGTTTCACCCGAAAGTCAATGGGCAGGCTCAGCCCATTATTCCACTCGGCCAGTCTTGCCTTCTTCAATCCCAGGAGCTAGGTTTCCCTAGTTCCTTTGCATGGTGGTGGCGGGGCTTAAGAGCACATGAGTGTGGTCGGCCGGTGCAGCACCGGGTGTAACACCCCAGCTCTCAAAGAGCCTGGAATGCTACTGGAAATAAACTATTCTAGCACAAATACAAATTTTCGGCAAAGTCTCCTTTGTTTAATCAGCAAAACTGGGAGTTCATTACTATCACATGGCATAAACAAAATCCTCATAATTAATTTATTCCAATCATGCATGAATATCAAAAGAACCAACCAAGGCTAGTAACTTCTTTATTACAACTAAACAGTAAACTCAACCACGCCATCCATGGGAGATAATTTAACAATTCATTTTATTCTAAATTTAGACTAAGCAGCAAACGCATTAAGTATGTGAAGTAGTGAGTGCATCCACATCTACTCCCTCCCGATCGTATCGTTCCTGCCATGGGTACCTAAAACACATTAAAGCAAGAGTGAGCCCAACGACTCAGCAAGTATCAACAAGGCTATAAACATAATCTCAAACATAGCATCTGTAAACCACAATCTCATTACACTAATCATAGCCAAATATATCTCATGAAATGCAAACTATGCAATGCTCCTTTAAACTTTATCTCTCTTCACATTTTACCGGTAATGCGGGGTACACAACCGTCGCTGTATACCCTTGCATGTGCCCTTTGGCACAGAGACCAAGAGCCTATACACCACATGTATAGGGACCTTTGCCCATCACTTAATGATGGGGACCTCTTTATTTCATAGCCCACATTCCATGAATGTGGGGACCACAAGCCCGTCATCTACATGACGGGGACCTCAACTGAGTGTGCTTGGTCACCACGTGACCAAGGCACCTGTATGCTCACAACATGCACATGCACCATGATAACATACTCATACGCAAGAATACCTCAAGTTCTCATTAACATGTAATCAATAACAACATACAGTGGATCCATTTAACTATACTAGCATGTCATCAAGGTAAACAGTACACATCTCATAACAGGCAAGCATGGCTATGCTATCAAGATGCATCACAAACGCATGAACCAAACATACACATATAATAGCCCGAATACTTGCCTCAACCGCGTGAGAACGGCGGACGCGAAGTGGGTGCTGCCCTTGGGATCTCGCTGCCACCTGGACAAGAAGATAACCCCAAACTAAGACTAGCATACTGGACCAAAATCATACATCACATTACAATCAAAATCGCTAACTTCTTATCAATTCTAACTTTTCTAATTTCTAGCGATCGGTCACTGCAGACAGCAGACTTCAAAAATTCATAACTTTCTGCTCAGGAGTCCAAATAGGATGATCTTGGACATTCTGGAAAGGTAATTAAAATGTCTAAATAAACTTAGTTGGGGAGACCCTCTGATTCGGCAATCTACCAGTCCTACCAATCTATTTAATCAGAGCAAACATTTCACGTCGGGTTTCTGGACAGCGACAAAGAAACTATCATAACTTTCTCTACGTTTGTCCGAATTTAGTGATCTTTAGTTTTCCTGAACGCTAAGAGGATTAGCCTAATTTTTCGTTATGGTGAGACCCTCTGGAAACCCCTCTAAATATGCGCTTCTATCAGGTTAACCAACACTAGCAATTCTGCTTCTCTCCAGAAACACAGAAATACTAAGAAATTCATAACTTTGGCTACCGAAGTCCGAATGACTTGATTCTTGTCGGCAATGAAAGGTAACTACGATAGCTACAACTTTCTAGGAGACACCCAGACCCAAATCTGCCTCTAACCTAATCAAAAACCACAATCTTCTCTGCTGCAGAAAACCGACGAACTGACAACCGAAACTGTACAACTAGAAAACGACCCCAAAACAAAGAATCACAGGTTACCCTTGCCGAAACGACGAAGGCACGCTGCGCGGATGGTGATCACCATGAGTTCCCGGTTGTGGATCCTTCTTCCCTCTCCCTTTCTTCTCTTCCTTCTTCCCTTCTCTTCTCTTCCTCTTGGCCGGCTGCAAATGGAGGATCTCTTTTTTTCCCTTGGCCGGCAGCATAGGGGAACCTTGGAGGAGGGCTTGGGAGGGGCGCAAGGAGGAAGACAACCAGGTAGGGGAGGCGTGGGAGAGAGGGAAAGTGGCGGCCAGGATTGGGGAAGTGGGGGCGTGGGAGAGGGGAAAGGGGCTGGTTCGGCTAGGGTTAGGGGAGTGGCTTCCCCCCTTCCTTGGCCGGCCACCACAAGCCCACTTGGGCCAAGCCCAAGCCCAGGTTGTTGACTAACAGCGATTAACCCCCTCTCTAAGAGTCTAACTGAGAAAACTCCCTAAAGGTCCCTCCCGAAATTCCATTTGATCCTTCCCCGATTAGTCGATCTCTCCCGAATAAAATTAATCTTCCTCGATTCGATTCTTAACTCACTTTCGGGATATTACATTCTACCCCCCTTAACAGGATTCGACCCCGAATCTAAACTCCAAACTTCAAGAAATAAAACCGAGACTGGAAACTTAGCAACAAGAGTACGCACCTGAGAAGAACAAATCCGGATAAAGCTCACGCATGCGAGACTCCAGTTCCCAAGTGGCCTCCCTTTCTGTCTGCTGCGACCAAAGCACCTTAACGTACTTCAAAGTTTTGTTCCTCAACTCTTTTTCTGATCTTTCCAGGATTCGCACCGGTTTAGACTCAAATGTCAGATCCTGGTCAATGGTTAGGGGTTCTAATGAAACATGATGCTCTGGATCACGAAGGAACTTCCTCAACATAGACACGTGAAAAACGTTATGCACTCCTCGCATAGCCTCTAGTAGGTCTAAGCGGTATGCCAACTTCCCGATCCGAGCCAAGATCGTGAATGGCCCAACGTACCTCGGGCTAAGCTTCCCTTTGGTACCGAACCTGACAACACCTTTAGTGGGGGACACTCTCAGGAGCACCTGATCTCCCACTTCAAATTCCAAGTCTCTTCTCCTCACATCCGCATAACTCTTCTGTCTGCTTTGAGCTGCTAATAGATTCTGTCTCACCAAGGCCACTCGTTCAACCGTCTTTTGCACCGGTCCCGTCCCAAAGCGCCTTCTCACCCACGGCTTCCCAAAGAAAGAGGTGACCTGCACTTACGCCCATATAAAACCTCAAGCGAGCGGCTTTTATGCTTGAATGATAGCTGTTATTGTACGCAAACTCTGCCAATGGCAATTGATCCTCCCAACTACCTTTCCAAGACAGGACACATGACCTCAACATGTCCTCCAGGGTTTGAATAGTGCGCTCTGACTGCCCATCTGTCTGAGGATGGAAAGCTGTACTCATGCGAAGTTGTGTGCCCAAGGCACTCTGCAAACTCTCCCAAAACTTGGATACGAACTTGGCATCCCTGTCAGAAATGATGGTCTTTGGCACTCCATGAAATCTCACAATCTCCCGCAAATAGATAGGAGCCAAATCACTAGTTGAATTAGTCGTGCGGATGGGAATAAAATGTGCAGATTTGCTGAATCGATCCACTATAACCCAAACTGCATCCTTACCTCGCGGTGAACGAGGCAACGCAACAACGAAGTTCATAGAGATATCATCCCATGGCCATTGGGGAACCTCTAATGGCTACAATAGCCTATTTGGGCGCTTATGCTCCGCTTTAACTGGCGACAAACGCCACAAGAGGCTACATAATTAGCAATATCCACTTTCATTCGTTTCCACGAAATTTCGCGGATCACGGTACATCTTTGTCTCACCGGATGAGCAGTATACGGTGTGCGATGTGCCTCCTTTAATATGTCATCCTTAACTCCGCGCATGCGGCACACACAAGCGACCTTTAAATCGCAAAGCTCCAAACCCATCCAAGCTAAAATCTCCTTCCTTGCCCAAATTCAGACGTCTCCTGACTCTTTGCAATAACGGGTCACTCTGCTGTGCTTCCCGCACATGCTCTGGAATAGCTGACTCTAAAATCAACTGGATCTCGGCATGAGCCGAACCTACATAGCAATAAGATATCCCCATGCGGTCAAAATCCGCAACTAGACAATCCAATGTAGCCGGTGTCGCCTTGCGACTAAGAGCATCAGCCACCACGTTGGCTTTGCCTGGATGATACTGAATCGTGAGATCATAATCCTTGATCAGCTCTAACCATCTTCTCTGCCTTAGATTCAGGTCCCTCTGCGTAAAGATGTATTTAAGGCTTTTGTGATCCGTAAAGACATCACAAGACTCACCATAGAGATAATGCCTCCAAAGCTTCAAGGCGAACACCACCGCAGCCAATTCTAAATCATGTGTTGGGTAGTTCTTCTCATGTTTCTTCAGCTGCCTAGACGCATAAGCCAGAACCTTACCATCTTGCATGAGCACACAGCCCAACCCAACTCGAGAAGCATCGGAATAGACTGTGAATCGCTTCCCAGGCTCAGGAATAGTGAGAACAGGAGCAGTCACTAGCTTTTCCTTCAAAATATGAAAACTATGTTCACAATCCTCATCCCACCGAAACTTCACATCTTTACGTGTGAGCTCGGACAACGGCCGCAATGATGGAGAAATCCCGCACAAACGCCGATAATAGCCTGCCATACCAAGGAAGCTTCTCACTTCTTTGACGTTAGTCGGCCTTCCCCATTCTACCACTATGGAGATTTTACTTGGATCAACTGATATTCCCTTATCATTGATAACATGCCCCAAGAATCCCACCTCAGACATCCAGAACTCGCACTTTTTAAGCTTGGCATAAAATCTATTTTCTCTTAACGTCTCCAACACCATCCTCAGATGACGCTCATGCTCAACTTCGGTCTTTGAATAGATCAAGATATCATCAATAAAGACGACGACAAAATCATCCAAATACTCATGCAACATCCTGTTCATAGTCTCCATGAAAGCAGCAGGGGCATTCGTTAGTCCAAAAGACAACTTTAAATTCAAAGTGCCCATACCTTGTAGAGAACGCCGTTTTCTCGATATCCTCTTCTCGGACAGGAATCTAATTATAGCCCGACTGAAGGTCTATCTTTGAAAATACCTTTGCCCCTCTCAAGCGATCAAATAAATCTTCAATACAGGTAAAGGGTATTTATTCTTGATGGTCACCGGTTGAGTGCACGTAATCGATACACATGCGCCAACTACCATCCTTCTTTTGGTAAATAAACCGGAGCTCCCCACGGAGATATGCTAGGTCGAAAAGATCCTTCGCCCTTAAATCATCCAATTGCTTCTTTAGTTCCTCCTGAAAGGACGTGCGACGGTGAGGGTCATAGAAACCGGTCGGGCACCGGTACTAAATCAATCGAACTCCATCGGGCGTGGTGGGGCATCCTCGCAACTCTGTGGAAAGACATCTAAGAATTCTTGAACCACCGGAATTAATTTTGCAACAAAGAGGAACTCGACTTCCCACCGAGACAAAGAAACCCACTCTTCGCGCTCGACTACCGTGATCTGAGACTAGCCAAAGACGCAAAGAGAGTAAGAGGGGCACTCCGAAATACTACCTCTGCCTGGAAGGTGCCCGCAAGGTTCTTGTCTTCGAAACAGGATATAACCGCTCGATAGCTATGCAACCATCCATACCGAATAACATCAAACGGCTCCATCTTCATGACCATTAGATTAGCAATAAATTCTTCCCCATCCAAGGAGATCACACAACCAGACATACTGTGGAGCTAGAAAGGATTCCCAGGAGAGTTAACTAAAATCGATCGAGCTATAGACTGCATACTCAACTTGGCCCTGCTAGCAAACTCTAACGATACAAAAGAGAAAGTAGATCCTGAATCAAAAGGTACAAATGCCTCCACTGAGTCCACTAGGAGCGTACTGTCACTACATCGGGACGACTCTGCCGACTCTGCCGTCGGCATGGCATAAGCTAACTGCCATGGGCGGAAGGAGCCCCAACACCGTATATGGGGTGCGGCGCTGCAGGAGGTCTTGAAGGTGCCGCAATCGAAAGCTTGATGCCGCGAGGACCGGTGGCCAAAGTACCACAGCGGTGGAATACCCCGTGATAAGGAAGGTAAGATCTGCGTGACCCGGGATCGAGTAGGAGTGGTCGCTAACATCTGCACTGAACCCCGAGATGAAGCTGCCTGCTCTGGTGCTGACAGCGGGACTAGCTCCCACTTGATCACACTGGCAGGATTCCGCCGACAAACCAAAGCCTTATGGCCCTCCCGACCACAGTGGTGACAAGAAGCCGACCAAGAACACTCCGAAGCACGATGCTCATTACCACACTTGAAACACTTCATCCCTTGCCCTGGAACCGGACGCAATCTAGGAGCACTCGCCGAAGGTCGAAAAGAAGAGGATGACTATGGCCTTGTGGACTTGGACTTGAAAGAATTCCGCGGGCCCTTGAACTTCTTGTAAACTGGTTTCAGTGATGACCCACTTCCTCC
This sequence comes from Ampelocalamus luodianensis, assembly GCA_036346255.1. Classification (NCBI taxonomy): domain Eukaryota; kingdom Viridiplantae; phylum Streptophyta; class Magnoliopsida; order Poales; family Poaceae; genus Ampelocalamus; species Ampelocalamus luodianensis. The sequence continues at coordinate 19,147,600 of CM070627.1, read as the reverse complement.
CCCAAAACTCTTCTTCTGACTGCCACCTGCATCCTCCTGGACCAAGATACTTCCTGTACCTGGTAAATCTTCCCCAAGCTGCATTTCAAGTTCCATGCCCCGAGCTTGCTCTACCAGGGAGCTAAAGTCACGCAGCTCCAGTGCCCCCAAAACCTGGCGAAACTCCTGTCTGAGACCTCTACGAAATCTCTTGGCCTTCTCCACCTCATCATCAGAGCCACCGCCGAACAAAGCGGATCAGGTTGTTAAAACCCGCCTCATATTCCGACACTGTCATCTTGCCCTGCTTGTAGCTTTGCAATGAAACCTCCATCCTCTCCACAAACGAGGCAGGATAAAACCTCCTCCGGAATTGCTCCACAAACAACTCCCAAGTAACTGGACCATGGGCAGAAGTCCTAGCCGCCGTGACTCCTTCCCACCAGATATCCGCTTGCCCCTTGAGCTGGAAGGCGACAAACTGCGCCCTCAATTCTGAAGTCATCCCTAGAGCTCCAAAATGCCTCTCCATGTGTCGCAGCCAGTTAGCTGCATCAACTGGCGTGCCTGACCCGTCGAAGGTGTCCAACCTCAAAGCATTCCACTGATGTAGCCCCATGGCAACGCCGCAGGCGGCCGCGAGAGCCACCATGGGAGCGACGACAGCACCGATGGCGGGCTCGATTCTCTTGCATGCGGATGCAACCTCTTCCTCGACCCGTGAGGACTAGCTTCCCGCCTACGAGTTCGAACTTCCAGTGGGGCATTGCACGCCTCGCCGACACCGCCGCCACGACCACGACCACGGCCTCCACCCTTGCCATCCCTAACAACCACAACAACAAACAAACATTAAGCACATAGAATGACTATCATCACTCGAACCGCTTAAGTAATAGCTACGACACTAGAGTAGCCAAAGAGTCTACAATAACGCAATTGCAAAGCAAAAGAAACCCAACCCCACCTCACGTGCTTAGTGTGTTAAATTTTTTTAATACTTCATCATCCACGGACCTCAAACCGCTCGATACCAATCAGTAACACCCCTAGCTCTCAAAGAGCACGAATGCTACTTTGAAATAAACTATTCTAGCACAAATACAAATTTTCTAGTGAGTCTCCTTTGTTTAATCAAAGAAACTGGAGTTCATTACTATCACATGGCATAAACAAAATCCTCATAATCAATTTATTCCAATCATGCATGAATATCAAAAGAACCAACCAAGGCTAGTAACTTCTTTATTACAACTAAACAGTAAACTCAACCACGCCATCCATGGGAGATAATTTAACAATTCATTTTATTCTAAATTTAGACTAAGCAGCAAACGCATTAAGTATGTGAAGTAGTGAGTGCATCCACATCTACTCCCTCCCGATCGTATCGTTCCTGCCATGGGTACCTAAAACACATTAAAGCAAGAGTCAGCCCAACGACTCAGCAAGTATCAACAAGGCTATAAACATAATCTCAAACATAGCATCTGTAAACCACAATCTCATTACACTAATCATAGCCAAATATCTCATGAAATGCAAACTATGCAATGCTCCTTTAAACTTTATCTCTCTTCGCATTTTACCGGTAATGCGGGGTACACAACCGTCGCTGTATACCCTTGCTTGTGCCCTTTGGCACAGAGACCAAGAGCCTATACACCACATGTATAGGGACCTTTGCCCATCACTTAATGATGGGGACCTCTTTATTTCATAGCCCACATTCCATGAATGTGGGGACCACAAGCCCGTCATCTACATGACGGGGACCTCAACTGAGTGTGCTTGGTCACCACGTGACCAAGGCACCTGTATGCTCACAACATGCACATGCACCATGATAACATACTCATACGCAAGAATACCTCAAGTTCTCATTAACATGTAATCAATAACAACATACAGTGGATCCATTTAACTATACTAGCATGTCATCAAGGTAAACAGTACACATCTCATAACAGGCAAGCATGGCTATGCTATCAAGATGCATCACAAACGCATGAACCAAACATACACATATAATAGCCCGAATACTTGCCTCAACCGCGTGAGAACGGCGGACGAAGTGGGTGCTGCCCTTGGGATCTCGCCCACTGGACAAGAAGATAACCCCAAACTAAGACTAGCATACTGGACCAAAATCATACATCACATTACAATCGAAATCGCTAACTTCTTATCAATTCTAACTTTTCTAATTTCTAGCGATCGGTCACTGCAGACAGCAGACTTCAAAAATTCATAACTTTCTGCTCAGGAGTCCAAATAGGATGATCTTAGACATTCTGGAAAGGTAATTAAAATGTCTAAATAAACTTAGTTGGGGAGACCCTCTGATTCGGCCATCTACCAGTCCTACCAATCTATTTAATCAGAGCAAACATTTCACGTCGGGTTTCTGGACAGCGACAAAGAAACTATCATAACTTTCTCTACGTTTGTCCGAATTTAGTGATCTTTAGTTTTACTGAAAGCTAAGAGGGTTAGCCTAATTGTTCGTTATGGTGAGACCCTCTGGAAACCCCTCTAAATATGCGCTTCTATCAGGTTAACCAACACTAGCAATTCTGCTTCTCTCCAGAAACACAGAAATACTAAGAAATTCATAACTTTGGCTACCGAAGTCCGAATGACTTGATTCTTGTCGACAATGAAAGGTAACTACGATAGCTACAACTTTCTAGGAGACACCCAGACCCAAATCTGCCTCTAACCTAATCAAAAACCACAATCTTCTCTGCTGCAAAAAACCGACGAACTGACAACCGAAACTGTACAACTAGAAAACGACCCCAAAACAAAGAATCACAGGTTACCCTTGCCGAAACGACGAAGGCACGCTGCGCGGATGGTGATCACCATGAGTTCCGGTTGTGGATCCTTCTTCCTCTCCCTTTCTTCTCTTCCTTCTTCCCTTCTCTTCTCTTCCTCTTGGCCGGTGCAAATGGAGGATCTCTTTTTCCCTTGGCCGGCAGCAAAGGGAACCTTGGAGGAGGGCTTGGGAGGGGCGCAAGGAGGAAGACAACCAGGTAGGGGAGGCATGGGAGAGAGGGAAAGTGGCGGCCAGGATTGGGGAAGTGGGGCGTGGGAGAGGGGGGGAAAGGGGCTGGTTCGGCTAGGGTTAGGGGAGTGGCTTCCCCCCCTTCCTTGGCCGGCCACCACAAGCCCACTTGGGCCAAGCCCAAGCCCAGGTTGTTGACTAACAGCGATTAACCCCCTCTCTAAGAGTCTAACTGAGAAAACTCCCTAAAGGTCCCTCCCGAAACTCCATTTGATCCTTCCCCGATTAGTCGATCTCTCCCGAATAAAATTAATCTTCCTCGATTCAATTCTTAACTCACTTTCGGGATATTACACCGGCGTGGCGAGCTCGCACGGCGCGGCGGGCAGCGTACTTGGGCAGCCATGCTGGGCCGGTGGCGCGCTTCATGCGTGTGCGGGAGCCGGTGGCTGGAGGGTAGTGCCGAGTGGTGCTGCGAGCGCGTGGGAGAGCCGGTGGCCTAGCGGCGCGAGTTGGCCGGTGCAACACATGCAAAACTAGTTGCGGCATACACTAGTCAATGCATTCGTGTGGCATGTAGATTTCAGGTACGCGAACGACTTGGTGCTCCTAGTGAACCACGATGACTACAAGCAGTGCAACACGGTGAACCCGGCAAGTTGCTTCACCAGCGACAACACAAGTTCAAGTTCTACCGGTACGGGCTCTTCTATTTGATCAATGGCGTGCTAGGGCATTCCGCACCGTGTTGGTTGTTGGCCGGGTGATACTACGAGTAGGTGGCGGTGCACGAGGCCGCGTGTAGGCATAGCGCAAGGGACCGACGTAGCCGGCTTCGGGCCAACGGCAACCGCGTGTGGGCGGCGAACAGGGTGGCGGCGGTGCGGCCAGGCGGGGTGGCGCCGACCATTTTTTTCTCACTGTTCATGCAATGCAATGTAGTGCAATCAACATCTGTTCTTTCATGCAACCACCAATCGGCTTGGCCGGCGACTTCAAGTCTGTCCGCGGTAGGTTAGAACGGATTTACAACTTTCAATCTTCGATACAATCGACATCCACTTTTTCATGCAATCTACCGATCGGCATTGTGCCGACGACTTCAAGTCTGCTCGCGATAGATTAGAGTGGATTTGCACCGTAGAAAAACAACCTAGAAAGCCAAACTTGCATAATTGAAAGCAATCTAGAAAATACGATTCAATCTACGAGCGTCGTGCTATGATAGTTACCTTTCGATCTGAGGAGAGTCGATCGTGCTCATAACGTGTTGAGGAACCGTCGCTGGCGAGTTCAGTCTGAGCGATGACCTCATAGACAAACTCAGAATCGTTAGAACAATGCAAGAATACAAGAACAGAATAATAGATTGAACATATAGTTGTAAGCGACTTCTTGTTTTTCTTTATTCCATCATCAAGTGATCAGCCTTTTACAATGACTAGTACCCCCTATTTACAATCTGGAGACCCTGCTAGGGTTTGGGATGAGGAGTCCAACTTAGGCTAGGCCTGCCGGTCTTGGTCCGGTTTCTTAACGGTTTGATTGTGCGAGTAAATTACTACCGAACCGAATACCGTACACTTAACCGAACCGAATAGGCTGAAATTATCGGTTAATTCGGTATACGTGTTCTGTGCGAATTCATTTTTTATCTGTTCGGTGTTCAGCTTACGGTGCGGTTTATCGATCTTAGGAACCGAAATAGCTGATAAAACCGATCTAAAACCGACCTTCTTTAGTGGCTAACATCTCCTCGGCTTCTTACTTCTTCCTTTCCAGCCCAAAGGCCAACTTCATCCCCCTAGCCCAAGTCCCCCTACTCCAACTACTAGGCACACACTCGTAGTCCCCAACACTCAGTGGCACTCCATCCTTCGTCGGTACTGAGCTGAGATGATGACTGCAGCGACGCACCAACACAATAGGCAACGACATAACGTCAGACTAAACACTGAAGCTTCTTTGAAGGTTGCGGTTGTGTTCAAGTTGGATTTGATTTGATGATTTCCTCTTGGCCTAAACAGATTTGATTTCGGTGATGAATCGGTGATTTGGTACTATGCTATGTATGAAACTACGAACTATGTAATAATTGCTTATTTCTTTTGGACATGGTGATCGATTGGTGAGAGCTCTAAATTGTTGTTGTGCTCTGAATTTGGATCTGAAGTTGGTGTCACTACCATATGCTAATATGGTATAAACCAAAATATCGAACAGATTTAATTCTGGTTATTAGGTTTGGTATTGATCGTTTGATAAATTCGACGGTGACATCTAAAAAACCAAAGGTTTTTACACTGAAAAACAAATTAAATTACCCTAATAAACCGAATGTCCACCCCTATGCATGTGCAGGGAAGACGGCTTCATTGTGAGCGTTTCCAATCAAAATGACGCATTGGCGACGCGGCGACGGTGCTGCTACAAAGGCAACGGGCGGAGCACCAGACCAGGAGGAGGGCAGCGGATGGGCTAACTTGGGCCATAGAAAGACAAAGTGGGACAAGGATGGGTGGGCTTCGGCCCAAGAGATTGGAGGCAGAATAAATCCTGAGATTTGAATTTGGATTTGATGTGTAAGACCCGGGAGTAACACCTCGAATCCTCTGTGCATAACTGAACTAGTCCCATGATCAGTGGCTAGCTCCCATAGTAAACAAATGTGATAACACAATCATAATCAGAAAAATTTATTAATAAACAACAGAGTTGCTTACAAGATAGGCTTACAGGCCAACATTAAATAAACACGTTACAGGCCAACATTAAATAAACACAGCGATAGACGAAGAAAACGTAGTGGAGTCCAGCTGATCTGCCACAGGCAATCGACTGGGGTAGCGGCCTAGTCGTCGAGATCTACACCGGTAGCGAAGTTCTTCTCATCTGAAATTTGTTTGCATAAAGCAAGTATGAGCACAACTACCGTGCTCGCAAGTTACACCCATCAAATAACAGAATGACATGCATACATGGATGTAACAAAGGAATGCTTATAGGGTTATTTGTGCAAAAACAGCATTTGACAATAAATACAATACTAAGTTCCAAAGCTCAAGTTTTATAACACCTAAAATTGAGTTTTAACTGAAATAATAAAGCTAGTGTAGGCACCAACCCAATACTAACTTAAACACGGGTACCAACCTATAACTTTTCTCATGGACACCCATCCATGTCAAAACTGTTTTACAAAAATATTTTAAAATCAAAACCAAAGTCTAACTTTGAGTGGCTTTGTCAAGCATGTCCATGACCGTGAACACGGCTATTCGAATAGATTGACACTCTGCAGAGGTTGTACAACTTTACCCACAAGAGATAACCAATTTATACTGTCTGCTCACACACTTCTGAAGGTGTGCGACTAAAAGGTTATCACAAGGCTTTTACAATGCGCCATTCCACTACAGTCCTCCCTCGCTAAGGTTTCACCCCCTTTGGACTACCCATCCACTGGGTTCAGGCCCCCTCTTGCGCTAGGTGGGACTAACAAATGTCATGAAAAACTACCCACCACATCAATAGGAACGACCATGATGGAACTTTGCAAATTAATCAGCTAGGTCTTGCCCATACAAAACATGTGGTAGTACGATGTGGCTTAGCAAGGTACGGCTCGAAGACCGGTCCTTAACTGATCTGGGCAACAACCAACAAAACCCTGGACCTCAACCTACCTAGTTGAGCCCGTGCATAAACCTGCACCCACCAGACAACCAATTCGCCCAAGTGCAAACCATCATTTAATTTTATTTCATTTTTCAAAAAATTTGTAAAACTTCCATGGCACACCAATGCCAAGGGTACAATTTAAACAACATTTGACTTTTGGCTGAAAATTTTCCCAAATCATATATTTTTAGTCTAAGCATGGCTAAGCATATAATTTATCAAATTTTATTTTGACTATGGTGACAAGGGAATGACAAATCAAGTATCAACATTGGCCATACAAAGGAAATAGAATAGCTAGAAATTTAAAATTAACTGACTAAAAACATGCATGCAATAATAATTTAAAACAGAATTAAATAATTTAAAATATTGGGGTCAACATGATCAAAGGTATAACTTGCCTTGCTCAATTATGTGATGTTGTTTTCCTTAACAGGTCACCTAGTACTCACAAGTACTTTCTCCAGGTAGTCTATGTGTATACCCACGATAATCATACAATCAAAATCAATCCTCTTATATGCTCTTCAAACGGTGTCGAAATCTGACTCTCTGAAGTCGTCGAAATCTATACGTGAAAATAAGCCAAATTCAAACAAAATTCAAATGAACTCCAAATTAAATAATTTTAGTTTAGTTAGCTAGATAATGATTTTATATGAATTTAGAAATTTGAATCGATGAAAACGGAGTTCGTATGAAGGAGAACGAACCCCGGGAAGTTTGGAAATCAAATGAAATGATGAATTAGAGTTTTTCAGAATTATTGGAATTATTTTTGTAAAGGAAAAGGTTTTTACGGCGTCAGCATGATGTCATTGGCCGAATTTCAAATTCCAGCCGATTTAATTTTCTAAAAGAAAAACGGATGAGCCTCTAACATGTTGGCCCGGGTCCATGGACCAGGTCCACGAAAAGGGTGTCGGTCCACCATGGACCGAGTGCGCAGCACCGAGGGGCTCGCCACGTAAGCGCACATGTGGGCAAGTGACAAGGCGGCCATGTAGGCAAAACGGGTGATGTGGCCGTGATGTGGCCAATAGGTGGCAGTGCCACATCGGCAGAGGCGGCAGCGGCGCTCGACGTCGAGCTCGCCAGCGCTATGCGCCACGGCGAGCTCCGCCGAGGGGCTCAAAAGGAAGAGCTGAGCGTGGGGGTCACGGTGCTTACCACGGCGGCGCTCAGGCATGGAGAAATCACCGACGATAAGGGCAATGGTGGCGGCGAAGTTTGGCTCGTGGCGGCGCGGGTGTTCGGGCGGCGCTCCAGCGAAGGCGGAGCGAGCACGGGGTTAGCGGGGCTGCGACGAGGCCGTTGGTGCGGTCCACGGCACCGATTAGTCCTTGTGGCCGCCGGAATCGAGGAAGAAAGGGTGTGCGGCCAAGGAACTTCAAACGCGAAGTACGGCCAAACCGAGAGGGGAGAGGAGGAGTGGGTGGTGGGAATGGGATGAGCGAGGAAGAGGGCTCCCGGGGCTCCCTTTTATAGGGGCTGAGGAGGGGCGACGGAGGAGATCGTGCGCGGCCATGGCGGCGGCGGCGATTGGGCGCGCGGGTGAATCAGGCGTGGAGAGAGGGGGAGAACGTGGGGGTGGAGGCGGTTGGGGCGCCAGGTCGTGCGCACACACGCGTGGCTCATGGGAGCGGTTGGCGCGGGCGGTTGATGGAGCTTTGCCGTGGCAAAAAATGGCGGCGGGGTGTAGCGGCTCTGGGAGGAAGAAACGGGGAGGAAGAAGGCATCGGGCCCACGCGGCATGAGGGGAGGAGGCTGTCGGGTGGGGCCAGGAAAAAGAGAGAGTGCAGTGAGAGCGAGCCGGCTCGGGCCAAATGAAATGAAGATTTGGCCGAACAGTGGAGTTTCGGCCCAAAAGGCATTTCCTGATTTTAAATTGATTTGTTAATTTAAATAATCCGATTAAATAAAAAGGGCTTTAGAATATAGCAAAACAAATCCAAAAATCAAAAAATTCACAGAAATTCCCTTAATTATTTTGGAATTACTAAAATTATTTTCAACTTAAAGTTGGCTTTTAATTTTGCAAATAAATTATTTTGGCATTAAAATATTTAGGGAAAAAATCTTTTAAAAAATTTCAGAAAATTCAGAAATTAATTAAAATTTTCCTTTTCAACTTTAAATCCAATAAAATCCCAAAAAACTCAATAAATTTTATTTTTGACTTTTTAAAATTTAGGAAATTCAAGAAAAGTAAATAAACTCCTTCAAATTTTTCAAAAATTTCAACAAGGTCATAACTTTATTAACTTTATTTTGGTAACATAACCTTGAGATGTTACATGATGTTAAGGATTTAACTTTGATTTCAAGCAAAACACTGAATAAACTAAAAAATCTTTTAATAAATAAACTCCAAAAGCAATCATTTTTAATCTATGTGGCATGTAGCACGCTTCTTATATTCGAGTGCATTATTACTTCTAGAGCTAGCTAGTAGGTAACTTGTAGTGTTGCTAGCCTCATGCATGATCAACAGAAGCAGTCATCCTGACCCTGCCCAAGCACAAATCTCAAAGGTGAGGTTGCGCATCCACGCGTAGGTATTTATCGGAAAACACTGGCAGGCAAGAAGAGGAAGCGTGTCGAATCCGAGGATGATGATTCTTTGATGATCTCCGTAGAGCCCGCAACGGAGACCGTCCTAGTAACGTTATGTATTTCATAGCTAGTAAATTCAGAGTAAGGTTCTAGTCATTCTTGCTTCACTGCAACAGTAAAACATGATATATTGCGCCCTTTTTAGCACAGGGTAAAATGGTAGTAGTGATTAGTAAAGTCTGTTCTCGATTTTTGCAGGTTGCAGCGGAGAGGAAGTTAGGTCCATACCACGACCACCATCAGGTGTGCCCCTACCCTCGTCGTTGCGACCATTGGCAAGCTAACACTAGAGAAGTTGAACGAGATTTTGAATCTCGATTTCGATGATCTCCTAAGGTCAACCTTGAGGACCTTGAGGGAAGGGACCTCCTCTACTTCCTGATGGACAGGATAGATCCCACCGACATGGTTGTGAGGCCTCCCGGGATCGGATCCGTTCCAAGCCAAGTGGTTACGCCAGAAGCGCAACACTTAACGAGAGACGAGAACGATCCCGAGTGCCCGGATATGCGTCTCATGTTAGCTCCCAAGGATCAGTTGCTAACATGCGCATATCCTAGTACACAACATTGCAATCATATCCATACACAATCATACAAGAGAAATAGAAACTTCGATACATCTTCAACATATAGAATCTTATGTCCTAATTTTACATAAGTGGGCCAATCGGCCAAATCTAAATAACAATAACACAAATAAATCGCAGCGGAAGATAAACATAAAGTAAAAAGGGAATAACCGAGTTGGCATGCCCAAAATCCCACAAGCAACCAACTGGAGTGAAAGCCGTTGCACCCGTCGTCCTTACCTCATCAAATAGACACTTTTCAAGTACAAAGTTGTACTCGCGAGACTTTTCAAGAAAAATAAGGATGCATGTAAGTATCAATGGAAGGCTACTACACTAGTTAGTTTTCAGCATAAAGCAAGTTTTGCATATAGATAAAAGATTCTAACTTGCCATTTGTAAAATATTTAGAAAATATTTTATAGCAGTAAGTAATGATCATCAATGGTATAATCTCCAAATATAATTAACACACGAACATCTCATTCATGGCACAATTCATTCCTCAACAAAAATTAACGCGCGAACTACGCGTTCATGATAACATTCCAGATCTGAACAAACTAACATAATGACATAACATTTTCAACCATAACCCAACCTTAATTTCTCAAAAGCTAACTGTTCTTGCTTTCCCACAAGTGTTGTCCATAACCTAGGACGAGGCTATTCGAATAGATTTAGTTCTCTGCAGAGTTGTACAGCTTTACCCACACGATATGCATTCCTCATAATGTCGGCCAATGCACTCTTCCATAGGAGTGTTACTGAGGTAGCATAACGAGGTCTTTACAATGTTATGTCCTAACTATCAAACCACTCAAGGAACAGAATCCCATAGCAGACTAAGCGCCTCGCACCATAGGTGAACCTCGTTGCGTAAGTAAGTCCCTTTCAAACAAGAGACCCTTAAGGGCAATCAAGAGAACGACAAACATGCCCCCGTCAGATTGACAAGAGAACCATTAAAAATAACAATAACAATTGTCAACCTAATTGTGTTTTGATAACTAACACATAACAAATTATTAAGCCAAGCCTTCGGCATTATCTTGACGTGTGGTTGCACGTAAGACTTGGTTCATCACACCACAGACCGGTCCTTAAACACTCAGACGGGGCTACACAATTCCATCACAACAACAATAATATTTCATGATCACCCTACACTCGTCCAAGTTAAGAACATAAACTCATGCCCAACATGTGCACAAACCCCAGATGCAAAGATCTGGATACATCCCTCAAATCCATCATAATCCAATCCATAAAATCCTCAAATTTCAATAAGATTCAATTCAATCCACCGGCCGATGGACTAGCTCCATCAACCGCTTTCGGCTATAACTACTAGCATGGCTAAGCATCATTCTACAAACTAGTAAACAAACCCATATAACATATAACCTTAATTATTCAAGGAAAAAAGGGTAATCAATATTCAAAGGTAGGCCAATGCAACAATTAGGAAATTAACTACTTCTACCCATAAACATACTTTTCAAAATAGCATGCAATTGCGATAATAAAACTCACACAAAACTTTTTAAAACCACTAGGAGCAATATGATCAAGAGGAGGGTGCTCACACCTTTGCTTGTACCACTTGTTCAATCTCAGGTTATATTCATAATAATCTCACGAATATATCGCTATTGTCGAAAACCTAATGAAAAACGATAATGCAATAAATATCAAATAAAGCCAGAAATCCAACATGCTAAAAAAATGTATGAAATTTATACAGTACGTAGGTCATGATTTTAAATGAATTTAGGTGAAAGAATTATTTCATTTAGATTTAGTATGTGAGAGTTATGGTGGTTTGAAACTCAGATTACCAGAAAATCCAATTTAATTAGAATCGGTTACTGTTCACCGAATTTAATTATTTGGTGAAATTTTACAGAGTAGTTGTGGACACAAGGGTTACATAGTTACGAAGAGGATAAAGTCATAAGATCAAAATAACTGGTTCATTTCATTTGGAGTTTCTATGATTTAGTTATGAATTTTTGAAACTTAACCAATTTCATGTTGTCAACAATCTAAGGTAGATTCTTAACTGGGAGCATGATGTTAAGCCCCCTGGGCCTTCCTACCAAACCCAATACTCATTTGTTAAGTAGAGATTTGGGTGATCCAATCCACTAAACACAATCCTTAGCATTACTTTTACTTCACCAAAAAGGAGTTGGTGGTTCTGTTGGTTTCTGAAAATACAAACCATTTTGATTTTCAGACTTGGCTACTAATGCTAGCTTAATTGTTTGAATGACCAAAACCTTTTTAACTACTACATTTAGTAAAGTCATTGCCTCCTGCCATAATATATCAGCTTATCTCCTCTGCTCAACTCTCTAGCAAAATAACAAACTTTCAAACTGGAATGCTACTGAAAACTAAAAGTACAACTGACCAAGAAAACAACATCTAACTACTAAAATTAGTTATGCCTTAGACTTCTAACAAAACCTGAAATTCTTTAGATCACTACTCATGCACCTACAACAGTAGGTTTTTCTGAACTAAAACTGCTAATAACTAAACTTGCTTTAATCTCTAACTTCCAATTTGCTTCCTCAAATGAGTGACTCATTTGTCATTCACAAACTCAGTTAGCCCAAGAAATAAGGTCTTGCAAAAGGTTTCTACTGACATTCTAATTTTTCAACTGAACACCTTTTCTGATCATTAGTTCATCCAAAAGGCTACGGTTTTGACAACTGACCCTTCCACTAAAATGAGTCATTCACTTTTGCTTTCAGATTAGGTTCTACTAAAAACTAATGGTCTAAAGACTAATTGAAACATTAACATTTATAACTTCTGCATTTAACAAAGACATTAGCCTAACAACTAATTATCTTGTGAACCCTTATCTGTTCAAGCATCCCTTTTAAAGCAAATGCCTGAGTTGGAAATGCTGTGACAAAACTCCTTACAATATCAACATTCCAACTACGCTAATTCTACTGAGAAAATTGATAGACAAACAAAATCTACTAATAACAGAAGCATTCAGCTGATCTTATTGGTATTGACACACAGAACAGGAGGCTGAACAGAGGCTATTGCCGGCGGCTCGGGTCCTGGATCGTCGCCGGTGAAGGAGCGGCGGCGAGGTGGAGAAGACCACCAAAACGAGTTTCCCGGAGGATACTAGAGCTAGGGGTGGCGGCGTTAGGGATCGGGCGGCACCATGGCGGCGCTGCTAGTGCGAGCAACGGCCAGCCGTGGAGACGACATGGCTCGACAGCACCGGAGAAGGAGAGTACAGAAATTGACGGGAGCATGGGCACGAGGGTGATTCGAGGAACTCACCGACGTGCTTTCTTATGGAGGAGCATGGCCGAAGTGGTCCGGCGACGGGAGCATGCGGTGGCGCGGTGGTGGTCACCGTGGCGGGAACGCTTGGGCGAAGGGGAAGCTCCACTCAGGGTTGGGGAAGGACGAATACGCCATGGCGGTGCTCCAGGTGAGAATAATCGGTGCGGGGTTTGTCGGAGCTGATGAAATGCTCGGTGGCGGCGAGGTACCGCAGTTGGAGAAGAAGATACCAATCTCCCTCGAGGCTGCACCAGAGGGAGATTAACTTGGTAAATAAACACAGCGTGACGAGGGAAATCTCCTAGACAAGGTGGCGCGGCAAGGAGCTCACCGGATTCCGAAAAGATGTGGTGACGATGCTCAGGCGCGCTCCGGAGGCAGCGACGGCGCGTTCGTGTTCCAAGTGCTACAAGAGGAAAGAGGATCTCGGGTTAGAGAAATCGGAAACGGCAAAGAAGATAGGTGCTGGGGGGACAAGTCGGTGGATTCTACCCGAGAGGAATGCTCACACGAACTTCCTCGGCTGAGAAGAGAAATGAGCTGAGGGAGGGGGTAGAGCTAGTTTTGAGTGAACCGGAAGATGGAGATGCTAGCGGTGTTGAGCGGAGACGCTCGACGATAGGTCATGGAGGGCAATGCGGCTGTAACACCCCAGCCCGACATGAGCCTGGAATGCTACTGAACAAACCCTAATAATTCTAACTAAGGCAATTTTAGTAAATTTCGGCAGAACCTCCCTTGTAGAGTTAATTACACGGAGGTTCCAACATACAAATAATTCATAATTAACTAAGCCATCATCCAGAGACATCAATAAGTAATCATAACATGCTAAGTCACTAACGGAACCAAAGGAGAATAAAATTCCACTACTCATCATTATTACACTTAATCCACTGCATATGACAAAATAAAACTAACAAAACCTTTGAGCAACTCGCCCAATTAGTAAACACGATCTGAAGTTCATTCAACTTTGTTTGGTTCATGGTGATGTGTGTGTGACTATCAATCTACTTCCCCCCATGCATGCCGTTCTTGGATCGGGTACCTAAAACAACAATAAAAGCAAGAGTGAGCCCACAGACTCAGCAAGTACAAAATAAAAGTTATAACTTCAACATCTATAGATAGAAACGCATCAATAAAATATCTCATATGCAAATGCAATGCTCAAGGATCCTTTCTCTTTATCTCTTTTTGTATTTTACCGGTAATGCAAAGTATGCAACCGTCGCTGCATACCCATGCCTGTGCTAGCAAGCACAGGGACCAATTGCCCATTACTCCGCAAGTAATGGGGACCTCAAGCCCACACTCCTCGAGTGTGGGGATCTCAGGCCCGTCACTTTCATGACGGGGATCTCAAAGAAAAACATACTTGGTCACCACGGGACCAAGCCTCAACATGATTTCAATATGCACATGTTCAACTTTTATTCATCATCAATTTACCAAAAGACAACAACATCATGCAGTAATAGAGCATAGTCATACTTGGGACAACCACCGTTCTCAAGACAATCATCATGCTAGCATTCTTGCTACACTATCATATATCGAAAACACACAAATATGGCCAATCAATCACAACCAAGTAATAAACAATGCACTTGCCTTAACCGCGTGAGAACGGAGGACGTGAAGATGGTGCTGTCTCCGGTACCAGTCCCCCACCTAAATCATTAAGAACATAAACTAAGACCATATTAATGAACCACATGAATTATAAAAGCAAACACAACCTAGCAGTAGCTTGCAACGTGATCCCGACTCCAATTCCCTAAATGCTGATCTGTGCCCTCTGTAAACAGTCGTGTTCTAAAATTCATATCTTTTCGTACAGAGGTCCAAATTAGGTGTTCTTGGACTTCATTGAAAGGTTATCAAATTCCCCAACTAAACCTAGTTGGTGAGCCTCTCTGATTCGGCCATCTAAAATCCTTTCTAAGCTGATTAACAAAGCATCGATTTCACGTCAAACTTTCTGGACAGAACACTAAAACTATCATACCTTTCAGTTCGTTTATCCAAATTTTGTGTTCTTGTGCTTCCCTAAAAGCTACGACAATTATCTACAACTTTCGTTATACTAAGATCCTCTAATTCTCCGTTTAACCGATCGCACCGGTCAGATTACTAAAACCTGTCAAAATACTGACAGACTTGCAGAACAGTCGCACCATTAAATTCATAACTTTTGCTAGAGAGGTCCAAAAAAATACGATCTAGCACTCATTGAAAGCTATTGACGTCCTCTACAACTTTCTAGGAGAAGCCCAAGAATGAATCCGCACTTAACTAGATCAAAACGTCTGTCTAACGCGATCTGTCCTATGGAGACAGAAATACCGACATTGCTACAACAATCAAATATGCATCTATTCGGGGGCAAACCGCGGTTACCCTTGACGAACCGCTGTAGACCACGATGCAGCCCGCGAACCTTCCCCTTCCCTCTCTTCTTCCCTTCTCCCTTCTCCCTTCTTCTTCTTTTTTTCTTGGCCGGCCACCACAATGAAGAGGCATCGGAGGAGAGGGGCACCACCATGGAGGAGAGGGATTGCTACAGTACTGTGCTACAGTGGCGGTGGTGGTACTGTAGCAAACCTACGGTTTCTCCTCCTCATTTTGTTGGTGGTTGATTTTCTCATGGGCCACTATGGCTAATTCCCCCCTTATGGCCGGCCACCACCTCCCACCTTTGGGCCAAATACCAATGGGCCTAAGGCCCCAGCCCAGGTTGTCCAAATTTCGCTGTAAACCCCCTCTTTAACTGCTTAAATAACTATTTTCTATTTGATCCTTCCCTCAATTCAATTTCTAAATAGTCCTTCTCTTTAAATAATTTAATTCTCTTTCGATAATCCTTTTAATACTTTTGGAGTATTACAGCGGCAACGCCGTTGACGGGGCAGCACAGAGCTCCTTCGGCGCGTGGCGCTCGAGCTCTGCTCGTGCCTGCCTGAGGTTGAAGGAAGCCCTAACGCGCGGGCCCGGCGTGTTAGTGGCACAAAGTGGTCCAGCGGCGACTGGGTTCAACCGAGTTGAGTGGGAGTGGTCCAGGTTGGTTTCATTTGGGCCACAAGATCTGGACTGGACGGTTGGGATTTGATGGGCCGTTCGGGCTGTCCAAATGATCATGAGATCTGGACCGTTGAGCTTGGATCGGACGGTCTGCGTGCATTGGTGCAATTAGGTGGTTCGGTGGAGCCAAGTTGGCGTGTCGGGCTCGAGTCGAAACAGTGGGTTTAGGTTGGTTTGAGTCAAAAGTGTTTGACTGAGAATTAAATTATTTTCTCCACTTTGACCAGTGTGCTAAAAATATAAATAAATTTCCTAAAAATATGAAATAAATCACAGGGGTTCCTGGGATGACCTAGTACTCAAATAAAATCTTAACTCTTACTGTTCAAGACTTATTTTCCTAGTTTAAATTCAAACCTAGAATAGGTCATTGAATTGAGCTTGAATTTTCTGGGGGTTGAATTTGGTTCCAAAACTTTGGTAAAAATTATATTTAATATAGTATTTGAATAAATTATTTCCAAATGATGATCAAATGTTTTTGTTCCTGATTTTATTTGGAGTTTAAATTTGAAGTGTATGTTTAATCTTTGATTTAGATTTTCCAAGTGGAATAAATGATGTAAATGATTCCAAAATGTCATGCATGTTGATAAGATGCATACTAATCCTCATTAATTAATTTGGGGATGTTATAATGGTGCTCTGTGTCGGTGGGGGACAGGAGCATCCCAACCACGCCCCATGTCGTGAAGTGCGTTCTCGAGCTCCCGTGCGGTGGTAGGGACACATCGATGGCGTCACTGGCCGCAGGCACCGCCGAGCTGAAGTGGCTGCTTGGGGTGCCACAGAGAGGCATCATCAAAATGCCTGATGATCAGGCGCTTCATCTTGGTCATTTTTAGCAAGCTGTTTTTCCCGCCAACCAACAACAACATCACCAGGAAGGACACCGCGCTGACCAATGACATCGACTACTTCGACGGCATCGACTGGTGCATTGTGTCGTATATTTGGAAATGAAGATACTAATGGCTTCTGTGTAATATATGGGCAGGGAAGATATGTGTGCGCCTATCATACATAAAACTTTACATATCCAAATCCGGTTGAATTGAATAGATATTTGATTTGAATTCGTATTTGTTACAACATTTGATTCATATTTGTTACAACATTCGATTCGTATTCATATTCATATTCGAGATATTTGAATTTTATTTTTATTTGTTTAAAAAATATGAATACAAATATGGTAAGAACACTACTTGATTCATATTCGATCCATTTCCGCCCCTAGCCCTCCTTACGATATATCAGGTGGCCATAGATATAAACACATTTAAGCCCATTTTCCGTTTAGCCCATAACTTGGCCGGTCAAGTCTATTCTATACTGTCTTTAATTTCCCTTCCTCTCAAAGTCTTTGTTCCGTGGCGTGAGCTCACGTTTTCCTGCTCTCATAGTTCAACACATTTTTTGTTGCCCAGTCTATGGAACTATAGCTGCGGTGGAACTATGGAAGACACCATGCAAGCCTTCATCACTGGTTAGTGGGCCGGCCCAAAAGAGAGCAGAAGACGGTATTAGGCTAAACTAAATTAATGCTAGTAGCCTAATACCACAGATCGTCTCATGGCCTAACAAACAGTTCGGAGGTTGAGGCCTTGTAATTTGGGAGTCATTTTAAAACGTGGAATGTGCCAAAGCCCAAACGCGTCCGTGGTAAGCACAGACCAGGTCAGAGATTTTCCTGGCTCGTGTGGGCATCGATTCGGGTTAAGCTCGGCACGGATGGCATAAAGTGTCATCTAGGGATCCATACAATCAAACAATGATTTTTCGGTACATAATATATTTATAATCAAGAGTTCTACGGGAATTTGGTATGCAGCCACTTGTCCTTGTGGATATTAAACACTGTGCCTAGGGTTGGGAGGAACTCTAAAGCGATCAGTTTCCTAACACTACTCTTTGGGAAAATACCGTAATATGCACATGCGCCATACTAAATGAGGAAAAAAAATGGAGAAAAGAGTACATCACATACACAGGTTGCATTACACTTATTGTCTTATTAAAGACTTTCATGTGAGAAACCTTATATTAAAACTCATCGGGGAAAGAGAGTGATCATATCTTCTGGACCATTTATTCCTCATGAAGTGTCATTGATCTTCATGATCCTTGTAATGTCCATATCTTAAACCGTTAAGTGGGAAACCTTCGAGGTAAATTCACATAGTGATCATCAAATTAATTCATTCTAGGTAAATCAAAGTTAAGACTTTCATAGTCAAAGCATATATGCTCCTCCTTATAATGACATCCGTTAGAGTTTTCCGATTCCAATGCGGTAATCACAATTTCTTGTTTGAAAAAATAAATTGAATCGGAAGAGAAGCGTACAGGGCTATTATCGACGATCAAGACGTCGATCTTACAAAAAGAAAAGGAGAAAGTGACGTGGAAAATCTAGGGTAATAATGGGACTGCTCTTTTATTACTATGAACTGGGTTTTACAGGGTATGCCCCCTGACTAGATGATGAACTACTCCTATGTACACTGAGAACACTACTTGTTCCTTTACAATATCAGACTTACAACACGAATCTAAGACTTATGCTTTAGTCTGATGGCTCTATCTCTGTCTGTCTCCGTCCCTCGCTCCGTCCATGCTCCATCTTTAAATAGCCCTTGAAGAGGTGGCAGTTACTTCTGGAGAAGACGTTTGATATGAAGCGTTGCGACTGGTCGGAGTCAAATGACGGTTGATAAAGAATCAACCGTTCGGCAGTTATATGTCTATGAGACATATAACCGCATGGTGGTTGTTCGTCGGTGCTTCTGGATAAGAAACGTCGCATGGTATAAAACATACACGTGTTTCATTCATCATACGGTAGAGAATATACTTGGAATTAGTTCCAAGTATCAGTTCATACCTTTTACGAGCAGTTCTCCTGGTCGGGGGCTTGGTTTATTCCTTCATCCGACCAGGGTACCCATTATGTAACCTATGGAATCTCTACGACCAGTGAGGTTGTGCACCTCAGGGGTTACGACTATGAAGACGTATGGTCTGTTATGTATTGAAAATAATACATAGAGGTTTTAATCCTCGTCAGCTAGCCCCTGAACTTTAAATGAATAGGTGTGTGAACACCTTTCTTCCGATGAAGTCGTATCGGGCTGACGCTCATTAAATGCAAAGGCATTTGAAGCGGTTTGTATTCACTTTAAAGTTGAGAACTTACTTTGGGAATCGAAGAGTTTTTGTGTCCGTTGGATTAAAAGATTTCTGTCCGTTGGACTTTTTTTGGGTAACTCCTTATTGAAGTTAGAATTTACGAAGCTTATAAAAACCCCTTTATAGACTTAGGGTTCTTTCACTTCATGCTTTCTTTCTTCATCTCCCCAGTAAAAACTGCCTCCGACCTCCTTTTCTTTCCTCACCTGAAAGAAATTTGACCATGTCGGACTAAATCACCAACTGGTCGGTTTCCGACTTGGGTGGGAAGAAGCTAGAGAGCTTGGAGAAGATCAGGATGCTTCCCAGCAAGGATCTAATTTCTTGGAGATCCGCGGCTGGAGAACATTCCCCGAGTAATGAAGATGGAGAAATCCCAGTTTTTCTTGCATATGTTGAATGTGGATTTAGGCTACCAATCCACTCCTTCCTTCCTAAAGTTTTGGCGTATTATGGAGTTGAACTGGTGAATCTTGCTCCCAATGTTATCGCCAATCTCAGCATCTTTATTTATCTCTGCGAAGCGTACTTGGGGATTCCAGCAGATCTGGATTTATTCAAGTACTACTACAGGATGTCAAAGTCTGGGAAGACGATTGGGACGCTTGGAGAGTGCACCTTACGCCTCCATGACGGAAAAGCCGATGAGTACATATTTATGTACTCAAAATCTTCGTGGTCGTCATGGAAGAAGAGCTGGTTCTATATGAAGATCACGAAGAAAGATAGCCTTTATTATTCTGGTAAGAAGGCGGTCGAGAATCCGAATTGGCGCTCCTCCACAGAAAAAGAGGGAAAGATAAAGAGATGGGCTGAAGCAATCAAGCTTCTCAGTGTCAAGGGTCTAACATCCTGGCATGTAGTGAAGGATTTTTCCACGCGCCGGATTAGTCCTTTGAAGGCTCGAGCACACCGGATGCTTTGGTATATTGGTCGTGACGATACGACCAAAGATTCCAAAGAGAGTAATCCATGAATGATTCCGACCAGTTTATCTATATTAGTTGATTATTTCCGCACCCTAAAATCTTTTATTTTATATTTACAGCTTTATCTTCTGATGAGATTAGAAGCCGGATCAAAATGATTTGCGCCGGAGAACCTCGCGATAAGGCTAGTTTCCCCCGGATCTTAGCGGCTGTTTCCGCTAAAGAGAGGATTGAAAGACTTAAGATAAGAATATCAACCGTTTGTTTTTTGTTGTCGTACACATTATTTCTGATCGGTATACCATAAATCATCTTTGATGTGTAGTCGGTCGGGTTGGGGATCAATGAGGTCACTGAAAGATGTGAGCCGATTGATGATCCGACCACCCCTTCGACCATACAGGATGTCAGCCTTCCAGAGGTAGGTGACCAAACATAAATAATATTTTGGACAAATGATATTCATCGCCTAACTATCTTTGATAATGTATTTTAGGCGGTTGTCGTACCTTCCAGCAAGGTCGCTGAGGACCCATCAATGTCTACTAAGGCTACTGTTTTGGAGGTCAATGAATCCACACCTACTGATCCTGCGATCAGGAATCCTATCCTCGACCAACTGGTCGTGGATATTGCTTCTGATTTTCAATCAGTAAATGTGCAAGACCTAGTCAACCCTACCGGTTTAGAACCGATGAAATTGGTTGAGAAGAAAAGGAAAGCTAGCGCAGCAGATTTTACTCCGATGCGTTACAAGGTCAAACTCAAAAAATCGACCAGGTATATTTAAATGAAAGAATCATATAAGTATATACCTGGGATATTTCGATATGTTGGAACCTCGATCTTCCTTACATTCTTCTTTTGTAGATCTTCGGGTGTTCCAGTCGTATCCGACCAGAGCACCCCTCAGGAAAAGGTTCTTGGGGAAGAGGTGGTCGTGGAGGTTCCTGATCAGGACACTCCTCAGGTTAAGACTGGAGAGGATGAAGTGGTTAAAGAAGTCCCCGAGCAGGTTTCAGTTCCGACATCTGCTCAAGATCCTCTAGTAATCCTTACTCCTTCTCCGGAGGTAGTCATCTCCAGAGATCCTCAACAGGTCCCACCTCCTCCTGGAAATACCTCTCAGCTTAACAAGTTTCCTTTTTCCCCCGATTTATCGAGGATAAGGAACTTGACGACGCCTGGGGAAAGATATCGGACCGTCAAGCTGAGATTGGTCCAGATACAATTTTTGCCGAATATAATGACATGGCAATTCGGGTAAGTGTTCTACGACCATCCTTACAACTCTTTCTTTTAAAGTCTCTTTGAAAACTTACCAAAGAAAGGGATTTTATTTTTGTAGCATATGGTCGAGAAATATGCTGTGGTCGGAGGACTGACCCAGCGAATAAAAACTTTGGAGCAAAAGCACTCCGATCTGAGAAGTAAGAACATTTCTCTTTAACTTGACCTCTTAAATTTTATTATCTTGTTTCTCTCTTATAATTTAATCCTCTTTTTCTATCATATTTGATAGATTTAGAGAAAATTAAAGAAGAGGCCATGGCTAAGGAAGCCATAATAATAAGACTTAGGAAAGAAAATCAAGGTAAAGACCGGTCGATCGAGCATGCGATGACAAGGCAAAAGGAGGTTTTCGACTCCTATGAGAAGAAAATCAGAGGTAACTGGTCGTAGACTTAACCAATATCCCATGACTCCAATTGTTAAAGTGTGTGTTAACTTTTTTTCTTTTTTTTATCCACTCGTGCAGAAAAAACTGAAGCACTTGAACGAGCGGAAAAAACTCTCGAGTTTGAGCATGGCCAAGGGGCTGAACTCGATCGGAGTCTTGAAGACAAAGTCAAGGCTCTGAACAAGATGCTCTTCGACCTGGGATCGGGAACGCAACTGCCCATTCTAAGAGACCCTGAGGAAAGAATCAATTTTCTCGACCATCAACTTGAAGATCTCAAGGAAGTGATAACACTCTTTCGAGAGAACCATGCTAAGACAATGAAGGAAGCTATCGCGAATGGAGTTAGTGTTGCCTTAGCAAAACTGAAGGCTTCTGACCCATCTGTTAGTCTTAGAGCTGTTGAGGAAGACTTCGACTGCTCTGAAGATGAAGCAACAAAATTTCTCGAGGAAGTGAGACCTCTCGGAGAGAAAGTTGCTGAGGAAATGGAAGTCGGATCTCCATCACGCAGCAACCAGTCTGACGGTTCTAACAAGTAGATAAATGTAAAATTTTAAAGTTTGTAAACGAAACTTACCTTTTATCATCAATGAAGATCTTGCTTTGTCTTATCAATGTTATTAAATACTCATATATCTCCTAGCCCCCGACTGCTTATATTAGTAGATGAACCTTACTAAAAAAAAGCAGTAGACCAAGAAATTGAGTAATAACAATGACCATGGTAGAAGTGCCGATAATGTTTATGACAGTGATCCAGTGAACACTAGGGAATCATGTGGTCGGAACCGGCTGATGATTTCGACTAGTCTAGATCTTGTCCATTATTGAATCACTATGAGATACCACTTATAGTCTAAAAATATAACAAAGACTGGTTTTGATGATAAGAAGATATGCATTAGGAATGTATGCAAAAAAGAAGGAAAAGATAAGTACCTTTGTTTATAAATTATTCGAATATGGTCGTAACGAATCCCAAGAATTGAAGATTTGTAAAATATCTCGCGAAACGTGTTCATGCTCAAATCCGACTAGCAGCGAGGATTGTAGGAAAAAGAACCGTCACTAGGAAGTTCCTTCTAGTGGGCAGGACCATGTGCAGAGAGGAGAGACTTCGATCAGGAGGCTTTCCGTGTCCCGATCAGTAGCCAAATTCGAGTAGAACAGAATGTTGAAATAAAATAGTAATCTTCGAATTCAAGAAATAACGAAACCATATAAATTATCTGAGTTTATACTCTTTATACTCGTGTGTTTCTTTAAGAAAAGAGTATTTGGTTGTGCATGTGTATCATTGAAGCAATGATCACGACTAAAACCGGTGTGGTATGTGACATTTAAGTCAGCACCCATGAGTAATGGAGATCCCTTCTAAAGGAATATCGGAGAGAATGAGTGTCTTCTCCGACCAACCAACAACAATAAAGGCATATGACCAGATGTGACGAATAATAAGTATAAACAACCATACTTATCGTTGAAAAAAGGAAATGCATCTTTATTGAAATACGAAATGAAATAAATACAGGAAATTATACAAAGAACTTACGCAATTGATCAATATTCCAAGAATTAGACAAAAATTTCCCATCCGACATAGCTAATCGTACCGATCCTGGTCGGGTAACTTCGACCACAGTGTATGGACCTTCCCATTTGGGTGAAAGTTTGTTGCGACCCGCTTGGTTCTGAATTTTTCTAAGAACCAGATCACCTATAGCTAGGCTGTGAGGTTGCACCTTACGACTGTGGTACCGACGCATGGCTTGCTGGTAGATTGCTGATCGTAGCAAAGCTTAATTTCGTCGTTCTTCAAGGAAATTGATGTCATCAAGTCGTCGTTCACACTGATCACTTTCGGAAAAGCAATCTGTTCGAGCAGAACCAATTTTGAGTTCTAGAGGAAGCATGGCTTCAGCCCTGTAAACCAAAAATAAAGGTGTTTCACCGGTCGCACAACTATTTGTAGTACGAACGGCCCATAATACGGAAGGTAGTTCTTGAACCCAAGCTTCTGACCGCGTAATTAACTGGTCGAAAACTCGTCGTTTGATTCCTTGCATTATGATACCATTGGCTCGCTCAACTGCTCCATTGCTCTGCGGATGAACAACAGAAGCGAAATGTATCTTGATACCTAGGTCTTCACAGAATTCCTGAAAATTGCTGCTCGAGAACTGGGTACCATTATCAGTGATTATACGACTGGGTACACCAAATCGTGTGATCACGCTTTTTACAACCGGCTTGGCTTCAATCCATTTGGTGAACGTGTCAATCATGACAAAAAGGAACACAAAGCCCCCCGGGTGCTCTTGGGAAAGGTCCCAGAATGTCTAGTCCCTAGCTTGCAAAAGGCCAAGAAAGATGAATTATTTACAAAGCTTGGGACGGCTGATATACTTGGCGGCTATGAAACTGACATTGTACGCACTTCGTCACGAGCTCTTTTGCATCATGAAGGGCAGTTGGCCAGTAGTATCCTTGCCTAAAGGCTTTACCCAAAATATTTTGTAGGAATGATGAGCTCCACAGACTCCATGAATTTCGGTTAGCAATTTAATGCCATCCGAGTGAGATATGCATCTCATCAACACTCCGTGAGATCCTCATTTGTACAAGGTACGTTCAATTAGAGTGTATGATTTGGCTTTTCGTGCTATACGATCGGCCTCTACATCATCTTCTGGAATTAGGTCATGCTGAAGATAATTGTAGATCGATGTCATCCAATCTCGACCGTGATCGTGATGACGCCAGCCATAATCGACCTGTGGAGCATCCATGTTTGCAGAATCAAGGTGTGTCACCTCCTTGCGAACATCTATGTCCTTGGAAGGCTCGACTACCGAGGGTGAATCGAGTTTCTCAAGAAAAACTCCAGGCGGGACGGATGTCCTTGTAGAAGCCATCCGGACCAACTGGTCTGCCAGAAAGTTTTTCTTTCTAGGAATGTGTTGGATCTGAAAACCGAAGAAATGCTTTTCAAGTTTCCGTACTTCCGCCAGATATGATGACATCTTGGTACTAGAGCATTGATACTCTTTCCCTACTTGATTCGCCACTAGTTGAGAATCGCCTTTCACTAGCAATCTGCGAATCCCGAGCGAACGAGCTGCTCGAAGTACTGTCAGCAAACCTTCGTATTCTGCCACATTGTTAGTAGCAGGAAAGTTTAACTGAATGACGTATTTCATTTGTTCACTAGTAGGGGAAATCAAAACGACCCCAGCCCACGAGCCGCGTAGCATCAAGGAATCGTCGAAGTACATTGTCCACTCATCGTGGTGTTCGTACTCGGGCCCTTGGGTGGGTTCAGGGTTTGTCCATTCGGCAATGAACTCTGCTATTGCCTGGGACTTGATTGCTGTTCGTGGGATGAAATGGAGGTCAAACGCCCCAAGCTCAACTGTCCATTTTGCTATTCGTCCTAACGACTCCCTGTTTCCTAGAACCTGACCAAGAGGATATCCAGTTGGCACGACCACTTTGTGGGCCTGAAAATAATGCCTTGGTTTCCTTGAAGCCATAAGGAGACCATAGAGTAGCTTTTGTACATGCGGATACCTTTCTTTTGGTCCATGTAAGACTTCGCTTACGTAATATATCGGTCGTTGAACATGGTCTCGTTCTACGACCAGTACACCACTAACCGTTTGTGGCGTTGCAACCACGTAAATTAGCAATGTCTCTCATAATCTTGGAGAAACTAAGATTGGGGGACTCGTAAGGTACCGTTTTAGTTCTTCGAAGGCGCTGCTTGTCTCTTTAGTCCATTCAAAACTTCTATGTTTCCGGAGAAGCTTAAAGAAAGGTAGTCCTTTTTCGCCTAACCGTGCTATGAAACGACTTAATGCTGCCATACAACCTGTTAGTTTTTGAACTTCCTTCTTTGTGGTCGGAGCGCACATCTGATCAATGGCGCGATTTTCGCTGGGTTTGCTTCGATGCCCCTAGCCGAAACTAGGAATCCGATAAGCTTTCCCGACGAAACTCCGAACACACATTTCTCTGGATTTAACTTAAGGTTATGACGTCTTAAGTTATTGAAAGTCTCCTGTAGATCTAGAATATGATCGCCTGTGTTGATGCTCTTTACGACCAGATCATCGACGTAGGCTTCAAGATTCCGACCTATCTGTGGACTGAAGGTCTTTTGCACCAACCTTTGGAATGTTGCACCAGCATTTTTGAGATCAAATGGTATCTTTACATAACAGTAAGTACCATATGGAGTGATGAAGGAAGTTTTCTCTTCATCTTCTTTACTCATATTAATCTAGTGGTACCCTGAGTAAGCATCTAAAAAACTTCATAACTCACACCCGGAAGTAGAGTCTATAAGTTGATCGATGCGAGGAAGGGGAAAGTCATCTTTTGGACAAGCTTTATTAAGATCTGTAAAGTCAATACATATTCGTCATTTCCCATTGGCTTTTCTGACCATTACAGGATTGGCGAGCCACTCTGGATGGTCGACCTCATGAATGAACCTAGCTTTGAGAAGCTTGTCAATCTCCGACTGGATTTCTTCTTTCCGATCAGATGCGAAACGTCTTAGCTTCTGCTTGACCGGTTTTTTGTTAGGCTGCAAAGCTAGCCTATGCTCGATCACCTCCCTCGGGACTCCAGGCATATCGGACACCTGCCATGCGAATACGTCCTGGTTTGCTCGGAGGAAGGAGACGAGCGACTTTTCCGATTTAGGGTTGAGTTCTGCTCCGACCAGTATCTTGGCACCCTTTAGAGAAGTACTTTCGTCGAGTTGTGCCTCCTTTATCTGGTCGGAAGGTTTTGGTGTCATCTTTGGTCTCGAGTGTTTGACCTGCATGTTAATGGTGTTAGTTCCCCTGGTCGGAAGTTCATCGACCAGTTCTAAACATTCGATCGCATGCGTAGGCTATTTTCTGACCGCCTCGAACCGTGATTACACCCTTTGGTCCCGACATTTTCAAACTCTGATAACCGTAATGCGTGGCTATCAGGAATTTTGCTAAAGCTGGACGACCAAGAATTGCATTATATGCGGTTTCGAAATTTATCACATCAAATGAAATTTTTTCTGTCCGGAAGTTGTCGGGTTTTCCAAACGTAACCAGTAGGGACAAGTGCCCTATTGGCTTGGCGGTAGATCCAGGAACTATACCATGGAAGGCATATTTCACAGGTTTTACCTTGGATTTGGGAATCTGCATGTCTTTCAAAGCACTTGAAAATAAAATATTTAGAGAACTATCCCCATCTATCAAGACTCGATTAACCCTGCAGTTATTAATAGTAGGCTCAACGACAATTGGAAACCTACCTGGTCGAGTCGAATGAATAGGGCAATCTTCTTTGCTGAAGGAGATTATTGTCTCCGACCACCTTGAAGGTTTAACGGCGATCGAAGGATCGGTAAGGTTGACTTCTCGCTCCATGGCTTTCAGGTGACGTCTGGACTCATATGAAGAGGATCCACCGAAGATCACATCGACGGTGTGTTGAGGTTCTTGGTACTCCATTTCTTCGTCACCATCTTTGTCCTTCTTGAAGCTTGTTTCCCCCGAGCTCTTGTATCGACGAGAGTGGACCTTTACCTGCATAATAATCTTCCAGTTTCTTTTGCCAAGCACGACAATTGCGCAAGTCGTGTCCTGCTTGCTGGTGGAGATGACACCACTTTTTATTTTTCTTGTAATCATTGGTCGGGCCTTAGCCTTGCTATGACCAGAATAATCCTTTCTTCCTTTGGTATATTTTTCAGGAACAGCAAGAACCTCCTTGTCGTTGGTTCAACCATGCTTCTTTTTCTTGAGAATCTTCTTTTGCTTCTTTTCTGTCCTATCTAAGTCAGGTTGGGGAATTTTATCTTTTCGATCAATGGCCTCATTCCACTCGACTGATTCACTGGCCGTCGCGTACTTGTCAGCCATGTTGAAGAGCTCGATGGTTGTTCGTGGGGGATGTATAGCTAAATCCTCCGTAAACTTTCGATTTCTTAATCCCGTTTTGAAGGCTTGGATAGCAGAAGATTCTGCAACCTCCGGTATTGAGTTACGAACCTGGCTAAATCTTTTGATGTACTGCCGGAGAGTCTAGTTAGATTTTTGCCGTATTCTATGGAGATCGTCTTCCTTTCGAGCGATCATACGCACTCGAAATTTGCAATCAAAAGGTCGCAGAGTTGCTCCCAAGTATACACGGACCCGACCGGAAGGTTTAGCAACCACGATCGGGCTGATCCTTCTAATACCGTAGGAAGATAATTTGCCATTACATTTTCATCACCACCAGCAGCTCTAAATCGGTGGTATATATCTGAAAAAATTCCAAAGGATTTTGGGTCCCATTGAATTTATCCAGATTGGCCGGTCAGAACCTATTTGGCCAACGCACAGCCTGAAGCCCTGCTGAGAAGGCTCGACAGCCTGTGATAGTTTCGTGGCGCCTTCTTTGAAAAGGTGCCGGATTATAATCGGCTGGAGACCGATTTCTAGGACCAGATTGTCGGTGCTCTAGTGTCCCGATTCGGACGTGGACGTTACTAGAACGCCTTCGACCGCTTGCCTGGTTTAGGTGATGTCGAAGATCACCAGGTCCAAGCGATTGCTCCTCTCGACAAAGTGAGGGTGAGGATTTCTGGAACAATCTCCTCCCCTCATGACTTGTTGGTCGGAATCGTCGAGGTGGTCGTAGTGTCAACTGATCCTCAACATGACCATGCAGGCGCCTGCTTCGGGAAGAATGCTGAGACGAAGTCATGGTCTGACTTTGCGGACGCCTTCGTTCCCGATATGCTTCTGTGCGCTGCATTGTCTGTTGGATAATCTCTGATACTTGACCTATAAGTTGGGCAAAACCTAGAGTCTCTGCCAAAGCAGGGTCGGAAGTATTTAACATATCTCTAACTCGCTACAGGTTTTGTATTGTTACCGAAGGTCTCGAAGGATTTCTACCAGAAGAAGGTGTCTGATGGCTTGAATCCCCCGATCTCCTGGTTGGTCTTGCCTGGTCCCTTACATTGGTTGGGGCAGGATCAGGCGAATTAACTGATGGACGTCCATCAGTTCCGTTACCTCTGGCATTTGGTGCTTGACCGCCCGTACCATCTCCATTATTACGTGGTGGCGAGGCAACATATGGAGGACCGTACACGGTATTTTGATCTGTATATCCGATCGCATTGACCTCGTACTTCCAACAGTGATCCTCCGATGAGCTTCCGTCGTAATCGATGGAGAGCCTTTCAGAGCTTCCGCGAGAAGCTTCCACGACGGAGAGCAGTCGATAATCAGCACTTCCTGAGGTTTTCGGAAGGTTCTCAACCTGATCCGGCGAATTGCCGACCGAATGCTGAGCCTTATCATCCCCACTTGGTTTATGACCAATGGAGGTTTCATTGATACCGTCACCAAGTGTCGGTTGGCTCCTGGAATTGATAGAAGCCGTCGGTGAGTACCTATTAACCATGATTGCATCAAAGGTATATTGAACCTCGAGTTGCGGTGTTGAATTTTCGTCACCTTTCTTGCCGGTCGAAGAGCCCGGGCTTGCTGAGGCTTTAGGGTGTTCCGAACTGGTCGGAAGCACTTCCTCTGAAACCGCCACTGATCGTAGCGGTGTATCCTCATCCATCCGGTCGACTTCGCCGATTTCTACGATGGGCGAACCAGCGGAGGAGCATGATGAAGAGATTCTGTTTTTCTCCATGGCGCGCATGCATGCATCCATGTCGAGGTTGGCGTAGTTCGCTAGGTTGAACCAGTTTTCTTCATCCCAACTTCCCGCCATAACCGCATTAGCGATCACAAACGGGGAATGGATAAAGATTTGATGAGCAGAGTAATTCTTCCAAAATTCCACACCGCGATCCCCACGGACGGCGCCAGCTGTCGACGATCAAGACGTTGATCTTACGAAAAGAAAAGGAGAAAGTGACGTGGGAAATCTAGGGTAATAATGGGACTTCTCTTTTATTAGTATGAACTGGGTTTTACAGGGTATGCCCCCGACTAGATGATGAACTACTCCTATGTACACTGAGAACATTGCTTGTTCCTTTACAATGTCAGACTTACAACACGAATCTAAGACTTGTGCTTTAGTTCGATGGCTCTATCTCTGTCTGTCTCCGTCCCTCGCTCCGTCCATGCTCCATCTTTAAATAGCTCTTGAAGAGGTGACAGTTACTTCTGGAGAAGACGTTTGATATGAAGCGTTGCGACTGGTCGGAGTCAAATGACGATTGATAAATAATTAACCGTTCGAGACATATAACCGCATGGTGGTTGTTTGTCAGTGCTTCTGGATAAGAAACGTCGTATGATATAAAACATGCACGTGTTTCTGGATCTACGGTAGAGAATATACTTGGAATTAGTTCCAAGTATCAGTTCATACCTTTTACGAGTAGTTCTTCTGATCAGGAGCTTGGCTTATTCTTTCGT
Organism: Ampelocalamus luodianensis; assembly: GCA_036346255.1. Classification (NCBI taxonomy): domain Eukaryota; kingdom Viridiplantae; phylum Streptophyta; class Magnoliopsida; order Poales; family Poaceae; genus Ampelocalamus; species Ampelocalamus luodianensis. Next base: position 19,117,086 of record CM070627.1, on the reverse strand, counting down.
CCGACCAAAGTACCCATTATGTAACCTCTGGCATCTCTACGACCAGTGAGGTCGTGCACCTCAGGGGTTACGACCATGAAGACGTATGATCTGTTATGTATTGAAAATAATACATAGAGATTTTAATCCTCGTCAGCTATTGTGATAATAAAATAAGCATGGTCTGAGCATGCATGATTGTTGACACTGAGACCATGCACGTACCAGTAATCACGCAAGATCCTATCATTATTTCTTCTATTAGCAGACCAAACTGATCAACAACGCAACCTAGCACATGCTGCAGCCCCGAGACCTAACCGATCATGACGAACAGAAGTAGTGGCAGTAGTGGAGGTGGCCGCACTGGTGCGTTGCTTGCACTCGCCACCGCGGCAGGTGACCTGGCACCACGTGTTGCAGGGTCGTTCAGCTCTCGACGTCAGCTGTGTACGGACTGCGTAACACTCCAGCCAGCCGAACAAAGAGCCTAGCATGTTATCTAGATACATTTTTGTTTTAAATTTAAATTATAATTACTTATAATTACACCAACCTATGCATGAGTACAAACTCACAATGAGTTATCTTACAACAAATATAACAAGATAAGTGTATTAAAGATAAATGTTCATAGAACTTGGAACGTCACGTCCAAGAACGCTCGTTGCCACGTGTCTGAGAATGTCACCTTAGTTTAGAGTTCTACAGCATGGGAGGAACCTCTGTGTAAGCTCTTTGATGGATCCTTCTTTGGCCACCTCCACATGTCGATTTGGAATGGAAGAGACATATTCCCAGTATTCCCCTCCTCTTCTGCACCGTCTCTCCAACTCGGGGCAGCCACTGACAGATAGTCTTCTCAGGTTTGCAAGCCGTCCCAAAAGACCCTCCGGTAGTGTCTCTATCCCTGGGCACGAACAAATCTCCAATTCTTTAAGAGCGCCAAGGCCATCCATTCCATCAGGCAGCACTGCTAATCCGTCACAGTGAGACAGAGATTTCCAAGGTTTGAGGGTAGCTCAACCAAACTGTTGCAGCTCTTAATACATAAGTTCTCAAGAGATGTTGACAACTCTGGAATCATAACTAATCTAGGGCAATCTTCTATCTTTAACTTCTCCAGCTTTAATGGCAACATGACTTCCTCACATGATGAGCCTGCCAGGTTCTTGCAATGTGCAATCTCTAGAGATCGGAGGCGATTCATACCTCGGAGCTCATCCTCTGGCCAAGCGACAAGACCATCACATGCATTGATCTCCAATTCTTCTACAAAGACAAAGTATTCCCAAAAGCCAAGTGGCCTTTCTGAAAACTTGGGTGTGAGAAAGCAATCACAACTCTTGAGGTCTAATTGTCGAAGCGATTCCATAGGGATTCTGCTTTGTTGCTCCTCGGGAGGCATCAAGTTTGTCAAGTTCCCAAGACTTAGTGACGAAAGAGATGGCCAAGAGCTAAATGGTACAATTTGCATGGTCGTAGATTCAGAGTTGCTTCCCTTATAAATAAGTTCGGACATCGTTGTTAGATGTGAAAGTGAGTTTATTGCGATACTGCAACATGGGAATATGTTCAGAGCATGGAGAACTGGAATCTTCGGAACACTCACAAGCTTTGGGCAATTATTGATTTTTAGAATGCAAAGGTTAGGGAACATTATTGAGGAAATTGATTCATTCTCTTTGTTTCTGGCCCAACTCTCAAAGCTTGGTAGATGCATTAAATACATAATTCGTAGCTTTGGAAAAACCTTCAAACAACCGTTGTGTCCTTCAACTTCCATGTCGATGCAACTGCATAGGGTGGTCAAGCTATCCATGTAGCTCAAATTCAAATGCTGGAGGGACGGCAACAACCATAGCACGGGTACATCGTTACATCTTGAGCAATGGTGTATAACAAGCCCTTCTAGACACTGAAACAGATGATTGAAGTTGTCCATCCACGATGAGAATTTAATGCCATTATATCCATGTACCCCAACTGTCTGAGCCTACTATGTGGTCGAAGGGACTCTAACACTTCCTCATCGTTGTCCCTGTTGTTCCCAACCACATTTTGAGGTCTATCGTATCCATGACGTCCCCAAGCGAGTGCCAGAGCATCTATGTTTTGTTTCACATGAAGGTTGGCTTTTTTCGCATTTGAACCACTTCTTACGTTTATCAAATTGAATAACCCTGTGGATATCATGGGGATATGCTCATGATATTAGGATGATGTGACAATTGGCAATGACGTTGAAGGTTTGCGGAAACACGCGTTTTCGGCAAAGTTCAGGTTCTGTCAGGTCTCAAGCGGTCTGACCGGCCTTGGTGGCGGTCGGACCGCCCATGCCTCGGGTGAATTGGATTGGCGGTCTGACCGGCCAGGTAGGCGATCTGACCGACGTCTGATGAGCGGTCCGACCGGCCATATAAGTGGCATTGGATTTTTTAGCTGGGCCAAAAATAGAGGGTGTAGGTAAGTGAGGAGATTCTACTGCACTTGGTCCCATAATTTTTGGAGCCTCCAGGCAAAAGTTCTATTCGTTTGAAATTTCCAGAGAGGTTGCGGATTTCAGTGCTGAAATTTTGGCTAAGTCCTTTGGTGGCGGCCGACCGCCTTCGTTGGCGGTCGATCCGGCAGGCGGCGCGACCGCCAAGGGTGGCGGTCTGACCGGTTTTCACTTAAGTCGTCGGCCCGTGTGGCGGCGATGGTTGCTTGTTAGGTCAAGTTCATGGGTTTCATTGCATATGTGTTGCATGATGCATGTTTTGACTAACGTGGATCAAGTTGTGAAGAACTTGTTCCCGGTTTCGATTTGTTTGTCTATTGTTGTGCAGGATTGCTTGGTGGTCAACGACGGTCAACAGCGAGGATGATCGGGACTAGGCTTGGAGAGCTGAGGTTCAGAACGATCGACGATGCCGGGTGAAGTCATTGGACTCAAGCTTGGTGCAAGATGGACAAAGGTAACCGAACGGCGCTTCGGTGCGATTGGTTGACAAGCGGCGGGGTCGGTGCAAGTGCCATGGTGGTTTCGGTGGAGCGGATGGGAGAGACTTGCCGACATGATGAGAGCCGTTGGATCAACCTACACGTGGCGAACAGCGAGTGCCGCTGTCAACCGACTCGGTCTTCGGAGAAGGACCGAGAAGGGGTATTTTGGTAATTTTACCAAATACCGCCTTGGTTACCTTTTGCCAACCCGCGGCGCAAGACGGTGCGTTGGAGAAGCGGATTAGGTCAAGAGGAGATGAAGACGACGCTTTAAAATGCGTGCGTGTGTGACCCGTTTGTTTTGGGCCTTAACGGGAGCCCATTATGGAAACTTTTCTAGAAGGTCTATGCCTCCACTATAAATAGAGGAGGGAGGTGGCTGCACCCCCTCAACCCTTTCATTACTTGTAAACCCTAGTTTTTGCTTTGGTGCTTAGGGAGTTGATAGTTGGAGGTTAGGGTTCTAGAGAGTTGGATTTGATTTCGTGCTCATGTATTGAGTCTTTGTCCTCCATTGATGGAGTGGCTGTAAACCAATACCATATCAAATCAATCCAAAGAAAGTTCTATCAAAGATGAGTTCATTTGCTTTCTTTCTCTCTATTTGGTGATTTTGAGTCTTTCTTTGATCCGCGAGTTTTTGCTTGGTTTCTGGCCGTGATCTAGCTTGCTGTGACATGTGGGAATACATCTAGGATCATCAAGATCATCAATCACCCACGAGCAAGTCTCAAGATCATATTTGCGTTTTGACTCGGTTTTTGACCCACATTCACTCAAACGGGAAAAGGTCTGAACTTTGGCAAGGATCTTCACGATCGTTGCTTGGAATAGGTTCCTAACATCCTTGAGAAGGTGTGTGTCAAGTTTCACGAAGTTTGGACGCATGAATCAAAAGTTAGATCAATTTGCGTTTTGGTTTTTTGGGCTGATTTCACTATTCATTGGCCTGGAGGTCTGACCGCCATGTATTGAGAGGTCAGACCGATTTCCAAAAGTCAGACCGATTTCTAGTTGGAGGTCAGATCGCCCAACTCATTTAGAATTTGAGTTTTTATGTTTTTGAAGATTTTACTTCGGGGTTTTGATTGGATTCAACACAAGTCTTCCGCTGTGCATGATTGATTGATCTTCATAGCTTACATAGCTATTGGAGTGAGATTCGTATTGAATTCAATTTTGGAGAAAAATAGATCGTGCTCCTATTCACCCCCCTCTAGTCGCCTTTTCGGTCCAACAAGTGGTATCAGAGCCCGATTAGTTCAATCTTGATCTTAACCGGTCACTGAACATGGCGATGGATAAGTACTCCTCCAAACCGTATATCTTCGATGGGCACGACTATACCTTTTGGAAGAACCGCATGCGTGTCTTTCTTGAGAGCGAACCATGAGGTATTTGGGAGGATGTTCGAGATCCGCTCATCTTGCCTGAGGTTGCTACGCCGGCTTCTGAAGCCCTCTTGGCTAATGACCGTAAGGCAAAGAATTTTCTGTATGGTGGGCTTGGTAGACAGGAATATGATAGGATTTGCAATCTCGAGACTGCACATGAGATTTGGAAGACCCTCGAAACCTATCATGAGGGTTCTTCCCAAATCAAACAAGTGCGTCGGCAGTCTATAAAGAGAATATAACAAATTCGAGATGCGTCCCGGTGAGAGCATCGATGACATTTTCGATCGCTTTAACACGTTGATAAATCGGATGAAGGTCATTGGTATTGAATTTACCTACCAAAATGTCATCCATCTCCGCCGCAATCAACACCGTGGAGTGGGAGATAAAGGCTACCGCCATTCAGAAAATATCAACTTCTCTGATTTGACCTTGGAGCTGCTCTATAGCAAGCTCAGGACTCATGAGATCCAGAAAGCTGACCATTCTAAGAAGGGTAACATGGCTTTGGTAGCAGACCCACTTAAGAGAGCCTCTGATGGGTCGTTTGAGTTTTCTTCTGGATTTTCTCTTGCTTCTTTATCTGCAATCCAAGAAGAGGATCTTGAAAGTATTCCTGAGCCCGAGATGGCACTTTTGATTAAGAAGTTCACAAGGGCCTACAACAATATGAGAAACAAAAAGAGAGACGGCCATGTGACTTGTTATGAGTGTGGAGAGCTTAATCACATCCGAGCAAATTGCCCCAAGCTGAAAGGTAAGAGCAACTACAAGGATGAAAAGCCAGCTTGGAAGAAGCCTCAGGGACGCAAGTCCAAGTTTGATGATGCCAAGCTCAGGAAGGCTGCTCACCGGGTTCTTGCCGCTCTTGGAGATCGATCCTTGAGCGATATGGACTCCGGGAGCGAGGAGGACAAGGAGTAGGAGCTCCCTCAAGACAAGAAAGAAAAGGCCAAGGACTTTACAGGCATGTGCTTCATGGCTGACTCCGACGACATCGATGACAACAATGAGGTATCTCCTTCTTATGATGTTCTCTTTGCTAGATGCGAAACTATCTATGAGCAAATGCTAGGTCAGGATAAAGCTTTAAAGTTCATCATGACTAGGAATGAGGAGTTAGAGTCACAAGTAAATAAACTCACTTTAGAACTTGTGAATGCTAAAAGCCTTGAATCTGATGAATGCTTATCCTGCCATGCTTTACATTCTGAACTAGCTAAACTGTAATCTACTCATGATATTGCTTTGTAACAACTTGAAAATGCTAGGACTGAGCTAATTGAAGTTAAATCTACTCCTTGCGAAAAATGCTTAGAGTCTAGCAAGTTGATTGTTTCTGGTGTGGTTGAAGCTAGCTCTTGCTCTGTCTGCTTAGAACGTGAACGTGAAGTACATGATGTTGTAGAAGCAGCTAGAGCTAAATATGACAAGCTTAAGGATAGTATTAATTCTGCTACTTGTGCTTCATGTGAAGCTCTTAAGCTTGAAGTTGCTCTTTATAAGAAGAGGTTTAACGCTAAAACTTGTGATTCATGTGTTAACTTTGGAAGAGAAATTGCTTACCTTAAGGACACATTAGAAAGATTCTCTGATGGTAAGAAACAATTAAACATGATTCTTGACAAGTCAAAAACTCCTTATATGAAGCAAGGATTAGGATACAACTTTGCCTAGGACAAATCTAGTGGCATTCAAATTTTGAAAAATGGCTTAGTTGAATTTGATACCCAACCTGCAAAGATCACTTTCAAATCTGCAGGTTTTTCCCAACCATCTGTTCAGTCAAAAGGTGCTTCTCCCAGTGGTACCAAATACCATTGCACCTATTGCAAGAAGGATGGGCATTTGGTTGAGTTCTGTTGGCGTAGGTTGAAAAATGCTAAGAAAAATATTGCTAGAATGTCATCTAATCAACCTAGAGCTTTTGTGAGACATGGTAATTTAGAAAGGAAGAAACCTGGTCTAGAATTTGCTTCACATGCAAATCATTCTCATGCTCCTAGACAGGATAATTCTCATGTTAGAGTCACCATTGCTCATAACAGAATTTCAAATAGAATCAAGGATAGCACTTCTGCTTTGCATACTACTCGCAGACGTGTGTCTCAGTACTGGGTTCCCAAGTCATGTTTAACTAACCCCAGTATTGAGACACATCGATCTTTTGTGCCTTGATTTTCAGGATCGCCGCGGAAGGAAGGACATGTGGTTCGTCGACTCCGGCTGTTCACGCCACATGACCGGAGACTCAAAATGGTTCACCTCCTTCACGCGGTCGATAGGTGATATCCTCATCACCTTTGGAGACAATACTCAAGGGCGGATTGAAGGAACGGGATCAATCAGGGTGAACGACAATTTCATCCTAAAGGACGTCGCCCTTGTGGACAAGCTCAGGTTTAACTTACTCTCTGTCTCACAACTTCTTGATGATGGCTATGAGACTATATTTATGAAAAATGCTTGTCGGGTGCTTGATTCTGCCGGTGAGCTCGTTTTGGGATTTATAGAGTTACTAGGATCTTTGGAGCTGATTTTTCGAATCTCTTCTTGGTTCTCTTAAATGTCTGCTTACACCTTCTTCTCGAGTTCGCTTTGGCACCGACGTTTGGGGCACATTGGTTTTGATCATCGACGCGAGTTAGCAACCTTGATCTCATGAGAGGTTTGCCTAAACTCAAAGCCGTCAAGGATGTTTGTATGTGCGCTCGTAGGCATGGCAAGCAAGTTGCCGCCACACCCTTCAATGACTTTGGTCATGGTAGACGGACCGGGACGGTTGCTTCATATGGATCCGTTGGTCCCGCTAGGTTCGGTCAATTGGTGGCAAGTGGTACATTCTTGTCATAGTTGATGATTTTTCGAGATACACTTGGGTGTTCTTTCTTGCTTCAAAGGATGAAGCTTTTAGTCATTATCGTGATCTTGTTCTTCGTTTGGCTTCTGAACTTTCTGGTGCCTTGAGAGCGATCCGTAGTGACAATGGCACGGAGTTCAAGAATGCCTCGTTTGCCTCTTTTTGTCCGAAGCGCGAATTGAGCATCGTTCTCTTCTCCACACGTCCCTCAACGAATGGCGTTGTGGAAAGGAAGAAACAGAACCTTAGTCGAGATGGCTAGGACGATGCTAGATGAGTATAGCACACCGAGGAGATTTTGGGCCGAAGCTATTGCTACAGCTTGCCATATTTCAAACCGTGTCTTCTTAAGACCTTCTTTGGGCAAGACTTCATATGAGCTTCGATTTGGTAGAAAACCCTCTGCTTCTCATTTTCGAGTTTTGGAGCTAAGTGTTTCATTCTTAAGACGGAAATCTAGATAAATTTGAATCAAGGACTTTTGATGGTTTATTTCAGGTTATCCCGCACATTCGAGGGTTTTGGGTTTTAATGTTGAAACTAACATTGTCCAGAGACATGCAATGTCACTTTTGATGAGACTAGCCCCGAGCTAGATCCGACGTTTGTGTGATACAGTGACAAAGCATTTTTGTGGAGAAAGATGATGACGAAGCTGATACTTGTGCTCCACCTGCTGCTGTTGAGGCTCCTGTCCAAGCTCCAGAACCTGCTACGACTGCTTCACCTCCAATTGAGGCTCCTGCTGCATCTTCTTCATCAGCAGTACCTGCGGAGGTTGAGGAGATATTGTCTCCCCCGGGCACTCCACTTCACATTCAGAGGCGTCATCCTCCAGATCAGATGATTGGTAGTCTTCATGAGCGAGTCACTCGCTCCAGGTATCATGATCCAAGTCTCTACTCTCATTCTGCATTTGTTGCTTCTTTCGAACCCCGCGATATATCACATGCTTTATCTGATTCTAGCTGGGTTAATGTCATGCATGAGGAGTTAGAGAATTTTGAGAGGAACAAGGTCTGGAACCTAGTAGAGCCTCCTAGTGGTCATAATATGATAGGAACCCGTTGGGTGTTCAAAAATAAACAAAATGAGGACGGTTCTGTGGTTAGAAACAAGGCTAGGTTGGTAGCTCAGAGTTTTAGCCAAGTTGAGGGGTTAGATTTTGATGAGACTTTTGCTCCTGTTGGTAGATTGGAAGCCATTCGTATTCTGCTTGCATTTGCTGCTTCTAAGGGCTTTAGATTATATCAGATGGATGTTAAGAGTGCCTTTTTGAATGGTTTTATAGAGGAGGAAGTGTATGTTAGGCAACCCCCAGGCTTTGAGAACCCCAAACATCCATATCATGTTTTTAAGCTATCCAAAGCCTTGTATGGTCTTAAGCAAGCCCCTAGAGCCTGGTATGATAGACTTAAGACTTTTCTTCTTAAGAATGATTTTGAGATGGGTAAGGTAGACAAGACTCTGTTCATTCTTAGGCGTGGCAATGACTTCCTGCTTGCTCAGATTTATGTAGATGATATTATCTTTGGTGGTTCCTCTCATGCTCTTGTTTCTAGTTTTTCTGAGACCATGTCCAGGGAATTTGAGATGAGTATGATGGGAGAACTCAATTACTTTCTGGGACTTCAAATCAAGCAATGCAAGGAAGGGATCTTCATCCATCAGACGAAGTACACCAAGGATTTGCTCAAATGCTCGAGATGGGTGACTGCAAGCCGATCGCTACTCCCATGGCGACTTCGACTGTTTTGGATCCAGATGAGGAAGGAGAAGCCGTGGATCAACACGAGTACCGCAGCATGATTGGCTCCCTCCTGTACCTGACGGCCTCAAGACCGGACATCCACTTCGCGGTCTGCCTTTGTGCGAGGTTTTAGGCGTCTCCGAGGACTTCCCATCGCCAAGCCGTTAAGCGCATCTTCAGGTATTTACACTCTACCCTCCAGTATGGCATTTGATTTTCCTGTTCTTCTTCTTTGTCCATTCGGGGGTTTTCTGATTCTGATTTTGAGGGTTGTCGGCTAGATAGGAAGAGTACCTCAGGCACTTGTCACTTCCTAGGCACTTCTCTTGTCTCTTGGTCTTCTAGGAAGCGTCTTACATTGCACAATCCATCTTGAAGCTGAATATGTAGCTGCTGCTAGTTGCTGTAGTCAGATTTTGTGGATGGTGTCCACTCTTAAGGATTTTGGGTTGGCGTTTGATAGTGTTCTTCTTTTCTGTGATAACACTTCTGCTATAAACATTGCTAAAAACCCTATGCAACACTCTAGGACTAAGCACATAGACATTCGCTATCACTTTCTTAGAGATCATGTCGAGAAGGGTGATATTGTGCTGCATTTTGTGGAGTCTGAGGCTCAGTTAGCTGATATCCTCACCAAGCCTTTAGACCCAACTAGGTTTGCCACCTTGAGAAGTGAGTTAGGGGTAATTTATCCCTACAGGTTGGTTTGAGGGGGAGTTGGCTCTGTTCTGAACTTTCCTTGTTCTTCTGAACTTTCCTTGTTCATTTGAGCTTTTCTGATCTTTTCTGATACCTTCTTCTAGTGGTATTTTCTTTTGATCTTTTTGATCTTTTTAGGCTTTTTAAGTCTTTTGTGCATATCATTGTATCATACTGCATTTATATGAAAAAACAAAAAGATGCATTGTAATATAAGCTTTTATACTTGTCTTTTAAAATTGATGAAGCTTTGCTTATTACCCTTTTGAGCTTTAGTATTTCAATTCTGCTCAATGTCATGTCTAGTTCTTTGACTTGCTAGAATTATCATGCTTTCACATGTGTAGCTAAGTCTTTGCTGAATAGGCCAGAACTTTAAGACAACTTGAACTAAAAAGTACAATTTGTGGATGTTTTAGCTAGTTGCGCAATTAGTGCTCCTTTTGTGACATTGGCCCTGTCAAAATTGATGTGTTAGATCTTGAATCTAGTATTGATCATTACTTGAGCTTCTTGTTCTTTTAAGAATCTAAATCTGCTCTTGTGAAAAATAAAAAATCAAATTTAAAGATTGTCTTGTGCTTAAAATGTGCCAAACTACTCACGAGAGACGCATGTCATAGACATGAACTTGGAGGTAGTTTGATGATCCGACGATCTCATGGGGACCGCTTGTCAAAACCGACATGAACCTCAAGATTTGTCGCCTGGTAGAAGCTTAGGAAGAGTTTGTGGATGGCTCCTAGTCCAGATCTTCTTCACTAAGATATACCTTTAATCAACTTCAATATTTATTGCAAATGAAAACTGTTGAAAATGGGCGTTTGAGACAAATTGAGCAAAATGATTCAATTCAGACACCTTGTCTCTTAATGTGGTCATTGTTAGCTTTTGATCTCACATTGACATTTTGACATGGCGATATCATCTTAGGATCTCTGTTGATGAACTTGCTAGATTTGAAGCTTTGCTTAAAATGCTAAAATTCATTGCTTTATATTGAGCCTTCTAGCTTTAGCTTTGTTATATATGTCTTATCATGATTTTGCTAGCGCATTCAGGCTGATATGGTGTTTGTGCAATATTAGAAATGCTAGCTTGTTTTTTGGGTAATCTCCAAAGCTTCTTGTAATCAAAAATTGAAAAATACAAAAATACGAAGCCACTTAATTGCATTTCATGCATGCTCCTTCTTATGTTTTTCCCTCATTCTGCATTTATTATCTCTGGACGATAGTAAGGCGTGATTCCTTGATGACTCCATTGTCAAAGGGGGAGAAGATATTTCGAGATGTATAAAGGGGAGGAGATATAAAAGTGTTAAAAAGGGGGATAAAATTGGAGATTTTGAAATTTTCTGAAATCTGAGGATCATAGTGAGGGGGAGTTTCATATTTGCATTCGTTTGATCGTATTGTCATTTCTGAACTTGAATTGCAGTTCTTGAGCCTCACGATGATCAAAGGTCATATCGAACAATTGTTCTTTCATATGGACCTTAAGTGAGATTTTGACTCTTTCTGGAAAATGAAGCTTTCTCGCTTTCTTTTGTCGTATCTCACTTGCCTATACTATTCTGAAGCCATCTTGGTCATTTTCATTGCTTCCTCTTGCATATGGACCAAGTTGTGCCTTTGCGCGAAAACGACGAGTTTTTACTTTTCAAACCTCAAAATTTGCATTTGTTGGGAATTGTCAATGTGTTAATCAAGGGGGGATTGTGGATATCTTGGGGATATGCTCATGATCTTAGGATGATGTGACAATTGGCAATGACGTTGAAGGTTTGCGAAACGCGCTTCGGCAAAGTTCGTGTTCTGTCAGTCTCAGCGTCCGACCGGCCTTGGTGGCGGTCAGACCGCCCATGCCTCGGGTGAATTGGATTGGCGGTCTGACCGGCCAGGTAGGCGGTCCGACCGATTGGGTGGCGGTCTGACCGACGTCTGATGAGCGGTCCGACCGGCCATATAAGTGGCATTGGATTTTTTAGCTGGGCCAAAAATAGAGGGTGTAGGCAAGTGAGGAGATTCTACTGCACTTGATCCCATAATTTTTGGAGTATCTAGGCAAAAGTTCTATTCGTTTGAAATTTCCAGAGAGGTTGCGGATTTCAGTGCTGAAATTTTGGCTAAGTCCTTTGGTGGCGGTCAGACCGGCCTTCTGTTGGCCGGTCGATCGGCGCGCCGAGCCGACCAAGGGTGGCGGTCTGACCGGTTTCACTTAAGTCGTCGGCCCGTGAGGCGGCGATGGTTACTTGTTAGGTCAAGTTCATGGGTTTCATTGCATATGTGTTGCATGATGCATGTTTTGACTAACGTGGGTCAAGTTGTGAAGAACTTGTTCCTGGTTTCGATTTGTTTGTCTATTGTTGTGCAGGATTGCTTGGTGGTTGTCACATCCCCAGTTTAGTAAAGAGGTTTTTTTATGCATCTTATTAGCATGCATCATGTTTTGAAACCTTTCATTTGAATATTGTACTTGGAAAATCTCAAAATGCATATGAAACACACACTTTAATTTAAACTCCAAATTAAAAACTGAAATAAATGCTACTAGAGATCCTTTGGAAATAATTTATTCAAATACTAGAACGATTATCATGAATAAATATAATTTTTTCCAAATTTTTGGAACCTAATTCAACCCCTAGAAAATTCAAACATTAATCAATAACCTACTCTAAGTTTGAATTTATATATTACAAAATGTATTATGAATAGTAGGGTTAAATAATTTTTATAAATACTAGGTCATCCCAGGAACACCCCTAAATTATTTTAGAATTTTTAGAATTTTATTTCTATATTTAAAGCCTCAGTCAAACCTTCTACTTAATTGGTCAAATCTGTTTTCAAAACTCAGGCTTAGCACTGTTCAACCGACCCGAACCAGACCCTGGCTCGAGTCCGACGCAACCCAACTGACTGCACCGCACCGCCTAACCGCACTTTTCTAGTGAATCGTCCGATCCAAGCTCAACAGTCCCGATCTCGTGATCATTCGGACAGCTCCAACGGCACATTGATCTGGATCGTCCATTCACTATCCAACGGTCTGGATCAGCACTTTTCATTTGCACGCCCACTCTTTTCAGTCGCTGCCAAGGCGGTCCCACCGGTCAGTTCCGTCTCCTTCCTCGAGCATGCGAGCCTCAGAGCTCGGGCACCACGTCGCGGCCACGCTCTGTACTCGCGCCCGTGACGCCGTGATGCACCGCCCTCCCCGACCACTCCTGGAGCTCCCCCTAGTGACGCCGCCTCTTTCTCCGTCTTTTTCCCGGCTAAAAACCCCCTCTACCTCCCCCATTTTTGCTCACTTCTCTTCCGGCCGAGGAAGAGAAGGGCGCTCTCCATGAATTATTTCTGGGTAAGCCCGAAGCCAAGGCAGCTCCTAGCTTTCTACTTGCTTGCTCTTTCCATCTTAGCTCAATTGAGCTCTTTTCGATTCTTGTAGTTTTCAAATCATCGTTCGTGCTGCCGGCGCTCCGGAGCTCGCCCGAGCGGCACCTCTTAGCCATTTTCCATCTCTGGTGAGCCCCTACTTTTTCTTTCGCGTCACTTTATGCCTTGTGGTACAAACCACATTTCCCCTCAATCAATTTGAATTGATGCTTTACAGGATTGCAGGAAATCAAGTTTTCTCCTTTGTCGGCCGAAAAGCCCTAGCTTCGTTCTCGCCTCCGGCAGGGTGAGTGTTTCACCGATTCCTTGAATTGGCACCATCTCCATACCTTATTTATTCTTTTCGGCACCTTTGTTGACTTTCAATTGCACAGAGTGTTTCCCTCCACGTGGAGCCTTGTACCGCCGCCGCCATTAACGACGACAAGGAGCCTCTAGTGCTCCTCCGCCACCAACTTCCCCTCTGTAAGCTTCGCGAGGGTCCCAGGAGCCCCTTTTCGGTGTCGGTTTTCTCTGGAGAGACCTCCACTTTGAGCGCCCTCAGCCCCCGTACACTCCTCCTCCGCTCATCTCCGTCGCCGGCACGCCACCGTACCTCTCCGTCGGCAACAACCTCACCGGAAGGTAGCCCTCCCTATTCTCTTCCCATTTTGCCTCAGCCCACGCACTCTTCGGCCTCCCCTCGCCGCCGGCGGGCTCGGCAATATCACGGGCGCGCGCTCCCCTCTGTTGTCGGATTTAGTCCGAAAATAGTAGTGTGTTTAATTAGCAAAATCTCGGGTTAATTAGCGCAAATCCTTGTTTAGTTGCCTAATGGCTGCCCTAAAAGAATTGATAAGTCTTTGACATGTGGGCCCGAACAGCCGGTTAAGTGGATGTGTAAACTTTGTTGTACATATTCGCTAAGGCAAAGCGTATTCTTAGTAGGTTTAGAATGAGTTTATGCGTTCGTGAAGTAGAAGGCGTACTTTTTGAAATACGCTGCCTTAGATGCGGCCGAGACTGAGTCAATGATTGACCGAGTCAACTTTGACCCCGGTCCCTCTTGTCAGCGACTGAGGCTAGAATAGCTCTCGGTAGAAAATGTATTTAATACTTAAGAAATTTCGAAATACAATTAATTGCACACTGGAAATTGTATTAACTTCAAAAATCCATATCTAATTCAAATAAACTCCAAAGTGAATGAAACCAGATTTGATTTTTTTTCATATTAAGTAAAGTTTATTTTAAGATAGGTTTCAAACATTTATATTTAGCAGAGGATATAGTTTTAAGAAAATGGTCCATAACTCTATTATTTTACAATAAGAAAAGGCTTTTAACTTCAAAAATACATAACTATTTCTTTTTAACTCCAAAATGAGTGAAACCACTTCTGATAATTTTCATATTTAATGAACTTTATATTAAAATTGGTTTCAAACATGTCTCTGTAATAGAGACCATTATTTTGTAAAATAAGCTATAAACACTATTATTTTTACAAAAGGAAAAGACTGATAGCTTTAACAATTCATAAGTAATTATTGGAAACTCCAAAATTAGTGAAATCAATTTTGATAATTTATATTTCAAAGGCACTTAATTATAAAAATGGTTCCCAACTTACCTCTGTCACAGAAACTATAGTTTGAGGAAAATGATCCTAAAGGATATTATTTTTACACTATTAATGTTGGTAACTTTGAAAATCAATAACTAAATCATAAGAACTTCAAATGGGACAAACTCAACTATTCTGAACTTGTATTAATATTACCTATTTACCTATGTAATCCTCTACCCCACCACTGTTCTACAAATTTTGGCCAAATAATTAAATTACATAACTTAGGGTTAATGAAACCTGAAATTCAAAATAGCATAACTTCCAATTCATAACTCCAAATAGAATAATTATTTTACCTAAATCCATCTAAAATCATGACCTAACTACTGTAGAAAAATCATGCATTTTTGAGCATTTTGATTTTTGAGTTGTTTTCTCGGTATTTATTTGATGTTATAATTATATAGATCCCGAGCATATTGATATCGACACTTACGCTACTGAGAGCGAGCAGCTACTGTACCAGCAAGGCAAGCATCCTTTGAACTTTCTTTTGCATCATATTTGATCCCAGTTTTGGTTAAGTTAGTGCAATGATAATTGCTTGCATGCTATTTTGATTATGTAAATATTCTTGTGATGCGTAGTTTAGTTATGTCCTATGCTTGAGGCTAATCTTGAATTATACCAGTACCTACATGCTTAAGATAGGATGTGATGATTATTGGGTTATAGAATTGCTTAGCCATGCAAGTCTAGATACGGTAGTTCGATCGTCGGGAATAACCCGGCGGTTTTGGGATAAACACAACTCTCACTTTATGTTTTTACTTCAGATCTTTGTAGCTGTTTTATGAGTTAAATTTTGTCATTTTTAAATGAGCTTTTGGTCTGGACAAGTGATGGTTAGTGATGGTGCTTTGTGCACGAGCATTGGGTAAGTGGAAGGACTTGTCCGACAATTGAGGACCGAACTTTGGTAACGTCGCATCAAGCACACTCGTCGCCACACGCGGTATATGGGTGCCGTATGGTTAAGTAGGGGTTTATTGTGTTGAGTCCCACGGTGGTGAAATTGTAAGGGCATAGGACCGTGAAATCCTATGTTCCTTTTGGGGCCGATAGGGCATGGAGGCCGTAACGTCTTATGTTCCTAGGAGCCCTAGGTTGAGGGACTTAGCCAATGGAATCGTCTTGTCAAAAACGACCATATCTTGATTTTCCCGGCCGGCATACCATAGGAAGTGTGCTATATTCGGAGGCATCTGGAGGCGAACGGGCTAATCAAGTCGTGTGGGTAAAGTAGTACACCCCTGCAGGGTATCAATCTATTCGAATAGCCGTGTCCACGGTTATGGACAACTGCTTGAGTTCGGGAGTTACTATTGTTAGACTTTTAATTAAAATTGTGGTTGAACTTGGTATTCGTCATGAACGGGTTGTTCATGTGTTTAGTACATCAAAGTGGGCTGCCACTTTGGGCTTTGTATGATTCAATTGTTTATTACTGAAATGCTTTACTACATGCTTTACTTCTACTTCAAATCTGATTTTAAAATGGGCACATGAAAACTAGTATGTGTAGGATGTGAATTGTTGCGTCTCTTTCGCAAAACTAAACCAATATGAGCCATCCTTTGAATGACCCTTATGCATAACTAATTTTATTTGTGTAAGACTTGCGAGTACACTTGTACTCAGTCAGATGTTTGCTGACCCTTTCAGGTGAGGAAGATTTTGAGTCTGACGATCTTGTTAGTGTTGACTTGGGTGACACTAACGAGTAGTGTGCTATCATTTAACTCCCAGTCGGTTGCCGATGGGTGATGGGCATACCACTACTGGTCTTTTGCTTAATTTACTTGCTTCCGCTGCTACTTGATACTTTACTTTAAATTTGGCCGGTCGGCCGTATGTAATAAGCTGTAGACTTTGACTATTATGCAGTATGTCTTTTGATCTCTTGTGTATGCGTTGTATGGATGTAATCAACGTTGGATGAGGGTATGAGTATATTGGTCGTTGATCTTGGGAGCCAATATAAGTCATACTCGTTGTCAATGGATCCCCATTTAACTCACTAAGTGTAGTGCTCAATCGAAGAGAATCGACAATCATGTAGCGCCGCAGCGGAGCAGCGCATGATCGTTGAGGCTCTAGTATTCGGCTAAGCCTCTCACTTGGGTAGAGTTAAATTGAATTCATTTACCGGAGACCCGTAATTATGTCCCTAAGACCTTGTCTAATCTCGGTCTTAAGGAGATAATTACCGGGGTCCCCACAGTGGTCAACGACGGTCAACGGCGAGGATGATCGGGACTAGGCTTGGAGAGCTGAGGTTCAGAACGATCGACGATGCCGGGTGAAGTCATTGGACTCAAGCTTGGTGCAAGATGGACAAAGGTAATCGAACGGCGTTCGGTGCGATCGTTGGATCAAGCGGCGCGGGTCGGTGCAAGTGCCATGGTGGTTTCGGTGGGAGCCGATGGGAGAGACTTGCCGATATGATGAGAGCCGTTGGATCAACCTACACGTGGCGAAGCAAGCAAGTGCCGCTGTCACCGACTCGGTCTTCTGAGAAGGACCGAGAAGCGTATTTTGGTAATTTTACCAAATACCGCTTTGTTTACCTTTTGCCAACCCGCGCGCAAGACGGTGCGTTGGAGAAGCGGATTAGGTCAAGAGGAGATGAAGACGGCGCTTAAAATGCGTGCGTGTGTGACCCGCTTGTTTTGGGCCTTAACGGAGCCCATTATGGAAACTTTTCTAGAAGGTCTATGCCTCCACTATAAATAGAGGAGGAGGTGGCTGCA
Organism: Ampelocalamus luodianensis; assembly: GCA_036346255.1. NCBI lineage: Eukaryota > Viridiplantae > Streptophyta > Magnoliopsida > Poales > Poaceae > Ampelocalamus > Ampelocalamus luodianensis. The sequence continues at coordinate 19,099,647 of CM070627.1, read as the reverse complement.
CCCTCAACCCTTTCATTACTTGTAAACTCTAGTTTTGCTTTGGTGCTTAGGAGTTGATAGTTGGAGGTTAGGGTTCTAGAGAGTTGGATTTGATTTCGTGCTCATGTATTGAGTCTTTGTCCTCCATTGATGGAGTGATCAGAAACCAATACTATATCAAATCAATCCAAAGAAAGTTCTATAAAAGATGAGTTCATTTGCTTTCTTTCTCTATTTGGTGATTTTGAGTCTTTCTTTGATCCGCGAGTTTTGCTTGGTTTCGGCCGTGATCTAGCTTGTCGTGACATGTGGGAATACATCTAGGATCATCAAGATCATCAATCACCCACGGCAAGTCTCAAGATCATATTTGCGTTTTGACTCGGTTTTGACCCACATTGACTCAAACGGAAAAGGTCTGAACTTTGGCAAGGATCTTCACGATCGTTGCTTGGAATAGGTTCCCGACATCCTTGAGAAGGTGTGTGTCAAGTTTCACGAAGTTTGGACGCACGAATCAAAAGTTAGATCAATTTGCGCTTTGGTTTTTCGCCGATTTCACTATCCATTGGCTGGAGGTCTGACCGCCATGTATTGAGAGGTCAGACCGATTTTCAAAGGTCAGACCGATTTCTAGTTGGAGGTCAGACCGCCCAACTCATTTAGGTTTTGAGTTTTTATGTTTTTGAAGATTTTGCTTCGGGGTTTTGATTGGATTCAACACAAGTCTTCCGCTGTGCATGATTGATTGATCTTCATAGCTTACATAGCTATTGGAGTGAGATTCGTATTGAATTCAATTTTGGAGAAAAATAGATCGTGCTCCTATTCAACCCCCCTCTAGTCGCCTTTTCGGTCCAACAAACCCCAACGGACCACTAAGACAATGCAGATTTTCAAGCTCTTCAATTCTGCAACCAACTTTATTGTCCACAAAAAATGTGGTCATTGTCCGGAGGTTTTTCAGTTGACCAATATTGGGTGGTGTGCATTCCAAACTATGACACCCAACTAGATAAAGATGCCTAAGCTTGCTCATAGATCCCAAACTTTCTGGTAAATGTATAAGCTTCCTACAATTATTGAGTCTTAGTGACTGCAAATTATACATCACGCATATTGAATTTGGTAGTATCACAATGTCAGACCCAGAAAAGTCCAAGTATTGTAAGTGTCTTGGATTTATAAGATTTCTGTGGAGAACCGAAACATCAGCACAATGCAACACTCGTATTGAGTCGAATTTCAAGTTTTTCATATTCTTTGACCGTGACAATGATAACAAAGTGCGAAGAGATGGCACTTCTTCAAATATGAAATTCTCTTCATCCACGACCACATTGGACATCAGATGACGGACATATTTTGTTGATGAATTCGATGAAGTTAACTCTTGTGTAGTGGCACATTCATCTGTCACAATCTTTGCTAGATCATGCATTAGATCATGCATTTTGCATACAATTGATTTGGTTGATGTGTACATGTAAGAAACCAATCTGTGTCGAACATCTTGAAAAAAGGACCTCCAAGCTAGCTCATTGAAGATTAGTTCACCCTTATGTTCCAAATCCACTGCACCGTCTTCTTGAATGAAATCGTTTGCCATCCACATTTGGATCAGCTTGTCCTTCTCCATCTGATAGTCTTCAGGGAAAATAGCACAGAACGCAAAGCATTGCTTCATTTCAGAGGATAAGTGTTCGTAGCTCAATTTTAATACTTCTATTACTCCGTCTGTGCCTGTAACATCTTTCAAGCCCTTGCTTTCTGCAATAATGCTCCACTCGTGGACCTGGTGCTTTGTGCACATTAAGGCCCCCATTACCTTCAAGGCAAGAGGCAGGCCCCCGCATCTCTCGACGATTTGCTTGCCGATGCTGACCAGTTCTGGTTGCTCCATTCTTTTGCTAAATGCTTTCCTCCGGAATAGCTCCCATGAATCATCTTCACTTAGACAAGCTAAATCTTGAGTTGGAAGTGTGCCCATTAGGATGCTACCCTCTGGCTCCGAGTTGTGACAACTACAATGTTCCCCGAACCACCAACAGAGTACAGCAGTGGCCTTAGCTCCGCCCACTTCTGCTCATCTTCGTTCCACACATCGTCGAGAATTAGCATATACCTCTTCCGGCCAATCTCATCTTGTAGACAGCCACGCAATAGCTCTATCCTGTCTGGCAGTTCACATTTCTTCTTGGTGGCTTGCTCAATTATGGATCTCACAAGGTCATTGACATTGAACTTGTCAGACACACAATGCCACCACATCGACTCAAAGTGTTTCTGGATCCTACCTTCGTTATACAACATCTTCGCGAGAGTTGTCTTGCCCAATCCACCCATTCCGACGATGGGCAGTACCTCTGTGTTCATCTTATGGCTCTGATCTAAAAGTAACTTCACCACCACTTCCTTGTCAGCATTTCTCCCATAGATGTCATCTATTGGGTCATCAAGTCCAGAGTGCGTTTGGGGATGAACAATCGGCGCTGCCACCGCGCGTGCCACGAGACCGAACTCGTTCATCTCCTTCACCAGTGAGCCGATCCTCTCGAGCACGCCCTTCAGCTTGTAGCTCATCGTGATCTTAACAGAAATGGGTTGTGGACAGTGAAGTAGCTCGGTACCTTGGGTGGCATGAAGCCAGGGGCCCGCTGGGCCTCGCGGCGCAGGGCCTCGTACCGGAAGTTGTCGAGGACGTCGTCGGCATCGTAGGCGGCCGCCCTGAGGTCCTTCATCCACCGGTTGATGGCGGGGTTGGACGCGCTCTTGCTCTCCGCGTCCGCCAGGATGGACTGGACGGCGAGCAGCTGGCGCTCCAGCCTGTCACGGTCGTCGTCCACGCCCCACATGCCGCGGGTGACGCTCCGGATGAGGCCGTCCGACGCTTTGCGGGCCACGCTGCACACCAAGGGAAGAAGCAGCGATTCCGCCATGGCAGATATTTGCTTGATCCAGGTGCGAAAATGTGAGAAGATATTAATTGGCGAGCAAACAACAAGGTAGTGAAGGTGTGCGGATCACCTGTGGCCGTCAACATCCACAGTCATTCTACTTCGCCATTCGTCGTCGAAGGGCGAAGTGGATATGGATTAAGGAGTGCGTGGCCTCTAGTTTTTAGAATTTTTAGGCTTCGGTGGATAATTTTTAGAAGTGGATAAAGACGGAGTGGCAGCCAATAGTACTCCTTCAGCGGGTTCACATCGAAACCGCTAACTGGTAGTGACGGTTATGCTACGTAAGCTCAAACTTGTATCTCCGTGCGTTATGTTATGACGAAAACACCAATTTTGCCACGAAATAATACGAAGCATGTGCTATGACAGCTGCTCATTATGATATTGTTAGTGATTTTTTTATCAGTCTTGCTATTTTGAAGTCGTCTGAAAATTTTTTAAGTTTAAGTCACCCGTTGTGATCATTAAATTTATATAGAGATTGATGTGTCATATGATTGAATATTAATCCAATAGATAAAAAAAAGTGATTTATACTTAAGAAAATTTCAGTCACCTTATGAATAGACAGTCCCTTTCTCTATATTGGTCAGATGTGCACGCTCACAACACTTTTTGAGATTCTATAAAATTACAAATGTTGTGAGTTCAAATCAAATAACAAAAAGGAGGTGCTTCATCCATTCACAATGATATGAAACAAAAGGAATACTTTTAAATGACTTTTAGGTCTTCCATGGATAGTTGGATACCTTCATGTGAGAAACACGCTAAATTTTTATTTAACAACCGGGCACCACCGCTTATGTACAAAGATACATTAGTATAGTCAATCTCTTCTTCACATCTGGAGAGCTACACTACTACAAAAAAGCTAATATTGAACGTCTCATCACAGACGGTTGGCCAAAACCGTCTCTATTACATGCAATTACAAACGGTTTTAGTTTAGAAACCGTCTGTGTAAATGGATGCGCTAAAAACCGTCTGTGAAGAGAAAATATCACAGACGGTTCGTGTTTAAAACCGTCTGTGAAGTATCACTCGTAAAAATAACCGTCTATGAAGTATACAATTATCACAAATGGTTTGTAACAAACAACCACCTGTGAAACTTCCAAGACGGTTCTTTTAACTAACCGTCTGTGATAATGGTATACTTCATATATGGTTTTTTATCAGAACCATCTGTGATAATTAAATGTTTCGGCTCCCGCGCATTATGCATGCGTCTCTTCGTCTCCCACGCCGACGGGCGCCGATACGTCTCTTCATCTCGCGCGTCGACGTTACGATGTTTCTCTTCGACGTTTTATAAGAGTGATATTATCGCGCGCCATGGTGAGCACGCATGGTATTGAATAGTACACCATGGTGAGCACGCGGAACATGACGACAAGGATCAAGCGGGCGAGGAGGTCAGTGATCGCCATTCTTGATCTTCCTGACGAGGTCGTCGTCCACATCGTCGGCCTCGTGGCTGCGAGCTCTCTCACCCATGGTCGACCTCTCCGCGACCTCACGAGCCACGTGCGATTCTCGTTCTTTTGTTTTTGGTAGGTCCGGTTATAGTTAGTTTGTGAAGATGATCAGAGTGTACAAATCGAAAAGTCGTGTCGCTTGATACGCGCAAAAATAAAATCTCGTGATGATTTCATTTTGTGTTCAATATCCAGTAATTAATTCTTGTATTAAGATTCTATCGTCTTGAATTTTAGTTGCAAGGCCATGTACAAGGCGTCCAAGACGAGCGCCGTGGGGACGCACGTGGCGCTAGAGCGGGAGGAGGCGATAAAGTGGCAGGACAACGAGCGCTACTGTGAGACCCCGGTTTATTAAACTTGTAATACTTAACCTTCCACTGGTTCTAGTATCACAAATAGAATAACCCGTGTCTCGGTGGATATATGCCTCCCAGAAAATGCAGCACACATACATCATTCCAAAGCATGCATCAATTCCATACAACATAATATAACAAGTCTACCAAAAGACATACATAATATAAGTTATTACAACACAGCCGACCGGCCAAATGACATAAGTATCAAATAACAGCGGAAGCAAAAGTTGCCATAAGATGGCTTAAACCAAAAGACGACCGGTTAGCCACATAACACCACAGGGCAACCGACCGGGCCGCCAAGCTAATCGCCCCAAACACTGCCACAGCACAACTCACAGAAATGAGGTCCATCGGACTCATTCCCTTCCTCTGCACAATACAAGCAATGCAGGTGAGTACAAAAATGTACTCGCAAGACTTACGAGTAACAAGCCTACACATAGCTACATAAAAGTTGTATCAAAGAAATTTGGTTATATGGTTCTTTGGACGCACAAAGCAAGTTTCTTTTGCAATAATGTAATAGGTTGAAAGCAATTTAACAAATCAGTTTTAAGCATTGAAATAATAACGAGTAACAATAATTAAAGGTAACCACCTGGAAGTGACTAACCCATTAGCCACCATAAATAGCATGAATCCCTGATTCGTACCACCCATCAAGTTTTAATTTTAAAAGGTTGTAGTCTAACTCTTGAAAAGCTTATCCAAGCGTGTCCATAACCTAGGACGAGGCTATTCGAATAGTTTGTAATCCCCGCAGGTGTACCAATGTACCCACACTTCGCATCGCCTTTTGCCAAGCTATTAAGCACACTTCCTTTGGTATGCTTAAGCACGCTAAGTCCTACGAACCCTTTCCAATGGAATATGCTAATCAAGAGACGCACGCATGGGGGTTAATCCTTAGTGATCTGCCGACGAAATATGGATCACAAGGACCCATACGTGGAGCAAGATACACCGGCCTCGGCGGGTGCTCCCCTCCCCCACAAACGTGTCCATGTTGCATATAATTAAATATGCAACCCACCACGCGACTCATTAATTAACACACTCCAAAGTACTCAGCTAAGAGAGGTCTCATATCCCTCTAGTGTGGTTAGCACGCACAGAATGCTCGGATAACAGATACTCACCAGTAGTTCGGTCCTTAATTGACCCGGGCACCATTCCATTCACACCCAAAAGATCACACCATCTTACCATTGTGCCCAAGTCTAAATTATTTTTATTTTTAGTTTTAGTTTTGCAATTTAGACATAGCACAAGGCTGAAATATACAGATTATAACAGTTTGTGTGATCAAGGTTATCGACAAGTCGATAACCGCCATTTCTACCGATAGCTAAGCATGGCTAAGCATAATAACACGTAACTACTAAGTGACAAGGGTTCATCCAGCGAACCCAAAATCACAGCAATAACCTAGGCTCCAGTAGTAGAGGAATAAACATTTCCTACTGATAATGCAACTACTGGGCCAACTATCGACAATAGTTTAAAACAACATAGCAATGCATACATAGAATTTGCAAACAACATATTAGAATTTGGAAATAGTAGGAACAATATGATCAAATGAATGCTACATCCACTTGCCTTGCTGGGGTGCAGGATCTGATGGCTGTGGCTCAGAATCAATAACAATATTGTCTTCGGAACATAACACAAAAAGGCGATAAACCAATAAGAGCGAAGAACACCAAATAAACTCCAATAGCAAAAGACATCCAAATCTAATGAAATTCATACAGCAGCTAGAGAATGATTTTAGACAATTTTAGGAACAAAAATCATACAATTTGGACTAAGCATGCAAAAGATATGGACAAAATATCCTTTCTCAGCCTAAAATCAACCTAATTAATTAATAGTACTGTTCATGGCGAAATTTTCCAGAATGATCTAAGGTCTGAAATTTTTATAGCAGGTAGATTATGACATCCTAATAACAGCAAAGTTGAGTTTACTAAATTTGGAGCTATACGTATTTATTTATGATTTTTCTAAGTGGTAAATCTAATGCAAGTTACTTTATAGAACTTTAATTATGCTAAAAACCTATTTCATATTAAAGTACACTAACGGAGGAAATTAACAAAATTGATTTTGCACAAATTGGATTTATACAGAAAAAGATATGCATTTTTCAAGTTTAAAGCTATTTCTGGAATATTCAAAGTGACAGAATTCAAGTTATTCTAGTTACATGATTTTCTGATGCTGAAATATGCCTAATTCCATTTTTATAGTAAACTTAAGTGATAACAGAATTTATTACAGTTGGAATTACCTAGAAAGGGCTTAAAATGAATTTGTTATGAATTTCTAAAGTTTTTATACCATTTTCAGTTGTTAAATAAATACTTACCGAAATACCGACAAACCTAACCCACAAAATATGACGTGGATGCTCAACAACCCTTGATCTAAAATCCTACGGCTCACGCGCGCTGAGAATAGCGCACGCACGCAACACCTAAAAGAAGCCCACCGTTGGATCAAAATCCAACGGCGCACGCGATGGAAGGCATCCGGACGGTGCGGTTGCTTGGGCCAATCACAGCCGCAGATCTGCAGATGGACGGTCCAGAGCGCACCAACAGTCGGATGGTCCGAATGCATATCAGATCTCAGCCGTTGATCACGGGATCGACGGTTAAGAATGATGGAGGCAACCGGAGGGTCCGAATGCACTCTAGATCTGGGCCGTTGATCACGGGAACGACGGTCCACGATCAATCAAGCGCTACGCACGGGATTTAAGTGCGCGGAGAGGATTTTAAAGGGGACCCACATGTCAATGAGACAGAGGGTTGCATTAAGACAACGATTAACTACTAAACACTAATGATTGATAATGATTAGTAATTAATGTGTCCTAATGACTAGCACAGAGGTGATTAAAGAGATTGGAGGGTCCGCACGTCAGAGACTCAAAAGTGAATTTCCGACAGCGAACACCCTGACATATTAATTAACCAATAATTAGTCATTAATGATGTCCGACACGCACGGGACTTATGCCAGAGGGTGGTTTAAGGATGTTGGGCCCACTGGTCAGTGGCTCAACGACATAGACTAAGACACCATTAATGGACCAATGATTAGCAATCACGGAACAATTAATATGCCTTAACCAAATGACGAAAATAGGAGTCTCTCGCTGGCAAACTACCGAGAAACTTTAACGCTTGTCGCCGCGACATCATATGCATGCGCCAACTAAGAACTAAAATGGAATCGCAATAGAACTACGAACCTAATGGTGGTATTATCGCCGGCGGTGAGAGACCATAACGCCGGCTAGCCGGAAAAACGAAAATGGAGCTCTACTGCTAAACACGAAAATAGCAAAAGCTCACGCAATCCAAAGAAGAGGGTGCCAGAGCCTCTAGGACTAATAAGAAGCTACCTGATGAAGAGAAGCTTCAAAGATGGCGCAGAAGCGGTCCACGGTGGAGGCTTGCCGGACTTGGAGAAGAAAGGTTGAAAATGGCACCCTGAGCCAAATGAGTGATTCCAAAGCATCAATATAGCTTCAATATGGTCCACAGAAGCCAAATGAGCAAGTAATTTGAAAATGGAGCACTCACCTGAGCTGAGGAAGAAGATGACCGATTTCAGCCGAACTTGAACAAACCCCAAATTGGACAATTCCTGAGAATCAAATCCAACATAAAGTGAGGGGTAATGTTCAAGATAATAAGGAGATAAGAATAGGGTAAAGAAACGTGAAGGAGAACCATTGGAACACCAAGAACACCAATGGAGCTCTTCGGGTCAATAATGGCGACTTGCCATATTTGAGGTGCTAAGCTCCGATTCTGTAAATGGAGCTTGATGGTGGTCTAAAGAAACACCAGGAAGTGTTTTGGGTGCTTATAAAGCTTTGAAGGCATTAGGGTTTGGACCAAAAGCTTTTCAGGCGGCAAAGCACAGAGCACAAGGTGCGACCGACAAGGAAAAAGGTAGAAGATGTGCATTAGGGTATGGCACGGCCGAATGTGTCTCCCACGACCCTTACTGTTAGCTAGGGCGGCCGTAGGAAGCACGATTTGACACTGCCATCACTACCCTACTGTTCATGCACGGCTAGAGGTTGAAGATGACCAGAGGAAAGGCTCGGGCGATCCTGAGCCCTACGATCTAAATCGGACGGCTGAGATTACGCCACGCCTCTGAGGTTCAAAACACAACAAAGGAGATCGCAAGCCCTAGGATTAGAAATGAACGGCTCAGATTGCCCCACGTCGCGAACGTGGTTTACAACAGGGATGTTTAGCGTTGGATTTTAATCCAACGGCTCGATTCAAACCAACAACCGGAGGGTCCGATCGCCTCGATGAATCGTATGCTGGATGGGGATCCAACCGTTGAAATTAACTAAGCAACCGGAAGGTCCGATTGTTTAAAAGAATAAGGGCGCGATCGAGATCCAACGGTTGAAATTCAATACTCTTAAAGGAGAGACTCTGTGCGATTAGTTGATCGGATCGAAGTCGATTGCCTCGAGCCCGAGTCCGACTCAACCCAAAGCACAGTGACTTTAAGTTTTGACCTTTAAATTGAATAGAGACTTTGAGGATTTATTTGAGATAGCAAAACAACTCCAAAAATTATGAGATTTTTACAGGAGCTTGCTAACTCGGATATTAACCTTGTGTAAAACTTTCAGAGATTTTTATACTATGAATAAATCTCCAAAAATATTTACAAGGCTCTGATTTTAGGTTTGACTGAAAGTCAAACAAGTTTGACTGCCCCCTAAAAAATATTCAAACAATTTCTAAAAATTGTGAAATTTTTCAGAGGGGCCACATACCGTCACAGAAACTTAGGAAAATATTTCCCAATGATGATCACAATATTTGACAAGATTATTTTTGGAATAACAAGGTTTGGATCAAATAGACTTGTGACATTGCATTTCCGTAATTCCTTGTACAAGAATTGTTTGGTACAACAGGAAATACATGATGTAAGAAAAGTTTTAATTCTTAGCCATTTTCTTACATTTGAAACACAAGTCCAAAAATGGGATGTTACAAAACCTCCCCCCCTTACAAGAATCTCGTCCTGAGATTCTGTTTACTCGGGAAAGAAGGATGGGTAATCTGCACAAAGACGATCTTCGCGCTCCCAAGTTGCTTCATCTTCAGAATGATTCGACCACTGAACCTTAAGGAACTTGATGACACGGTTCCTTGTCCTTCGTTCAGATTCTTCGAGAATACGAACAGATGCTCATGATAGGTCAAATTTTTCTCAGACATCGAGATTTTCCAACGGAGTTTCCTCAATTGGAATACGGAGGCATTTCTTCAAGTGTGACACATGGAACACATCATGCACACCTCAAGTGAAGCGGCAACCCAACTCAGTATGCAAGCCTCCAATCCTCTCGATGATACGATAAGGCCCAACATATCGAGGAGCTAACTTGCCCTTGATGCCAAAATGTCGATGGCCTTCAAGGGTGAGACCTTGAGATAAACAAAGTCATTGGGCTCAAAGCTCAACTCTCGACGACGACGACCGCATAGCTCTTTTGCTCGGATCGCCACGCGCAAATGCTCACGAATCACTGAACCTGGCTTTCGGCCTCATTGATGGAATCTGGCCCGAAGAACTGATGTTCACCAGTTTCTGACAAGTTCAATGGGGTTTTACATCTCCTCCCATACAATGCCTCAAAAGGTGCCATGCCAAGACTAGCTTGGAAACTGTTGTTGTAGGAGAACTCTGCAAATGGCAAGCACTTCTCCCACTTCTTCCCATAGGAAAGAACACAAGCACGGCATATCTTCCAACACTTGGTTAACTCTCTCCGTCCCACCATCGCTTTGAGGATGATAAGTCAACTAAAAGAAAGACGTGTACCCATCGCCTTTTGCAGACTATGCCAAAAGCGAGAGGTGAAAAGAGAACCACGATCTGACACAATCGTTCGTGGCACACCATGCAAGCATACAATGCGAGACACATAGAGATTTGCCAGCTGACTGACACTGAGGTTGGTACGCACTGGCAGAAAATGTGCTACCTTTGTCAATCGATCAATGATAACCCAGATAGCATCCTTCCCAAAAGAAGTGCTGGGAAAACCGGCGATGAAATCCATACCAACGGAATCCCACTTCCACTCAGGTATTGGCAAAGGTCAAGAAGGCTCACTGACGCCGATGTTCACCTTTGACGCGACAAAGATACGCCGCACTCGACAACGAACCCGCAATCTCGCTCATGCGAGTCCACTGCAATCTCGGCGAAGGTCCCGATACATCTTGGTAGCCCCGGGATGAATAGACAAAGGGGAGTCATGGGCTTCGCGGAGAATTAAATCCCGCAATTCCATGACCTTTGGAACCACAAGGCGCTGTCCAAACCACACAACACCATGCTCATCCTCAGAAAAGCACTTGGTTGTCCCATTCTTGATGTTCTGCTTGATTTGAATTACACCAACATCCTGTCATTGGCACTTTGATTTGATCCACCAAAGTTGGTTGCACAACCAAGGTAGCAAGAGAACCATGCTCAATCAAACCCAAATTAAGCCGCTGAAACTCTTCAAGAAGGGCAGGTTGTTGCTCTTGAAGTAACAAGGTATTGCAATACACCTTGCGACTAAGTGCATCGGCAACCACATTGGCCTTGTCCGGGTGATACTGAATACCCATATCATAATCTTTGATCAATTCCAACCATCTTCTTTGCTCGAGGTTCAGATCCGTTGGGTGAACAAATACTTCAAACTCTTGTGATCGAATACACCTCACAATCTGATTCTCGATAAGGTAATGCCGCCAAATCTTAAGTGCATGAACCATCGCAGCTAACTCCAAATCATGGGTAGGATAGTTGAGTTCATGAGGCCTCAACTGCCTTGATGCATAGGCCACTACCTTGCCTTCTTGCATAAGAACACAACCGAGTCCCTAACGAGAAGCATCACAATAGATATCAAAGCTCTTGTGAATATCAGGGAGAACAAGAACTGGAGCTGAAGTCAACCGCCTCTTGAGTTCTTGAAAACTCAAATCACAAGCAGGAGACCACATGAATTTCTTTTCTTTCTTGAGTAATTCGGTCATGGGCTTTGCAATCTTGGAGAAGTTCTCGATAAAGCGGCGGTAGTAGCCCGCTAAACCAAGGAAACTCCTCACATCGCTGATCGACTTGGCTGCCCCAAGATAGAACATCACCGACCTTGCTAGGATCCACACTACACCACTGCTTTGAAGAACATGGCCCAAGAATGCCACTTCCTTCAACCAAAATTCACACTTGCCGAATTTGGCATACAGCTGGTGCTCACGAAGCTTGCCCAAAACAATCTGCAGGTGCTCAGCATGTTCCTCTTCACTCTTGGAGTAGATAAAAATGTCATCAATAAAAACCACAACAAACTTATCCAAATACTCCATGAACACCGAGTTCATAAGATTCATGAACAAAGCTGGAGCATTGGTTAAGCCAAAAGACATGACGGTGTACTCGTAAAGACCATAACGAGTAGTGAACGCCGTCTTTGGAATATCTTCCGCCATGATCCGGACTTGGTGATAGCCCAATCTCAAGTCAATCTTGGAGAATACACAAGCTCCAGTCAACTGGTCGAAGAGATCACCAATACGAGGTAAAGGATACTTGTTTTTCACCGTCACCTCATTGAGCGGACGGTAATCAACACACATACGCAGGGTCTTGTCCTTCTTCTTCACAAAAATAACTGGACAACCCTAAGGAGATGAGCTAGGACGGATGAAGCCCTTTGCTTGAAGCTCACCTAACTGCTTCTTCAGCTCCTCCAACTCATTAGGAGGCATTCGATGCATGCGCTTTAGAAATTGGAGCGATGCAGAGCAGAACTCAATAACAAACTCCAAGTCTCGAATCGAGGCATACTGTGCAAATCTTCAGGGAAGACATCCACAAAGTCACAGACTGTGGGCACATCCTGAATCTCCAAGACTGGCTTAGCTTCAAGGGCACATAGATGTGGCCCCTGCAGCTACGGTGAAATCCCAACTTGCTCGCCTGAGGGACTAGTGAGGTAGACCATCTTCCTGGCACAATCGATCTGTCCCAAGTGTTGGGACAACCAATCCATGCCAAGAATCACATCCAGACGTGCCGAGTCAAGCAAGATGAGATTCGCCAAGAATTCCACTCCTTCAATATTAATGGGAACGCCCCGGCATTTTGATCAGCTCTCATTTCCGAACCCGGAGAGCGAATAAACAAAGGAATCCCCAAAGGAACAAAGTGAAGGTCACAATCAGCAGCAAATGATCTCGAAATAAAAGAATGTGATGCTCCCGAGTCAAATAATACTGCAGCAGGACGATAACTGACAAGAAACGTACCCAACACAACGTCGGGCGCCTCCTGAGCCTCCTCAGCCGAGATGTGGTTGACTCGACCACTCCCGACACCCTGAGTCTTCTGGATCACCTATTGGTCAGGCGTGTGACCATTCCCTTGCCCGCGTCCTCCATTAGGACGAGGGCCGCTCGATCCTCCGAGGGCAATCGCTAGCATAGTGGCCCTTCTTGTTGCAGCGGCGGTAACATCGCAATGGTTGGGTGCGGGCGCAACTGCTTCTTGGGTCGCAGTGCGTGGTCAAACACGCCTACGGGGACGAGCAATCGACGCCAACGGCCTCGGCGTGGTGAAGCCAAAGCACGAGCCCTCGTGCAGTCCAACACGGGCGAGTGAGGCGGCTGCGGACCGATGGGTCTCCCACTTGCGCTATGACTCACCCAGCCGCCGCTTTGTGCTCGGCGACGATGGCCTTGTCAACCAAGGCCCGAAGTCAAGCAAAGTCCACAATAGATAGCTTGTCCTCGCAACTCCTGACAAGCCATCCATGAACTTCTCTGCTTTGGCCTCATCGGAGGCCACCTCACCCGAGCATAACGAGCCAAATGATTAAACTCGTAAGATACTCCGATACTGCATTTGCGCCCGCTAAGCGCAAGAAACTCCTTCTTCTTGAGCTTCATCAGCCATCGTGAATGTGGGCCGACGGAAAGCGATCGAACTCATCCCACGAGGCGACATGGCACGCGGGTCGCATGGCAAGAAAATTCTCCCACCAAGAGAGTGCCGCACCTCGAGTGATGGGATGCAAAGAGTGCCCGCTCCGCTCTCGGCATCGAGCGATGTTGAGCTTCGCCAACCGAGACGCAGCCAATCATCTCGTCCCAAAGGGTCCTCGACGAGAGAAAGTAGGCGGTGCGTGCAGAGAAACTCCGCAAGCCCACCACGAGACGGGTGGCCACCACCTCCTGCACTCGGCACCGGGATGGAGTGGAGGTGTTCCTCGCGATGACCTCGGAATCCGGTCCGGTCCATGCGATTCCGCTCGATCCGAGCGTAACCTCACCATGGTCGGAGGAGGGGAAGCTCCTCATCTGAACCAACCTACCGATCACAGGTGGTTCTTGCCATCCTGCTCCACAAAAATAGGTTAAACACAACTCCTAACAGGAGACAAAGAAAGCAACTAACCACTCTACAAAACAAACTCTAATAGCTCAAGTATCAACATAAAATCGCAGCAAAATCACATAGACAACATCCATCTTCCTATTATGACTAACTCGTATGGAAGAACGAGTAATCAATTTTCAGGAAGGCAATTTTAGAACATTAACTTGTGTTCGAAACAGCTAGGAAACAAGGTGAGAATTAACTAAAGAAAGGTTAGACACTTAGCTAACTCATATCACTTCTTACCCTTTTATTCCCACAAGTTTTAGTTGAATTAACCTCTCATTTTCAGCATCTTCTACTAGTTAAATGCTAGCTGTCCAGAATTTCTCGCTTCTTTGTCATGATTTTCTTCATCAAGCTTCTGGCCGAAATTTGTAGCTTTGGGAACTTCTAATCTTCACAAGACAGCCAACACTTTCATCTTATAACTCTCATGGTTTACCCAAAACCAATCTACTCGATTAACAACTATCTTTTGAAAGAAGATGAGAGGAAAATCGCTTCTAAATCCAATTCGCATAAGGTGAGATAAGCAAGCTAAGATAGATAAGAAGTAAAATCGAGAACTTACTTAAGATTTTCATGAAACATTTGGTATTTAGAAAGTAAGTTTTGCAAAATATACTAGGGACGATCAAGCTAGGGGTTTCTACGGTCAGTATGGCTCTGATACCAAACTCTGTGAGACCCCGTTTTATTAAACTTGTAATACTTAACCTTCCACTCGTTCTAGTATCACAAATAGAATAACCCGTGTCTCGATGGATATGTGCCTCCCAGAAAATGCAGCACACATACATCATTCCAAAGCATGCATCAATTCCATACAACATAATATAACAAGTCTACCAAAAGACATACATAATATAAGTTATTACAACACAACCAACTGGCCAAATGACATAAGTATCAAATAACAGAGGAAGCAAAAGTTGCCATAAGATGGCTTAAACCAAAAGACGACCGGTTAGCCACATAACACCACAGGGCAACCGACCGGGTCGCTAAGCTAATCGCCCCAAACACTGCCACAGCACAACTCACAGAAATGAGGTCCATCGGACTCATTCCCTTCCTCTGCACAATACAAGCAATGCAGGTGAGTACAAAAATGTACTCGCAAGACTTACGAGTAACAAGCCTATACATAGCTACATGAAAGTTGTATCAAAGAAATTTGGTTATATGGTTCTTTAGACGCACAAAGCAAGTTTCTTTTGCAATAATGTAATAGGTTGAAAGCAATTTAACAAATCAGTTTTAAGCATTGAAATAATAACGAGTAACAATAATTAAAGGTAACCACCTGGAAGTGACTAACCCATTAGCCACCATAAATAGCATGAATCTCGATTCATACCACCCATCAAGTTTTAATTTTAAAAGGTTGTAGTCTAACTCTTGAAAAGCTTATCCAAGCGTGTCCATAACCTAGACGAGGCTATTCGAATAGTTTGTAATCCTGCAGGGTGTACCAATGTACCCACACTTGATCGCTCTTTTGCCAAGCTATTAAGCACACTTCCTTTGGTATGCAGCACGGCTAAGTCCTACGAACCCTTTCTAATGGAATATGCTAATCAAGAGACGACGCATGGGGTTAATCCTTAGTGATCTGCGACTAAATATGGATCATAAGGACCCATACGTGGAGCAAGATACACCGCCCTCGCTGGTGCTCCTCCCCACAAGCGTGTCCATGTTGCATATAATTAAATATGCAACCCACCACGCGACTCATTAATTAACACACTCCAAAGTACTCAGCTAAGAGAGGTCTCATATCCCTCTAGTGTGGTTAGCACGCATGTAATGCTCTGATAATGATACTCACCATGAGTTCGGTCCTTAATTGACCGGGCACCATTCCATTCACACCCAAAAGATCACACCATCTTACCATTGTGCCCAAGTCTAAATTATTTTTATTTTCAGTTTTAGTTTTGCAATTTAGACATAGCACAAGGCTGAAATATACATTATAACAGCTTGTGTGATCAAGGTTATCGACAAGTCGATAAATCAGTCCATTTCTACCGATAGCTAAGCATGGCTAAGCATAATAACACGTAACTACTAAGTGACAAGGGTTCATCCAAATAACCCAAAATCACAAAGAATAACCTAGGCTCCGATGAGTAGAGGAATAAACATTTCCTACCGATAATGCAACTCTTTGGGCCAACTATCGACAATAGTTTAAAACAACATAGCAATGCATACATAGAATTTGCAAACAACATATTAGAATTTGGAAATAGTAGGAACAATATGATCAAATGAATGCTACATCCACTTGCCTTGTTTGAGTGCAGGATCCATGGTCAGTGGCTCGAATCAATAACAATATTGTCTTGAACATAACACAAAAAGGCGATAAACCAATAAGAGCGAAGAACACCAAATAAACTCCAATAGCAAAAGACATCCAAATCTAATGAAATTCATACAGCAACTAGAGAATGATTTTAGACAATTTTAGGAACAAAAATCATACAATTTGGACTAAGCATGCAAAAGATATGGACAAAATATCCTTTCTCAGCCTAAAATCAACCTAATTAATTAATAGTACTGTTCATGGCGAAATTTTCCAGAATGATCTAAGGTCTGAAATTTTTATAGCAGGTAGATTATGACATCCTAATAACAGCAAAGTTGAGTTTACTAAATTTGGAGCTATACATATTTACTTATGATTTTTCTAAGTGGTAAATCTAATGCAAGTTACTTTATAGAACTTTAATTATGCTAAAAACCTATTTCATATTAAAGTACACTAACAGAGGAAATTAACAAAATTGATTTTGCACAAATTGGATTTATACAGAAAAGATATGCATTTTCAAGTTTAAAGCTATTTACGAATATTCAAAGTGATGTAATTCAAGTTATTCTAGTTACATGATTTTCGATGTTGAAATATGTCTAATTCCATTTTTATAATAAACTTAAGTGATAACAGAATTTATTACAGTTGGAATTACCTAGAAAGGGTTTAAAATGAATTTGTTATGAATTTCTAAAGTTTTTATACCATTTTTAGTTGTTAAATAAATAATTACTGAAATACCGACAAACCTAACCCACAAAATATGACGTGGACGCTCAACAACCCTTGATCTAAAATCCTACGGCTCACGCCTTGGCGAGAATAGCGCGCGCGCAACACCTAAAGGAAGCCCACCGTTGGATCAAGATCCAACGACGCACGCGATGGAATGCATCCGGACGGTGCGGTTGCTTGGGCCAATCACAGCCGCAGATCTGCAGATGGACGGTCCAGAGCGCACCAACAGTCGGATGGTCCGAATGCATATCAGATCTCAGCCGTTGATCACGGGATCGACGGTTAAGAATGATGGAGGCAACCGGAGGGTCCGAATGCACTCTAGATCTGGGCTGTTGATCACGGGATCGACGGTCCACGATCAATCAAGCGCTACGCACGGGATTTAAGTGCGCGGAGAGGATTTTAAAGGGGACCCACATGTCATTGAGACAGAGGGTTGCATTAAGACAGCGATTAACTACTAAACACTAATGATTGATAATGATTAGTAATTAATGTGTCCTAATGACAGGCACAGAGGTGATTAAAGAGATTGGAGGGCCCGCACGTCAGAGACTCAAAAGTGAATTTCCGACAGCGAACACCCCGACACTTTAATTAACCAATAATTAGTCATTAATGACGTCCGACACGCACGAGACTTATGCCAGAGGGTGGTTTAAGGATGTTGGACCCACTGGTCAGTGGCTCAACGACATAGACTAAGACACCATTAATGGACCAATGATTAGAAATCACGGAACAATTAATATGCCTTAACCAAATGACGAAAACAGGAGTCTCTCGCCGGCAAACTACCGAGAAACTTTAACGGCTTGTCGCCGGCGACACTGGCCGCGGTGGCGCCAACTAAGAACTAAAATGGAATCGCAATAGAACTACGAACCTAATGGTGACATTCTCGCCGGCGGTGAGAGACCATAACACCGGCTAGCCCGAAAAACAAAAATGGAGCTCTACTGCTAAACACGAAAATAGCAAAAAACTCCGCTGCAGTCCAAAGAAGCGGGTGCCAGAGCCTCTAGGGACTAATAAGAAGCTACCTTGATGAAGAGAAGCTTCAAAGATGGCCGAGAAGTCGGTCCACGTGGAGGCTTGCTTGACTTAGAGAAGAAAGGTTGAAAATGGCACCCTGAGCCAAATGAGTGATTCCAAAGCATCAATATAGCTTCAATATGGTCCACAGAAGCTACATGAGCAAGTAATTTGAAAATGGAGCACTCACCTGAGCTGAGGAAGAAGATGACCGATTTCAGCCGAACTTGAACAAACCCCAAATTGGACAATTCCTGAGAATCAAATCCAACATAAAGTGAGGGGAAATGTTCAAGATAATAAGGAGATAAGAATAGGGTAAAGAAACGTGAAGGAGAACCACTGGAACACCAAGAACACCAATGGAGCTCTTCGGGTCAATAATGGCGACTTGCCATATTTGAGGTGCTAAGCTCTGATCTCAGAAATGGAGCTTGATGGTGGTCTAAAGAAACACCAGGAAGTGTTTTGGGTGCTTATAAAGCTTTGAAGGCATTAGGGTTTGGACCAAAAGCTTTTCAGGCGGCAAAGCACAGAGCACAAGGTGCGACCGACAAGGAAAAAGGTAGAAGATGTGCATTAGGGTATGGCACGGCCGAATGTGTCTCCCACGACCCTTACTGTTAGCTAGGGCGGCCGTAGGAAGCACGATTTGACACTGCCATCACTACCCTACTGTTCATGCACGGCTAGAGGTTGAAGATGACCAGAGGAAAGGCTCGGGCGATCCTGAGCCCTACGATCTAAATCGGACGGCTGAGATTACGCCACGCCTCTGAGGTTCAAAACACAACAAAGGAGATCGCAAGCCCTAGGATTAGAAATGAACGGCTCAGATTGCCCCACGTCGCGAACGTGGTTTACAACAGAGGGACAAGCGAGCGTTGGATTTTAATCCAACGGCTCCGATTCAAACCAACAACCGGAGGGTCCGATCGTCTCAGTGAATCAGGGCGGTTGGATGGGGATCCAACGGTTGAAATTCAACTAAGCAACCGGAAGGTCCGATTGTTTAAAAGAATAAGGGCCGCGCGATCGAGATCCAACGGTTGAAATTCAATGCGCGCTTTTAAAGGAGAGACTCGGTGCAGTTAGTTGACGGGACCGAGTCGATTAGCTCGAGCTCGAGTCTGACTCGAACCCAAAGCACAGTGACTTTAAGTTTTGACCTTTAAATTGGAATAGAGACTTTGGAGGATTTATTTGAGATAGCAAAACAACTCCAAAAATTATGAGATTTTTACAGGAGCTTGTTAACTCGGATATTAACCTTGTGTAAAACTTTCAGAGATTTTTATACTATGAATAAATCTCCAAAAATATTTACAAGGCTCTGATTTAAGGTTTGACTGAAAGTCAAGCAAGTTTGACTGCCCCCTAAAAAATATTCAAACAATTTCTAAAAATTATGAAATTTTTCAGAGGGGCCACATACCGTCACAGAAACTTAGGAAAATATTTCCCAATGATGATCACAATATTTGACAAGATTATTTTTGGAATAACAAGGTTTGGATCAAATAGACTTGTGACATTGCATTTCCATAATTCCTTGTACAAGAATTGTTTGGTACTATAGGAAATACATGATGTAAGAAAAGTTTTAATTCTAACCATTTTCTTACATTTGAAACACAAGTCCAAAAATGGGATGTTACAGCTACCTCACCGTCGTCAACCACCTAACCGGCACCGGCAACCCGGAGGTCTACTTCATTGTCGGCCTCGTGCTTGTCTTCGAGCCCCAAGACTTGCAGCGCGGCCTCGTGTTCCTTGAACGGGTGGCCGACGCCATCGCCGGCCACAAGGCCGCGGCCTACGTGCGACGCGCCTCCTCCTGTACACGACCAGCGAGACGCGTGACGTTGGGAAGCACTACATCAGGCAGGTCGATGGCGAGCCGACCGACGGCGGGTGCGAGACAGCCAAGAGGACCACCCGGGAGTGCAGGCGGTGCCAGAGGCTCGCCGCGGACATGATCCAGGCGGCGGCGTGAGGGAAGATGGCTGGCCCGCTGGGCCGGGTGTGGACACTGTCGGAGGACGGCCACCGGTGCATGAGCACCGGCTGCGGCGTGTCAGGGTGGGACGACTACGCCGTCTTCTGCAGCGATGACTGCAGGATTAGGCATGAGTATGCCAATTTCTTTGCAGAGGTGTTGGACTACTTGCCATAAAATTAGCAGTTTTAGCATAGTTTAAAATCATATTTTTCTCACCATTAGATCAACATTCTATGGCCCAGATTGTCTCTTTCTAAAATAGACAAAAGTATTAATAGAAAACTACAAAAAAACAATTCACAGATGTATCACAGATGGTTCTATTGTGGACCCGTCTGTGATACGTATCACAGACGATTCTATTGTGGACCCATCTGAGATACGTATCACTGACGGTTCCATAATAGAACCGTCTGTGATATACATTTATTAATAGGAGTCTGTGCGCTAGGGTTTGCACCCTAACTCGTCACTCCCCAGCGCGCGCTAGTGTTCGGGACTTTGGGCTCCCGCATCGCGACTCCCCCGCCGCCGATTTGACCTCGCTGACATATCCCTCGCCAAATCGAGCTCGCCCCGCCATCTCCGCCGCCGAATCGAGCTCGCCCCACCATCTCTTTCGCCGAATCGAGCTCGTCCCGCCATCTACGCTGCCGAATCGAGGTACACCGCTCCCCTCTGCTCCCTCGGCTACCTCACCTCGGCGAGATCTGCCTCTCTCCCCTGGATGTGGGTTGTGCTGGTGGTGGCTGGTGTTTGCCGTCGTTGCCGTGTCGTGTCTACACTGGATCATGATTTCTTTAATTACCATGGACGTCTAAGAAATCTACCAAGCAGCATGAGGAGGATGAGACAGCAACCACGGACATCCTGCCTATGCGAATTGCTTCATCAGCATGAATTGATGTCACAAATGCAATTGGATGTGATATTGTGTATAGATTAATTATGCCTTGAGCTGTTAGATTATCTGCTGTTATGTATTGTGTATAGATTGTGCCCTTGGATGATACTTCTATGATGAATTGATGTCACAAATGCAATTGGATGTGATATTGTGTATAGATTAATTGTGTCTTGAGCTGTTAGATTACCTGCTGTTATGTATTATGTATAGATTGTGCCCTTTGATTCTGATCTCTTCTCTATAAAGTCTCTAAGCAGTGTCTGCTTATGCCTTTAAAACCGGCATCATATATATATTATGTATTGTTGGTAGTCCCTTAGCCACTTCGGGGGGTCGTCCACGCAACATGAGGAGGATGAAACAGCAGCTACGGACAATTTCATCGAGCCCCTGCAAGTCAAGAAGCATGGCTGCCGAGAGAGCGTCAAGATATCCAATTATCTGGATGTTGTCAACAGGTAATTGGACGTCGCTGTGTTCAGAAAGTGACGTGGACGCACAACTACTCCGACTGGTATCAGCCACGTTACTTTCTGAACACAGCGACGTCCAATTACCTATCGACGACATTCAGGTAATTAGATGTCTTGACGCTGTCTCGACAGTCATGCTTCTTGAACTTGCAGGGGCTCGATGAAGTTATCCGTGGCTGCTGTCTCATCCTCCTCATGCTGCGTGGACAACCCCCCGAAAGAGGCTGAGGGACTACGAACAATATATATATATAATATATGTATATATGATGTTGGTTTTAAAGGCACAAGCAGCCACTGTTTGGAGACTTTATAGAGAAAAATCATCACAGACGGTTTCAGCTACAAACCGTCTATAGAGAAAAGTCATCACAGACGGTTTCAGCCACAAACCGTCTGTGATGGTTCCCTATCACAGACGGTTTCAGCTACAAACCGTCTTTGATAGTTCCTTATCACAAACGGTTCTAAGTTAATAACCGTCTGTGATAGTATGCATCACAGACGGTTTTTTTTAAGAACTGTCTATGATGACACATGTCATCGCTGACCCATAGACTCAGACGGCTCACGAAACCGTCTGTGATGACGTTTTTGAACCGTCTGTGAAGACCTTTTCTGTAGCAGTGCTACCTGCTGTCTATTAATCACTCATCAAGACAGTGCTTGAAAAAAATGATAATACCATGGACATAAATAGTGTTCTCACAAATGCAAACACGACAACTCATGGTGTAAGAGCATGGATTTTAGAACAAAAATACCCCTTAACAGTTGATCACACTACTACACAAAGGGTCATCACATACGGTTTTTTGAACTGTCTGAATTTATATATATGTGATAATAGACGGTTATCACATACGATTTTCAAACCGTCTGTGAAAAAAGCTATCGCAGACGGTTCTTAACTATTATAGACGGTTCTTATTAAGAACCGTCTGTGATAGTCTATTTTCACAGACGGTTCTTGTTCAGAACTATCTATGATAGTTTTTTCTATTGCAAAAAAAAAATCAGATTGTGATGCTTTGGTGGCAGCGACGAGAGGCGGTGCGAATGGTAGGACTACGATAGAGAAAATGAGCGGAGCAAGGACAAAACAAATGAATGCGTGCGATGACTCCAGGAAGCAACCACCATGCTATCGGTAGTGGCACGAAGACCTATGATCATTAGAGTTGTGCCGGTGATGAGCGGTAGCGGCAGTGACGAGAAGCTAAACGGTTGCAGCGAGCTGGGCTAGAAGGCGTGGGAATGCTATTTAAACCTCAAACTTGCACTCACGAGGTCCAAGAGCTCATGAAGGAGGTTGACGACGACGGAGCCACTCCGGGATAGCTTGACAGTGGCGAGCGGATGTGACGGTGCATGGTCCACGGTAACTGCGAGCTTGAGTCAGAATTAGGCAACAAGAGGCGGGTATTAGTATCTAGAGGATCTAGAGATGACATAAAGCCAATGAATCAAACGATAACTCACCGGACGACAGCGGATGAAAATGGAGAAGACGAGGCGGCTCGACAGAGAGATGGAAGCCGCTCGCTCCTCATGACGAGCTCCACCTCCGCCGAGCTGAGCCGCAGCAGCACGCAGGAGCCTTGCCCCAGTGCGTCCCGCTTCGACTCTGCCGAGTTATAATATATAAGGATAGCGCCAAAATATTTTGCCTCCCAAAACGCGTTCAAAACTTTTTGAATTCCCGCGCTGCGAATCATAGACGATTTTTGTATAAAACCGTTTGTGATGACATATATCGTTGAAATTTTTACCATGACTCGAATTTTTTTTTACTCTCTGAATCTTTTTTACTATCTGATTTTATCGTAGCTTGAAAATTTTCTTACTCTGTGATTTTACTATGGCAGCTAATCCTCTACCACGCCCCTGCCATGACAGCTAATTCTCTGCCGCGGCACACAATCCTCTGTTGTGACAGCCAATCCTCTGCCGCGGCACACAATCCTCTGTTGTGACAGCCAATCCTCTACCATGGCACAATCCTCTACCGCGGCACACAATTCTCTGCTGTGGCAGCTAATCCTTTTAGAAATGAATGGGCCTAACATCATGGGCCCAATTCTAACATTATACCCCTTCCAAACTACTACTAGATAACTAAAACCGCGTACGACTCTAGTGCAGGTTCAGGAGACCCTGATAGCCCGACGATCAGCGGAAGCAGGGGCAGAAGTGCCGGTCGCCGCCGCGGCAGGCGACCTCCTGGCACCACATGTTGCAGGCGTCGTTCAGCTTCGGCGGGCAGCCCGTGTTTCTCCGCCTGCTGGCCCCAACTGTGGAAGTCCCCGCAGCATCGAGGTTCCTCCAACGCTGAAAGAAGAAACCACGCCAAGCTAACCATGCAACTTACACGGTAGATATACTCCACAGTGAAATGAATCAGAACAACGCAATGGACGTGATGATTCCGTTCTCCTACTATGTCCATGTAACATTATAACATTGGTCGATGGAGTTGCATGGACAAATTTATATATCAGAGTTCCTAGGAATCATATATATACCTGCTTTCTTCCCTTAATGAACATGGAAGTTTTGCTTATGAAGCTTAGAAAGCTAAGCTGTAGAAACAACGTTCCTGAGAAAACGAAAAAGAATAAAATCACGCGAACAATACTAGAACGCTTAACTCCTCGATGGTGATTTAGAATGAAAAATTCTGCATTATCCTCCTAAACCATTATAGCATTCACTTTGAAACATAGTTACCGGATTCGCCTGAACAACCGTCGAATCCCGATCCCAACCGCGCGAATCAGTTCGAGGTTCGAATTCGCGGTCTGCTTTGCGCCTCTGGGCCACCTCTTCGTCCTTAGCCCGGTTGCCGCTGGATCTATCTGCAGGAAATCACCGTCCGTCGTAGCTTGAGGAAGAGGTGGACGCTTCAACGCTTCCACTTCATTCCTCGCTTGCTGGATCTTGCTGCAGATCAGCCATCGCTGCTGCCACGAAGGGTTTTGGATCCTATGCGTTGAGGCAGTCAATCCAGTGGATCTACAGTGAATCGGCATTAAGAGGGACTCGCATCATTCGATCAAAGGCCGCATCATTCGATCAAAAATCAAAGGTGCACATCGATAGATACAGTATTCACTACAGTAAAATCACTGTGCTGCAAATCATGGACCCGAAATGCAAGTAACTAGCTTTCAACTATAAACACTAGAGAAACAATCCCGTCTACTCGTTCTGATACTATAACGCGTAACTCCTCGATGGTGATTCAGCCTTGTTAGCCAGTAACATCACTAAACTTCTCCACGTAGGCAGCAAGTTAGCGAAATAGAACAAAATTTAGAAAGTAACCTGCGCCAAATGACACGACTGTGCTGTTACACACGGATGGAAAGGTTCTAGACGAACTTATTTTTATAGAACATTAGGATTTGAACTGCTATATCGTATAAGGAAAATCTTTAAAAACCAAAAGATGCATGTAACAAATATCAACAGAGCACAATTAATAAAGTAATATAAGATATAGTGACATGCTTGATTGAGCAGCATGTCTCTCATTTTAGGGATAACAAATCTAAATCTCACAATTGAATATAAATAACATACTAATTTTAAATGTAGTGACATGTTGAATCATTATATGTACTTTTCATTTTATGTGGGAAAAACAATATTTAACAAAATATTGGTCCTCTTATCTACAAAGAACAAAAGAAACGGCATCAACCTAACTAATTCAAAGCACAAAGTCATGATAGAAATTTACTATGAACCTGATTGGTTCAAAGCACAAAATGCGCGAAAAAATTGGCTAAGGGTCTATTTGGAACATAGGATTTTCGCAGGGATTCAAGAGTAACCAGTTCATTTTCCTCAGGAACTTGGAAACTTTCACCAGTTCCAAACGGGGCAGAAATATGTGGGATCTTACAAAGATACTTGGGTTTCAGATTGCAACATCCATTTAAATGCAACTGAATAACCAAAAAAAAAAACTTTCTTAGCTAATGGCGTACAAATTGCATCAATAGGACTAAGAACAATTATAAAGAGATGCATAATTCATTATATAACAGAAGCATTCTAGTTTTGGGTATATCATAACCTGAATTTTAACACAATCTCAATAGCATGGCATGTGCAATTAATCTCGAGTCCGGACTATATTTACAGCTAAAATCAAGATGGAATCTGTGCATACCACTGTATTATTATGGATATCATCCTATAACTACAATGATAATTATGAATTAATCTTTCGTCATCACGAACAGAACTGTGCTCAACTCACCAGATTACTCGCTCCCCTCTATAAAATCAAGAACCAAGCACAAGTAAAACTGACAAGTTAGTGAAGAGGCACAAAAAATTACAGAATTACATTTACAGGGATCTGAAGATCTTTAGAGATGTGGCCCTGCTATGCATGAGCCTAGAGGGGGGAAAAATGAGGAATAGGTCAAAATTACACTATAGCCTAAACACAGCGAAACAGCCTCATTGAGCTTCTTATTTATTGTTTCCACTTATTTGTCTTTGTTGCTTGCAGACATCCCTTAACCTCTTCGTTAGCCAGCTCTGCTTATTGCCAATTTGTAGGCAATAATAATGCATCTTGCTTATGCCCGACAATGCTCAAAACGCGAAACTGTACAGCAGTGCAAGAGCATCTTCGCTATACCTCTGTAAATCCACTCCTTGGCATCTTCATGTAAAGCTGTCCACAAGCTAGTACAGCAGTCTGCAAAAGACTTAGCTTCAGCTTCATCATATGAGTCGGTGTTCTTGTAGATCAACAGAACTCTGGATAGGTTCAAGGTCACAACTGAGTAGCAAAGAATAGAACCATATGCCCACCGTATTTGAGCTAGTTGAAGAAATATGGAGCCTCAAGAACATCCCTCAGATCAAAATCTCCCATTTCTGGCAATGGTGGAAATCTTAATATAGGGAAAGATTTCTCAAAGCTCTCCAACAATTGCATAAAAATTATTGTAAGTTCAGCAACTCAATGCAATGGCGTGGATCTAACTGTTGTGGATCTAACTATTGTACGTGTGTGGTAATGCTCTAACCGAATTTATTACTTTTTAACCATTAGGGTTCGACATGTCATAGCACATAGGACAAATATTTACAAAATAAAAGATGCATATAATAAATATGACGGTGGAGCATAGGCAAAGTGAAAGAATCAGGAAGCAGCAGTCAGGCGATGAAGATTCAATCAAGAAGGCTCAGCGGCGTGCGAAAATTCGTAATCTCGAATTGGATCCAAGTAAGTCTAGTAATAAATTTTCAATATTATCTTTTTCAGATGAACAAATTATAGAAAAAGTATCTACCATTGGAATTTCTTTAGGCGGAAATAGTGCAGAGATTGCTAGTTCCGTTAAAAGTATTAAGAGCAGTGAATTAGGAAGAGTTAAAAATAAAGGTCAAGTAGAGGTAGACGAATTGGTTGAGGAGGACCAGGATGACTTTAATATCGCGTCCCTCAATAATTTTTGTTATGATTTGGATGGTGATTCTTTAGCAGAGGATGACAATCATTTTACTACAGTAACATTTAAAAAGAGGTTGTCTCGCTCCGGAAAGAAGAAAGTTAATAGTTCTCATATTAGGCCAATAACATTAAAGTTGAAATGAAAGGACTCTTTTGGAATAGCAGAGGTCTGAGAGACTTGGCTAAACATCGGTATATTTGTGAGGAGGTTAAGGAGCAACATTTAGACTTTGTGGCTATTCTAGAAACTGGTAAAAAAGATTTCTCTGCTGCTAGTCTTAAACACCTTTGTGGGGGTCAGGACTTTTTGTGGCATTTTTCACCACCTCATGGGCGGTCGGGGGGTATCCTTTTAGGGGTGGACAATAGGGTTTATGATGTTAGTTATATTAATGCTGGTGATTTTTATGTGAAGTTTCATCTTAAAAATAAAGAAGATGATTTCCAATGGATTCTTGTGGCTGTTTACGGTGCAGCCCAAGATCATTTCAAGGAACAGTTCCTCAAAGAGCTTGTTCATGTTTGTAGGAAAATATCTCTTCCCATTCTAATTGGAGGTGATTTTAATATCATCAGACATGCGGAGGAGAAAAATAATGATAATTTTGAATCAAGATGGCCTTTTTTGTTCAATGCTGTGATTAATACTTTGGATTTACGGGAAATTGATTTATCTGGTAGGCAGTTTACTTGGGCTAATTCGCTAAATAAGCAAACCTTTGAAAAATTAGATAGAGTTTTAATGAGCACTGACTGGGAACAAAAATTTCCTTTGGTCACAGTCAACGCTCTTGAACGGTCTTTGTCTGATCACACGCCGCTGCTTTTAAATACAGGAGCGGCCTCTCATAGAGGGAACCAACCTTTATTTAAATTTGAATTAGGATGGTTATATAGAGACGGGTTTAGAGAGATGGTGAAAGGTGTGTGGACAAATGAAAAGAGAGGTGGTACTGCTTTACAAAGATGGCAATGGAAAGTTAGATCTCTTAGGCGTTATCTTCGAGGTTGGGCTAAAAATTGCAGTGGAACGTATAAAAAAGAAAAGATAGCGCTCAACTTAATAATTGATGAGCTAGATAAAAAATCTGAGCTTTTGAGTTTGTCCGATGAAGATCTTAATCTTAAAAGATTTGCCAACGAGAGACTGGTACAACTTTTAAGGGAAGAAGAAATTAAGTGGTATCAAAGATCTAAAGCGAAATTTCTTTTAGAGGGTGATAGGAATACGCGTTTCTATCATTCGATTGCAAATGGTAAGCATAGAAAGCAAAGAATTTTTCAGCTCGATCAGGACGAGGGGATAATTAGGGGTGATGTACAATTAAAAACATATATCACCAAATATTATAAAGATCTTTTTGGACCATCCGAAATAAATCATGTTTCCATGATTGATGGTTTTAGAAATGATATTCCTCAAGTCTCTGATTCAGAAAACAACCTTCTAGCCATGCCTTTCTCCGAGAAGGAAGTGGAAGAAGCTATTTTTCAAATGAAGCATAACAAAGCACCTGGGCCTGATGGTTTCCCAGCGGAGTTTTATCAGGTGTTTTGGGAAGTTATTAAACATGATATGATGTCCATGTTTCATGATTTACATAGTTGTTCCTTGCACCTTTTTAGCTTGAATTTTGGGGTTATTACGCTGCTTCCCAAAAAAGTAGATGCTAAACAAATTCAGCAATATCGACCTATCTGTCTTCTTAATGTTAGTTTTAAAGTGTTTACTAAAGTGGCAACTAATAGAATTAATAACGTAGCGCATAAGGTTGTTAGACCATCGCAGACAGCTTTTATGCAAGGGAGATATATTCTAGATGGAGTTGTAATCCTTCATGAAACTGTCCATGAACTGCACAAAGCAAAGTTGGATGGGATAATTCTTAAGCTTGATTTTGAAAAAGCTTATGACAAAGTAAAATGGCCGTTTTTATTCCAGACTTTGAGGATGAAAGGTTTTTCGAATAAGTGGTGTTCTTGGGTGGAGAGTTTTGTCAAGGGAGGGAGTGTTGCAATAAAAGTTAATGATGATTTAGGATCTTTCTTCCAAACTCAGAAAGGTCTTCGGCAAGGGGACCCGATGTCCCCATTCTTTTTAATATTGTTGTGGATATGCTTGCCTTGTTTATTTCAAGAGCTAAAGAAGAGGGACTCATTGTAACACCCCAACTCTCAATGAGCCTGGAATGCTACTGGAACTAAACTATTCTAGCACAACCTACAAATTTCCGGCAGAGCCTCCTTTGTTTAATTAGCTATATCGAGAGTTCAACATTAAATCATGGCATATAACAAATTTTCATAATCAAACTTACTCAATCATGCATGATAACCAATGAATGAACCAACACTGCAATCTCATTATTACAAATAATCTGAAACTCAAACCAAACCATCTATGGGTGATAATCGAATAGTCTATTTGTTTATAAATTGAAGCTAAGTGGCAAGCGCCTTAAGGGTGTGAGGTAGTGAGTGCATCAACTTCTACTCCCTCCCATGCATGTCGTTCACACTTGCGGTACCTAAAACACATTAAAGCAAGAGTGAGCCCAAAGACTCAGCAAGTATCAACAAGGCTATAAACATGAACTCAAACATAGCATCGATAATCCACAATAGCATTATACTAAACATAGCCATTTATCTCATGATATGCAACCAATGCAATGCTTCTTTGAACTTTATCTCTTTTCGCATTTTACCGGGTAATCGGGGTATACAACCGTCGTTGTATACCTTGCACGTGCCTCTGCACACGGGACCAAGAGCCTATACACCACATGTATAGGGACCTTTGCCCATCACTTAATGATGGGGACCTCTTTATTTCATAGCCCACATTCCACGAATGTGGGGACCTCAAGCCCGTCATCTTCATGACGGGGACCTCAACTGTATGTGCTTGGTCACCACGTGACCAAGGCACCTGTATGCTCACAACATGCATATGCACCATGATAACATATTCATAAGCAAGAATACCTCAAATTCTCGTTGACATGTAATCAATATCAGCATACATTAGATCCATTTAACCATACTAGCATGTCATCAAGGTAAACGGTACTCATCTCATAACAGGCAAGCATGGCTATACTATCACGATACATCACAAACACTTCAAACAAGCATACACATATAATAGCCCGAATACTTGCCTCAACCGCGCGAGGCGGCGGACGTGAAGTGGGTGCTGCCTTGGGATCTCGCTGCCACTGGACAAGTAGATAACCCCAAACTAAGAGTAGCATACTGGACCAAAATCATACATCACATTACAATCGAAATCGCTAATCTTCTTATCACGTCTAGCTTTTTTCTAATTTCTAGCAATCGGTCACTGCGGACAGCAGACTTCAAAAATTCATAACTTTCTGCTCAGGAGTCCAAATAGGATGATCTTTGACAATCTGAAAAGGTAATTGAAATGTCTAAATAAACTTAGTTGGGGAGACCCTCTGATTCGGCCATCTACCAGACCTACCAATCTATTTAATCAGAACAAACATTTCACGTCGGGTTTCTGGACAGCGACAAAGAAACTATCATAACTTTCTCTACGTTCGTCCAAATTCAGTGATCTTTAGCTTTCCTGAAAGCTAAGAGGATTAGCCTCATTTTTAGTTATGGTGAGACCCTCTGGAAATCCCTCTAAATAAGCGCTTCTATCAGGTTAACTAACACTAGCAAATCTACTTCTCTCCAGAAACACAGAAGTACTAATAAATTCATAACTTTGGCTACCGAAGTCCGAATGACTTGATTCTTGTCGGCAATGAAAGGTAACTACGATAGCTACAACTTTCTAGGAGACACCCAGACCCAAATCTTCCTCTAACCTAATCAAAACCGACAAACTTCACTGCTGCAGAATATCGACGAACTGACATTCGAAAATTAGACAACTAGAAATTGACCTAAAACAAAGAACCACGGGTTACCCTTGCCGAAACGAAGAGAGTACACAGCGGGGATGATGACCACCACGCTTCCGCTGCGGATCCCTTCTTCTCCCTCTTCTTCTCTTCTCTTCTCCCTCTCCTTCTTCTTCCTTCTCTTCCTTTCTCCTTCTTCTTCCTTTCTCCTTCTTCTTCCTCCTTGGCGGTGCAATGGAGCTCCTTCTCCTCCTTGGCCAGCAGCAATGGAGGTGGTGGGGAGTGGAGAGGCGCAAGGGAGGGTGGAGGAGGTGGAGAGGAGAGAGGTGGCGGCCGGTTGGGGGTGGAGAGGAAAGGGGAGGAGGGTGCGGCTAGGGTTTGGGGGAGAAAGGGTGTTCTCCCCTTGGCCGACCACACTTGGGCCTCTATGGGCCAAGCCGAGCCCAGTTGAGGTGACAGTTGCATAAACCCCCTCTCAAGCTGATTATTTGAGTAACTTCTATAAGGTCCTTCCGATACTCCATTTGATTCTCTCGAACGATTAAACTTTCCCGACTAGACGTTGTAACACTTTCGGAGTATTACAATTTCATTCTCTCCGGTTACATCCTTTCGAATATATTTTAGGTATTACATTCTACCCCCTTAAAGAATTCGACCCAATTCTACTGTCATCTACTAAAAACAACAACAACCACAACTGAAAACCAAAACCAACAAGATGTACCCGACGTGAACATATCACCCAAACGTATACCCATGTGTAAACCTCAACACTCTCTCTGACCTTTCCAGGTACTCACTCAACACGGAACATACATGGCGTTATGTACTCGCATGGACTCGAGGCATCCCGACGACATGCCAACTAGCGAGAATAAGCCAGAGTATCTTGGGTTAAACTTACCAAAGATACCGAACCACACGATATACACACAGAACACGAAACCATCGTTCCACCTTTCAAATAAACTCTTTACTGAAGCAAGGATCACCTCCTTTAACCAGAAACACACAACAAAACTCGCTTTGAACAACTCTACTATAAACAGAGTCAACTTAAAGGAAAGGATTCTCATCGTAACCACGTAAAACCAACTCCCCACCAAAAGGGTCAAATCCGAAATCGAAGATTTATCACGAAAAAAATTTCCACTTTCCATGTGGCAATTTGCAAATAAACATCACGAAAACCAAAGGAGGAATCATCTTAAATGCCCAAATCAAAAACTACCTTTATCTTCCTGAATCGATAAGAACCACACATACCAAGATCGAGTCAAACTCAACTTACAAAAAACATTGGTCAACAACACAAAACTCAAATGAGAAACGAGGAAACGATTCACTTCTTTGAGGTAGTATCAAATTCTCAGTATCTCTTTTAGGAATAAATCTCCATCAACTTGGAGTTTCAGTTCATCGCAAAACACACTAACTCTACTCTTTTAAATTGACATTCACAACATTACGCTCAAGTCGAAATACATCATCCACAACTTCGTATAAAGGCTTTATCGACGCCACCAAAAACTTTCTCTCAACAACTCCTCGATCGACATGATTAATTTGACAGAACACATACACAATCACGTCACCTCAAAATAGAACACATACACAATCACGTCACCTCAAACTTTTAGAAATAAACAACTTGAAATTCCTAGCTCTCACATTCATATACCTCATCAAAAAGGGCTCTATCAATGATCATCCTACTGTTCGAAATCCACCCTTAATCTACTTCCTCTACACATAATCATTGGGTGACCCAAGTCCTAGCATAAAAAAAACAAAGCCCAAAATAAACTCCAAGACGCCTACAGTGAACTTATCAAAAAGAAGATAGGAAAACCTCGATTAAAATCCTAAAATTTTCACAATCCATACATACTCGCATTAATATTAACATGAGAACATCTTCTTGTCACAATTATCTTTATAAAGATTCTAACTCTTAAAGAGTTACTTACTAAGTCCAAGTCTTTCCTGGCAATAATCCAATGATCTCAACTATCTCATTAATCGCTTTAACGGTCAGATTACTTTGCTAATACTACTCTCATTACAACACCATCATAATTCATCTGCAACAACCGTGCAAGGTACCCAATCGTGACACTCTAATAAATCGAGTAAGATTCTCCATTCCTTCGAAAATTCTAATGTTCCACCCGAATTGAACAATGGATGTTGGTTACAAATCTTCATAGGTTCTAATGGTTGCAACCATGCAATCAGTTTAGCCTCAAAGGCAAAACATTCTGTATAGATAAAATTCTCTCCAAGAATTACACACGAAATTAGTTCATCCTTCAACGCTCCCCGATTAACTTACAATCCAAGGTCTCACAACCACATTGAATAAACACTTCGAAAACCAATGTGAAATGAATTGGTGGATCCTTCCTCAAAAGAAAAAGCAAATGAAGACATTTCTTGGTGAAGTAAATACAGGACCAAGGAAATAATCACTTAGGCAAAGAACTCGGAAAACATAGAGGAAGTCAACAGCTGAGAGCTCAAGTCCTGCTATAAGCGAATACCAAACCACAAATGCGAAGAAGGTGTTGCCCTTTGAGGATTGATAAATTCTTATGGAACAAATGCATAAGGTTTAACTACACTCAAATAAACATTAAGTTGCTAAACGACTTAAATCTCAAATTCTTTTACTTCACTCCTTCCTTTTACCATGAAAGTTATTTTCTGTGATTACTACATCACTTTACCCGCTTAAACAAGATAAGCTCTTAAGACCAAATCGTAGGAACCACTTAAGAACGAATAAAATCTTTCAACATGTCACTTTGCTCAAAGCAACTCAATCACCACATAACTCAAGAGGTCCAAATGATCATCAACATAAAACTCAAACACTTTTACTAAATTCACATTACGAAAAACAATCAAATTACTTTATTTCTAAAATAATCATCTCACACACAAGTCGAATCTCTTGCAAATAATCTTACTAACATCAAGAATAATATACTCAACACGAATATTTATCATCAACTATTCCATTAGAAAGCCCCAAAGTTTCACCAAATTGTTCCATACTACCTTTTCATCCCATCTTCAAAATGAGTATACCCAAAACTATACAACCTCACTACATCGACCTCTTAAGTTTAGAAGGGTCTACTACACAATTGAAAAGTTCCTACCAAAACCTTTTCATCAAGGACACATTATCATCCGATTATTTCACAATCATGTGGGCATAAGCCACCTATTATATCATATCAGTTCAACTTTTAGCGATACTCATCATCAAACTTCAACACACAATAGTTATACTACAACTATTGTTGTTATCAACCAGCTTCATTACGAAATCTAGTTGCTACCTACTTTTCTTCCCAAATCACATGGATATTAACAAACACATATTCAATCTGTTCCTCCTCACATTTGGATTTCAAGCAAGAATTACACTAAAACTTCAAAAATCGAAACCTTCTATCGATCAAAAGTCTCATCAACACTACAACCAAATTCATCGCGTCATTCTATATAGAAGAACTACATGGAACTCCTTCCATAAATTCTAGATCCATCGATATTCTATCCATTCAACCTGTTGTACACATTTCTAATAACTAATCATACTAGGGAATATGTAACTTGGGGAGGTCTTTCAAGAGTTAGACTACAACATTTTTAATTAAAACTTGATGGGTGGTATGAATCAGGGATTCATGCTATGTGTGGTGGTTATTGGGTTAGTCACTTCTAGGTGGTTACTTGGTAATTATTGTTACTCGCTGTTATTTCAATGCTTAAAAACTGATTTGTTAAATTGCTTTCAATCTATTACCTTATTGCAAATGAAACTTGCTTTATGCGTCCAAATAACCATATAACCAATTTCCTTTGATACAACTTTCATGTAGCTATTTATAGGCTTGTTACTCGTAAGTCTTGCGAGTACATTTTGTACTCACCTGCATTGCTTATTGTGTGCAGAGGAAGAAGGTGAGCCGATGGACCTCACTTTTGTGAGTTGTGCTGTGGCAGTGTGTAGGGCGATTAGCTTGGCGGCCCAGTCGATTGCCCTGTGGTGTTATGTGGCTAACCGATCGTCTTTTGGTTTAAGCCATCTTATGGCAACTTTTGCTTCCGCTATTACTTCTTAATACTCTTGTCATTTGGCCGGTCGGCTGTTCTCTAATAACTTAGTTTTTATGTATGTCTTTTGGTAGACTTGTTATCTTATGTTGTATGGAAATGATGCATGCTTTTGTACGATGAATGTGTGCTGCAATTTCTGGGAAGCACATGTCCATCGAGATACGGTGTATTTTATTTGTGATGTTAGGGCCAATGGAAGACTAAGTATTACAAGCTTAATAAACCGGGGTCTCACACTACTTCTGCCACCAATTAGATTTAAATATTGTACCATCACCTTCGCAGGCAGAGACTCCCATCGATTGTGTTCGCATACTTTCAAGTGTTATTGCTAATCCTCAGACGGGAGACCACAATGAACAAAACCTTCTAGTCATTTGTTCATTTGCTGCTGACCTACAAAAGGCTACCGCAGAAGTACAGAGCCTTTTGCAATCATCAAGGTCTCATAGCAACTCTAGGGCATAACACTCGGCCTCTAGACATCGTCCTTACGACAACAACCTTTGTCAAGAAGACAATCCGCCCTGGCAAAGCATGTTCGATAGGGTAGGCCTGGGTTAGCGCTCTAACCATGGTAGTAGAAGGCATCGTTCTCCTAATAATCGTGATAAAGGTCATAACGTCCGACCATGATAGGGGCCATACATAGGGTGCAAGGCTTTCTTACCCAGGCTAAGAGAAGTTACCCGGCCAGAAAAGTTCAAGCTAGGACATTTAGAAAGCTTTGATGGGACACATAATCCCTTAGAATTTCTCTAAATCTATACTACTGCTATCCAAGCTGCGGGCTGTGATGAAAAGGTAATCTCAAATTACTTACCCATTGTATTAAATGGAACTACTCGGACATAGTTATTCAACCAGCTAGAAAGTTCTATTTTTAGTTGGGAAAATCTATGCCATGCTATTACAAACAACTTTAAAAGTTGTTACACTAAGCTAGGAAAGGAGGATGATTTACATTGTCTTCGTCAAACTTCTAGAGAAAGTTTATGCCAATTTATTAAAAGGTTTGTAGAAGTACGCATTACGATTCCTAATATTACTAACATTCTATTATTCGAGCATTTAAACAGGCGGTATGATACAAGAGGTTCACATAAGACCTAAACATCCACCTGCCAAGAACCGTGTCAAAATTATTCGACATGGCTAATCGTTACTCTGATGCTCATGAAGTAGTGGAATGGAACTGTATGGTTGGCAAGGGCTATACACCACCACAACCAGGTATGGAATGTTCTGATAAGAAATAATTGAAGAAACCGACTAGATCTGATTACCACAAAGGCATGTCCAAAAAGAAGAATAAAATAAGAGCAAGTCCAAAAAGAAGAATAAAATAAGAGCAAGTCCAAAAAGAAGAATAAAATAAGGCCCACATCAAGGGAGATTGCTGTTGATGAGCAGCGCCTGACCTACAATAAGGGCAAGGGTCCATGGAGGAAGCAAACTGGTCGTTCAAATGACCAGTCTGGATCCAAGGGCTTTGGCATGACCAGCGGGAATGGTCGTTTTTGCCCGCTTCACAATGTGCTTAGTCATGATTTGTGTAACTGTTGCACGTGGCAGAAATGCATGGATGACTTCTACTCGAGTAAGGGGCAAATGCCTACACTACTTGAAAGTGGTGGTCCCAACAACACCAAAGATGCTGACGGAAATGAACAAATGGCATACCAAAAGCTCGACAACCACATCAACATCATCTTCAAAGGATCTGCTGCCTATCCATCAAAAAGGCAGTTCAAATCCACATGGAGGGAGGTCAACAACGTCAACACTCAACCTGGAAAACCAAGCAACCCAAAATGACTATCCGAAAGGTATGTTTAAACCTCGTAAACTTCCACTGTCCGTTTCTCCTATAATAAGTAGTTGCAAAGTAGGAATAGTACTGGTCGATTGTGTAGTTCTTTGGGCTTACTTTTTATAAATGCTTTAGATGAGATGCAAATACATCGTTCTAAAATAAAAACAGTTACAAATCCTTTCTTTGGGGTAGTACCTAGTCCTTCGGTAACACCTATTGATCAAATAGTGTTACAGTAACTTTTGGAGATCCTCATAATTTTTTAACATAGTTAATCACTTTCGAAATTGTAGATTTTGAGTCAGCATATAATGCCATTTTAGTTAGACCACCACTAACTAAATTCATGGTAGCTACTCATCACGCCTACCAGAGTATCAAAATTCCTAATCCAAAAGGCGGCATTCGACTTCACTTAATTGTGATCGTAAATTTTTAGATATTGTTGACCAGTTACCATTAAGAGATCTTAATGATCCAGAAAAGTTAAGTAAGGCTAAAAAACCTACAAAAGTAAAGTGGCTGAAGGCAATTCCCAACCAAATAAAAAAATGAAGCAAGTCCCACTTACTCCCGATGACCAGTCCAAGACAATGCAGATTGGGTCAGGAATGAATGAGAAATAGGGACTCGAGCCTGGAGTCCCAAGGGAGGTAATGGAGAATAGAGTAGCCATACGGCCTGATAAACGACCAGTGAAGTAGAAGCTACGGTGAATTGCTCCTAATCGACAAGAAACCATTTGACAAGAGTTGAACAAACTCTTAGATGTTGGCTTCATTCGCGAAGTCGACAACCCAGATTGGTTTGCGAATTTGGCTATGGTCAAGAAAACAAATGGTTAGTGGCGCATGTGCGTTGACTTTACTAATTTGAATACTACCTGTAACATCCCAAAATCCTAATTCTGGGATTATGTAATATAAATACATTAGGAAAATCACTTTGATCAATTGCATATGAATTTTGTTGTGTTGAATTTGGGTTTTGAATTTAAAATAAAAGGAAAACTTGAACTACAACAAAAAAATGCTAAAAAGTAAATAGATAAAAAAATAAAAATATATTTGTTGAGAGAATTATTTTGGGCATATTATCCCAAGAATAATTCACAAAAGGTTTTATATGAAATTTTGTTTAGAAAAATAACTACAAAAGCACAAAACAGAAACTTCTACGAATTTTGTAGAATTTCACAAAAGGTCTAAACCTCTAAAATTTTTACAAGAGAAACTGCATTAGGTCACAAGCCTACAAAAAAAAATTCATTGATTTTTGACTATGTACGACCAGTTTTAAAAATTAGACAATAAATCAGCTAAAAAATGGAAAAATCCTAAACCTAACTCATCTCTCTCCCTCTCTCTAACCTGTGGGCCCCGCCCACAGGGTTCTTCCTCCACCTCGGTGCGGCAGCGCCAGCGCACGCTTGGGAGAGCTCCACTGCGCCAACCGTTTCCCTCGTCGCCCACGGTTTTTGCCACCGGTCATATCTACCTTATCAGATCGCCTTCACGCTGCGCCCATTCCCTTGCCCAACCGAAGCCATCCCTACTCGTACAACGTCAAGGAACTCCGCCAGTTGCCCGCATGTGCCCGAGCTCTTCTCGGTTATCTCCACCCTCTTTGGCTATAAATAGGACACCCCGAACTGCGCCTTGTCCTTTCGAACTCCGTGCGCTCACTCACTTCTCTTCCACCTCACGCATTCGAGCTCTAGAGCTCAAGGAGCGTGGGCCCTAATTCGGCTGTGTGCCGCACCTTTGTCCTCGACACCATCAAGGGTTTTGTATCACCCTTACAACGTCATATCATGTTTCAGTGACCACTGATGCTATCGCCTCACTCGATTTCATACTCGATTCACAGGATCAGCTGAATTGACCCTTCGTCCCCGTCTCCGACTAGAACCACCGCTTCAGTCGTAGCCAGAGATCCACTGCACCCCAAGCCAATTCTTCATGCCTGGAGCATCGCGGGATCATCATCAAGCTTCTCCGACCACTGGACGATCCTTTTCATTGATCAAACCTCTTCTCTACATACGACTGACCTCACCGCCTCGACTCGCTGTTGACCAGTCAACTTTGACCATCACCGGGTCCCCTCTCGCTTCTGGTATGACCCTAGTAGCCCCTAGATCCTTATGTGTGCAATAGATAGTCAAGGGCATAGCTCGTTTGCATCTTCATTCATTGTCATAGCTGCTCCTCTGCTCGTCGCCAGTGCGCCACCGTGTCAGGCCACCTCCAGCCTCACCGTCGGTGCCGACGGGTGCGCAAGAGTATGGAGGTTCCATTTTGGGCACTCTCCGACCCCTACGAGTATCACGCCACCGACAAGACGTGCGGGCGCTAGTGCCACCGCACGGCTTTTGCCAGACGAGCACTGTAGCTCATTGTTAGCATCTTAACTATGGTCATTAAGGCCAAATCAATGTTTAGTTGTCAGGTTAGCCCTAATGTTTCACTGACATGCGGGCCCCACGACTTAAGTGCACAGCGAAACCCCTTCCGTCCACGTAGTCGAAACTCCATTCGACCACGTAGTCGAAACCCCTTCCGACTAGGTGGTCAAAACTCCTTCCAACTAGGTAGTCGAAACGGTAAATAGTACTCGAAACCATTTTTTTCTTTCCCAGGGATTTTCAATCCAAATCAACTTCAAACCTTAATAACTTTTGCTAGGAAACTCCTAATTGAATGAAATTTGTCTAAAATCATAATATACCAGAATTTGTTAAGATATTTTTTGGTCACTGTTTATTTTATTGGTTGTTGTTTAATTCGTTCCTGGCTCTTTTTAGACGTTGATTATTTAGGTTATTATTACGACAATCAATCAACGTTACCTCCAGAATAGTAAGAGAAAGGCAAGCACCCCCCTTTGATCATGTTGATCCCAGTATTTTAATTATTATACTTTGTTTTGTAAATCCTATTATGCATGCGTGTATGTTGTGTTGAAAAATGCTATTATTGGGAAAATAGTAGTTGTAATCGTATTTGTTGCATTTACCCTTTTGAAATATTGATTCCCTACTATTGTAACCATTAGAATATGGGCTAGACATTATGTAAAGGTCAATTGGGAATTTTTGAGTATGATTATCGCACAAATGCAACTAGAGCGATAGATTTTCTGAAAAATTTATAAAAGGATGATATGATAATTTGAGAATTTGGGATATGTTGAAAAATATCCAGAGAGGGTATCTCTATTATTTTATGAAAATAAAATAAAAACTTAGTCTTTAGACGCGGGCGAGTTATATTGTATTATGAAGAAGTGAGGATTGTGACTCACTAGTAGTTAGGAGGGAGATCTCGCCCGTAGTCTATTAAGGATTGAAGCTAGCAAATCTGGAACTAAGACCTAATCATACAATCGTATGTGCTAGGATGGGTAGCCGTAGCTAACTAAGTTATCAAATTTTAGCCTTGCATGATAGTAGGCAGAAGTAGTGCGAGCATGAATGGTTAGGTTTGCCATCACAACTGCGAATGGCTCACTCCCATGGGTTTCTATCTAAGTGAAGTGAAAGACTCACCTGACAGGTTTCTACCCGTCAAGTGAGGAACTCGCTCAACGAGTTCTATCCATTGAGTGAGGACTCCTCATACTGCGGGTTTCTATCTGAGTAATTGGGGATAATCATTCACAAGGCCAGTGTAAGGTTAGGGCTAGATATTGTAAAGGCTGCATCGTGAACTCTAGGCTGCTTACCTTCGGAAGTGAGCAGTGATATAGAGATATTCCAGGCAACTGGAATACTGCGTACTATGGGTAAAGTTATATACCTCTGTAGAGTAATAAACTATTCGAATAGCCATGCTCGCAGTCATGAGTGTGCTTAGTGCGTCTAGTATGGTGGTAACTTTGATTTCCAAACTGTTTTGTTACTAAAGATTGGGGTAATGACATGGGGTTTTTGATTTATTGAGTTAACTTCTATGTCTATGGCTGGATTGCTATGTCTATAGTAGAACTGCCATTTCTATAGCTGGATTTGCTATGTCTATAGTAAAACTGCTATTTCTATGGTTGAACATGAACTTGTCAGTGCCATGTCTATGGCTGAAAATGATTATATTTTTGCTTGCAACCGATTAGGGTTGCGGGTGTTGTTATTAATTAAATGTCTTACTTACTGTCCTGTACTTATTTATACTGCTCTTTCAAATTCCAAAGTTACTTATAATTATTGCAAACAAACATGGCTTTAAGCAAAATAACTTATAGAATAGTGCCATCTCATGATAGCCTTGCATTTACTAAAATTTTGTGATATACTACAAGTCTTGCTGAGTACGCATTGTACTCAATCTTGCTATTGTTGTTGGTTTAGAGTTTGCAGAGGAGTCGATGCCAGATGACGAGTTATTTGCTCCTGGCACCAAAGGGTTCGGTGATGGGTCTACCTAGGCCTTGATATTTGTTGGTTGCTTGCGAGATCGGATGGGCATGCTGATGGACTTTTGCTACTACTATATATCTTCCGCTGCTATATTTTACTCTGACTACTGCTTTTATTTGGCCAGTCGGCCGTGGATGTAATAATGTTTTGTAATAGCTTAAGTAGAGTACCATTTTCTTTACTTTTGTACGTGTATGTATGGATGTGATTGTCAAATATTGTGAATGTGTGTGCTAGCCACTAATCCTAGGACTAGCAGGTATACACATAGTGTCTTCAGGTATTCCACGCCCGGGGGTCCGACACTGCCTAT
Organism: Ampelocalamus luodianensis; assembly: GCA_036346255.1. Lineage (NCBI taxonomy): Eukaryota > Viridiplantae > Streptophyta > Magnoliopsida > Poales > Poaceae > Ampelocalamus > Ampelocalamus luodianensis. The sequence goes on along the minus strand of CM070627.1, from coordinate 19,057,816 downwards.
TCTAAGGATGATTTTCCTTTACCCTGCATCGACCAACTAGTCGACTCAACAACGGGATATGAATTGATGAGTTTTCAGAATGCTTGCTTAGACTACCATCAAATAAATATGGCAAGATGAGATGAAGAAAAGATTTCCTTCATTACCCCTTTTGGCATCTACTGCTGCGTTAAGATATCGTTTGAGCTGAAAATGCTGGCGCCACGTACCAACGACTTATGCAGAGGACTTTTGTCGACCAGATAGGGCGTAATTTGGAAGCATATGTAGATGATGTTGTTGTAAAGAGCATAAAAAGCTCTAATCATTTGTCTAATTTGGCAGAAACCTGTATTAATTTGAATTAAAAAGGGATCAAGTTGAATCCAGAAAAATGTACCTTTTGTTTTTCTTCTAGCAAATTACCCGGTTTCCTTATTTGTTCTAGAGGTATTGAAGCCAATTCTGAAAAAAAATCCATGCCATAGAATCTCTACGACCACCTTCAATAGTGAAGGAGGTTCAAGGTTTAACTGGTCGAATGATGGCACTTAATTGCTTTATTTCTCGATTAGGTGAATGTAGATTGCCTTTATTTAAGGTGATTCGAAAACATGATAGATTTCACTGGTCGGATGAGACAAACAAAGTCTTTGAGGATATATATTAAGACTTATTTAGCAAACCCACCTATATTAGTATTAGCCTACTCAGGAGAAACTTAATTTGTTGGTATATTTTGCTGGTACACATAATTAGTTATCAACTAATTATTCCCAAACTTTCCCTAAGTTATATGCCTATTACACTATACAAGTGGTGACCTGTAAATCCAACCAGTAGAAAACTAGAGATTAATTAGTCATGAGTAGGGATCCAGATTTTGACCGAAAATCAGTGAAACCGGATTTACTGGTGGGGGCCGGTAGGAATACAAACCGGCCCGAAAAAATCAGTTTTGATGATTTTTGTCCAACAAAATTGAATTTGCTTGAATTTTATTCAAATTTGATTTTTTAATTTAAAATCCAAATATTTTATTTTTTTAAAAAAATTTGGCCGAAATTAGCCGATTTTCAGACTCACGGGTCACCCGCGGTAAAGAAAATTATACCGGTTAAAAAATCCCTGGTCATGAGCACCTTGCAACACATTGCTAACACACATGGCAAGAACAGCCTCAATTCTTATGACGATCACACCAAGCACTTGTTTCAGTAGTTTGTGATCATGCCAAGCTCAAGCATAGGCCACCCTGTTGCGGCCGCCAAGTGGCGGCGGCGTCCGGTCGCCGCTGCAGCTCGACTCCGGGCTGTAACCAATTCTCTGCTGCGGCGCCCGGACGCTGTTGCCACCGTTGTTACTCATGCTCCAGCCCGAGCTGGCCGTCGAGCCCCCGCCGAGCGCCGCTGAGCCTGTCCGGCTCCAGACGTGAGCCCTCGGAGCAGGCGGTGGCGCCAAACGGGCCTTGGCGCGCGCTGACTGCGTCGCCGCCATGTACCCTGGGATCACCGGGGGACGCACCGGGTACAGGTCCATCGGGGGGCTCTTCCTGCCCGCGTCCACCTCGACGGTCTTCTCCGAAACGCCGTCGGTGGCCGCGGCCGTCATGTACGACGTCTCCGCGGCGACGTGCTCGTTGTCCTGCTCCGGCACGTGGTTCGGCGCCTGCACCCCGGCCATGCAGCGCTCCAGCCAGTGCCAGCCGGCGTTGCGCGCATCCCACTCCTCGCACTGCAGCTGCATACATTCTTGTATTATTTCTCGATGATCAAGGGGGCCATACCTATGTTCAGAATGGAATTGCAATTGCAATTGCAATTGTACACTCTTGTTGGTTTCGCAAGAACACAAGGAAAATGAATGAAGCTGACGCACCTTGTTCTTCTGCTGCTGCTGCTGGAACCCATATGCGTAGGCAGGGGAACGTGCCGCAGTGTCCTGACCGCGCAAGCCTTCGCCCCGGGCGGCAGCGTCCCACGCTCCCTGGAAAGGGCTCACGTTGCCGATGCTGTTGTGGCTGTTTCTTGGTCGCGGCATCTGCATGTCCGTCTCGGCATCCTCCTCATCCTGTTGGTCTAAGCCGAGGCACTCACGTCCATAGGAGTGCCTACCGCCGTGCGCGAGGCCGTGCCCGGGCACGACGAGGGCGGGGGCGGCGGGTCGGGTGCACCTAGCGACGTGGGAGGTGAGGCGGCGGGCGCGGACGCGGGCCTGCGCTCGGACGAGCGCCTGCATGCAGCGCATGGTGAAGTGGACCTGGCGACGCACCTGGTGGCCGCGCACCAGCGCCTGCAACCGCACCAGCCCGCGCAGCGCGCGCAGGGCTCTCCTCGCCTGAACACAAGTACATTTTGCGTTAGTAAAAAGTTAAAAGATGGCGCATATTTTCATTGCTTTGTTTTTTAGAGCCAAGTGATCTGAACCCTCCTTTCGGACACTACCGGACACAGCCCCTTTGCCGAGTGCAAAAAACTTTGCCGAGTGCCAAATATCGGGCACTCGGTAAAGAGCTATTTTGCCGAGTGCGACACTCGACAAAGAACTACACTCGGCAAAGCCCTCTTTGCCGAGTGCCATGCACTCGCAAAGATTAACACTGGTACATTCAACCTTTGCCGAGTGCCGGGCACTCGGCAAAGGGGCACTCGCAAAGGCGCCCGAGGTAACGGTTCCGCCGACGCCAAATTTTGCCGAGCGCCGGCCGCTTGGCACTCGGCAAAATAAATCTTTGCCGAGTGTCGTATGTGCACTTCGGCAAAGAGCTTGTCGAGTGCTATGGCACGACACTCGCAAAGATTTTTATTTATTTATTTTGCCTCCAAATTTTTTTGCAGCCTACTACGATGTCAGTACTTATGTTAGATTTGGTACATTTTTGTGGCTTTTGTTATACTTAGTTAATTTATTTCATTTACTAGAATTATTTCGGAAAATGCAAATTTGAATCGCATGTGCATCGAATAGTGGAATTTAATGATTCAAAATGATAGTCATGTTATTGATCGTAGTGTGAGGCCGTATCGAGACGGACCGAAATTTGGACATCTTGTTGACTAAACATGATCGTGAACTTGCGGCGAAGTGTTTTAAATTCTATAAAAGCAAACAACGTCCGAAAATTATAAAACTCGTGGAGATGTCATGATATCATATGTGGAGGCTGTGATAAAATTTGAGAAGGTTTAGTGCGTTGTCACGTCACGATGCTTTCAAACAGGACATCTCCACATGTGATACTTGTATCCCACCGGTGGAGATGTCCTAGTTTGAAAGCATCGTGCGTGACAACGCACGAAACCTTCTCAAATTTTATCACAGCCTCCACATATGATATCATGACATCTCCACAAGTTTCATAATTTTGGACGTTGTTTGCTTTTTATAGAATTTAAAAACACTTCGCCCGCAAGTTCACTGGCCATGTTTCACAACAAGATGTCCAAATTTCGTCCGCTCTGATACTACTCACACTACGATCAATAACATGACTATCATTTTTGAATCATTAAATTCCATTATTCGATGCGCGTCTGCTTCAAATTTGCATTTTCCAAATAATTTAGTAAATGAAATAAATTAACTAAGTATAACAAAAGCCACAAAAATGTACCAAATCCTAACATAGAGTACCGACATCAGAGTAGGGCTGCCAAAAATTTAGAGGCCAAAATAATAATAAAAATCTTTGCAGTGCCGTGCCATGGCACTCTCAGGGTCTTTGCCGAGTGCCGCACATACTACACTCTGCAAAGATGGGGAGAGGTCCTGTTGTTTTAAAAAAATTGAAGGGAAGAAAAAATTTAAAAAAATTGAAAAATTCCTCTTTGCCGAGTGCCATAGCTCTGCACTTTCGAAAGAAATTTAAAAAAATAAAAAAATAAAAAACCTCTTTAGAGTGCCATATCCGGGCACTCGGCAAAGGTAATAAAAAATTAAAAAGAAAAAAACTCTTTGCCGAGTGCGGATCTCGCACTCGGCAAACAAAATAAAAAAATTTGAAAATTGTTTGCCGAGTGCGGATCTCGGCACTCGGCAAACCTTCAAACTTAAATGTTTTGCCGCACCCACACACACACACGCACACCGCAGCTATCGCGCTTCACCGCCGCCGCCGCCGCGCGCGCGCGCGCCTCCGCTGCCGCCGCCACCCGCCACGCCGCCTCGCCGCGCCCGCCGCCTCGCCGCGCCGCGCTGCGCGCCGCGCCCGGCCCCTGCCCCGCTGCCGCTTCGCCCCGCCGCCACGCCGCCGCCCGCCGCCCACATCGGTGTCGATCGCCATCGGCCGTGGTGCTGCTGTTCTTCGTGCGGCCGTCGCCATGCGAGAGGAGGGCTGCGAGGAGTTGATCGTGATGCAAAGGTACCCAAAGTAATCACAAGCCCTAGCTCTAGTCCACTTCATCTTGTAGGCCGGCAAGAAGTAGATCTTGAGCTTAGGCTTGGGAGTAGTCCTAAAGTTGCATGAATGGATCCTTTGATTTTTGCAGTTTCATGTCTTCTTAATTTGTTTGTGGTTGTTTCAGTCTTCTTCTGATTGTTCCTGATTCAATCGGAATCCATGTCTTCGGCCAAAGGCCTTATTTCTCTACAGTCTGCATACGTGTATGTTGAGTTCATAGCTCAATATCTGAAGTCAAGTGTTGTAAACGATTGTATGTTAATTGTCCAATTGATACTACATAGTTACTCATAAAATTCCCCAACTGTATGTATAGTTTTTCTAATTAGATCATGGTCGCACTGGACTGTTTGTTTGATCTTTGATCTTTTCATGTTTGCAATTGATGCCGATTGACACATGATTTACTTATCTGTGAATCATCATTTTATTGATGATCTCTAGCTAGATTTTGTTGTCGTCAATTGTTAATATTGATTTCTTGAAAGAATTGCTACCATGGATCACTCATATATGCTTGATGATTAATGAAAATTGAAACCAAATGGCAAGTATCAATATAGTTGGTCGTAACATTTAGCTAATAAGCTGTCTAGATTTCGTGAACAAACTATTTTCCAAAACGTTTCTTCAAAAGAGTATAAAAAATTTAAAGCAAAGTTGATTGAATTTAGAGCACAGCAGTACAACAAAATTGCTATATAGTACTATTTCTGGTAGTATATTGTATAAGTTTCATGTTTGTCTTCTGATGCCTTAAGTCTGTCTCAAACTATAGTACTTTGTGATACACTGGTATTTTCCTCATGATGCATGTACCCATGAGTTAGCAAGCTATGGTTGCTTCTTCTTTTAAGTCAGGCCACAAGCATACTGTAGAGACGGCAAAGTGAACACATCTGTTCTTGTCTTGCACTCCCTTTGTAGGGCACAAGCATTGCAAGAAATGCTTCCATCTTATATTATATCATATCAAGATTAGATTGATGGAAAGGTGGGTATAAATTACAGTGATATTTATTATTATGTCTGTAGTTAAGAGAAATGAAAAAGATAAGCTATCACATATATTTTACACACACTATTCACGTCCACTACTGGGCTTTTTTTGTTGTAACAAATACGGATGAGTTTCATCAGGAAAATTTGCAGGTGTGCATTACATTGTGCGTAGTATATCCATGTTTTTCCCCATATACAATTCTTATCTGTTTTTTTTTCAGATTATTCGTTGTTAACCACTTATCTTTAATCTCCACGTCGGCGTAATTAATTTTGGACTTACTCTGTAGAATATATGCTGCTGCCTGGCACCATTGTTTTGGTTCGGTTTGGTCTGTTGAGAGAGAGAAAGAGAGAGAGAGATTGCAAGGCAGAGAAGTCACAAGGTTTTGGTCGGTTTGGTCTCATTGAAAATCCCGCTTTTCGCTTTGCCGAGTGCCATGACCATGACACTCGGCAAAGAATTTTTTTAAAAAATTAAAACTTTGCCGAGTGCCAGGCCCTGCGGCACTCGGCAAAGAATTTTCAAAAAAATTAACAACTTTGCCGAGTGCCACGACCATGGCACTCGGCAAAGAATTTTTTTTAAAAAAAAAATTAAAACTTTGCCGAGTGCCATGACTATGGCACTCGGCAAAGGATTTTCAAAAAAAAAAATTTACACTTTGCCGAGTGCCATGGCCAAGGCACTCGGCAAAGACATTTTCAAAAAAAAAAGTAAAAACTCTTTGCCGAGTGCCGCCGGGTTGGCACTCGGCAAGCGCGCCACAACGGGGCGGCGCCAGAATCGGGCCTTTTCTTTGCCGAGTGCCAACCCGGCACTCGGTAAAGCCTTTGCCGAGTGCCCGAAAAAATACACTCGGCAAAGGCTGCTTTGCCGATTATTTTTTTTCCGAGTGCCCTTTGCCGAGTGTCGCACTCGGTAAAGGCTTTGCCGAGTGCAAAGGAGCCTTTGCCGAGTGCCTCAGGCACTCGGCAAAGTGCCTGAGTCCGGTAGTGGGAATTTATATAGTGTGTATGTAAAAATGTTTGCTTTTCTCCATTTTTATATACCAAGCTTATTGTCGAAGTGTGCTTTGTGATATAATCCATTGCGTTCTTTTTTAAAAATAAAAAATACTAATGGCTTGTTTATAATGCAATAATTTCACAGTACACAATTTAATTCCTACAATATTGCTAAAAAAGAATTTTGTGTTCTGAAAGATGCTTGAATAGATGTTGTTGAATGCGTCCATGTGTGGGCATGGATCTCAGTGTTCCCCATATGTGCCCATTTGCACATGGAATGCATGGATCCAGGGAATTAGAGAAATTCATGACATTTGTTAACAAAAAAAAAAATCATACAAGAGTATAATTGAATCATGCGGGTCGAATGTGAGATGATCTACCTTTATTTTGAAGCTCCATCCATATTACGTACTAAGTGTTATAAGAAGAAAAAAAACAGAACATACATGCAGTGTGCGCGTGATGGTGCGTGTGCTTGTGCGAAAAAAGTTACTAAGTATATGTAGCGTTGTGCTTTAATCGTAATTGGGCCTAGATCTACTAAATAAGGTGGACAACAAATTATTGATGATCTTCTTTATGACCCCATACAGTAAAAAAAAGTTAAGTCAAACACCGTATTAACTTTGATCGAGGGTATTGAATAGAATATGTAGTATTTATATTTAAAAATGATGTCAGAAAATTTGTCCTAACAAATACTTTTCTAATATTACACATTCATAACTTTTTCTAATATGCGATAGTAAAAAAGTTTGTATTTTATTGATTTTGAAAAGTAAAAAAGAGTCAATTTTTTTTTTGCTGGAGTCAGCCTGAATATTCCCAAAATATCCAAAACAGCCTATTCCAAACATACTTGAGGCTTCGAGGATCGAATTACAACATGAAATAATCGATTACGATAGTAATAGTGTTTGAGGATGTATTTTCATTTGCATGCATGCACGCCCAGTCATGAGAAAAAAGATCAGCAGTACCGTTAAACTGGACCGTCTAGCTCACATGTTTAACAATTGATCAATTATGGGATCCACGCAAAAGCACCGGTGAAGCATAAATGGTCAGTACCGCTTGGATGGGGTAATTAACTTCATTAGGTGACTGGTGTACACACCTGTACGTGACGGCGGCTTGATGATGATCTAATCAATTTCTCGGCTAAAGTCACCTTATAGAAATCAAGTTCCTTTAATCACAAGCAATCTTGATTACCTGCTTGCTTTTAGTTTGGTATCACTCTGTAAGCAACTGATCTTAACTGGAGGGAGGCTTCATTTAGTTGTGCAGAAAGTGGTCATCACCAACATGTACACTAGGGACCAGCTAGCAGTTTTTTAGGATTAATCCCTATATGCCACTGACAAAGTGCATATATAATTACTTATATGTCACTCAGTGTAAGGCTAATATGTGGATTCTGAATATACATATCAGTGAGACATCAGTGACATATAAAGAACATACAAAGTCACTTGTGCGAATTGTCCCTTTTTTTATGAGATCTAGCTACTGCCAACAGTCTTGAGCCAAAGCTGATGGAACCACTTTTCTAAGAGTATTAAGATCTGCCTAGCCAATTGGGTTAGTTCATTATTCAGATTGTACTTATTGCCTATTGGGTTATTTCGTTCTTCAGATAATGCTGCTTTAACAAAAAAGTCTCCATGATCCTGACACTTATAGACTGACACATTGCCTTAATTAAGCTTTTAACCAATGTGTATAGTGCACGGACAAATCCAAAGGAAAATACACAACACGTTTCGATTTTCCAGAAACCTTTTTCATTGAAAAAATTGTACATTTTGAAAAACTTTGCAGGAGATGGAGAAGCTCTCTCTCTCTCTGTGTGTATATATATATATATATATACACACACGGATCGAGTAGATACGTACCAAGTATGCCCGGTAGAATGCCTGGATGCGCACGGCAGCGCGCTCCTCCCGCCCAGCCGTCCTCCCGCGCGCGGCTGCGATCCTCGCCACCCTTGACGCCGCCGCAGCCACCGCCATGGCGCGGTGCCCCCTCCTGGCCTCCGCCTCCTCCCCGTCGTCGTCCCGCTCCCTCTCAAACATGGCGCCGCTGCCTTCATTCGTCACCTCCGGCGACGTCTCGGCGGCCGGGAAGTGTTCCAAGGAGAGAATCTCCACCGGCTCGCCACCGCCCGCCGCCTGCTCTTCGACTCCCCTCTGCTGAAATCAACCCATCAATAACGTCAATTACTGAAAACTACGCGAGCGACCAAGAATTAAATGGTGCCAATAACACGACGACACATGCAAGTGTAACGTGCGGACCTTCTTGGCGTGGCGCATGTCCTTGGATGGGGCGGAGGGGCCGGGCTTGAAGACCTTCCTGACGGTGGCGAGCCAGCCGGCACCTGCGCCGCCGACGCCGCCGGGCTTCTTGCCCATGTAGGTGGACGTGCTTTTCTGGTGGTAGCTCGCGCGATCAATGGAGATGAATAATGGCCGTACGAGGGAGGGAGGTGAGGTGGGGAGTGAAGGCAATAAGTGCAGCGGGGCTCACGGCGCGAGAGTGCCGTGAGGGCACCGGTGGGCACTTCGACTTTTAACGTACGCACGTCACGGGGACCGTGCGCTGCCCGCGAGTACTGCGTGCAACAACGGCGCCTCTTTGTAATCGGAGGGAAAAAGACTAAGAGGTTGTTTGGTTTATGGTCTCAGTAAGTTATATTAAAATTTTAGCAATGTCAAAATCAGGACAGTGCTAAAACCAGAGCAAAAGAAAGTGTTTGGATTGCAGCCATGCCAATTCACGGATAATGCCGAAATTGATGTGTTTGGATTGCAGTTATGCCAAAACTTGCCAAAAAAGTGAGTATGATATGTGAAGTCCGCATGATATATATTCTTTTTTGTACTAAAATATGTCAATAGTGGTATTGTTTATTGATTAAATGATAAGGAACACAACGGTTCAATCGGATCGCAAATCAGATACTCAGTTTAGAAAATATGATCATTTGAAACTGATTAATTCATTTAACTATGCAATCAATGCACTAGCCTCATCCTATAATCACCTACCACCTGTCCTAGGAATTGCTGCACGCTGAACCAAAATGTGGGCAAGCGTTTTGACCGCCTGCGAGACGCCAGAGAAATGAGAAGAAAAACCAAGGCGAGCCAAATTTTTTGAGGGTACTACCAAATATTGGAATTGAACCAAACACTGCCCAAATTTTAGGGTATTACCAAAATTTTGGTATTGCTCATTGGGGTCACAATCCAAACAGCCCCTAAGACACAGACGCGGTATTGTGTTTTATAATTAGCCGCAAAAAAGCGCGGCTAAACAGTTGTATTTTAAAATACATTGTATTAAAAGTCCACTTTTCAACCCTTCAATAGATTTGTTTGTATTTGATAGAGAAAAAAGTCTACTTTTCAACCCTCAACTATCGTTTGAGTACGATTTTCAACCTCAATATGTAAAACCATTTGATACACAACCCTCAACTATCAATATCGGTGCAAAACACAACTTTGGTCCGAATCTAAGGCGGTTTTACCTATCGTGGCGATCACATGGATCTAAGGTGGCGAGTTACTGTGAGACCCCGGTTTATTAAACTTGTAATACTTAACCTTCCACTGGTTCTAGTATCACAAATAAAATAATCCGCGTCTCGATGGACATGTGCCTCCCAGAACAAGCAGCACACGTACATCAAATCACAGATGCATCATTTCCATACAATGTAATATAACAAGTCTACCAAAAGACATACATAATATAAGTTATTACAACACACCGACCGGCCAAATGACATAAGTACCAAATAAGTAACAATGAAGCAAAATTTGCCATAAGATGGCTTAAACCAAAAGACGACCGGTTAGCCACATAACACCACAGGGCAACCGACCGGGCGCCAAGCTAATCGCCTCAAACCGCCACAAAGACAACTCACAAAAGTGAGGTCCATCGGACTCACTATCATCCTCTGCACAACACAAGCAATGCGGTGAGTACAAAAATGTACTCGCAAGACTTACGAGTAGCAAGCCTATACATAGCTACATGAAAGTCAGTATTCAAAGGAATGTGGTTATATGGTTCTTTGGACGCATAAAGCAAATTTCTGTTTTTAAGCAATATTGTAATAGATTAAGCACACTTTCCCAAAGCCACCACAACATAGTATGAATCACGATTCATGCCACCCTCAAGTTTTAATTTTAAAATGTTGTAGTCTAACTTTGAAAAGCTTATCCAAGCTATTAAGCACACTTCCTTTGGTATGTACCAATGTACCCACACTTGCACGGCTAAGTCCTTTGGTATGCAAGACGGGCTAAACCCTTTCCAATGGAACATGCTAATCAAGAGACGCACGTATGGGTGTTAATCCTTAGTGATCTGCCGACGAAATATGGATCACAAGGACCCATACGTGGAGCAAGATACACCGCCTCGGCGGTGTTTCCCTCCTACAACGTGTCCATGTTGCATATAATCAAATATGCAACCCACCACGCGACTCATTAATTAACACAGCCCAAAGTACTCGGCTAAGAGAGGTCCCATATCCTCTAGTGTGGTTAGCACGCACCGTAATGCTCGGATAATGAGATACTCACAAGTAGTTCGGTCCTTAATTGACCCGGGCACCATTCCAATCACACCCAAAAGATCACACCATCTTACCATTGTGCCCAAGTCTAAATTGTTTTCATTTTCAGTTTTAGTTTTGCAATTTAGACAAAGCACAAGGCTGAAATATACATATTATAACAGTTTGTGTGATCAAGGTCATCGACAAGTCGATAACCGCCCATTTCTACCGATAGCTAAGCATGGCTAAGCATAATGACACGTAAACTACTAAGTGACAAGGGTCCATCCAGCGAACCCAAAATCACAGCAAGTAACCTAGGCTTCAGTAGTAGAGGAATAAACATTTCCTACTGATAATGCATCTAGTAGGCCAACTATCGACAATAGTTTAAAACAACATAGCAATGCATACATACAATTTGCAAACAATATATTAGAATTTGAAAATAGTAGGAACAATATGATCAAATGAATGCTACATCTGCTTGCCTGGCTGAAGTGCAGATTAATAATATTGTCTTCGGAACCTAACGCGAAAAGGCGATAAGCAAATAAGAACGAAGAACACCAAATAAACTCCAACAGCAAAACACATCCAAAACTAATAAAATTCACACTACAGCTAGGGAAAGATCTAAGACAATGATAGGAACAAGAATCATGCAATTAGGACTAAGCATACAAAAGATATGAGCAGAATGCTCCTTCTCAGCCTTATATCAACCTAATTAATAATTAACACTGTTCATGGCGAAAATTTTTAGAATGACCTAGGGTCTGAAATTTTTATAGTAGGTAGATTATGACATCCTAATAACAGCAAAGTTGGATTTACTAAATTTGGAGTTATACACATTTACTTATGATTTTTCTAAGTTGTAAATCTAATGCAAGTCATTTTACAGAATTATGAACATGCTCAAATCCTATTTTATATGAAAGTATACTAACATATGAATTTAACAAAATTGATTTTGCACAAATTGGATTTATACAGAAAAAGATATGCATTTTTCAAGGTTAAAACTATTTCTGGAATATTCAAAATGACAGAAATCAAGTTATTCCTAGTTATACAATTTTCTGCTACTGGAACATGCTTAATTCCATTTTTATAATAAACTAAAGTGACAACATCATTTATTACCGTTGGAATTATCTAAAAAGCAGTTAAAATGAATTAGTTATGAGTTTCTAAAGTTTTTACATCATTTTCAGTTGTTAAACAAATACTTACCGAAATACAGAACAACCCAAATAGAAGAAAACGACGTGGACAACTCTCAACCCTTGATCTAAAATCCTACGGCTCACGCGCCAAAACAGCAAGCGCGCGCAAAACCTGTCGGAGCCCACCGTTGGATCAAGATCCAACAGCGCACCTGAGTGTATGCATTCGGACGGTGCGGTTGCATACACGATCTTGGCCGTTGATCGAAAGATCGACGGTCGAGAACGATCAAGGCATCCGGAGGGTCCGAACGCACACAAAGATCAGGGCCGCAGATCTAAAAATGAACGGTAGATATTGATCGCAGTTCAAAGGAAGATGCTGACACGTGGGACCGCATGTCAGTGACCTAGAGTCATGACCGCAACGTTTTAACCCACGTGCACAGTGCACTGGGCCCACATGTCAACGACTAAGAGTGGCGGTTAGGACAGGATTAAAGATTCTAATGACTACCATTAACTAGGCACTAATGAATACTGGAATTTGATTTCAACCCCTCGGGCCCACAAGTCAGCGACCCAGAGGAGATTTCCGACAGGGATTAAATGCCGACTCAATAATTAAGCAATGATTAATCTTAATGATGTCGGAACAGTGCGGGATTGAACCAGAGAGTGATTTAAGGATATTGGGCCCACTGGTCAGTGGCTCAACGACAATGATTAAGACACAATTAATTAACTAATGATTGGTAATTAATGTGTCCTAATTAAGTGACGAAAACGGGAGCTCCTGCGCCGGCAAAACCCGAGCGGCTTGCACGGCTAATCGCCGGCGACACTGGCCGCGGCGGCGCCGAACAAGACCCAAAATGGAATCGCAATAGCACTGCGAACCCAATGGTGGCATTCTCGCCGGCGGTGAGGGACTAGAACGCCGGCTAGCCGGAAAACGAAAATGGGAGCTTTTACTGCTAAACATGAAAATAGCGAAAAGCTCCGCTGCGGTCCAAGGAAGCGGGTGCCAAAGCTTCTAAGGACTAATAAGAAGCTACCTTAGTGACAAGAAGCTTCAAAGATGGCCGGAGATGCTTGACCACGGTGAAAGCTCGCCGGACTTGGAGAAGAAAACCCGAGATAGATACCCTGAGCCAAATGAGTGATACCAAAGCATCAGAATAGCTTCATTAAGGTCCACAGAAGCTACATGAGCAAGTAATTAGAAAATGGAGCACTCACCTGAGCTGAGGAAGAAGATGACCAATTTACGAATTTGAACAAACCCCAAATTGGACAATTCCTGAGAATCAAATCCAAAATTAAGTGAGGGGAAATGTTCAAGGAAGTAAATAGATAAGGTTAGGGCAAAGAAACGTGAAGGAGGACCACTGGAACACCAAGAACACCAGAGAAGCTTCACGGGTCAACAATGGCGATTTGCCATTTTTGAGGTGTTAAGCTCCAATATTGTGAATGAAGCTTGATGGTGGTCTAAAGAGATACTAGGAAGCATTGAGAGTGCTTATAAAGCCATGAAAGTTTTAGGGTTTGCACCACCAATCTTTCGGGCGGCAAAACACAGAGCACAAGGTGCGGCCGACAAGGAAAAAGAGGTGAAGACGTGCACTAGGGCATGGCCTGGCTCAGTGTACCTCCCATACCCCTAAACGTCGGCTAGGGTGACTTTAGGGAGCAAGAAATGACACTGCCATTACTTCCCTACTGTGCTCGCACGACCGAAGGTAGAAGATGACCAGCGCAAAAGGCTCGGTGATTCTCAGCCGTTGGATGAGACACGGACGGCTAAGATAGCGCCACGCCTCCGGGCTTTAAAACACAACGGAGAGGTTCCGAGCCCTAGGATTAGAAACGAACGGCTCAGATAGCCCCACGTCGCAAACGCGGTTTACAACGAAGGGACACGCGGGCGTTGGATCTTAATCCAACGGCTCTGATTCGAGAATGCAACCGGAGGGTCCGAAGGTTTCGGAGAATCTCAACGGTTGGATGGAAATCTAACGGTCGACAATCAAACTTGCAACCGGAAGGTCCGAAGTCTTACACGCGCGCGGGCCGTGCGATTTAGATCCAACGGTTGAGATCCAACGCGCGTTTTAAAGAGAGGCTCGGTGCAGTTAGTTGACTGGACCGAATCAATTGGCTCGAGCCCGAGTCTGACTCGAACCCAAGTAATCAGAAACCAAGTTTGACTTTGAAATAAGAACAGAGACTTTGAATGATTTATTTGAGGTAGTAAATTAACTCCAAAAATTATGAAATTTTTACAGGAGCTTGCTAACTCAGATCTTAACCTGGAGTAAAATTTTCAGAGGTTTTTATCCTGTGAATAAATCTCCAAAAATTCTACAAGGCTCTGTTTTAATGTTTGACTGAGAGTCAAACAGGTTTGACTACCTCTAAAAATATTCAAACAATTTCTAAAAATTGTGAAATTTTTCAGAGGGGTCACATACCATCACAGAGACTTAGGAAAAATATTTTCAGAGGATGATCACAAACTTTGACAAGATTGTTTTTGGAATATCAAGATTTGGATCAACTAGACTTGTGACAATGTATTTCCATAATCCCTTGTACAAGAATTGTTTGGCACAACAGGAAATACATGATGTAAGAAAAAGTTTTAATTTCTACTGATTTTCTTACATTTGAAACACAAGCCTAAAGTTGGGATGTTACAAAACCTCCCCCCCTTACAAGAATCTCGCCCCGAGATTCTGTTTACTCGGAGAAGAAGGATGGGTAATCTGCACGAAGACGATCCTCGCGCTCCCAAGTTGCCTCATCTTCAGAATGGTTTGACCACTGAACCTTAAGGAACTTGATGACACGGTTCCTTGTCCTTCGTTCAGATTCTTCGAGAATACGAACAGGATGCTCATGATAGGTCAAATTTTCTTGCACATCGAGATTTTCCAACGGAGTTTCCTCAACTGGAACACGGAGGCACTTCTTCAAGTGTGACACATGGAACACGTCGTGCACACTCTCAAGTGAAGCTGGCAACTCCAATCTGTATGCAACGGCTCCAATCCTCTCGATGATGCGATAAGGCCCAACATATCGAGGAGCTAACTTGCCCTTGATGCCAAAACGCTGATGGCCCTTCAAGGGTGAGACCTTGAGATAAACAAAGTCATTGGGCTCAAAGCTCAACTCCCGACGACGACGATCCGCATAGCTCTTTTGCCTGGACTGGGCCACGCGCAAATGCTCACGAATCAACTGAACTTGGCTTTCGGCCTCATTGATGGAATCTGGCCCGAAGAACTGACGCTCACCGGTTTCCGACCAGTTCAATGGGGTTCTACACTTCCTCCCATACAAAGCCTCAAACGGTGCCATGCCAAGACTAGCTTGGAAACTGTTGTTGTAGGAGAACTCGCAAGCGGCAAGCACTTCTCCCACTTCTTTCCATAGGAAAGAACACGAGCACTGAGCATATCTTCCAACACTTGGTTGACTCTCTCCGTCGACCATCGGTTTGAGGATGATAAGTGAATCGAAAGAAAGGCGTGTACCCATTGCCTTTGCGATTATGCCAAAAGCGAGAGGTGAAAAGAGAACCACGATCGACACAATCGTTCGTGGCACACCATGCAAACATACAATGCGAGCCACATAGAGATCCGCCACCGACTAACACTGAGATTGGTACGCACTGCCAGAAAATGTGCCACCTTTGTCAATCGATCAATGACAACCTAGATAGCATCCTTCCCAGAAGAAGTACGGGGCAGACCGGTGATGAAATCCATACCAACGGAATCCCACTTCCATTCGCATCGCAAAGGCGAAGAAGGCTCGCTGACGCGATGTTCGCCTTGACACGACAAAGATACGTCGCGACTCGACAACGAACTGGCGATCTCGCTTCATGCGAGTCCACCGAATCTCTGTCGAAGATCTTGATACATCTTGATAGCTCCAGGATGGATAGACAAAGGGGAGTCATGGGCCTCGCGGAGAATCAATTCCCGCAATTCCACGACCTTCGGAACCACCAAGCGCTGTCCAAACCACACAACACCGTGCTCATCCTCAGAAAAGCACTTAGCTGTCCCATTCTTAATGTTCTGCTTGATTTGGATCACACCAACATCTGTCTGCTGGGCAGCCTTGATTTGCTCCACCAAAGTCGGTTGCACAACCAAGGTAGCAAGAGAACCATGCTCAATCAATCCCAAATTAAGCCGCTGAAATTCTTCGAGAAGGGTAGGTTGTTGCCCTTGAAGTGACAAGGTATTGCAATACACCTTGCGACTGAGTGCATCCGCAACAACATTAGCCTTGCCCGGGTGATACTGAATGCCCATATCATAATCCTTGATCAATTCCAACCATCTCCTCTGCCTGAGGTTCAGATCTGGCTGGGTGAACAAATATTTCAAGCTCTTGTGATCAGAATACACTTCACAGCGGTTACCAATGAGGTAATGCCGCCAAATCTTGAGTGCATGAACCACTGCCGCTAACTCCAAATCATGGGTAGGATAATTGAGTTCATGAGGCCTCAACTGCCTCGATGCATAGGCCACAACCTTGCCTTCTTGCATAAGAACACAACCGAGTCCCTGCCGAGAGGCATCACAATAAATGTCAAAGCTCTTATGCACATCAGGGAGAACAAGCACTGGTGCTGACGTCAATCGCCTTTTGAGTTCTTGAAAACTCAAATCACAAGCAGATGACCACACGAATTTCTTCTCTTTCTTGAGCAATTCGGTCATGGGCTTAGCAATTTTGGAGAAGTTCTCGATAAAGCGGCGGTAGTAGCCCGCTAAACCAAGGAAACTCCTCACATCGGTGGATCGACTTGGCTGCCCCAAGATAGAACATCGCTGACCTTGCTAGGATCTACTGCGACACCACCTGCTGAAAGAACATGGCCCAAGAATGCCACTTCCTTCAACCAGAACTCGCACTTGCTGAACTTAGCATACAGCTGATGCTCACGCAGCTTTCCCAATACAATCTGCAGATGCTCAGCATGCTCTTCTTCACTCTTGGAGTAGATAAGAATGTCATCAATGAACACCACAACAAACTTATCCAAATACTCCATGAACACCGAGTTCATAAGATTCATGAACAAAGCCGAGCATTGGTCAAACCGAAAGACATGACGGTGTACTCATAAAGGCCATAACGAGTAGTGAACGCCGTCTTTGGAATATCTCACTACGATCCGACTTGATGGTACCCCAATCTCAAGTCAATCTTGGAGAACACACAAGCTCCACCAATCGGTCAAAGAGATCATCAATACGAGGCAAAGGATATTTGTTTTTCACCGCTACTTCATTCAATGGACGGTAATCAACACACATACGCAGGGTCTTGTCCTTCTTCTTTACAAAAATAACTGGACAACCCCAAGGAGATGAGCTAGGACGGATGAAGCCTTTTGCTTGGAGCTCACCCAACTGCTTCTTCAGCTCCTCCAACTCATTAGGAGGCATTCGGTACGGCGCCTTAGAAATTGGAGCGGTACCGGGCAGCAACTCAATCACAAACTCCAAGTCTCGAACTGGAGGCATACCAGGCAAATCTTCAGGGAAGACATCCACAAAGTCACATACTGTGGGCACATCCTGAATCTCCATGGCTGGCTTAGCTTCAAGGGCACAAAGGTGTGGCCCTGCACATGTGCGTGAAATCCCAACTTGCTCGCCTGAGGGACTAGTGAGGAAAACCATCTTCCTGGCACAATCGATTTGCCCCAAGTGTTGGGACAGCCAATCCATACCAAGAATCACATCTAGGCGTGCCGAATCAAGTAAGATGAGATTCGCCAAGAATTCCACTCCTTCAATATTAATAGGGACGCCCCGACATTCTTGATCAGCTCTCATTTCCGCTCCCGGAGAGCGAATAAGCAAAGGAATCCCCAAAGGAGCAAAGTGAAGGTCACAATCAGCAGCAAATGATCTCGAAATAAAGGAATGTGAAGCTCCAGAGTCAAACAAGACTGCAGCAGGACGATAACTAACAAGGAACGTACCCAACACAACGTCGGGTGCCTCCTGAGCCTCCTCAGCCGAGATGTGGTTGACTCGACCACTCCCGACACCCTGAGTCTTCTGGATCACCTTCTGGTCAGGTGTGTGACCATTCCCGCGTCCTCCATTAGGATGAGGGGCTGCTCCAATCCTCTGAGGGCAATCGCAGCATAGTGGCCCTTCTTGTTGCGAGCGGCGAGTAACGCCGCACCAAGTTGCGGGCGCAACTCGCCGCCGAGTCGCAGTGCACGTGGTCAAACACGGCTGCGGGGACGAGCAACTGGCGCCGACGGCCTCGGCGGTGGTGAAGCCAAAGCACGAGCCCCTGGTGTGGGCCCAACACGGGGACGAGTGAGGCTAGCCTGTGCAGACCGATGGGCCTCCCACTTGCGCTTGCGGGACTCACCCAGCGCCTTCGCCTTGTGCTCGGCGACGATGGCCTTGTCAACCAAGGCCTGGAAGTCAACAAAGTCCACTATAGATAGCTTGTCCTGCAGCTCCTCGGACAAACCATCCATGAACTTCTCCTGTTTAGCCTCATCAGAGGCCACCTCTCCCGGAGCATAACGAGCCAAGTGGTTAAACTCGTAAAGATACTCCGAGACAGTCTTGCGCCCCTGCTTAAGCGCAAGAAACTCCTTCTTCTTGAGCTTCATCAGGCCATCGGGAATGTGGGCCCGACGGAAAGCAGATCGAAACTCATCCCACGAGACAACGTGGCCTGCGGGCTGCATGGCGAGAAAGTTCTCCCACCAAGAGAGTGCCGCACCTCAGCCGATGGGATGCAAAGAGTGCCCGCTCCGCTCCCGCATCGAGCGATATTGAGCTTCGCTCAACAAGACGCAGCCAATCATCCACGCCGAGTGGATCCTCGGATCGAGAGAAAGTGGCGGCCGCGTGCGGAGAAACTCCGCAAGCCCACCACGAGACCGTGGCCACCACCTCCGATCTCGGCAAAGCGCGGTAGCGAGGTGTTCCTCGCAATGACCTCCAAGATCCGGTCGGTCCATGCGATTCCGCTCGATCCGAGCCGTAACCTCACCATGGTCGGAGGAGGGGAAGCTCCTCATCGAACCACCGGTGATCGTTATGCGGTGGTTCTTGTCATCCTGCTCCACAAAAATAGGTTAAACACAACTCCGGAACAGGAGACAAAGAAGACAACTAACCCTAACCAAAACAACCTTTAAAAGCTCAAGTAACCACATAAAATTACAGTAAGATCATAAACATAACAACCATCTTCCTATTATGACTAACTCGTATGGAAAAATGAGTAATCAATTTTTAGGAAGACAAATTTCAGAATATTAACTTCTGTTCGAAACAGCTAGGAACAGGGTGAGATATTTACTAAAGAATGGTTAGACACTTAGCTATCTCATATCACTTCTTACCCTTTTATCCCCACAAGTTTGAGTGGAATTAACCTCTCATTTCAGCACTTTTACTACCTAAATGCTAGCTGTCCAGAAAATTCTTGCTTGCTGTCCAGATCTTCCCTCTAAGCTCCTGGCCGAAACTTGCAGCTTCCAATTGCTTCATATATTCCCAAGACAGCCAACACTTTCATTTTATAACTCTCATGGTGTACCCAAAACCAATCTACTCGGCTACTAACTTTTGAAGGAAGATGAGAGGAAAACTCAGCTTTCAAATTCAGTTTAGAACAAGGTGAGATGAGCAAGCTAAGATAGATGAGGAGTAAAATCTGAGAACTCACTTAAGATTTTCAGGAAAGCACTGATATTTGGAAAGTAAGTTGTCAAAATATACTAGGGACGACCAAGCTAGGGGTTTCTAAGGTCAGTATGGCTCTGATACCAAGCTCTGTGAGACCCCGGTTTATTAAACTTGTAATACTTAACCTTCCACTGGTTCTAGTATCACAAATAAAATAATCCGCGTCTCGATGGACATGTGCCTCCCAGAACAAGCAGCACAAGTACATCAAATCACAGCATGCATCATTTCCATACAACAGAATATAACAAGTCTACCAAAAGACATACATAATATAAGTTATTACAACACACCCGACCGCCAAATGACATAAGTACCAAATAAGTAATAATGAAGCAAAGTTGCCATAAGATGGCTTAAACCAAAAGACGACCGGTTAGCCACATAACACCACGGGCAACCGACCGGCCGCCAAGCTAATCACCCCAGTAAATCGCCACAAAGACAACTCACAAAAGTGAGGTCCATCGGACTCACTATCATCCTCTGCACAACACAAGCAATGCAGTGAGTACAAAAATGTACTCGCAAGACTTACGAGTAGCAAGCCTATACATAGCTACATGAAAGCGTATTCAAAGGAATGTGGTTATATGGTTCTTTGGGCGCATAAAGCAAATTTCGTTCGCAATATTGTAATAGATTGAATAATTGTTTGTAAAATCTGTTTTAAGCATTTAAATAACAATGAGTAAACATAAGTAACAAGTATCCACCTAGAAGTGACTTTCCCAAAGCCACCACAACATAGCATGAATCACGATTCATGCCACCCTCAAGTTTTAATTTTAAAATGTTGTAGTCTAACTCTTGAAAAGCTTATCCAAGCGTGTCCATAACCTAGACGAGGCTATTCGAATAGTTTTAATCCTGCAGGTGTACCAATGTACCCACACTTGCATCGCCTTTTTGCCAAGCTATTAAGCACACTTCCTTTGGTATGCCAAGCGGCTAAGTCCTACGAACCCTTTCCAATGGAACATGCTAATCAAGAGACGCACGTATGGGGTTAATCCTTAGTGATCTGCCGACGAAATATGGATCACAAGGACCCATACGTGGAGCAAGATACACCGCCCTCGGCGGTGTTCCTCCCTACAACGTGTCCATGTTGCATATAATCAAATATGCAACCCACCACGCGACTCATTAATTAACACACCCAAAGTACTCGGCTAAGAGAGGTCCCATATCCCTCTAGTGTGGTTAGCACGCACTGTAATGCTCGGATAACAGATACACACAAGTAGTTCGGTCCTTAATTGACCCGGGCACCATTCCAATCACACCCAAAAGATCACACCATCTTACCATTGTGCCCAAGTCTAAATTGTTTTCATTTTCAGTTTTAGTTTTGCAATTTAGACAAAGCACAAGGCTGAAATATACATATTATAACAGTTTGTGTGATCAAGGTCATCGACAAGTCGATAACCGCCCATTTCTACCGATAGCTAAGCATGGCTAAGCATAATGACACGTAAACTACTAAGTGACAAGGGTCCATCCAGCGAACCCAAAATCACAGCAAGTAACCTAGGCTTCAGTAGTAGAGGAATAAACATTTCCTACTGATAATGCATCTAGTAGGCCAACTATCGACAATAGTTTAAAACAACATAGCAATGCATACATAGAATTTGCAAACAATATATTAGAATTTGAAAGTAGTAGGAACAATATGATCAAATGAATGCTACATCTGCTTGCCTGGCTGAAGTGCAGGATCTGATGGCTGCTGTGGCTCAATATCAAGATTAATAATATTGTCTTCGGAACCTAACGCGAAAAAGGCGATAAGCAAATAAGAACGAAGAACACCAAATGAAACTCCAATAGCAAAACACATCCAAAACTAATAAAATTCACACTACAGCTAGGGAAAGATCTAAGACAATGATAGGAACAAGAATCATGCAATTAGGACTAAGCATACAAAAGATATGAGCAGAATGCTCCTTCTCAGCCTTATATCAACCTAATTAATAATTAACATGTTCATGGCGAAATTTTCTAGAATGACCTAGGGTCTGAAATTTTTATAGTAGGTAGATTATGACATCCTAATAACAGCAAAGTTGGATTTACTAAATTTGGAGTTATACACATTTACTTATGATTTTTCTAAGTTGTAAATCTAATGCAAGTCATTTTACAGAATTATGAACATGCTCAAATCCTATTTTATATGAAAGTATACTAACAGATGAATTTAACAAAATTGATTTTGCACAAATTGGATTTATACAGAAAAAGATATGCATTTTTCAAGGTTAAAACTATTTCGAATATTCAAAATGACGTAATCAAGTTATTCCTAGTTATACAATTTTCTGCTACTGGAACATGCTTAATTCCATTTTTATAATAAACTAAAGTGACAACATAATTTATTACCGTTGGAATTATCTAAAAAGCAGTTAAAATGAATTAGTTATGAGTTTCTAAAGTTTTTACATCATTTTCAGTTGTTAAACAAATACTTACCGAAATACAGAACAACCCAAATAGAAGAAAACGACGTGGACAACTCTCAACCCTTGATCTAAAATCCTACGGCTCACGCGCGCCGAAAACAGCGCACGCGCGCGAAACCTAATCGGAGCCCACCGTTGGATCAAGATCCAACGGCGCACCTGAGTGTATGCATTCGGACGGTGCGGTTGCATACACGATCTTGGCCGTTGATCGAAAGATCGACGGTCGAGAACGATCAAGGCATCCGGAGGGTCCGAACGCACACAAAGATCAGGGCCGCAGATCTAAAAATGAACGGTAGATATTGATCGCAGTTCAAAGGAAGATGCTGACACGTGGGACCGCATGTCAGTGACCTAGAGTCATGACCGCAACGCGTTTAACCCACGCACAAAAGCACCGGGCCCACATGTCAACGACTAAGAGTGGCGGTTAGGGCAGATTAAAGATTCTAATGACTACCATTAACTAGGCACTAATGAATACCGAATTTGATTTCAACCTCGGGCCCACAAGTCGACACCTGCCGGAGATTTCGAGCGGATTAAATGCCGACTCAATAATTAAGCAATGATTAATCTTAATGATGTCGAACAAAGCGGGATTGAACCGAGAGTGATTTAAGGATATTGGGCCCATCGTCGCTGGCTCAACGACACGATTAAGACACAATTAATTAACTAATGATTGGTAATTAATGTGTCCTAATTAAGTGACGAAACGGAGCTCTGCTCGCACAAGCAAAACCGAGCGGCTTGCACGGCTAATCGCCGCGACATCGGCATGGCGCGAACAAGACCCAAAATGGAATCGCAATAGCATCGCGAACCCAATGGTGGCATTCTCGCACGGTGAGGACTAGAACGCCGCTAGCCGAAAACGAAAATGGGAGCTTTCTCGCTAAACATGAAAATAGCGAAAGCTCATTGCGGTCCAAGGAAGCGGGTGCCAAAGCTTCTAAGGACTAATAAGAAGCTACCTTAGTGACAAGAAGCTTCAAAGATGGCCGGAGATGCTTGACCACGGTGAAAGCTCGCCGGACTTGGAGAAGAAAACCCGAGATAGATACCCTGAGCCAAATGAGTGATACCAAAGCATCAGAATAGCTTCATTAAGGTCCACAGAAGCTACATGAGCAAGTAATTAGAAAATGGAGCACTCACCTGAGCTGAGGAAGAAGATGACCAATTTCGGCCGAATTTGAACAAACCCCAAATTGGACAATTCGTGAGAATCAAATCCAAAATTAAGTGAGGGGAAATGTTCAAGGAAGTAAATAGATAAGGTTAGGGCAAAGAAACGTGAAGGAGGACCACTGGAACACCAAGAACACCAGAGAAGCTTCACGGGTCAACAATGGCGATTTGCCATTTTTGAGGTGTTAAGCTCCAATATTGTGAATGAAGCTTGATGGTGGTCTAAAGAGATACTAGGAAGCATTGAGAGTGCTTATAAAGCCATGAAAGTATTAGGGTTTGCACCACCAATCTTTCGGGCGGCAAAACACAGAGCACAAGGTGCGGCCGACAAGGAAAAGAGGTGAAGACGTGCACTAGGGCATGGCACTGCTCGGTGTACCTCCCATACCCCTAAACGTCGGCTAGGGTGACTTTAGGAGCAAGAAATGACACTGCCATTACTTCCCTACTGTGCTCGCACAACCGAAGGTAGAAGATGACCAGCGCAAAAGGCTCGGTGATTCTCAGCCGTTGGATGAGACACGGACGGCTAAGATAGCGCCACGCCTCCGGGCTTTAAAACACAATGGAGAGGTTCCGAGCCCTAGGATTAGAAACGAACGGCTCAGATAGCCCCACGTCGCAAACGCGGTTTACAACGAAGGGACACGCGGGTGTTGGATCTTAATCCAACGGCTCTGATTCGAGAATGCAACCGGAGGGTCCGAAGGTTTCGGAGAATCTCAACGGTTGGATGGAAATCTAACGGTCGACAATCAAACTTGCAACCGGAAGGTCCGAAGTCTTACACACGCGCGGGCCGTGCGATTTAGATCCAACGGTTGAGATCCAACGCGCGTTTTAAAGAGAGGCTCGGTGCGCTTAGTTGATCGGACCGAATCAATTGCTCGAGCCCAGTCCGACTCGAACCCAAGTAATCAGTAAAACCAAGTTTGACTTTGAAATAAGAACAGAGGCTTTGAATGATTTATTTGAGGTAGCAAATTAACTCCAAAAATTATGAAATTTTTACAGGAGCTTGCTAACTCAGATCTTAACCTGGAGTAAAATTTTCAGAGGTTTTTATCCTGTGAATAAATCTCCAAAAATTCTACAAGGCTCTGTTTTAATGTTTGACTGAGAGTCAAACAGTTTGATCGCCTCTAAAAATATTCAAACAATTTCTAAAAATTGTGAAATTTTTCAGAGGGTCACATACCATCACAGACTTAGGAAAAATATTTCAGAGGATGATCACAAACTTTGACAAGATTGTTTTTGGAATATCAAGATTTGGATCAACTAGACTTGTGACAATGTATTTCCATAATCCCTTGTACAAGAATTGTTTGGCACAACAGGAAATACATGATGTAAGAAAAAGTTTTAATTTCTACTGATTTTCTTACATTTGAAACACAAGCCTAAAGTTGGGATGTTACAGTTACACTGATGTGACACATCACCAGAGGCGGAGGGGTTTACCTCCTCTTCCTCCTCGAACCCACGCCTAGAATCCAAAAATTCCCTTAGATTGCGCTCACAGACGCACCACACCAGTGGCGGCCGCGTCGCTCAAGCTCTCCTCCCCTAAACCCCCTGCCTCCGCACCATTCCCACTCCTCCTCCATGCTCCCTGCTAGCACGCGCAGTACTGTTACCACTCATCCTCCATGCTCCCTGCTCACGCATGCGACTCCTCCTCGCTGGGCGCCTCCCACCAGCCTACGTCGCCGTTCAGCCCCCCGCCGCGCCGGCCCCCGAGTCCGACTCCCCGTGCACCGCCTCCTTCGACAAGGTGCCCCGCAATGCCTCCCACACCGGCTCATTTCCCATCTCTATTATGTTTGTGTGTGGCTGATTGCTCCTTGTGATGGTGATGATGTCAGGTGCTTGAGGCGCTGATCGGCGGGGGCCCCTGTGACGCCCCGTGTCATTACCCTAAGGGTAATTACAATTAGGCATACGGATTACTATTTATTTGCCTAATAGAACACTGCTCCAATGAATAGTAAGCCTTTACCAGAGTTAACATAGCAGAACAATAAGATAGAAACTGTACTTTTATTCCAGTTAGTCACGCAAGGCTATGGTTGATGAGGGCATCCCTAACACTTATACATCTTTCCCTATTGGTGGTCATACACATACTGAGGTGGACGTCATACGTGACGCTACAAATAATTCAAGTACAGAAGTGCATATTGGTCCACTGACGAGAGCAAGAGCTAAACTTCTAAATCAACAGGTACTTTTGTTTCTTAATGAATCTTCTATTGTCATTGATGAGAATTGGGTATTACCTAATGCAAATGTTTTGTGCATTCTCGAGTTTGAACATTGTGAAGCCTTTGGAACCAAGAGGAGGCCGAGTCAAAGCAATGGAGGAGAAGCTCACGTGGGTCAACCAAGGGAGAAAAGCCCAAGAATTCAAGCCCAATTCGGATCTTCCACAAGTGCAACTGAAATTCATCTCGGAATCAACTCGAAATTCAATTCTGATTCGGTTCGGGACAGCCCAACAGGCTGTAATAAAAGGTCATAACTTTTGCATACGGAGTCCGATTGGGGTGTTCTTGGACTTGTTTGAAAGCTTATTCCAAGGCCCACACAATGGTTTTGGCCCCAGCTTCAGAAGACGTACGGTCGCGCCGCTATGGCCAAAACAATGTGACGGACTTAAGTTAGGTTTTCCTTTTGTGTGTTTTTAGGTCTTAGCCGAGTTAGAGTTTGATTCGGCATGTGTGGCCGGCCCTAGGCCGTGCGTGAGTCGTGGAGGGTGCCTTAAATACCCTTGCCCCTCCCTTGTATCCATTAGACCAGTTTATTCATAAGATTGAAACATAGCTATTGCTTGTTCTTTCGACCCGCAGTTCATGCGAGGACTTTGAGAGAGGACTAGGCGATCCAATTGTTCGTTCTTCAATTCAAGGTCAAGCCGCTGCTCCATTGGGAATCGGGGACTTGGCGTCGCTCGTTCGTGGTCTCGCGACGAACAACTACCCGTGTGTTGTGGGCGTTTTCCGAAGAGTTGAGGGTTCGTGCATTGGCGCGAGTGTTCAAATAGCGACATCGTCCTACTTCGCATCAACTATCCACGGTTTCTCACCGAGAAGATCGGGCCTCCCGTATCATGTGGTATCGATTCTAGGTTTACTCGGTGAGAACTTCTTTACCCGTAGTTAGATTCGCTTTCTTTCCTATCGCATAATAAACCAAAATTGCGCATTAAAACCGTAGTTTAATCATTATTTCTTGTGCGTTTAGTTAAGTTTTCATCCATTAGAGTTTTGTTTTAGTGCTGATCCTTGTGTTTCCATTGCGTAGCTTAATCTTTATCAAAAAAATTTGCTGATTGAACTCCTCAATTAGCACCCAAAAACCATCATCCGATCCGTCAGTGCGCTGCCTTGCCAAAGACAATCCGAGACGGTGTTGTTTCCTTATCCGAACTCCTTGGTGTGACTAGAGTCCTAATCAACCTCTAGCTCAAACACAATCCGAGTCCAATTGCTCCATCTTGAGTTTCGACCACTACATCATAGCCTACGAACCACATTTGGTGTCCTTTATATCCTTTCATCTTGAGACTAGCTATTGATATTGCACCTAGGGTCGCTCATTCAAGTTGATTACACGTTGTGTTTTGTGAGGGTTGCGCGAGCCCACGGGAGCAAAGCAGAGGGAAAAGAAGGAAAAGGCAGCCGCATATAGAAAGAGCCGCGCATAAAAAAAAAAAAAAAAAAAAACCCGCTAACTTTTGCATACGACCTCAGATTGGGCGTTTCTTGAACCGTTGGAAAGGAAACGGGAAAATAGAGCCAAAAAGAAGAAGTCTCGGGAAATGCGGGGTTTTACATCCGCGTAAGCCACCAGTGCATCGTGTGCGGAAAACTTCACCCCAAAAGGTCGTTTAGGGCCTCAAACGGGCCCGCAAACCGAGAAAATTCCAGCTCGATTTCGCTCAAAATTGACAGCCCCTCTGCAGTGATTCTAAGGTACCCCGTGATTACGACATCCCTTTTGAGTTGATCCGCGCATACTTTTAGCTACTACAGATCGGGTCATATTTTTAGCTTGTGTTTTTCAATTTTGATTGAGCAATCTTGTGCCCTAGTATATTCCTTTGCAATTGGCTAGCGTCTATCCCGTATTTGGTGCAAAACGAGCTGGTTTCATCTCTTTTCTGCTCGCTAGCTCACCTTTGTTTGCATTAAGTCTCATTTATCCTTGCGTGTGCGTTCATACACTTCGCTTAAACCTGTTGGATCGGCACATAGGCAAAATACTCTAGCTTGGATCATTACTTAGCTTTACAATACCTTGAATATCAGTTGCATAGGATATACACATACCCGTCCAAGCTCCACCTACACCCGCTTGTGTACTCCCTTGCTCTTGGTTACGCTCCTACATTACCGGGTTAAGGTCGTTCATTTGTCTGGCCGTCGCTTTGTCGTCCTTGATTCACTTTGGAACAGTAAGCTTGTCTTGTTTTCGGAGACGATGAGTTGCGGCGTAATGGCGAGAGCTTTTGTTTTACTAACCCGGATATAACCTCGTTTCTTGTTTGTGAGTTGTTGCTATGTCGTCACGAGGAGGATCCACCTAATCCGGCGCGCGCCTCGTGGACAGAGTACACTCGGTTGCGCGAGATGCTACAAAAACAACTTCAAGATGGTGACAATGGCGTGCGCGATGAACTCGGGGAAGTTCAGACTGGACTGAACACCCTCGGGGAGGAGGTCACACAATTGCGTACGGCCATCAACAATAACTTCCTGGAGCTACGCGCCATGTTCGCTCAACACAATCTACGTGGGGGTGCGCAAGCTGATGACACGAGTGTGCACGGCCCTCCGGCCGTTTTGCACAATGAGACCGAGGATGAGCATGCTATTCGTGTGGATGAGGAGCGACGACAGCGGCAGGCGCGTCGCATGGCGGTGCCGCCAAACGTCGGGATGGCAGCCGCGGCACGCCCTCAGGCTCATGGGCGTGGCCGAGGCAACGGCGGCCAGGGTGGAGGCGCACCACAGGGTGTCCACGGAGGAGGTGTGCATCGTGCACCTCGTAGCATGGCGGATGAGGCCGAGCAATGGGATGACGATTTCCCCGTTGACGACTACGATGACCGACGCCACCATCGCGCAACAACGCAGCGGCCGACACGACGACGCCGACGATTTTGTCGCTAAGCCCAAATTTACTCTTCCTATTTTTTCGTGTGGTACGGATGTGGAGCAATACCTCACTTGGGAGTGAAGGTGGATAAGTTGTTTCGAATGAACAACTATTCCAATGAGAAGAAGTCGTTGCTTGCTTCCAATGGCTTGGATGATTATGCTACACATTGGTGGGAGCATTCATTCGTAGCGCATGGAGCGCCATGAGTTGCCGATTATCACCGGGAGCGGATGAAGCGAGATTTGCGGGCACGCTTTGTACCTCGCCACTACAAGCGCCACTATTTGAGAAGTTGACAGTGGTGCGACAAGGTATGAGGTCAATTGATGAATATCATAAGGAGATGGAAACTATCATGATACATGCGGATGTCCGCGAGAATGAAGAATGCACCATGGCGAGATTTCTAGTCGGCATGAATCATGTCATCAAGCGCATTGTCAATCACCATCCCTATAATGATATGATTGAGTTGTCGCACCAAGCACGCGGCCGGCGACAAGTGATTGAAGATGCACCGTTCGCGCCTGCTCACGCCCTTCACCACCCGGACAGCCATATAACAACAGCCACCAAACAAGAGCACTCGCCGGAAGCAATTCGGCAATGCGCAGCCCGCAAGTAAGAAGTTGGAGAGTACGCCAAGACGGTGCGCCGACTGCGGCGCCACGCTAGTGCGACTCGCCTATGGGGTCAACAGTGTCGTTCACGTGACATCATTTGCCACAAGTGCAAGGGTGTTGGCCATTTTCGAGAGGGATCGCCCAAATGTCGAACTATGCTTATCACCGAGGATGGCGGTTATGTTTCACTAGTGATGACGAGTCGCTTCGATGCGCAACTTGATCTTGCACATCGATGACATAGAACAATGTGAGTGCGATCCTCGAGTTTCCTAACATCGAGCGATATTCCATTGTTTGCACGCCCAAGGTGCTTAGTGTGATGCCATCGCCACACTCGAACAGCGGTGCAATTTGTTTCGCACTTGGCGAAGCTTGATAAGGGTAAGGTCCGCAAAGTGATCATTGATGGCGGAAGTTGTCACAATTTGGCTAGCAAGGATATGTGTCATAAGTTGGGTTTGAAGTACTTGCCGCATCCACGCCCTTATCATGTGCAATGGTTGAGCGACAAAGAGGAAGTGAAGGTGAACTATATGGTGCGAGTGACGCTTATTGGGAAGTACACCGACACTGTGGATCGCGATGTTGTGCCTATGACGGTGTGTCACTTGCTCTTGGGACGCCATGGCAATATGACCGTTCGCTGTTCATGATGGGCGACAAATCGCTACACATTTCGATGGAATAATATGGATATCATCTTGAAGCCCCTTACACCGCAAGCAGTTGTGAATTCTTCAATGCGTAAAATTGAGATGCACGTTGAGACCGCTAAAGAGCGAGAGAAGAATTTAGTGATGTTAGCCACCAAATCGAAATGAGAGAATTCAGCGAAGATCCCAATTTGGTGCACTTTGTACTATTGTACAAAGACGCCTTGCTTTCGACTAACGACTTGTCTTCTCTTCCTAGTGGTGTTGCTTGTGTTTTGCAGGACTTCAATGACGCTCTTTCCAAACGAGGTACCACTGGGCTACCACCAATTCGTGGGATAGAACATAAGATCGACTTGATTCCGGAGCGTCGCCGCCGAACCGACCACCGCATCGCACCAATCCCGAGGAAACAAAGGAAATTCGAAACAAGTACAAGAGCTTCTCTCAAAGGGTATGTACGTGAAAGCTTAAGCCCTTGTGCTGTTCTCGTTATTTTAGTTCCTAAGAAAGATGGTTCATGGCGTATGTCGTAGATTGTCGAGCGATTAATAATATCACAATTCGATATCGTCATCCTATACCTCGCTTAGATGATATGCTAGACGAATTGAGTGGTGTCATTATTTTTTCTAAGATAGATTTGCAGTGGTTACCATCAAATTAGGATGCATGAAGGGATGAATGGAAAACAGCATTTAAAACAAAATTTGGGTTGTATGAGTGGTTAGTCATGCCTTTTGGTTTAACTAATGCACCTAGTACATTCATGCGCTTAATGAATCATGTTTTAAGGCATTTGATTGGTAAATTTGTGGTTGTGTACTTTGATGATATTCGATTTACATCATGACCGAATCAACACATAGACCATCTTAGACAAGTTCTACAAGTTTTATGTGAGGCTAGGTTATTCGGTAACTTAGAAGTGTACCTTTGCAAAGATCGTGTCATCTTTTGGGCTATGTTGTTTCGCACGTGGAGTTGAAGTAGATGAGTCTAAAATTGAAGCGATTAAAAATTGGCCAACTCCTGGAATGTAAGTCGATTAGGAGCTTTCATGGTCTCGCTGGTTTTATCTACGCTTTGTGAAGGATTTTAGCACCATAGCTGCCCTTTGAATGAACTTACTAAAAGGGTGTTGAATTTGTGTGGGGGTAGCGCAAGACAATGCTTTTTTTGAACTTAAGAAACGCTTGATGAAGCACCGTTGCTTGTTTTACCCGATTTCACTAAAAATTTTGAAATTGAGTGTGATGCTAGTGGATTGGGTATTGGCGGTGTTTTAATGCAAGAGGAAGACCGGTAGCTTATTTTAGTGAGAAATGAATGGTGCTCAATTGAATTATCCGGTCTATGACAAAGAGCTTTATGCTTTAGTGCGTGCATTAGAAACTTGGCAACACTATTTATGGCCTAAAGAGTTTATTATTCATTCGATCATGAGGCATTAAAGTATTTAAAGGGCCAAGCAAACTGAACTGTAGACATGCCAAATGGGTCGAATTCATTGAGTCGCTTCCTTACATTGTAAAATATAAGAAGGAAAGGAAAATGTGGTAGCCGATGCTCTCTCTAGGAAAAGTGTGCTTTTAACTCAATTAGGAGTGCAAGTTCTGGTTTACAAAGTTTGCGTGATTTATATGCTCATGACCATGATTTTTCCGTTCCTTATGCACATTGCAAAGAAGGAAAAGGTGGGATAAATTTCACATCCATGATGGGTTTTGTTTCGCACTAACAAATTATGTTCGGACTCCTCCGTCGTTTGCTATTATTGCGTGAATCACATGCGAGTGGGTTGATGGGACATTTTGGACGTGAGAAGGCGTTATATATGCTAAGCGATCACTTTTATTGGCCTAAGATGAGGCGAGATGTAGAGAGGTATGTGCAACGATGCATTACTTGCCACAAAGCGAAATCAAAATTGAATCCACACGGTTTGTATACCCCTTTACATTCCCCAATGCACCATGGGAGGATATTAGTATGGATTTTGTTTTAGGATTACCTAGAACTAAGAGGGGAGTGATTCTGTTTTTGTCGTTGTGGATCGTTTTTCAAAGATGGCACACTTTATTCCGTACACAAGAGCGACGATCGTCGCATATTGCTAACTTGTTTTTCGTGAGATTGTGAGGCTACATGGCGTGCCACGCACTATTGTGTCGATCGTGACGTGAAGTTCATGAGCTACTTTTGGAAGACACTTTGGGGTAAACTGGGACGGTTGTTATTCAAAGACGACTTGTCATCCCCAAACCGATGGTCAAACGGAGGTGGTGAACCGCACACTTTCGATGCTACTTCGGACCATGATCAAGAAGAATCTACGCGAGTGGGAGGATTGTTTGCCGCGACGTGGAATTCGCTATAATCGGGCCATGCACTCCACTACGCAGATTGTGTCCTTTTGAGGTGGTGTATGGTTTCAAACCCTTTACGCCGCTTGATTTGTCGCCACTTCCAAGTCAACACCGTGTTCATATGGAGGCATCCAAGCGAGTGAGTATGTGAAGAAATTGCATCTCAAAACAAAAGAGGAGATAGAGCGCAAGGTAAGTCCTATGCTGAGAAGGCGAAAAAGAAACGGAAGAAGATGATTTTTCAACCAGTGATTTGGTTTGGGTGCACTACCGCAAGGATCGTTTTCCGAACGCCGCAAGTCTAAATTGCTGCCACGAGGTGATGGACCTTTCAAGGTGCTTGCAAAGATTAACGACAATGCCTACAAGATAGAGCTTTCCAAACATGACTATGGCGTGAGCTCTACTTTCAATGTCATTGATTTATCACCTTTCTTTGGTGGTGATGATCCAAATGGTCGAGGACGACGCTTTTCAAGAGGGGGAGGATGATGAGGGCATCCCTAACACTTATACATCTTTCCCTATTGGTGGTCATACACATGCGAGGTGGACGTCATACGTGACGCTACAAATAATTCAAGTACTGTATGCATATTGGTCCACCGACGAGCAAGAGCTAAACTTCTAAATCAACAGTGCTTTTGTTTCTTAATGAATCTTCTATTGTCATTGATGAGAATTGGGTATTACCTAATGCAAATGTTTTGTGCATTCTCGTGTTTGAACATTGTGAAGCCTTTGGAACCAAGAGGAGGCGGAGTCAAAGCAATGGAGGAGAAGCTCACGTGGGTCAACCAAGGAGAAAAGCCCAAGAATTCAAGCCCAATTCGGATCTTCCACAAGTGCAACCGAAATTCATCTCGGAATCAACTCTAATTCAATTCGATTCGGTTCGGGACAGCCCAACAGGGCTGTAATAAAAGGTCATAACTTTTGCATACGAGTCCGATTGGGGTGTTCTTGGACTTGTTTGAAAGCTTATTCCAAGGCCCACACAATGGTTTTGGCCCCAGCTTCAGAAGACGTACGGTCGCGCCGCTATGGCCGAAACAATGTGACGGACTTAAGTTAGGTTTTCCTTTTGTGTGTTTTTAGGTCTTAGCGAGTTAGAGTTTGATTCGGCATGTGTGGCGGCCCTAGGCCGTGCGTGAGTCGTGGAGGGTGCCTTAAATACCCTTGCCCTCCCTTGTATCCATTAGACCAGTTTATTCATAAGATTGAAACATAGCTATTGCTTGTTCTTTCGACCCCGAGTTCATGCGAGGACTTTGAGAGAGGACTAGGCGATCCAATTGTTCGTTCTTCAATTCAAGGTCAAGCCGTCGTTCCATTGGGAATCGGGGACTTGGCGTTCGTCGTTCGTGGTCTCGCCGACGAACAACTACCCGGTGTGTTGTGGGCGTTTCAAGAGTTGAGGGTTCGTGCATTGGCGCGAGTGTTCAGCTAGCGACATCGTCTACTTCGCATCAACTATCCACGGTTTCTCACTGAGAAGATCGGGCCTCCCCCGTATCAATGGTTCTTACAGAGTAATTTACAACTGCAACAATGGGACCAAGTTCCTTCGCTGGCCTTTTCGGCTCCATAGATATTCTACTCGCCCCATTCATTGAATCAGTTGCGCATCTAACCCTGGTCTTCCTAGTCGATGTCCTTGCCTCGTACGACCTCTCGGGTACCTGCATGTCCTTCGTCCCACTCGGGATAATTCCCGGCCGGACTAGGATCTACAAAGGAGAATACTAACAAGGTTGAGTACAAATTAATGTACTCAACAAGCATCATTAGCAAAAGATGCACTGCATGACTTATCTCTGTTCATTATCATATTTTCTAAATAATCTCTTTTCTGAAAATAGCTCATCAAAACATTAGGTGGCAATTTTTAATACTAAAAACACTACTTGTCACTCGGAGAGAAGATAGACCGCCAGTGGTTCCCGTAGACTCCAATCCAGGAGACTGGCATGAATTCATGATTTGATATAGCACTGCGCAGACTTTGCACCACTTTACCCATAGCTACTCTGAACTCTCTGTGAACTGGGTCCACCATATTTCCTTGGATGAGGATTCGAGATCAGAATACAGAACATTTTCCAGGCTACGTGATTAATTTCTCCACCGATTACCTTCCGTCGGTGCTGACCCTGTCACGGTGCTGACCTTGTCATCCACTGAGTTCCAGAAATGTTGATTGGGGCAGCTTCTATCCTGCACCCAACACTCCACCTTAGCGCTATAGCGCATTGGATCCCCCATTTCCGGTCTCTCCTCACGGTTCTGGGTTCCTCCATTATCTTCACATATATTACTTACCCACTTTGGAGAAAATAATTACGTAACAATGTAGCATTTTCTGCCTGTTAAAACGGGAAAATGGTTGGTACTGAATTTACAGCCTCTGGCCGAGTAAGAGTTTTGTTGGTCCTTATATTTTAACCATATGTAAAGGGGTCCCACTTCCTGCTTCATTTCTCACCTCCCAAGGGCTCCCTTTACCAGCCATAATATTCTCTTTATCTCTTTCCTTCATCATTCTCAATTCTTTCATAATCATCTTAATCACTTTCATCTCAATCACTGATTTAAGTTTCGGGGAAAACAATTTTGGATGCAATACACATAATACTACAATATACGGTTTACATTTAAATTAACTATATTTATGCTCAAGAGGATCGCTTGCCTTCGTAAATGTAGAAAGGGTGCGTCGACGAATCTCCGATCAGCTACTCCTGCTGGTGCTGGTTCATCCTCTGTAGCAACGTGATAGCACGAATAATAACATATAAATAAATACTTAGTTGATTTGAGTGATATTGTGAATACATAGGTTAGTGGGCTTCACTTTGTTCGCACAATTTAATTTAAATAAAGCTTTTCAAGCCCTCTGCTAAGTTAGCACTCCCCGCTATAGCCGTTCTACTGCCTATTCGCGCTATGGTCGAAAAAGCCAAGGTTCGCGTTTTGACGAACTAGAAATGAAATACTACTCATACCCACAATCCAATAAATCTATTAAATTCTACTCGGGCAAAGACGCCTAATGCCTTAACCCCCAATTCTCCTTACCTAACCTCCCCCCTCTCTCTCTCCTTAACCCCTAAACCGACTGCCACTCACAGCCTTCCCTCTCATTCCACTTCTTCTCCCCCAAATCAACGCCGGCGCTCCTAAGCCTGGCCGCCTCTGCCTCTGGTTCCCTATGCCGCTCCACCTTCTCCTGCGCGCCCTTGGATCCCCTGTGCTCGGTCCCCTGAGCCCGGCCACCGCCGCCTCTAGCCCCTCCTCTGGCTCGGCCTAGCGCCCAACGCCATCGCTCCTCTGGCAGGGGGAATGGATCGACTGGCAAGGGAAATGGTTTGGCTTCCTTATCTTTTACCTATGTATTCCCCTCTTTACCATGATTCTGTTCTTTTTCTTACCATGATCCTATCCCTCTTGGTCTTCCTCTTCCCTGTGCTTCATTTGACCTCCTGTGCTCCTCTGGTGATGCATGCTTGGGATTGGGAGAGAGAAGGCTTATGAGATGAATGCTGGTGCTGGTTTTCCTGGTGCTGGTTTCGACATACCCTGTGATGCTTTGGCTGAGGGTGGGGTTTAATGGGGTGTGCATTGTGGGATTATAATGCGGTTGCGGCAATTGCAAAAAGTGGGTGTTGAATTCTAATACTACCGGATGAGGAGACCCACGGAAGTGACAAATACCAAAAGACCTTGGGTGGTCTGGATATCTTGATGATCGAGGGGCCGACTAACTCGGTTGGTCTGGGTATCTTGATGGTCAAGGGACCAACTACTCAGGTTGCATCTGGGTATTCTACTGCACTTTGGGGAAATCTGACGGCCACTTCCTAAATCTTGATACTCACCTATAAAAGCTGCTCTCGGTTGTGCTAATCGCTTTTTTGAGTTTTTGGTCTTCTATGGAGGTGAGGACCTGGGTGGGTGGAGGGTAATTGGATGGAAAGGCAAGGAGGGTTTTAGTGGTATGAATGCAAGATTGTTGGTTTGTAATTTAATTAACTCTTGTAATTTACATTGTAATCAGTTGAGATTAATCTTGTACCATAAGCTGGGTTGTAAACACTTATGTAACAATTGATATATTGAGATGATGTTGAATTGTTATTGCCTTGCTTCACGTTGTCAGATGTGCTAATTATGTGCTTGATAAAACTGAGATTATGTGTTGATCAATGTTTAATGGATTTTTATTTAATGCTAATTACCAATTATTGTTGTTTAGTTTAGTTTAATTGTGCAGGTTCTCACATCCAACCCCCCTTGGAAAAATTTCATCCCAGAAATTGAAATATCTCCTGAGGGGGTTTTGAGGCAGACTTCGTGTAGTGCCTTCTTCCTTTTTCCTCATGAAGCTTCACTGACAAGGTGATCCCTCCACTGTATTTCGCATGAACGGATCTTCCGGTTCTTTAACTGACGGTTTCCTGTAGCCAGAATTTTCACAGGTGTTCTTTGAAAGATAAATCGTCTTATAGATGAAGTTCGAGATTTATGAAGTAATGGGAGAGCTTTCTCAGGTATTTCCTAAGCTAGGAGATATGGAATATGTTGTGGATTTCAATGATTGACTTGGTAAATCCAGTAAGAACGCGAAGGTGCATTTACACTCTTAAAATCCGAAAGTGTCCAACATGCATGTGGACCTCGTTTTCCTTATAATCCAAATCGGCGCATCCCTCACATGGTTAGTAACATCAAAGACACGTAATCCCCGACTTCATACTGTAGGTGTTTTCGAAATTGACGTTGATCCCGGATTCACGTTGATAACCAATTTTCTCTCTCTCTCTCTCTCTCTCTCTCTCTCTCTCTATTTGGGGCATACCGGGTAATTCTTCAAGGAGTACCTTTGGGAAATCTCTCACTATTGGTATGTCTTTTATTTCTTTCGCTTGCAGGCTGGCCAAGGTATGATTAGAGTGTTTTGGTGAAGTTCTGATACCGATATATTGTGGCTGTGCACCGTCGGGCTTCCCAATACGTAGTGCAATATTGGTACAACGGTAAATTGATGTATACCCGTATATGAGTAACCTGGAGGTAAGTTGCTTGACTTATAAGGGGGTCACTTGAAAACTAGGAGTGTTGCTAAGTGGTAGGCGATGGCATGGCCCGTGCCACCTTGGGTGGGTTGTGACTGCTAAAAGCAAGATGCAGCTTGAATACCGATCCCTAATTGACTTAGGCGATTTTCCAATAAAGCCTGATCTCGATCATAGCAATGAATCCATCATGTGCATTAACTTGCACCATCCACATATTCATTTTGCCCAAGTCTAAACTAACTTTTATTTGTCTTCTAAGTTAGATCATTCGCTAAAATTTCTATGGTCAAAACAATAACCTAGCCACATTTAAATCATAATAGAACATTTTGATAAATTTTCCCAATTTCAATCTTGTTGGCACTTCTAAGATCAGTAAGTCAAGCATCCATATTAGAATCATACCTTCCAACTCAATTTATTATGCTCATTGATCTACCACATCACTACTTACATTAGTCCACCAACAACTATAAGTCAACCAAGTACTATTACTCCATTAACTCTACCGATTTCACCAATTCTTTATAATTCAACCAATGCACCTGAATTCCAATTATAAATTACTATAATAATCCATCCTCATTCTTTACTCATTATCTAAACCCGCTCAGATTATCCAAACTAGATTTCCCACCATCACTAACAATACATCTAAATCCCAATTCATTATCCAATTTTATCCAATAAATCCAACATAACCAAATTATTCAATTAATTCCACAAAGTTTACTCATATACCATGCTTCAACTAATTCACCCAAATTAACATCATGCATTGCTATGAAAATCCAATTGTTTCGCATTTCAATCACTGCCCTTACTGGATCAATTTATCAATACTAACTCTCCAATAATTACTAAAATCCTTTTAAATATGTCAAGATGTATTTTTATAATCCAAGTAAGATTTATTTCTATATTTCAACAAAGATATAATTCTATAATCCAACATTAACATATTCTAATATCCAACAAAGGTATTTGTATAATGCAATAATAATATATTTCTAATAATCCGATCATGATATAATCATATGATCTAAAAATGATAAAATCTGATAATCCAACTCTAATAATTATGTAATCTCACAATCCAATCTTAAAAAATAATCTATCTCCATAATCCAATATCCCTAACTACAATGATCCAACAAGTGCATTCCTATAATCCAGTAGCCGACATTCATTTCTCTATCCAACAATAATCCAATTACTCAATAATCATGTACTTCTTCTAATCCAATATCCTCAACAATCTATTTCTATAATTCAACACTCGTTAGTCCAATACCCAATAATCCAATTATAATATACAGTTATGATCCAACATCCAGTATCCAATAATTATCTATTTCTACGATCCCACATCCAACAATTCATTTCTCTAGTATCCAATAATAATTTATTCCTATAATATAATATCCCCAGCAATGTATTTATAATAATCCAATATCCACAATCGTGTAATCCTTTAATCCGATATTCAATAATAATACTATCCTTCGTCAGGTGGCGATCCCTACCCTTTGTACAACTACAAGCTATGGAAACAGACTGTTGTTGGACTATGGATCTCTGGAAGGATGGGTTGAAAATTCTTGGCCCGAGTGGTCTATATCAAGGTGGTGGTTGTTGTGGCACGCTTGGATAAAGTCCATGGATAGGTGGTGGATGGGGATGGCTGGTGGCTGAAATTGTGGTTGTCCTGGATTAGCCAGGCACTGTCTTGTCAAGGTCTACTAGTGGATTTTTCATTGGTGTTTTCTGCGGAAATCGTCCCAATTTTAATTCTAAATATTGGTCACTGTGTCTTTGTCATTCCATCCTTCTGCATGGAGATGGATGGTCCAGTACCTCTTGGTGTGCCTGAGTTATATTTTGGAGCCCTTGATGGTGCTGCCAGCAAGGGTAATAAATTGAAGTCCAAGTCTCGAAGAGATGCAATATTTGACCCCACTAGGTTGTGGTGTAACGGAATGGCTTGCAGCAAGTAGGACTGATAAAAAGAGTGTGTGATTGGGTGTGTCCTTGCGGGGCCTCTATTATACTTGGCTGGGTTAGGTTTTGATATGCACGATTCGATACTGATGGCAAGGTATACTTAAGACCAAAAGGATCATCGAGTACTTCCTGTCTGAGGATATCGAGATGTGAAACAAGAGGTACATCAAGACTCTCCATGTTAGTTCTCATTTGCTGACGAAATCACTGCACTATTGTCATAGAAATCTTGACCCCTCGCAGTCATTTGATTGAAAGGTATAGGTTCCTCAACAACAGACAACTCCACACTATTATCGGTGCTCTTTAGTGGAAAAGCCCAGAAAATGCCCCGGATTTAGAACCGCCAAAGCTCAATTTGCTTTACTGGGTGTTGGTAATTTGCAAATGGTTAGGAATTATAACTGTAGGGTTATCATTGGCTAACTTGATGGCCATTACCCGTCATTATATATACTTAGACCTTGGAGGTTTGCTACTGGTGATGATGCATCCACCTTGGACTCCTCAGCTTCGTACTCTGTGTGAGAATGCTTCTGAGGCAGATAGGTACTTGGTTCTACAATAATCCATCTTCATATTCAGAACTACCTTCATGATGCTCCAGGTGTCTCTCAGGAGCATTCATTGATCTTAATTATAGTTAAGTCGTTTCCATCTGAATTGAGAATTTTTCATGTGAGTTAGCCACATCAGCAACTTGCATAGATGACTGTGGTGGTGCCTCATATAACGATGGGTCACCAGAAGTCTCGGGAAGGAATGATTGATTTCCTAACGGAGGTTCATCATGTGGAGACCAACCCTTGTCATATATCTACTTGTTGTCAACAGCTGAGGGACTGTGGTCCTCAATCACAATAGAATCTTGCACAGAAGATAACCACTGGTCAGGCTTTGTTGGCGGGACTATGCTCACAAACTGTTTTACCAATCGTGGCTTACGGTGCTTGGCAAAGATGTGTACTATCTAGCATATCTTGTCCGCTGTAACCACAAGCATTCTAGAAGGCTTTCCCTGAGGTCTGCCCGTTCTTATAATGCCGGCCATTGACAACTGATCTGGCTTCCTAAGGGAAGGGTGTTAAGAAATTGGTTGCGTTAACTGCCACACTTCTAGGATTTTATTTAGACGAGTTCTTATGTTGGTTGCATGAATTTCCTTACTTCTTCAGCAGTTATTTGAGGTAGGGAAGAGGGTATCATGTTTATCTGACAGAGTTAACCCGCGGGTGAGTTGTATTATGCCATACACAGATAATCAAATAACACCAAGAAACAAGAAGATGCAAAAATATCCAAACCCTATTCTAGCTGAGTCTCTCGTGCCCAGTCACGCTTGAGATCCTGTTCTCAAGACCGCCTAAACCATGTGTTTGGGACCGCTCAGAACTTGCCTCTGAGTGCGACTTACACTACCCTGGATCCACGCGCCTAGGTACGCTCGAGATCCCGTTCTCGAGACCGCCCAACTACATGTTCGGAAATGCTCAGGGTTCATTCTTGAGTACACCTAGGACTTCACTCCTGGGTACGCCAGAGCTATATGCTCGGAGTGCCACGGACCACTCGTCCGGGAAAACTAATATGCAGAAGTGGGATAAGGCATCTTTTTACACCGTCAACCATTTTCTTTACTTTCTTTAAGTACTATGGATTACTTTGAGATGCTGACGAGTCATTCTAGTTATAAAGATGAAAAGTTAAGGAAGCTAACGGGTATGGTCCATACTTAGCTTGAAATTGGAAAAGTAGGTCCATGCCAGAGTTCTATTCCATGTCTCTAGTCCCGGCATGAAAACTTATGACCTTATATTGATACCTCATCGCCTATAGTATTACATCTTCCATCCTAGGTTGAATTGCTAGCCTGACAAGTTAATTAGCAGGAATTAAGAACACGAATCCTATGACGAGGTACACGTTTCCCCCGTACTCTCTCAGTCGGAAGACTAACCCTAAACCTCCTACAAAGGAATGGTTCTACGTTAGTAGGCTGTCACTTCAAGGAGGATGAGCTTTTTAACATAATACTTTTGAAATGGGATGAGAATAGAAATTGGTATGGAGATGAGAGTTAATAAGATAATTAGTGCAATATAGCAAGCGAGAAAAGCACACATAAGTTCTTGCTACAGTTTCTATTTTATTAGCGTGGCCCGATCTTATTGCTCTAATACCACCTATGACGCCCCGTGTCATTACCCCAGGGGTAATCACACTTAGGCATACATATTACTATTCATTTTCCCAGTAAACACTACTCAACCGAATAGTAAGCCTTTATCAGAGTTAACGCAGCAAAACAATAAGATAGAAACTGTACTTTTATTCCAGTTAGTCACGCAAGGCTATGGTTCTTACAGAGAAATTTACAACTGCAACAATGGGACCAAGTCCCTTCGCTGGCCTTTCTGGCTCCATCGATCTTCTACTCGCCCCATTCGTTGAATCAGTTGCCCATCTAACCCTGGTCTTCGTTGTCGATGCCCTTGCCTCATACGGCCTCTCCGGTACCTACATGTCCTTTGTCCCACTCGGGATAATTCCCGGTCGGACTAGGATCTACAAAGGAGAATACTAACAAGGTTGAGTACAAATTAATGTACTCAGCAAGCATTATTAGCAAAAGATGCACTGCATGACTTATCTCTGTTCATTATCATATTTTCTAAATCATCTCTTTTCTGAAAATAGCTCAACAAACCATTAGGTAACAATTTTTAATACTGAAAATACTACTTGTCACTCGGAGAGAAGATAGACCCGAGTGATTCCCATAGACTCCAATCCAGGAGACTAGCATGAATTCATGATTTGATATAGCACTGCGCAGGCTTTGTACCACTTTACCGATAGCTACTCTGAACTCTCTATGAACTGGGTCCACCGCATTTCCTTGGATGCGGGTTCGAGATCAGAATACATAACGTTTTCCAGGTTACGTGATTAATTTCTCCACCCATTACCTTCCGTCGATGCTGACCCTGTCACAGTGCTGACCTTGTCATCCACCGAGTTCTAGAAATGTTGGCTGGGGCAGCTTCTATCTTGCACCCAACATTCCACCTTAGCGCTATAGCGCATTAGATCCCCCACTTCCGGTCTCTCCTCATGGTTCTGGGTTCCTCCATTATCTTCACATATATTGCTTACCCACTGTGGAGAAAATAATTACGAAATAAGGTAGCATTTTCTGCCCGTCGAAATGAGAAAATGGTTGGTACTCAATTTACGGCCTCTGACCGAGTAAGAGTTTTGTTGGTCCTTATATTTTAACCATATGTAAAGGGGTCCCACTTCCTGCCTTATTTCTCACTTGCCAAGGGCCCCCTTTACCAACAATAATATTCTCTTTATCTCTTTCCTTCATCATTCTCAATTCTTTCATAATCATCTTAATCACTTTCATCTCAACCATTGATTTAAGTTTTGGGGAAAATAATTTTGGATGCAATACACATAATACTG
This sequence comes from Ampelocalamus luodianensis, assembly GCA_036346255.1. Taxonomy (NCBI): domain Eukaryota; kingdom Viridiplantae; phylum Streptophyta; class Magnoliopsida; order Poales; family Poaceae; genus Ampelocalamus; species Ampelocalamus luodianensis. Next base: position 19,014,849 of record CM070627.1, on the reverse strand, counting down.
CAATATAAGGTTTATATTTAAATTAACTATATTTATGCTCAAGAGGATCGCTTGCCCTCGTAAATGTAGAAAGGGTCGGTGTCGACGAATCTCCGATCAGCTACTCCTGCTGGTGCTGGTTCATCCTCTGTAGCAACGCGACAGCACAAATAATAACATATAAATAAATACTTAGTTGATTTGTGTGATATTGTGAATACATAGGTTAGTGGGCTTCACTTTGTTAGCACAATTTAATTTAAATAAAGCTTTTCAAGCCCTCTGCTAAGTTAGCACTCCCCGCTATAGCCGTTCTACTGCCTATTCGCGCTATGGTCAAAAAAGCCGAGGTTCGCGTTTTGTCGAACTAGAAATGAAATACTACTCGTACCCAAAATCCAATAAATCTATTAAATTCTACTCGGGCAAAGACGCCTAATTCCTTAACCCCCAATTCTCCTTACCTAACCTCCCCCCTCTCTCTCCTTAACCCCTAAACTGATCGCCACTCACAGCCTTCCCTCTCATTCCACTTCTTCTCCCCCAAATCAACGCCGCCGCTGCTCCTAAGCCCGATCGCCTTTGCCTCTGGTTCCCTGCGACGCTCTGCCTCCTCCTGCGCGCCCTTGGCTCCCCGCGTCGGTCCCCTACGCCCAGCCACCGCCGCCTCGGGCCCCTCCTCAAGCTCGGCCCGGCGCCTAGTCCACCGCGCCTCTCTCTCTCTCCTCTGCGCAGATAGCTCCCTTCGCCGCTCTTCTTCTTCTCGCGCGCGCACCGACTCCACCGCTTCTCTCTCTCGCCACCGCCACCGTGCCGCCCTGCCTCCTCTCTTGGGTGCCACCGGCACCACCAGCTCCTCTCGCCCCTCTCTGGCTTCCTCGGTGCGGTCTGGGGCCACCACCGCCTCGGCCTATACGGCCCGGCTTCGTGCCTCCTCCAACCCTGGCTCGGCCCGTGCCCGTGTGGCCTGGCCCAACTCCCACACGCCTTGGTCTGGTCTGCGTCGTCTGCCGGTCGGCTCGACCTCTAGCCGCCTCCCGCCTCGGCTCGGCCCACTGCATCGTTTGGGTCGCTCTGCTAAACTCACCCCCAACTCCCCGCTTACACTTTTGGTTTTATGATCGGTTTTGATTATTGCTCTGATGCAGGTTTTGATGCTGCTTATGCATGAACAACGGATGTGCTGGGTGAGGCTATTGAGGCTTGCTACCGGTGGTGGTGGTGCTGCCAAAGCTGCGCACTGGGGTAACCTCCCCCTTCCTCTCTAACCTAGTTTCTCCCCCTTGCTCTGTGATGAAAATCCTGAGGGCTATAGTTCTGTGATGTGGATTGAAAGCTACGTGTGAGCATTATGTGTGCATGGTGTTCGTTCATGCCAAGTCATTGGGTTTGGATAAAAACTGACAGCGAGGATGGGTTACCTTAGCTTGGTTGGTTTTGGGGAAAGAGGATGGTAGTGCCGACAGTGGTGCTGGTGCTTTCCTCTTGTTCCTCCTTGTCGATTTGGCGCGGTCCTGATGGCCATCGATGGTTCAACGCCATCGCCGTTGTCGTCCTTGCTCCCCTTGATCTTTCTCTTCACCTTGCTCCTCTCTCCTTCTACTATCCCTCTGTGTGTGTGGGTTTTGGCTTGGGGAGTGGCAGTGGTTCTTGGCTTACTCTTGGCCTTGAGATGGTTCTTGGCCTTGAGATGGAATGAGTGTGGGGGTGGGGGAGTGCTCCTAGCCAGGGCGCTTTGTGATGCTGGTGCGGTGAATGTGTATTAGGCCAAGGGGGATGTTCGGCTGTGGGGGATGAACTTGGGGAGGCTGTGAGAAAGAGGCTTAAGGCAGGGGGAATGGTTCGGCTGGCAAGGGAAATCGTTTGGCTGCCTTATCTTTTACCTGTGTATTCCCCTCTTTACCATGATTCTGTTCTTTTTCTTACCATGATCCTATCCCTCTTGGTCTTCCTCTTCCCTGTGCTTCATTTGACTTCTTGTGCTCCTCTGGTGATGCATGCTTGGGCTTGGGAAAGAGAAGGCTTATGAGATGAATGTTGCAGCTGGAAAGATTCATGAAGGTGTGACTTGCTTGGTTTTCCTGGTGCTAGTTTCGACATACCCTGTGATGCTTTGGTTGAGGGTGGGGTTTGATGGGATGTGCACTATGGGATTATAATGCGGTTGCGATAATTGCAAAAAGTGGGTGTTGGATTCTAATACTGCCAGATGAGGAGACCCACGGAAGTGACAGATATCGAAGGACCTTAGGTGGTCTGGATATCTTGACGATCGAGGGGCCGACTAACTATGGTTGGTCTAGGTATCTTGATGGTCAAGAGACCGACTACTCAGGTTGCATCTGGGTATTGTACTACACTTTGGGGAATTCTAACAGCCACTTCCTAAATCCTGATACTCACCTATAAAAGCTGCTCTCGGTTGTGCTAATATGTTTTCTTAGTTTTGGGTCTTCTACGGAGGTGAGGACCTGGGTGGGTGGAGGGTAATTGGACGAAAAGGCAAGGAGGGTTTTAGCGGTTTGAATGCAAGATTGTTGGTTTGTAATTTAATTAACTCTTGTAATTTACATTGTAATCAGTTGAGATTAATCTTGTACCATAAGCTGGGTTGTAAACACTTATGCAACAATTGATATATTGAGATGATGTTGAACTGTTATTGCTTTGCTTCATGTTGTCAAATGTGCTAATTATGTGCTTGATAAAACTGAGATTATGTGTTGATCAATGTTTAATGGATTTTTATTTAACGCAAATTACCAATTATTGTTGTTTAGTTTAGTTTAATTGTGCGGGTTCTCAGACCCACTTCTCGAAGGAGGAGGCCAAGGCGACGCTGCTGCTGCTGCTGCAGGAGGAGAACGAGGCGCGCATCGCCGCTATCCTCGTGCTCCTCAGGGCCAAGGGCGAGACCTACGAAGAGGTGTGTGTGTGTGTGATTTGTGATTCGTGAATTAACGCTCTAATTTTGTTTGTTCTAGAAATGAACTAAAATTTCTACGACCAATAATTTGAGTTTGTCGAGTTGTTTAGATCATTGGATTGGCCAAGGTGATGATGAGTTGCTGCGTGCGGGTTGAGGGGCTGGATGACGCTGTCGACATTGTCGGCACTGGCGGTGACGGTGCGGACACTGTGAACATCTCGACCGGCTCCACCATCCTGGCCACCACGGCCGGCGGTAAAGTTGCCAAGGAATTGCCTTTTCGCCCTTTCATTATTTTCACACTTTTCGCCAAATTAGGCCCCATGTTATGTTTTGTTGTTAATAATGATTATTTTATTAAAAAGCACTTGATCCATGCATGTTTGCCTGTGACCAAATTTTACTAAACAACAATGGCACGATATTGAACATGCTTTAATATTTAGGTACACCGGTATCTTATTACCAATGGAATATTGATCGTTGAACTATTTCCTCATCCATGTATGTCATGGCAATTTTCATTCAAGAAAATTATTTCACAACTTTAAGTTGTTTAATTGATGCTTTAATAGATTTTAGCCGTCTTTGTAGTTTACTCATCTAATATTATTATTTTTACATAATTATTTATTCATATTCTAATTCCCAGACAAAATGATCTATAACTTTCTAGTTATGGCCAGCCTCTGAAAAGGCCATCTTCTAGTTCTGAAAAGGCCATCTTCTACTTCAAAAAAGCATTCAAAGTTTACTCTATTACGTCTTGGATTGTTTTGTGCAACCTGCCTTGCAGGGCCCATATCTCCCACGTTCGAGCACTACTACAAAAAGGCTAATACTGGACGCCTCATCACAGACGGTTGACCAAAACAATCTGTATTACATGAAATCACAGACGGTTTTGGTTCAGAGACCATCTGTGAAGAGGTAACATCCCAAACAGTTCATAATGAAAACCGTCTGTGAAGTATCACAAACGGTTCGTAAAAATAACCTCCTGTGATATTTAGAACTATCATAGACGGTTTTCAACAAACAACCATCTGTGATACATCTCATACAGTTATTAATACGAACCGTCTATTATAATTATAGACTTCACAGACGGGTTTTATAAGAACCGTTTGTGATAATTAAATGTTTCGGCTCCCGCGCGATGCATCTCTTCGTCTCCTGCGCCGATAGGAAATCGATGCATCGTCTCTTCGTCTTGCGCGTCGATGTTATGTACAATGTGTCTCTTCGACGTTTTATAAGAATGATCATCACGCGTCATGGTGAGCACGCATATGGTATTGATCTATGGACGTATACACATGGTGAGCACGCAGAGCATGACGGCGAGGACCAAGCTGACGAGGATGTCGGCGATTGCCCCTCTTCCTGACGATGTTGTTGTCCACATCGTCGGCCTCGTGGCCGCGAGCTCTCCTCAGCCTATGGCTTACCTCTGCAGCCTACGAGCCACGTACATGATTGATGATTTCGTTTTGCGTCCAATATCCAATTCTGAATTGAATTTGACTAGCAACAACGACCTTAATTTGGCCTTAATTTTAATTTTCTTTTATGGAGTAATTAATTCTTGTATTAAGATTTTGTCGTCTTGAATTTTAGTTGCAAGGCCATGTACAAGTCATCCAAGTAGCGCGCCATGGGGAGGCGCGTGGCGCTGGAGCGGGAGGATGCGATGAAGTGGCAGGACAACGAGTGCTACCTCACTGTCGTCAACCACTTGGCCGACGTCGACAACCCAGAGGCATGCTTCATCATTGGCCTCGCACTTGTCTTCGCGCCCCAAGACATGCAACGCAACCTCGTGTTCCTTGAATGGGCGGCCGTCGCCAGCCACAAGGCCATAGCCTACGTGCTCGGCTTCCTCCTCTATACGCCCGACGAGACGCGCGATGTTGCGAAGCACTATATCAGGCGACGGCGGGTGCGAAACGGCCAAGAGGACCAATCGGGAGTACAGGCGGTGCCAGAGGCTCGTCGCGGACATGGTCCAGGTGGCAGCGTGGAATAAGATCAGGCCACTGGGCCGAGTGTTGGCGCTGTTGGAGGACGGCCACCGATGCACAAGCACCGGCTATGGCATGAAAGGGTGGGATGACTACGCCATCTTCTGCAGTGATGACTGCAGGATTAGGCATGAGTATGCCAATTTCTTTGCAGAGGTCTTGGACTACTTGCCATAAAATTAATTAAAATTAATGCCAGACAAAGCTTTTGGAAATCTTGAATGCTGCTCCCAGGAATTTCGATGCATTTTTCTAGAATTTTTGGGCCTTATTAACTATTTTCTAAAAACCTTTTTTGCTTTTCTGTATTTTCTTTAGTTCAAAGAGCAATTAAAAACATCCAATTCGCTTTTGGCGGAAAGCCACCCTACGGCCCAGCTTGCCAGCCTACCTCCGCGCTCCAGCCTATGCGCTGTGCCTTCCTCTCTTGTGGACCATCCAATCAAGATGGGAGGTTCGGATGGTCCGAACGTTTCCAAGCGTTGTGGACCGTCCTATCAAGATTGGACGGTCTAGTCAAGATGGGAGGTTCAGACGGTCCGAACATTTCCAAGCGTTGTGGACCATTCGATCAAGATTGGACGGCCTGGTCAAGATGGGAGGATCGGACGGTCCGAACATTCCCAAGCATTGTGGGCCATCCGATCAAGATTGGACGGCCCAATCAAGATGGGAGGTTCGGATGGTCTGAATGTTCCCAAGCGTTATGGACTGCCCGATCAAGATTGAATTACTTGCAATAAAATTAGCGGTTTTAGCATATATTGTTTTAGAAAATCCATAGTGTCGATGCTTCAGGTGACTGAAATATCTTTATCCATCAGTCACATTTTCTCACCGTTAGATCAACATTTTATGGCCCAGATTTTCTCTTTCTAAAATAGACAAAAAAAATGTCACAGACGGTTCTATTATGGAACCGTCAGTGATACTATCACTGATGGTTCCATAATAGAACCGTCTGTGATATTAGACCATATCACGGACGATTCTATTATGGAACCGTTAGTGATAAGTTATCACTCTTTATTAGTAGGAGCCTTGCTAGGGTTTGCGCCCTTATACTCTCGCCCGTTCCCCTCGCCCCCGAGCCTTGCTAGGGTTTGCACCCTTACTCTCGCCCGTTCCCCTCACCCCTGACCCTGGCGCCACCGCCTGAAGCCTCCTCCCCGACCCCATCGTCGTCGGTACAGGCACTCTCCTGACTACCACTCCACCGACCTCCTTCAGCTACCTCCCCTCGGCCTAGATCTACCTCTCTCCCCTGGTGGGGTTGCTTGCTTTGGCTGAGGTTTGCACATGGGGCTCACCCGTGCGTCGGTGGCTCATCCCTTACTTGCTTTGCCTAAGGTTTGCGCATGGGGCTCACCTGTGCGCCGGTGGTTCATCCCTTGCTTGGCTGCCGGTCGACGCCGCTCGCTTGCCTCTCCTACGATTTGATTTTTATGCTTGAGCATTCAGTAGTGGTGTTATGATGTTTGGTTGATTTATGCATAGTGGGGACATGGATGTTGGTTGTGCTGGTGGTGGTGTTTGCCACCGTTGCTGCGTCACACTTAGGTAAACTACTACTCTTTATTCTCTATCCTGTTCCCTCCCCTTTGCTTCGTGATGGTGTTGGTGATGATATGGATGATACTGCTAGTGCAGCATGAACCCTTGAGCCCCACTCAAAGTGATATTTTGTGGGCTCCTCAATTGCTCTATGATGAATTGATGTCACAAATGCAATTGGATGTGATATTGTGTATAGATGGTGCCTTGAGCTGTTGATTACCTGTTGTTATGTGTTGTTTCAAGCATGCAATTTATACATTCTGATATACTTGTTGTCCTACATCACAGTTGATAGTATCTTGATAGATTTTGTTCCTGTATAATAAGTTAATTTTGGTTGATTTGCTAATATATTAGCAAGTTTTAATCTTATGTAATTAGCCTTTTGAGAGAAATAATCAATCTTCTTAATCTTACCTTTGTCTGTGTAATCAACTAGCCTCTTGCTAGACCTGTTCATGGGCGGCCTGGCCCGAGCCCGACTGTGTCCGGGCCGGGCTTGGGATGGAATTTCGGCCCAAAATTCTGAAAAAAAATAAAAAAAATGGAAATCTATTATTTTAATCCTAAAATGAATTAAATAATATTTTTATTCCAAAAAAGATTAAAATAATATTTTTAATAGGAAAACCAGTTTTTCGTGCCGGCCCGGCGTTTGAACAGGTCTACCTCTTGCCATTCAACTAGCCTCTGGCCATCATTTCACCTTTGTCAGGTATGTCTAACCATTCTATTCTTGATCTCTTCTCTATAAAGTCTCTAAGTAGTGGTTGCTTGTGCCTTTAAAACCGGTATCATATATATACATATACATATATATATATATATATATATATATATATATATATATTGTTCGTAGTCCCTTAGCCACTTTCGGGGGGTCGTCCACACAGCATGAGGAGGATGAGACAGTAGCCACGGGCAGCTTCATCGAGCCTAGGAAGTTTAAGAAGCATGGCTGCTAGGAGAGCGTCACGATATCCAATTACTTGGATATCGTTGATAGGTAATTGGACGTCGCTATATTCAGAAAGTGACGTGGACGCGCAGGTACTCCGACTGGGAAGTGACTTTATGTATCAGCAACCAACCATTCCTTGATGTCAAGTCACCATAGAACTAAGTTCATTAATCTAAGTTCTACGGTGAATTGACATCAAGGAATGGTTCGTTGCTGATACATGAAGCCACTTCCCAGTCGGAGTACCTGCGCATCTGTAACAGCCCAAAAATGCCTAAATGCAAAAAATATGGGATTTTTAAAAACTTTTTGTATGATACCTGTTGTCGTTCCATTTGCCTGCGTTTTTAAGAATTGTTTTGAATACATTCCCTCTTTGCTAGCACAAGTCCAATTAGAGTCATCTACGTGATGTCAGATTTTTATCTACCATCGTGTTAGAATTTGTTCAAGCGAATATCTAAATTTTAGAAAGTCTAAAAAAATTCGAATAACCTGCCTCTTCACAAGTCTTCCTAGCCCTTCTTTCCCCTACTACTCTTTTGGGCTAAGTATTGTTTAGTCTGGTTTTGGTAGAACCCAACCCAACTAGCTCCAGCACGTTTGTAACAGCCCCAACTTTATAAACAGTAATAAAATGTTTTCTGAACAGTAATGAGGTGCTGTCCATAGCATCACTGTTCATTTTTACAGATTGGGCATTATGTTGCAAATGAAAACTTTCCTTTTCTAGCCAAAAACCAAAACCTATTCAAAGTTTCATAGGGAATACAAGTTAGTGCTTGTATTATTGACTGGGAAGTATTTTTCTTAAAGCCTAGATTAATTGTCTTGGCCAAAAATAATTTTTGTTGAGTTCTTAGAAATTATTTTGACTTGGAGGAAAAATGTTTGACCTTAAATAAACCTATTCGGGCTAAGATAATTATATATGTATTTTACAAAGTGAAACTGTGGTTTTAGAAATCTATTTGGGAAATATATTATCCCAGTAGCCTCCTGGCAAAATTTCATGATTTTACAAATTTATTTACTTTTTTCTAAAGCCCAGTCAAACTTTTAAACTTTGAATTTAGAGTTTGGTCAACTCTTCCGGTCTAAACCCAAGCCTTAGCACTGTAGCAACTCGAACCCCATGAGGTTGGGTCCAACCGCTGCAATTTGGTCCGGCTCAGTCACGCTCGGGCGCGAGCCCAACCCTTCACGTGACGCGAGCCGTTGATCTCTAATCGAACGGGCGGGGTTGCGACGTCACGTGTGTCGTCCACGTATGCAAAGCAATCTCCACCCTTGGATCTTGATCGAGCGACCGAGAGGCGCGATAACAATCGGACCACTCCGGATCCCCTCTTGATCTTCACCATCGGTTTTAGATCCAACCGCTCCGCCCTTTTTGTTTTGAACTTAAAGGCGCGCAGTCGTCGTTGACCGTTGGATTCAAATCCTACGGTGTTCCTTTTTACCACGTGCTTTTAGAGCCTGGTTTTATGAGACCGTTGGATTTGATCGTAGGGCCTATAATGATAAAACATTCGGACCACTCCGTTTCCTTCTTCAATCTTGACCGTAGAAAACCAATCTGACGGTATCACGTTATTTCATTTAAGAGTGACGTGTATCTTTTTAGATCGATCGTTGGATTTTAATCCAACGCTCCTTTTTAAATAAAACCTCCAGACTTCCGTTGGGCTCCATTAAATCTCAATCGTCCGTTTGAGATCGCACGGTTCATATTAAACGATCTCGATTAAATTCTTTTAACCCCTATTTTCATCACCGCCGCCCATTCTAATCGGACGGTCGATGTTCTTTCGCGTTTTAATTAGGAGGCGCGCACGATTGCGGCTGCCAAGTGGGGTCCGCATGTCAGTGGATCGCCTCTCTTCCTCCTTGCCTCTGTGCGGCGTCACCGGCTCTGTAATCGGAGTAGAGGCGTTATCCAAGGATCACGCAACTATTATCTGGATATTTAGCCCTAATTGGACACCTCATCAGCTCTAGACACTTCCCTTTTTCCCTGTAGCTCAACATCTATATATATACCCTAGCTTTTTGCTGCTGCCATTGTTGACCGAAGGAGCTCTTCATCTTCCATTGCCGATCCAGTGGAGTTTCTTAATCCTATCAATTGCTTATCCATCTTAAACGTTTGTTTCACCTTGCAATAAGGATTTAGCATCTTTTGTAGGTTAACCCAGAGTTTATTTCTCTGTTGATCAGAGCCGGTCTTCAAAACCTTCGGTGTTTATCTCATCCTGGTAAGATAAGACCTTAGTTTTTGTCATCTTGAGCACCTTAAGGACCTCTGTAGCTCACTTGAATCTTTCACTTGTACATAAGTAGTTCCAACCTCCTTTAAACTGAAAAGTTGTTTTATAACTTTTCGGTCTTTCATATCGTTTTCCGTAACTAGGGTTTTCCTGTCAACTTATCATCTGTGTAGGTCTCAACCAACCCTAGTAGCATAATAAGTTGTTCTTTTGATTCTTCTTGTCATCTATTTAACTTTATAGCGAGGTTTATCTCACATCATCGTTGTCACCAACCGACAACGTTGGTTTTTCTTTAGTTTCGTAATCGACCGATTAGGGTTAGGTTAGGGTTAGCTTGGGGTGTTAATTACCTAAAAGATCAGGCTAAGCTTCATTTCTAATCTTTTCTTGACCTATTTTCCTTTAACCCAAATCAGAGCTCGCCTGCTTTCAATTCTTTTCAAAATCTAAAATCGTAATTTTGACCGAAACTCTAGTTTCGCTATTTGAAAGCGATGAGGTAATAATATGGCCTATTATCTGTCTTGGGGTATATGTAACTTGAGCATATTGTTAATTATGCATTACTCTTTTGACCATATACTTTCTATTCATTTTCATTTGCTGCTAGCTTTCATATTCATTGGATTTTATTGTCTCTTTTTAGAATCTGGTTCTTCTGAGGTATTTGATTCTATTTCTGAACAACCTGAGCCTGCACAAGAAGTCTATTATTATCAAGGCAAGCATCCTCTTTGCACCATGTTGATCCCAAAGTTTTATACAATAGATTTTCCACATACAATGATAACTGTTGCATGCTACTTTTCTGAAAATACAATTGTGATCTGTAGTAGTTAGTTATGACCTAACATTGTGGATTACCTTAATTCTAACCATACCTCAAACTTAGGGTAGTACTGTATATTATAAGCTTTAGTTTCAGGGTTTGCTTAGCCATGCAGTCTAGATAACTCTAAAGTTTGACAAGATTATCTTGTCAAACATGGGAACCCCAAATGAATTTCAGTTATTTCAAACTCTTTGTCCAGTTTACTTACACCAAAAGTGAATTTTACATTTTAATTGATCTGGACAAGAGGAAGCTAGTGGTGGTGCCTTCGTGCACGAGATTGGGAATTGTGGTGGACTTGTCTGGACCAATTAAGGACTGAACTCTGACTATTCAATTCAAGTCCCCCACGTACTTCCACACGCGGTGTATGGGTGCTGTTTGGTTAAGTAAAGGGTTAATGCTATTGAGTTGGAGACAGGGGAGTAAGGATATGTGTATTGATCTTGTATGGCATAGATGCTTTGGTCTTCGGGCTGTGTTTTATGCCATGTGAGTTTTATATCAATATCAGATGTTCTTAGAAGGGTGAGGGCGTATTTGTGTTCCATCGCAGGTACGTACCTTAAAGATGCCGATTGCAATCTAGTATGGGTAGCGAACCTAGCTCGTATTTCTTTTTGTTTGGGTCGGCATTCCTGACGCAACATGTGTGCCCCGGTTAAGCAGATGCTATCAGTCGTTGTTTAAGCGAGATCAGTTCACACATGGGTATCCAACTCAATAGTGTTAGCTTGTTGAAAAATACCAAATCTTAGTTTCCCCGGTCGGCATACCAAAGGAAGTGTGTCATCATTCGGAGGCATCCGAAGGCAACGGGCTGACTAAGTTGTGTGGGTAAAGTTGCACACCCCTGCAGGGTATTAAACTATTCGAATAGCCGTGTCCACGGTCATGGACGATAACTTGAGTTGATGTCACCTGTATAGAGCTTTGAGTTAAGCTTTTATTTTGGTTTCTGGTTCAGCATGAGGGAATTCATGCATTGTATTGTTTACATTTATTTTCATTTACTTATTGTTTTAATCCAACTTTGATTTATTAAATTGCTTTATCAAAACCTATCAATTGTAGGTTAAGATGTATTGCTTTTTGCAAAATTGAACTATTATGCCTTCCTGTTGTGACCTTATGCATGTACAAATCTAAATCCTTTGTATAGGTTCTAACAAACACTTTCTTTTATTAGTTTGTGTAAGTCTTGCTGAGTACCTTCCGTACTCAAGGTGCCATAACCTATTGTTGCAGGTGAGGATGGTTATCTTTATGAAGTGCCCGTTAGCGCCGATCAGGGTGACGCTAACGAGTAAAGCTATTTCTTTCCTCCACGCAATCGCCTGCGGGTGGATGGGGCCATTGGTGGTTTTGTCGTTTTATTCTGCTTCCGCTGTCAGTCTTTTGTAGTGACCAAGTCACTTGATATTGTAGTACTAAACCGAAAGTTGTAAACTGATGTTTAATTATGTAAATGTATGACTTGTATGTGTATGATGCAATGTTGTTTAAGGATATATGTGCAATGGTCACTGATCCTGGGAACCATTGTAAGACATATATCCGGGAATCCGGAATATTGGGTTTGTTACTTATTAAATTTATGCTTCTAGCATGATCTTTAATAAAGGAGCAGCACTGTTCCTTAATTAAGAATTGTGCTATAGTATAACTTTAATTAAGTACATTTCCAATATTCGGGTCTCCACAGCATTGGTATCAGAGCATACGTTGCCTGTAGGTTAGAAATAGCATGGTCATTGTTATTAGAGAGTCTTCTGAGAAAATTATTTTCAAGTCAGTAGTATAATTTCGAAAGTTTAGGTATGACATCTTTTATTTCTTATCTTCCCTAGATCAACTCTTGTCCCAACTTTCTGTTGGTATTTCAAGAGTAAAATTGTTTTCTTACCTTGTCTTTTTGTCTATAGATGAGCGGGTAGTACTTGGTCAAGGAGACCCGAGCTGAGGATGTGGATGGATTTCTGGCTTTGCTGCGGGACATGATGTGGCGAGCTAATTTCACCTACCAGCTGGAGTACGCCATCTATCGACGAGATCGAGGACTAGGGATGGAGGAGTACCGCGCCATCATTAACGTCATCTCTAGGCAGGTAGCGGGCAGTGTCCCATACTGTGTCCAAGCACTTGCCACTTCTGAGTCTATGGCGGTTCAGGAAGCTGCTAGTAGGATGATGAGCCTCCTTCGTCATGATTTGACGGAGTTGTCTCAACCACCCTATGATCACTTTCCGAAGCAAGGTCCTAGTGCGGAAGTGAGCATGTTTGATGAGATACAGTTTGGGGAAGACCCTCAGGTGCGGCAGTTGGCGAGGATAGTCCGCATCATGGACCAGATCCATCGCTGCCTTGTGAGGGAGTTGTGGGAAACTCGGCATCGTCTTAATGAGGCCCAGGAGTACCTGAGACTTGGAGTAAACATGAACCGCGTTCCTCGCAACGTGCTTTATGGTGACAACGAGGTCTCTCCATTCCGCCGCACCACCGCCATCGACTTCCGAGTAGCGGTGTGTGCTCGTCTATGGACAAGTGCGCCAAGCCCGGATGATCGCAGTTTTCTCGCACCTGCGGATCGCACCTCACGGAGGTCATCAGCCACTACTAGGTACTCTGAGGCGTCTCATTAGCCCTTTGGATCCTATTGACACGGGTTCCCCGGGGGCTCATCTTCTGAATGAGTTTCCGGTGAACTTTAACCGTGATCTTTATGCTAGCACCTCGACGATGAACCCTCGTGGATAGGTGTTTTATCGTTTAGTAGTTGCCTTAAATAAATGTAATAGAGCAGTGATACTTTGTAAAGAATATGTAAGTCATGCTTTTGGTTTGTATTATGATCATGATAACCGACTTATATATGGGATGGTTCCAGGTCCCTTTTTGCTGTATTCATGGATTTTATGATTTGGCTGTTGATCCGGATGCATGTCATTACATAATGCATGGGTAAGTATAGTGTTGTTTCTTATCTATTTTTAACCTTGTTTGTGCTTGCCCGAGTATCTCCTTGTTATGTTGTTAACCATTGTGTGGTAACAGGATGATAGGACCCACTACTCGTGCGCAAACACAACAAGGGAAGGGCATTTCAACTCCAATGCCCCACTCTCAGGGAGAGCAGGCTGAACCCTCTGGTTCTCATGGTCCGCAAGGTGGCCACCAGGAAGAGGAGCTTCCTCCACCACCCACTATGGCTGATGTGCTCATGCAAATTGAGCGCAACAGAATGGACCAAACGCGCATTCTGGAGCAAATTACGTGCAATACTTCTTCCCCTGCCACGCCACCGCCGAGCAGAGGTCATCATGTGCGGGAAGTCTTGCTGAATTTCAGCGGACTAACCCGCCAGTGTTCTCCAGCTCTCAAGATCCAATGGAGGCTGAAGACTGGCTTCGGACTATTGAGAAGAAACTGTTAATTGCTCAATGTTCCGAGAGGGAGAAAGTTCTTTTTGCTAGTTACCAATTGGACGGAGCGGCTAGCATTTGGTGGGATAATCTTCTTGCCCTTCAACCTGCTGGACACGTCCCTACTTGGGATGAGTTCATGGAGGCATTTCGTGAAGCCCATATTCCTGAGGGAGTCATGATGATCAAGCAGCAAGAGTTTCTCGCCCTTAAGCAAGGACGAAAGACTGTGACTGAGTATCTGCATGAATTCATCTTCCTTGCCAGATATGCTCCTGATGATGTTTCGACTGACCTTCGTCGCCGAAACCGATTCTTGAATGGGCTGTCTGAAGAATTGCAGATGGTTGTAGCTTTGCATGACTTCAGAAATTTTTCACATCTTATCAACAAAGCCATTGTTGCTGAAAGCAAGAGCAAGGCTTTGGAGGAGTCACGCAAGCGACAAAGAACTTCTTAGTTTGTTCCTAGTGGCAGTTCGCCAAGGCCTCGTATGTGGTTGCCTAGACCTCCGCGGGCACCAGCTCCTTTTTCATCGAGGCCAGCGGTGTTTGCACCTCGCCCATCTCCTCCCACTACTCAGCCGAGGACTAGTGGAAATCGGCCACCTGCGGTTGTCAATGTCAGGCCGGGCGTGATTTGTTATCATTGTGGACGCCCAGGACATTTTGCTAATCAATGTTATGCCAAGGCACGTGGGATACCACCTATTCAGCCTTCTCCAGCTGTAGTGCGTCCTGCACCACCTTCCTCGACAGTGGTCAAGTCTGACCCAGCTCTAGTCCGAGGTCATGTGAATCAGATTACCGCTGAAGAAGCAGTTGATACTCCTGAAGTTGTCCTTGGTATGCTCCTAGTTAATTTCAGCACTGCCACCGTTTTATTTGATTCTGGAGCATCACATTCTTTTGTTAGTAGGGAGTTCGCTGCTCAACATCAGTTAGTTGTGCATCATCTTCATCCACCCCATAGTATCCACTCACCTGGATCAGTCTTTATGACTGATCAAGTCTGCCGTAATGTCAATATAAATATAGAAGGGGTAGACTTTTGGGCGGACTTGATTGTGATAGATTCTAAAGGATTGAATGTTATTCTAGGAATGGATTGGTTATCTAAGAACCTTGGGCAAATTAATTGTGCCCAAAAATCCATTTCTTTAACTAATGAAGGCGGCACCTCAGTCGTTTTTCAATCCAGGACAATGGATTCTCACCTTTGTGCTCACCAAGTTGATGCTACTCCTTCCTTGGAGTCAGTACCAATTGTTTGTGAGTACATTGATGTTTTTCCTGAAGACCTTCTCGGGGTGCCACCAGATCGAGAAGTGGAGTTCATAATTGACTTAGTTCCTGGAACTGCTCCTATATCCAGAAGTCCTTATCGAATGCCTCTCAATGAACTGGTTGAATTAAAGAAACAACTTGGAGAATTGCTTGACAAAGGATTTATTCGACCAAGTTCCTCACCTTGGGGATGCCCGCAATATTTGTCAAAAGAAAGACAATACTTTATGGATGTGTGTGGACTACCGTCCGTTAAATGAGGTCGACATCAAAACAAGTATCCTTTACCTCGAATTGATGATCTTTTTATCGCTTAGTTGGTGCCCTGGTCTTTTCAAAAATTGATTTGCGATCGGGCTATCATCAAATCAAGGTTAGAATCGAGGACATTCCTAAGATGCTTTCTACTCGATGCACGGGTTGTACGAGTATCTTTGTCATGTCCTTTGGTCTAACCAATGCTCCACCTTATTTCATGAATCTTATGAATTCGGTGTTCATGGATTTCTTGGATAAGTTTGTTGTCGTTTTCATTGATGACATTCTTATCTATTCCAAGTCTGACGAAGACCATGAGCAACATTTAAGGCTTGTGTTGGAAACCCTTCGCCAGCATCGACTGTATGCTAAGTTTAGCAAGTGTGCTTTCGCTCAATAAGGTTGCATTTTGGGACATGTGTTATCCGGGGGGGTATCATTGTTGATCCAAGCAAGGTACAGATGTACCGATTGGAAACAACCCAAGAATGTTACCGATATCCAAGTTTTCTTGAATTGCGGTTATTACCGTAGGTTCATTGAAAATTTCTCCAAAATCGCCAGACCTCTGACCCAGCTTTTGAAGAAGGAGACTAAGTTTGAGTGGTCAGTTAAGTGTGAGGAGAGTTTTCGACTTTTGAGAAAACTCCTCACCGAAGCTCCCGTTCTCACCCTTCCGGACGTTCATAAGAGCTTCGATATTTATTGCGATGCATCTCGCCATGGACTTGGTTGTGTGCTTGTAACAGCCCTAACTTAGGGTTTGTATTTCAAATGTAAAATTTTGAGGAGAAATAAAAACTTTTGTTGTCTCTTCAAATCATTTGGAAGTTTTCCAAATTTTCCCTAGCAATTTCCAATTTTCTAGAAGTTAATTCTTGTGATTGGAAATTGTTGTCATCAAATTATTAGCCTTCAAACTTGTGATCATCATCTGCAAATATTTTTCCTAGCATCTTGATCATCTTATCTACCTCCCTGAATTATTTCACAATTTTTAGATTTTATTTGCTATTTCAAATGGCCAAGTCAAACTAGTTGAAAATCTGGTCAAACCCTAGGTCAGCATGCTTGTAAATTTTCTACGGAACTTTTCAATGCATGAAAAGTTCTGGAAAATTTATGCAATGTTGTTCTCTGTCTCTAGTAGCTACCATAAAAATTTCGAAATTTTTGGAGCCCTGGAGCTACCTCTAAAAATTTCCCAAACCTTCTCTGTCTTTTAAATCAAAATCTGAAAACACTGTTCCTCGGGCCCGAACCCAACTCAGGCTCGAGTCCGACCGCACTAATGGACTCGGTCGCGTCAACTAATCGCACCGCCCGAGTCCAATCAATCGTGACCGTCCGATGAAGATCGAACGATCCACGTCGCGTGCGCAACCGACCTGTCCGAATGCATACACCAATCTCAGCCGTCCATTTCAGATCCAACGGTCGGTGCGATACTGATCGAGTCAAACCACCGGTTCGCACCGCTTCGTCAGTCGCTGACAGGTGGACCCTACCTGTCAGATCCGCCGTCGTCTTCTCCGCACCTCACCGGAGCTCAGGGCCGCGCATGCATGCTCGCCACGTACCTCGTCGCTGCCACCTTTTTGTCCTCGTGTCAGTCCGAGAAGCATCGCCGGGGTCTCATCTACCCACTGAGCCCAACCACTATCCTTCGCGTCCATTCTCGTGCCTTCTCCGCCCAAATTTTCTTCTCGGTCGGAGAAGATCTCGGCGTAAGCGCCGCCGCTTCGAGCCGCCCTTAAGCGGCCGATCGCACGTCGTGTTCCTCTTGCCTCGCCGCCTCCATTTGCCCATTCCGGTCCTTGGCGTCCGTGGATCACCGAGGCGGTATCGTCGTCTCGCCTCCGGCGATCTCGGCCCCGCGAACTTGCTAGTGCTCGGTGAGTCTCTAGCCTCGTCACTTGGTCCCTCGTAATCGCAATTCTCCTCTGAGTCTAACGGTGGGCTCATTTCTGTCTTTCGTGCATCTTGGAGGGCATGCGGGTGTTTCTTCCTCGCGCATGGTGATCCGCCGCCGTGGCAATTCCGCCGCTCGGACCTTCTTCTTCGTCGTTATCTTGTGCTTATTGCTCCCGGAGTCGAGGCGATTAGTGGCGCATCTTCCGGCTCCTCGAAGTCCGTAGCACCTCCTCGCAAGAGCCGTAGCTTCTTCTCCACCTCCGCCGCCGCAAGCTCGACTTCGGCGACCATTGGGCTCGCGTCATCATCATCAAGTTCGTGGAGCTGCGGTGCACCCGTGCGTGCCATCCCCGAGCTCGAGCCTCAGCCATTCTCCGATCCCCACCTCGCCGTACGCGCCGCGCGGAACTCCGTCGAGCCGCCGGTGGTTAAGGTCTAATCCCCTTCTTAAGTTCTAATCATCTTTTAGTTTGAGTCTCTGTCATGTGGGCCCGAAATGTTAGTTAGGGATTGTGTAGTTTTGTTAATGCGTTTCTCTGTCGGAAGCGTATTTCTCGTGAGTATATGTTAGAAGTACACTTTGGTAGCCGGCGATATTAGAATACGCCGACGTCACTTTCGTGAGCAGTCGTTCGTCAAGACTTTCGCGCGGGCCCGCCTGTCAGTGTCTGGGGCTAGATAGCTGTGGGTAGAAAAAGGATTAAACGCTTTAGTAAATCTGTAATGCTTTTCTGTTGCACTGTTAATTCAATTAAACTTAGAAAATGCATAACTAATTCAATTTTTATCCAAATTTCATGAAACCAGTCTTTGTTAATTTTCATTTTAAATGTTCTATTTACTAAAATTAGTGTCAACCCTGTCTCTGTAGCAAAAATCTGTTAATTGATTTAATGTTGTAGAATGTAATCTCCAAATTAGAAAATGCATATCTCTTTCAATAATTGTCCAAATTCAATGAACCCAATTCTGTAAAATTCCATTTTCAGTATACTAATTATTAGGATAGGTTTTAGATACTGTTTCTGTTCATGAAAATTTGTTAAGTAATTAACTAGTGTCTTGTTGTGTTTTTAGCTTAGAAAATTCATAGAAAGTTCTTAATAACTTAAAATGAATTGTTCTCTGTTTCTAAAATTTTGTTATGTCATGCTTAGGCTGCTGTGAAAAGCTTAGTGTGTTTTGTTATTGTTGTATGTTTGAGTTTGGTCGGTGTTATTCGTTCTTATTCGCTGTTTTGTTCAATCGTTAGGATTCGATATTTGCGGCAACCCTGAGAACGACCCTCCGCAACAAATTGAGCAACAACAACCAGGCAAGCAGTTTGATCATGTTTATCCCAGTATTTTAAAGTCTAATATTTTGTTTCAACTGTATGTATGCATCGCTTAATTTGTGTTAAATTGATTAGTTAAAGCCGTAGCTGCATATCCTGTAGGCAAAATATTGATCTCTACTACCTGAGCCTAGGTTATTTGCTGTGATTAAAGGTCGCTGGATGATCTCTTGTCACTTAGTAGGTCCAGGTCAACTTGCTTAGACATGCTTAGCTATCGGTAGAACTGGGCGGTTATCGACTTTAGTCGGTAGCCTTGATCACACAAAATTTACTATAACTTTATGTTTCAGCATTTCTCTGCTATGTTTAATTGCAAAATTAAAAATGAAAACAAAAATGATTTAGACTTGGGCACAACGGTATGTTGGTGAGATCTGTTGGGTGTCTCGAAAGGTGCCCGAGTCAGTTAAGGACCGAGTTACTTGCGCCACCGTACTGAGCATTTTGCGTACTAACCACACTAGAGTATATGGGACCTCTCTTGACCTAGTACTTTGGCGTGTATTGGCCCGGTCGCAGGAGGTCGCAGGAGGGACGGAGGTGGGAGCATGGTAGTTGTCCAAAAGCTTTATCCCGAGTGGGTAGTTGTCTTTTCGGCTTTACCATGTAAGCGTATGGATTTCTATCCATACGAGCTGCTCGTAGTTAATACACAATATTGGAAACAGTCTCGTAGGACTTAGTCTGTGCTGCATACCTTCGGAAGTGTGCTTGGCTTAAAGGCGATCCAAGTGTGGGTACATTGGTACACCTGCAGGTTAAAACTATTCGAATAGCCTCGTCCTAGGTTATGGACACGCTCGGATCGCCCCAAGAACTAGACTACAACATTTAAATTAAAATTTGATGGGTGGTACGAATCTGGGATTCGTGCTATTGTTGTGGTGACTATTGGGATAGTCACTTCTAGGTTGTTTATCTTTCGCTTTTGTTATTAATATCTGTACTTTACTGTTATTTCAATCTTAAAAAAATGAATTGCAAACTTGCCTTTAAACTGTATTACCTTATTGCAAATGAAAATTGGCTTTATGCAAATGAAACATATGGCCTCCACCAAATAAGCCTGCATGTAGCTTATGAACAGGTCTGCTAGTTCACACGTCAGTCTTGCGGGTACAAAGACAATCTTTGTACTCGTGTGCTTTGCTTAATGTTTTGTTGCAGAGGAAGAAGGTGAGCCCCAAGGGCCTCACTTCTGCGAAATGTGTTGCCGCTTCGTGGGCGACTAGACTTGGCGGTCCTGTCGGATGCCTTGTGGGTTGGAGGCACGATTGGCTTTGTTTATAGCCATCTTATGGCACTTTTGCTTCATTGTCTTCTTTCTCGTTATTTGTGTATCTTGTGGCACATCGGCCTTTATGCGTAATAACTCTACTATTTGTTTATCTTCCGTTTGGTAGTGTGGTGTTTGGACTCTATGTTTGGAATGGAGTTGATGTCTAATTTTGTAACGGGTGTGTATATCTTTGCTTTTGGGAAGTATACATATCTCGAGATCAATTTATTTGATTTGTGATGCTAGGATCGTGGTTGGTTAAGCATTACAAGCCAAATAAATTGGGGTCCTCACAAAGTTGGTATCAGAGCCATTCTGACCGTAGTAACCCAAGCATAGTCGTCCTTAGGATATTTTGAAAAAGCTTAATTTCAAAGTATAAAAAGGGTTTATGAAAACCTAGGCAGATTCTCAGATTTTACTCCTTGCCTATCTTAGCCTTCTACTCTCATCTTACTCTAATTTGAGTTTAAAACTTGGTTTCTCTCGTTCCTTTCAAAAGATAGTTACTACCGGTAGAATCAGTCTTTGGGAGAACCATAGAGAATTAGTCTAATTAAAATTTGTGGGGGTATAAGGGTAAGATATATATGAGTTTGCTAAGTGTCTGATTTTTGTCAATTGGTTTTGTAACTTACAAGTCTTGTGTTTATTTTGTCTTTGTTAGTAAGTTACTTGCGAGTGGGTTGTCGATTTTGTGTTTTCAGTTGTTGTTAACTTGTCTTAGTGAAACAGGATGGCCGGAGAGCGCGTGGCGATCAGCCAGTGGTCATGATGAGGAGCTTCCTCCTCCGACCATGGTGAGGTTCTCGCTCGATCGAGCGAAACCGCATGGACCAGACAGCGCATCTTGGAGGTTATTGCTAGAATACCTCCACTCCTGCCGGTGGTGGCGGCCACGGACTCGCGGGGACTTGCGAGAGTTCCTCCGTCGCGACCACCGACTTTCTCCCGCTCGAGGACCCTCTCGATGCGGATGATTGGTCGCGCATGGTTGGCGAAAGCTCAACATAGCTCGATGCCGAGCACGGATAAGGCACTCTTCGCGTCCCACCGCCTTGAGGGCGGCACTCTCATGGTGGGAGAACTATCTCGCGATGCACCGCGGGCCATGTGGTCGCGTGGGAGGAGTTCGATCAGCTTTCGTCGGGCCCACATCACGGCGGCTGATGATGAAGTCAAGAAGAAGGAGTTCCTCGCGCTCAAGCAAGGGCGCAAATGCGTGGAGAGTGCACATGCGAGTTCAATCATTTGGCTCGTTATGCTCCGGGAGGTGGCCTCGAGATGAGGCTAAGCAGAGAAGTTTATGGATGGCTTGTGCGAGGAGCCGCAGACAAGCTATCTATTGTGGACTTCTCGACTTTCGTGCCTTGGTAGATAAGGCCATTGTTGCTGAGCATAAGGCAAAGGCGCTGGGTGAGTCCATAGCAGCGCAAATGGGAGGCACATCGCCTACTCACACCACCTCACTCGTCCTCGGTGGGCCGGCACCGATGGCCCGTTCTTTTGCTTCACCGCGCCGAGGCCATCTGCACCAGCTCTCGTCCACCGCAGGCGTGGTTCAGCCACGTCGCTGCGATCCAGAGCAGAGCGGCCTCCGCAATCCGGCGGCGAGGTTACTTGTTTTATTTGCCACAACAAGGGCCACTACGCCAACGCTTGCCTCGAGTGTTGCGGTGAGCCCCTCGTCCTAATGGAGGATGTGGGCGGGGGTGGTCATCCACCGACTGAAGATGATCCGAAGCCCGAGTGCGGCGGTCGAGTCAACCACCTTTCACCGTGAGAGGCTCGGGGCGCGGATGTCGTGATGGGTACACTTCTTGTTAATTCTCGTCCTGCTGCAATATTATTTGATTCTGGAGCATCGCATTCTTTTATTTCAAGATCATTTGCTGCTGCTAGTGGTCTTCACTGTGTTGCTTTGGAAGTTCCTTTAATTTGCTCATCCGCTCTCCGGGGTCGGAAATGAGAGCTGATTTACAGTGTCGGGATGTTCCTATCATAGTCAAGGGAGTGGGTTTTTTGGCAAACCTTATTCTGCTCAGTTCAGCGAGTCTGGATGTGATTCTTGGCATGGATTGGTTGTCCCAACACTTGGGAAAGATCGATTGTGCCAGGAAGATTGTCTATCTCACCGACCCTTCAAAGTAGCGGTCGGATTTTCGCGCGGCCGGGGCCACATCTATGTGTATTAGAGGCGAAGCCACCTTGCGGTCGGGATGTTCCCATAGTATCGACTTTGGGGATGTCTTTCTGAAGACTTGCCCGATGCCTCGGTTCGAGACACGAGTTTGTCATCGAGCTGCTGCCGGCATCGCCCGATTTCAAGGCGCCGATCGAATGCCTCCCAATGAACTAGAAGAATTGAAGAAGCAACTTGGTGAGCTCCAAGCAAAGGGTTTCATCCGTCCCCGCCATCTCCTTGGGGTTGTCCGCGATCTTTGTGAAGAAGAAGGACAAGACTTTGCGCATGTGTTGATTACCGTCCTCTCAATGAGGTGACGGTGAAGAACAAATATCCTCTCGCCCGCATTGATGATCTGTTTGATCGGTTGATCGGAGCCAGTGTTCTCAAAGATTGATTTGAGAATGGGGTATCATCAGTCGATCGAGCCGAGGATATTCAAGACGGCTTTCACTACTCGTTATGGGTCAGACGAGTACACCGTCATGTCCTTTGGCTTAACCAATGCTCCACTTTGTTCATGAACTTAATGAATTCAGTATTCATGGAGTTTTTGGACAAATTTGTGGTGGTCTTCATTGATGATATTCTTATCTATTCCAAGACTGAAGCAGAGCATGCTGAGCATCTGAGAATTGTTTTGGGCAAATTGCGGGAACACCAGCTATATGCAAAGTTCAGCAAATGTGAGTTCTGGTTGAAGGAAGTGGCATTCTTGGGCCATGTTCTTTCACCAAGCGTAGCATGGACCCCAAAGAAAGTCGATGTTCTATCTTGGGGTCAGCCCAAGTCAGTCACTGATGTGCGGAGTTTTCTTGGTTTAGCAGGCTACTACCGCCGCTTTATCGAGAACTTCTCCAAAATCGCAAAGCCGATGACTGAATTGCTCAAGAAGGATAAGAAGTTTGTGTGGTCCTCTGCTTGTGATGAGAGCTTTCAGGAGCTCAAGCAGCGATTGACTTCACCCCATCCTCACTCTTCCCGATATCCACAAGAGCTTGATATTTATTGCGATGCCTCTCGTCGAGGACTTGGATGTGTTCTTATGCAGAAGGCAAGGCGGTTTGCCTATGCATCCAGTGATTGAGACCTCATGAGCTCAACTATCCCACCCATGATCTAGAGCTTGTCTTTGTGGTTCATGCACTCAAGATTTGGCGGCATTATCGATCGGTAACGGCTGTGAGGTGTATTCCGATCACAAGAGCTTGAAATACTTGTTCACTCAAATGATCTCAACCTCGAGGCGAGAGGAGATGGCTGGAATTGATCAAAGATTATGACATGGGTATTCAAGATCATCTGGCAAAGCCAATGTGGTTGCTTGATGCACTTAGTGCAATACTTTGATGATCCAAGAGCAGAACTTTGCACTTCTTGCGAAATTTCAACGTCTCAACTTGGGTTTGGTTGAGCATGGTTCCCTTCTTTGGCTTGGTTGTGCAACCGACCTTGGTGGATCAAATCAAGGCAGCACAACAATCGGATGATGGTGTGGGTAAGATCAAGCGAACATCAAGAATGGATCCGCCAAGTGTTTCCACGAGAAGATGAGCACGGTGTCGTATGGTTTGGATACGGCTTGTGGTCCCAAAGGTCCCGAGTTGCGGATTTGATTCTTGAGAGGCCCATGATTCGCCTTTGTCCATCCACCGGGGCCACCAAAATGTACCAAGATCTGCGTCGAATTTCGGTGGACTCGCATGAAGCGCGAGATTGCCGTGTTCGTTGCGGATGTGACATATGTTGTCGCGTCAAGGCCGAGCATCGCGTCAGTGGTCTTCTTGACCCTTGCCTATACGAATGGAAGTGGGATTACGTAGGCATGGATTTTATCACCGGTGCGCCCGTACTCTGCGGGAAGGATGCATTATGGGTTATCATTGATCGATTGACGAAGGTGGCTCATTTCCTTCGATGACGATCGAAGATTGATGTGAATCGGCTAGCGGATCTTTACATATCCCGCATTGTGAGTCCGCATGGTGTGCCACGAGCGATAGTGTCGGATCGTGGTTCTCTTTTCACTTCCCGATTTTGGCACGATCTGCGGAGGCCATGGTACCGTCTTACTTTCGAAGACCGCCTACCATCCTCGGATCGATGGTCGAGGCGGGCACGCGTCAATCGTGTGCTTGAAGACATGCTCGTGCTTGTGTCCTTTCTGGAAAGAATTGGGAGAAGTGCCTACCGCTTGCCGAGTTCTCCTACAACAACGACTTCGAGCCGCCTCTCGGTATGGCACCATTTGAGGCCTTGTATGGGAGGCGATGCAGAACACCGTTGAACTGGTCAGAAACTGGTGAAAGGCAGTTCTTTGGTCCAGATTCCATCAATGAGGCCGAAAGTCAAGTGCAGTTGATTCGTGAGCACTTGCGCGTGGCTCAGTCCAGGCAGAAGAGCTATGCAGATCGGCGTCGCCGTGAGCTGAGTTTCCAGCCCAATGACTTTGTGTATCTCAAAGTCTCGCCTCTGAAGGGACATCGTCGTTTCGGTGTCAAGGGCAAACTGGCTCCTCGATATGTCGGGCCATATCGCATCATCAAGAGAGTGGGAGCTGTTGCATACAAGTTGGAGTTGCCAGCTACACTTGAAGGGGTGCATGATGTCTTCCATGTGTCACAATTGAAGAAGTGCCTCCGTGTTCCAGTTGAGGAAACGCCATTGGAAAATATCGATGTGCAGGAAGATCTGTCTTATCGTGAGCGTCCCGTTCGTATCCTCGATGAAGCTGAACGCAGAACGAGGAACCGTGTGATCAAGTTCCTTAAAGTTCAGTGGTCAAACCACTCCGAGGATGAAGCCACTTGGGAGCGGGAAGATCGTCTCCGAGCAGATTACCCATCATTCTTCTCCCAGTGATCAGAATCTCGGGGCGAGATTCCTGTAAGGGGGGGAGATTTGTAACAGCCCTAACTTAGGGTTTGTATTTCAAATGTAAAATTTTGAGGAGAAATAAAAACTTTTGTTGTCTCTTCAAATCATTTGGAAGTTTTCCAAATTTTCCCTAGCAATTTCCAATTTTCTAGAAGTTAATTCTTGTGATTGGAAATTGTTGTCATCAAATTATTAGCCTTCAAACTTGTGATCATCATCTGCAAATATTTTTCCTAGCATCTTGATCATCTTATCTACCTCCCTGAATTATTTCACAATTTTTAGATTTTATTTGCTATTTCAAATGGCCAAGTCAAACTAGTTGAAAATCTGGTCAAACCCTAGGTCAGCATGCTTGTGAATTTTCTGCAGAACTTTTCAGTGCATGAAAAGTTCTGGAAAATTTATGCAATGTTTTTCTCTGTCTCTAGTAGCTACCATAAAAATTTCGAAATTTTTGGAGCCCTGGAGCTACCTCTAAAAATTTCCCAAACCTTCTCTGTCTTTTAAATCAAAATCTGAAAACATCGTTCCTCGGGCCAACCTCGGGCTCGAGTCCGATCCGCACTAATGGACTCGGTCGCGTCAACTAATCGCACCGCCCGAGTCCAATCAATCGTGACCGTCCGATGAAGATCGAGCGATCCACGTCGCGTCGCAACCGACTGTCGAATGCATACACCAATCTCGGTAGTCCATTTCGATCCAACGGTCGGTGCGAGCATCGACGAGTCAAACCACCGGTTCGCACCGCCGTCGATCGGCGCGGGTGGACCCTACCGCCGATCCGCCCTCGTCTTCTCCGCACCTCAGGAGCTCGGGCCGCGCATGCATGCTCGCCACGTACCTCGTCGCGCCACCTTTTGTCCTCGTGTCCGATCGAGAAGCATCGCGGGTCTCATCTACCCACCGAGCCCAACCACTATCCTTTGCGTCCATTCTCGTGCCTTCTCGCCCAAATTTTCTTCTCGGTCGGAGAAGATCTCGAGCGTAGCGCCGCCGTTCGAGCCGCCTTAAGCCGATCGCACTGTCGTGTTCCTCTTGCCTCGCCGCCTCCATTTTGCCTATTCCGGGTCCTTGGCGTCCAGTGGATCACCAGGGGCGGTATCGTCGTCTCCGCCTCCGGCGATCTCGGTCCCGCGAACTTGCTAGTGCTCTGGTGAGTCTCTAGCCTCGTCACTTGGTCCCTCGTAATCGCAATTCTCCTCTGAGTCTAACGGTGGGCTCATTTCTGTCTTTCGTGCATCGTGGAGGGCATGCGGGTGTTTCTTCCTCGCGCACGGTGATCTGCCGCCGTGGCAATTCCGGCCGCCTCGGACCTTCTTCTTCGTCGTTATCTTGTGCTTATTGCTCCTGGAGTCGAGGCGATTCCGTGGCGCATCTTCCCGAAGCTCCTCGAAGTCCGTAGCACCTCCTCCGCAAGAGCCGTAGCTTCTTCTCCGCCTCCGGCCGTCGCAAGCTCGACCGCGACCATTGGGCTCCGCGTCATCATCATCAAGTTCGTGGAGCTGCGGTGCACCCGTGCGTGCCATCCCCGAGCTCAGAGCCTCAGCCATTCTCCAGATCCCCCACCTCGCCGTCGCGGCCGCGCGCGGGAACTCCGTCGAGCCGCCGGTGGTTAAGGTCTAATCCCCTTCTTAAGTTCTAATCATCTTTTAGTTTGAGTCTCTGTCATGTGGGCCCGAAATGTTAGTTAGGGATTGTGTAGTTTGTTAATGCGTTTTCTCTGTGGGAAGCATATTTCTCTGTGAGTATATGTTAGAAGTACACTTTGGTAAGCGAATCGTATTATTAGAATACGCCTTCGACGTCACTTTCGTGAGCGGATGTTCAGTCGACACTTTCGCGCCCGCTGTGTTGTCTGGGGCTAGATAGTTGTGGGTAGAAAAAGGATTAAACGCTTTAGTAAATCAGAATGCTTTTACATTAATCGTTAATTCAATTAAACTTAGAAAATGCACAACTAATTCAATTTTTATCCAAATTTTATGAAACCAGTCTTTGTTAATTTTCATTTTAAATGTTCTATTTACTAAAATTAGTGTCAACCCTGTCTTTGTAGCAAAAATCTGTTAATTGATTTAATGTTGTAGAATGTAATCTCCAAATTAGAAAATGCATATCTCTTTCAATAATTGTCCAAATTCAATGAACCCAGTGTAAAATTCCATTTTCAGTATACTAATTATTAGGATAGGTTTTAGATAATTTTTTTGTTCATGAAAATTTGTTAAGTAATTAACTAGTGTCTTGTTGTGTTTTTAGCTTAGAAAATTCATAGAAAGTTCTTAATAACTTAAAATGAATTGTTCTCTGTTTCTAAAATTTTGTTATGTCATGCTTAGGCTGCTGTGAAAAGCTTAGTGTGTTTTGTTGTTGTTGTATGTTTGAGTTTGGTCGGTGTTATTCGTTCTTATTCGCTGTTTTGTTCAATCGTTAGGATTCGATATTTGCGGCAACCCCGAGAACGACCCTCATAACAAATTGAGCAACGACAACCGTGCAAGCAGCTTTGATCATGTTTATCCCAAATTTTAAAGTCTAATATTTTGTTTCAACTCGTATTTATGCATCGCTTAATTTGTGCTAAATTGATTAGTTAAAGCCGTGTTTGCATATCCTGTAGGCAAAATATTGATCTCTACTACCGAGCCTAGGTTATTTGCTGTGATTAGAGGTTGTTGGATGATCTCTTGTCACTTAGTAGGTCCGGTCAACTTGCTTAGACATGCTTAGCTATCGGTAGAAGCTGGCGGTTATCGACTTTAGTCGGTAGCCTTGATCACACAAAATTTACTATAACTTTATGTTTCAAAGATTTCTATGTTTAATTGCAAAATTAAAAATGAAAACAAAAATGATTTAGACTTGGGCACAACGGTATGTTGGTGTGATCATTGGGTGTGACCGAAAGGTGCCCAGTCGATTAAGGACCGAGTTACTTGCGCCACCGTCTCGAGCATTTTGCGTACTAACCACACTAGAGTATATGGGACCTCTCTTGACCTAGTACTTTGGCGTGTATTGGCTCCGGTCGCAGGAGGTCGCAGGAGGGACGGAGGTGGGAGCATGGTAGTTGTCCAAAAGCTTTATCTGAGTGGGTAGTTGTCTTTTCGGCTTTACCATGTAAGCGTATGGATTTCTATCCATACGAGCGGCTCGTAGTTAATACACAATATTGGAAACAGTCTCGTAGGACTTAGTCAGTGGCATACCTTGGAAGTGTGCTTGGCTTAAAGGCGATCCAAGTGTGGGTACATTGGTACACCCTCGCAGGTTAAAACTATTCGAATAGCCTCGTCCTAGGTTATGGACACGCTGGATCGCCCCAAGAACTAGACTACAACATTTAAATTAAAATTTGATGGGTGATACGAACTGGGATTCGTGCTATTGTTGTGGTGACTATTGGGATAGTCACTTCTAGGTTGTTTATCTTTCGCTTTTGTTATTAATATCCGTCTTTGTTATTTCAATCTTAAAAAAATGAATTGCAAACTTGCCTTTAAACCAGTATTACCTTATTGCAAATGAAAATTGGCTTTATGCAAATAAAACATATGGCCTCCACCAAATAAGCTTTGCATGTAGCTTATGAACAGTGCCTAGTTCACACGTCGAGTCTTGCGGGTACAAAGACAATTTTGTACTCAGTGCTTTGTTTAATGTTTTTGTTGCAGAGGAAGAAGGTGAGCCCAAGGGCCTCACTTCGAGAAATGTGTTGCCGTTTCGTGGGCGACTAGACTTGGCGGTCCTGTCGGATGCCTTGTGGGTTGGAGGCACGCTGATTGGCTTTGTTTATAGCCATCTTATGGCACTTTTGCTTCCGCTGCCTTCTTTACTCGTTATTTGTGTATCTTGTGGCACGTCGGCCTTTATGCTGTAATAACTCTACTATTTGTTTATCTTCCGTTTGGTAGTGTGGTGTTTGGACTCTATGTTTGGAATGGAGTTGATGTCTAATTTTGTAACGGGGTGTGTATACTGCTTTTTGGGAAGTATACATATCTTGAGGATCAATTTATTTGATTTGTGATGCTAGGATCAGGTGGTTGGTTAAGCATTACAAGCCAAATAAATTGGGGTCCTCACAGTGCTTATGCAAGAAGGCCGAGTTGTGGCATATGCATCCCGGCAGTTGCGACCTCATGAAGTTAATTATCCTACTCATTATTTAGAATTGGCCGTTGTAGTCCATGCATTGAAGATTTGGCGAGATTACCTTCTTGGTAATCATTGTGAGATCTATACTGATCATAAAAGCCTAAAGTACATATTCACTCAAGCTGATTTGAATATGAGACAGAGACGATGGCTTGAATTGATCAAGGACTATGACATGAGCATTCATTATCATCCAGGCAAGGCCAATGTTGTGGCTGATGCTTTAAGCAGAAAGTCACGGTGCAACTGCCTATCATCTGTACCTAGGGCTAAGAGCTTGTGTGCTGATTTTTAGCGCCTAAGTCTTGAAATGGTGGGAGAAGGTTTTCTCGCTGCATTAGAAGTGGAGCCCACGTTAGAATCCCTGATTCTGGAGGCCCAGAAAACTGATGCCGAGGTAGCTGAGATCAAGGAAAATTTGAAGGCAGGTAAGGCCAACGAGTTTTCTGAAGATAACCGCGGTATTCTTCGGTATCGCAATCGTTTGGTAGTACCTGCAGATCCTCAACTGAAGGGTCTAATTCTTAAAGAGGCTCATAACTCCAAGTTTTCTTTACATCCTGGGAGTACCAAGATGTACCAGAATTTGAAAAAGACATTTTGGTGGAGCCGAATGAAAAGGGAGATTGCTCAGTATATTGCTGAATGTGACATTTGTCAAAGGGTTAAAGCCGAGCACCTGAAGCCAGCTGGTACCCTTCAACCTTTACCTATCCCACAATGGAAATGGGAAGAAATCGGTATGGATTTTGTTACCGGTCTTCCGAAGACTCCGAATGGATCCGATGCCATTTGGGTAATCATTGATCGTCTAACGAAGGTAGCCCATTTCATTCTGGTCAAAACCATCTTCTCTGGCAAACAATTAGCAGAGCTCTATATTGCTAAATTTTTTTGTCTTCACGGTGTTCCGAAGGTCATTGTTTTTTACCATGGCCCTCAGTTCACTTCTCATTTTTGGAATTGTCTTCATCAAGCTATGGGGATTGAACTCTCTTTCAGTACTGCGTATCATCCTCAAACTATTGGTCAAACCGAGAGAGTGAATCAAGTAATGGAAGATCTTCTTCGAGCCTATGTGCTATCCTATGGCAAAGACTGGGAGAAATCTTTGCCATATGTGGAGTTTTCCTACAATAATAGCTACCAAGCAAGTATTCAAATGTCACCTTTTGAAGCTTTGTATGGAAGAGCTTGTAGGACTCCATTGAATTGGTCCGAATCTGGTGAAAGGTCATTCTATGGTCCAGACTTGGTGATAGAAGCAGAAGAGCAAGTTCGCCTGATTCGAGATTGTTTGAAAACTGCACAGTCTCGTCAGAAGAGCTATGCTGACCATCGTCGTCGTGAGTTAAACTTTGAGGTAGATGACCATGTCTATCTTAAAGTGTCACCGATGAAGGGCACTCATCGTTTTCAGCTGAAAGGAAAGCTAGCACCTCGTTATATCGGACCCTTCCGAATTATTGCAAAACGAGGGCCTGTGGCTTACCAATTGGAACTACCTGAATCTCTCTCCGCAGTGCATGATACTTTTCATGTGTCTCAATTGAAGAAATACCTTCGTGTTCCTATTGAGGCGACTGCTTATGAGCATCTTAATCTTCAACCTGACCTTTCCTATCAAGAACAACCAGTGCGTATCCTTGACGAAATAGAACGTAGGACAATAAATCGCACTGTCAAGGTCTTGAAAACTCAGTGGGCTAATCATTCTGAGGATGAAGCCACTTGGGAGCACGAAGATCTGATGCAGATTGAGCACCCCCACCTCTTTGCTGTTTAGAGCTTGCCTTTGAGTCAAGAAAGGCAAGGTTAAACAAAGCAATGTAAAAGAAGATGTAATAATAACACTATGTTATTATGTAAAATCTTTCTTTACTATCTTTGAAGGAAATAAAGACACCAAATGTTGGATTTCCATTAAAATCGTTTCAATGTCACTTTGTCCCAACTTCCATCTTTTCTGAAATCTCGGGGACGAGATTTTCTTAAGGGGGGTAAGTTTGTAACAGCCCCAACTTTATAAACAGTAATAAAATGTTTTCTGAACAGTAATGAGGTGCTGTCCATAGCATCACTGTTCATTTTTACAGATTGGGCATTATGTTGCAAATGAAAACTTTCCTTTTCTAGCAAAAAACCAAAACCTATTCAAAGTTTCATAGGGAATACAAGTTAGTGCTTGTATTATTGACTGGGAAGTATTTTTCTTAAAGCCTAGATTAATTGTCTTGGCCAAAAATAATTTTTGTTGAGTTCTTAGAAATTATTTTGACTTGGAGGAAAAATGTTTGACCTTAAATAAACCTATTCGGGCTAAGATAATTATTTATGTATTTTACAAAGTGAAACTATGGTTTTAGAAATCTATTTGGGAAATATATTATCCCAGTAGCCTCCTGACAAAATTTCATGATTTTACAAATTTATTTACTTTTTTCTAAAGCCCAGTCAAACTTTTAAACTTTGAATTTAGAGTTTGGTCAACTCTTCCGGTCTAAACCCAAGCCCTAGCACTGTAGCGACTCGAACCGCATGAGGTTGGGTCCAACCGCTGCAATTTGGTCCAGCTCAGTCACGCTCGGGCGCGAGCCCAACCCTTCACGTGACGCGAGCCGTTGATCTCCAATCGAGCAGGCGGGTTGCGGCGCCACGGGCCGTCCACGTATGCAAAGCAATCTCCACCCTTGGATCTTGATCGAGCGACCGAGAGGCGCGATAACAATCGGACCACTCCGGATCCCCTCTTGATCTTCACCGTCGGTTTTAGATCCAACCGCTCCGCCCTTTTTGTTTCGAACTTAAAGGCGCGCAGTCGTCATTGACCGTTGGATTCAAATCCTACGGTGTTCCTTTTTACCGTGTGCTTTTAGATCCTGGTTTTATGACACCGTTGGATTTGATCGTAGGGCCTATAATGATATAACATTCGGACCACTCTGGTTCCTTCTTCAATCTTGACCGTAGAAAACCAATCTGACGGTATCACGTTATTTCATTTAAGAGTGACGTGTATCTTTTTAGATCGATCGTTGGATTCTAATCCAACGCTCCTTTTTAAATAAAACCTCCAGACTTCCGTAGGCTCCATTAAATCTCAATAAATCTGCTTTGAGATCGCACAGTTCATATTAAACGATCTCGATTAAATTCTTTTAACCCTTATTTTCATCACCGCCGCCCATTTCTAATCGGACGGTCGATGTTCTTTCGCGTTTTAGGAGGCGCGCGCGACTGCGGCTACCAAGTGGGGTCCGCATGTTAGTGGATCGCCTCTCTTCCTCCTTGCCTCTGTGCGGCGTCGCCGGCTCTGTAATCGGAGTAGAGGCGTTATCCAAGGATCATGCAACTATTATCTGGATATTTAGCCCTAATTGGACACCTCATCAGCTCTAGACACTTCCCTTTTTCCCTGTAGCTCAACATCTATATATATACCCTAGCTTTTTGTTGTTGCCATTGTTGACCGAAGGAGCTCTTCATCTTCCATTGTCGATCCAGTGGAGTTTCTTGCTCCTATCAATTGCTTATCCATCTTAAACGTTTGTTTCACCTTGCAATAAGGATTTAGCATCTTTTGTAGGTTAACCCAGAGTTTATTTCTCTGTTGATCAGAGCCGGTCTTCAAAACCTTCGGTGTTTATCTCATCCTGGTAAGATAAGACCTTAGTTTTTGTCATCTTGAGCACCTTAAGGACCTCTGTAGCTCACTTGAATCTTTCACTTGTACATAAGTAGTTCCAACCTCCTTTAAACTGAAAAGTTGTTTTTATAACTTTTCGGTCTTTCATATCGTTTTCAAGAACTAAGGTTTCTCCTGTCAACTTATCATCCTGTGTAGGTCTCAACTGAACCCTAGTAGCATAATAAGTTGTTCTTTTAATTCTTCTTGTCATCTATTTAACTTTATAGCGAGGTTTATCTCTGTCATCATTGTCGACCAACCGACAACGTTGGTTTTCTTTAGTTTCGTAATATGACCGATTAGGGTTAGGTTAGGGTTAGCTTAGGGTGTTAATTACCCTAAAAGATCAAAGCAGCTTCATTTGAGAATCTTTCTTGACCTATTTTCCTTTAACCCAAATCAGAGCCTACCACTGCTTTCAATTCTTTTCAAAATCAAATCGTAATTTTGACCAAACTCTAGTTTCGTCATTTGAAAGCGATGAGGTAATAATATGGCCTATTATCTGTCTTGGGGTATATGTAACTTGAGCATATTGTTAATTATGCATTACTCTTTTGACCATATACTTTCTGTTCATTTTCATTTGCTGCTAGCTTTCATATTCATTGGATTTTATTGTCTCTTTTTAGAATCTGGTTCTTCTGAGGTATTTGATTCTATTTCTGAACAACCTGAGCCTGCACAAGAAGTCTATTATTATCAAGGCAAGCATCCTCTTTGTACCATATTGATCCCAAAGTTTTATACAATAGATTTTCCACATACAGTGATAATTGTTGCATGCTAATTTTCTGAAAATACAATTGTGATCTGTAGTAGTTAGTTATGACCTAACATTGTGGATTACCTTAATTCTAACCATACACTCAAACTTAGGGTAGTACTGTATATTATAAGCTTTAGTTTCAGGGTTTGCTTAGCCATGCAGTCTAGATAACTCTAAAGTTTGACAAGATTATCTTGTCAAACATGGGAACCCCAAATGAATTTCAGTTATTTCAAACTCTTTGTCCAGTTTACTTACACCAGAAGTGAATTTTACATTTTAATTGATCTGGACAAGAGGAAGCTAGTGGTGGTGCCTTCGTGCATGAGATTGGGAATTGTGGTGGACTTGTCTGGACCAATTAAGGACTGAACTCTGACTATTCAATTCAAGTCCCCCACGTACTTCCACACGCGGTGTATAGGCGTTGTTTGGTTAAGTAAAGGGTTAATGCTATTGAGTTGGAGACATGGGAGTAAGGATATGTGTATTGATCTTGTATGGCATAGATGCTTTGGTCTTCGGGCTGCGTTTTATGCCATGCGAGTTTTATATCAATATCAGATGTTCTTAGAAGGGTGAGGGCGTATTTGTGTTCCATCGCAGGTACGTACCTTAAAGATGCCGATTGCAATCTAGTATGGGTAGCGAACCCAGCTCTTATTTCTTTTTGTTTGGGTCGGCATTCCTGACGCAACATGTGTGCCCCGGTTAAGCAGATGCTATCAGTCGTTGTTTAAGCGAGATCAGTTCACACATGGGTATCCAACTCAATAGTGTCAGCTTGTTGAAAAATACCAAATCTTAGTTTCCCCGGTCGGCATACCAAAGGAAGTGTGTCATCATTCGGAGGCATCCGAAGGCAACGGGCTGACTAAGTCGTGTGGGTAAAGTTGTACACCCCTGCAGGGTATTAAACTATTCGAATAGCCGTGTCCACGGTCATGGACGATAACTTGAGTTGATGTCACCTGTATAGAGCTTTGAGTTAAGCTTTAATTTTGTTTCTGGTTCAGCATGAGAGAATTCATGCATTGTATTGTTTACATTTATTTTCATTTACTTACTGTTTTAATCCAACTTTGATTTATTAAATTGCTTTATCAAAACCTAGCAATTGTAGGTTAAGATGTATTGCTTTATGCAAAATTGAACTATTTTGCCTTCCTGTTGTGACCTTATGAATGTACAAATCTAAATCCTTTGTATAGGTTCTAACAAACACTTTCTTTTATTAGTTTGTGTAAGTCTTGCTTAGTACCTTCCGTACTCAAGGTGCCATAACCTGTTGTTGCAGGTGAGGATGGTTATCTTTATGAAGTGCCCGTTAGCGCCGATCAGGGTGACGCTAACGAGTAAAGCTATTTCTTTCCTCCACGCAATCGCCTGCGGGTGGATGGGGCCATTGGTGGTTTTGTCGTTTTATTCTGCTTCCGCTGTCAGTCTTTTGTAGTGACCAAGTCACTTGATATTGTAGTACTAAACCGAAAGTTGTAAACTGATGTTTAATTATGTAAATGTATGACTTGTATGTGCATGATGCAATGTTGTTTAAGGATATATGTGCAATGGTCACTGATCCTGGGAACCATTGTAAGACATATATCCGGGAATCCGGAATATTGGGTTTGTTACTTATTAAATTTATGCTTGTAGCATGATCTTTAATAAAGGAGCAGTACTGTTCCTTAATTAAGAATTGTGCTACAGTATAACTTTAATTAAGTACATTTCTAATATTCAGGGGTCCTTACAACGTTCCCTTCCTTTTTACCCAGCCGAGCCAGTATTGTGTCATCACTCCCCCTCTCCTATTTCCCCAACCAACAGTGGTCAAAACCGCACAGCGGAAGCATGTGGGTTGGTGAAGCTATCAACCAGCCATTATTAGCTGTCACCCAAACCATCAAGTTGTCTACACTATGCCGCCACTCCATTAAATAGCCCCAGCCATTCCTCCTTGTCGGGCCATGCCAAATGCAGCATAGACTTCCAGGATCACCTCTGCCCTTGTTGATATGTAGCTGCCCAAAGCCCCTCATTAGCCTTTCTTCGCCATTCCAGTGCTAGCCCCACTTTCTTCCTTCCCAAGCGAACTTGACCTCCAGTTGGGCTCGAGCGTTCGTTCCCACTAAGCGTAACCACCACGCCACCGCCTTCACCATTGATATCCATCGGTAAGGCTCCTCCCTCATTGTGTGCATCCGCTCCTATCCTTAACCCCAAAAGGGTGTTTTCCCTCAAATGGGTCGTCCTTTTGGTGCACAAGGATTTCCACCCTCCGACTAGAATGCTCCAAGACATCACTTCATGGCCATCTGTGAAGCTACCCTGAAGATTGAAGGTCGCCCTCCCTCCTGAAGCTACTGTGTAGCTTGGAGTTCCTCTCGCGGTCGCATCATCGTGAGCTTGACCAGCTCGGATATCTCGCACTGACTCACGTGCAGTGCGTTCATAATGGCCAGATGCTCCTCCTAGTTGGAGCTACCTTGCTCTTCTTCTAAGGGTTTCTCTGGTTCTTCCTCTGGTTTCCCCACTGGTTGATGAGGACATCAACCCTAAGGATGCAACCACTACTTCAACCCACCGCTGCACGGCATCCTCTACTTCAACCACATCCTCTCTGATAGGACTTTCGGCTACTGTACTACCATATTCACCAGTTGGACCGACCCACGTCTACTCATACAAGCCGAGCATCATCTACATGCCATGGTGCTACGTCTACATGTCATGGTGCTGTGTCACCAATTGTTGGCCCACAGGCTATGTAATGTATTGGCCGACAACTTGGCCCATATGTTGGATGACCTGGCCCATCTGCTGACCGGTCACCCCTAGGCTTGTACTATTCATATGCACTATTCATACATGAATAGTACCATGAATAGTACCTCAACCTAGGGTTCCACCTCCTGGCTGCCCTCCTCATATATGAGCCGTTGCCCTTTAGTTTTGCTTGGGTTTTTTTCTTTTAGATTATTCTGCATAGCAGTTTCGCCGCTCGTTCAGTTTGAGAAACCCTAACTTTGTGAGCTTCAATTATTATTTGCAATGCAATTTCAGATTGCATCTTCTACTCTCTTTCTTGTGTTCTCGATTCGCTTGCAGATGATAGCCTTCTTGGCGAGGTCAACCGCGTTCGGCATGGTTGATAACCAACGGAGCAGTGGTGTAGTGATTGCGAGGGGTTCGATCTGTTCGGGTCGGAGCCTTTGGATCATCAATGTTGTGTTCTCCACAAATTGACTTATTAGTACCTTTTGGAAGATCAGGCCAACACTCACATCAGGTGGTATCAGAGCAAAGGTTGCCCGTTAGGTAATCACAATTCATCCCTTTTAGATTAGTTTATGTTCATCGTCCTAAACACTCTAAAAAATTAGCCCCACAAAAATAATTTGTTCATCATGTGCTTCTGCTGTCCCATCACCCATTGAGCCATTGCAATTTTTCTTTTCAGTTTTGTTCGTTGAATCATTGGTTGCATTGTCCTGGTCAGGTTGCTGATTGCTAGTCTAGTTATTGTCTAGTTCGTCGTTGTCTTGCATCTCGCGTGTCCTTTGCGTAGCTTCGTCTTTGTCTTTTCGTATCTTGTGTTTATTTGCTCCCTGTCGTGCCACCATCATCATCTACCGCGCCACCACAACTCGCTGCCGCATCCACCCCCAGGCTTTGCCGTGGCAACCTCATCCCCTGTCGTCCCCTCCACAAATCCGCAAGGACATCACCACCCTGCCGCGGCAACGCCCTACCCTACCGCGGCCATGCCCTGCCCTATCACCGCCACACCTTGCCGCCACCTCCACAAATAGCTACCGCAGCATACCCATCCACTGCCACACGCCGCCATTGACATCTTCCTACCATGGCCACCAGCGCCCTGCCGTGCCGCCGCTGTTTGGTGGTGCCGAAGTGATTTCGGGTTGCAACAGAAGGAAACTTTGGTTTTGGATCAGAGAAGAAAAGAAACAAAAAAATAGAGAGAAGTTGATTTCGGGATCAAGTGAAAAAAAAGAAAGAAAAAAAGAGAAGCAAAGAAAAAAGAAAAAAAACAGAAGAGAGAAAGGAGAGAAACAGAAAAAGGGCCCTCTCTGTCCGAAATTTGAAATCCCATCAAACCTTTGCCAAATCAAGTGAAAATTGGTGGAGCCCTTCTTGATACATCCACAAGCTACCACAAAAAAATTGAGCACGCTTGGCCCAAGGAATCAAAAGTTATAGCAGATTCAATTTGAGGCCGAAACGAATTCGAGTCCGTTTTCGACACACCTTCAGTAAAACGGGCATAACTTTTGTATACGGAGTCGGAATTTGACGTTCTTGTGCTCGTTTCGAAGCTGACAACAAGGCACATCTGAAAAAATTGACATTCTTGTGTTAGTCAGCTTCAAAAACCCCCAAAATCGGCCATGTTTAGCCCTAAAATCGTGTCGTAAGTTTTCGATTATCTATTTTTGGTGATTCTTTCAGTCTTCCCTTTGGAATTTGGGGTTTGTCCAGCTGAGAAAGTTGTAGATCTCATCGAAACCTTTTAAATGAATATATATAAGCTATATCAAACTTTGTCTTTTCATCATTTGAGACTAGCTGTTGTTTCTGCTCAATCTAGAGGGTTGTTCGCGTTTTTACCGATATTGCTGTTTTGTGCTCTACATCGCGCAAATCATCTTGTGCCCTTAGAAATAAGTTTGAGTAGTTGGCTAGCGTCTCTCCTAGCACTTGTTGTGAGGTTCTCCTTTGCTTACATCAAGTCACATTGATCATTGTGTGTGCGTACATACACTTCTTTGCATAGGGCTTTGATTAGCTAGCTTTGATTTGGCTAGGATCAGCAACTTTTGACGAGTACTCTGAACAATTTTTCAACTTGCATTTATTGATTTGATTATTGCTGATCCTTTTGCTACCATATTGTGCCTTTTGAGCTCCACCTACTCTTGATCAGAATAGGTCCCCTCTTGCAATCGTACCCACGCTCGACACGGTATCACGAACCAGCCACCGGCTGTGCCATCTGCTGCATGCTTTGGTAAGAACACTTGTAAGAGTGTGGTAAGACGCTTGAGAGTGTGTGATTCCACCTTCCATCACCTAGTAGTTGATAGGGATAATATCTTTGTGTTGTCTTTTGTTTTCTACTAACCATGACAGGTGACTCGTCTGCTGAGAAAGAGTGTGTGTTAAAGGGAGAACTCATGATGCTTTTGGATGAACAACTCGCTAACATTAATGAGGACATTGACAGAAAGCTACAGGCTACTACAACCGCATTACAGCGCTCAATCAATGATAGTATTGCAGCGCTCACTACACGTCTTGAAAGAATGGTGAATCGGCCACCTCACAATGGACGCGAGTATGATCACGATGTAGCCCAAGATCCTGAGGAGGGATGTGATATTGAGAGGCAATACCATGATGCCGGCGCTGCCCAAGATGCACGTCAACGACATCGTCTACATCACAACCGTCACGGTATGGGAGGTAATCATTTTCAGCACCACAATGCTCGTGTTAATGATGACACATTTGCTAAAGTTAAATTTACCATACCATCTTTTACGGGTGTATATGATGCTGAAATTTATCTAGATGGGGAGATGACAGTTGAACAAAAATTTAATGCCAATCTAGTTCCTGAAGTGCATAGGGTCAGACAAGCTACTAGTGAATTTAAAGACTTTGCTATCATTTGGTGGAATCAAGTAGTTAATTCTGGCTTAACACATGATACATGGGATAGATTGAAGGTAGCTATGCATGCTAGATTTGTCCCTCCTGCTTTTAAATGTGATATACGTAAGAAATTACAGTGCTTAGACCAAGGTAATAAATTTGTCGAGGAATATTATCAAGCACTACAAATAGGCATGTTGCGTTGTAATATTGTTGATGATGAGGAGGATAAGATGTCTCATTTTTATAGAGGCTTAATGTGTGAAATTCAGGACATAGTTGATTACAAGGAGTATAATGGTATGAATAGGTTGTTCCAGCTTGCTTGTTTGGCAAAAAAAGAATTGCAGGGAAGACAGAAAAGGACTAGGAGCAACTTTGGAAGTACGTCTACATCGAGATCGACGCCGGGGCAAGTTGACACAACCCACCTCCTGCTTCTTGGTCCGCTGCCCCCTTCGTTAGTAGGGCGTGTTCAGCAGCATCGCCACCACCGTCACGTGCACCCGAGGCAAGTAAATCTACTAGTGTGAAGGTACCAGCGCAGAGCTCTTAATCAGTTACTTCCACGGGTCGTACGACAGGGATTGTGTGCCACCGTTGCAAAGGGATGGACCACGTCATGAGAGATTACCCAAGTCAGCGAGCGTACATTGCAACAGAAGACGGTGGTTATGTAAGTGCTAGCGATGTTGAGGATGAATATACTCTTGCAGCTAACCTTGTAGGTAATGAAGATGATCATGAGACAGATAGCGATGTTGAGGAAATGTTAGGTGCCGATGCTACAAAGAATTATAGGACTCTAATTATGCAGCGAGTATTGAGCACTCAAAGAGAGCAAGCAAAGAAGCTACAACGCCATAATTTATTTAAGATGTTTCTCATTATCAAGGATTGCCGTGTTTAATTGATGGCGGAAGCTGTAATAACTTAGTGGATTCAGGTTTGGTCAAGAAGCTTGGCTTGACCACACGTGCGCATCCTCACCCATACCACATGCAGTGGCTCAACAACAGCGGTAAGGTGAAGGTAACACAATCTACGATAGTGCATTTTTTTATTGGTTCCTACCATGATGTTGCTGATTTCGACATAGTGCCTATGCAAGCCTGGTCACTTTTATTAGGACGTCTATGGGAATTTGATACCGATGCAACTCATCATGGTATAAGTAATAAATACTCTCTTATGCACAAAGAAATGAAAATAACTTTGCTACCTTTGACACATGCTGAAATTGTGAAATGTGAGCAAAAGATAGTTGAAAATAAGGGAGAAGAACTTGAACTTGAATCTGAAAATCAGCAAGTAGTGAAAAACATTTTCCCATCTAAAAAAGAGAAGTTGGCACATAGTTCTAGGACTGAGGGAATTAAATTAAAGGGTTGTGTCATGCTTGCAACCAAACCTGATCTTGTTGAAAATTTTGATAATAATATGCCATGCGATGCTTTGAAATGCAAATATGCTTCATTTTCACTTGATGATATATCTAGCTCTATGTCGTCGGTTGTCACTAACCTTTTGCAGGAAAATGATGAATTGGAGACAACGATTGAGTCGAGGATGACTCAAATTCAAGAAAGAGAGGATGATGAGGACATCAACCCTAAGGATGAAACCACTGCTTCAACCCACCGCTGCACGACATCCTCTACTTCAACCACATCCTCTCCGATAGGACTTTCGGCTAATGCACTGCCATATTCACCAGTTGGACCGAACCATGTCTACTCATACGAGCCGTGCGTCATCTACATGCCATGGTGCTACGTCTACATGTCATGGTTCTGCGTCAACAATTGTTGGCCCACAGGCTATGTAATGTATTGGCCGACAACTTGGCCCATCTGTTGGATGGCCTGGCCCATCTGCTGATCGGCCACCCCTAGGCTCGTACTGTTCACATGGGCACTATTCATGCATGAACAGTACCATAAGCAGTACCTCAACCTAGGGTTCCACCTCCTGGCCGCCCTCCTCATATAGGAGCTGTCGCCCTTTAGTTTTGCTTGGGTTTTTTCTTTTAGATTATTCTGCATAGCAGTTTCACCGCTCGTTCGGTTTGAGAAACCCCAACTTTATGAGCTTCAATTATTATTCGCAATACAATTTCAGATTGCATCTTCTACTCTCTTACTTGTGTTCTCGATTCGCTTGCAGGAGATAGCCTTCTTGGCGAGGTCAACCGCGTTTGGCACGGTTGATAACCAACGAAGCAGTGGTGTAGTGATTGTGAGGGTTTCGATCTTTTTAGGTCCGAGCCTTTGGATCATCAACGTTGTGTTCTCAACAAATCGACTTATCAGTACCTTTTGGAAGATCGGGCTAACACTCACATCACCGGTTCATTCGAATGTATCAATAAAGTCAAACCTTTGCTTCTCTTGGCCACCACTGTGCAATCGATCACTTCTCTCGATCGACTATGCACGTTTAACACTCCCGCAACCCCCCCTCCTTGCACATACCTTCCATCTTACGAAGACCACCGTCCTGGTCGAAACCGCCTCTTTGGCCACGACCTCCCTTGGTCGACATACTCACGCGACCTTCCCTGGTCTTAACCTTCACAAGACCTCCCCCCCAGGTCTTAATGATCGCAAGACCTCCCTAGGTCTTAATACTCACACGTACTTACATGACCTCCTCTAGTCACGGTATTCCCACGACCTCCTCTTTTTCAAAGACAACCCTATTTGGCCACGACCTCCTCCTTTACAAAAACCACCCTCGTGGGCCACGACCTCCTCTTTTACAAGGACCACCCTCTTAGCAAAGACCACCCATATGGTCAAGACCTCCCATTTTACAAAGACCACCCTCAAGCTGTAGCACTCTCACGACCTCCTTGGGTCGTAATGCTCACAAGACCTCCCTTGGGTACAGTAATTCCAGGACCTCCCCTGGGCACAGTGATTCCAGAGCCTCCCCTGGGTACAGTGATTCTAGGACCTCCCCTGGGTACAGTGATTCCAGGACCTCCATTGGGTACAGTGATTCCAAGACCTCTCCTAGGCACAGTGATTCCAAGACCTCTCCTAGGCACAGTGATTCCAAGACCTCCCCTGGGTACAGTGATTCCACGACCTCCCCTAGCTATAGTGATTCTAGAACCTCCCCAGATCATAGTACTCCCATGACCTCCCCTCGTCGTAAGGCTTATAGGGCCTACTCTGGCCACAGTACTTCTAGGACCTCCCTCAATCTCGGTACCTCCACGACCTCCCAAGTCACAGTGCTTCCACGACCTCCCAGATGTATCCTCCTACAACCACAGATCCTACGACCGCTAATTCTTCAACTATGTTGGTCTAATACTCCTAATCTATGGCCTGGCATCATTTGGAGATTATTGCATATTTGCAAACGACTTGAGTTTGAATGTATGTTCATTTGCCTTTCTGGTTGTTTTGTGATTATAGAAGCCGAGGCGACTGAAGAACCATTCGTGGATCAGGATCACGATCAACAACACTCTGAGCAAGGTGAGTCAACACTTTGATCATATTGAGCCTACTATTCCTAAATTATATTGCTTTAAATTATGAAATTACATTACTATGTTTTATACAGCTATATTGGTTTAGCTCATAGTTAATGCCTTAACAATAATTGCATATAAACTTCCACCCCTTGAACTTGGACACTATCCTTTGTCACCCTGGAACTTAATGGATTACATACTAGTTAAATAAGTTTGTACCTAGGTGTCATGTTTAGCCTTGCTTAGGTACACGGTCATGCG
Organism: Ampelocalamus luodianensis; assembly: GCA_036346255.1. Lineage (NCBI taxonomy): Eukaryota > Viridiplantae > Streptophyta > Magnoliopsida > Poales > Poaceae > Ampelocalamus > Ampelocalamus luodianensis. Next base: position 18,971,683 of record CM070627.1, on the reverse strand, counting down.
GGCATTAAATTGCCCAACAACAATCATTCAAAATATGAAAACCGAATTTGGGCGGTCGAGGCTGGGAACCTGGCTAGTATGTTGGATCAAACGTTATTTTCAAAACAAACAAAAAACCTCAAAAACTGTTTTTGACTTGGGCGGCTGGAAAGGGAGGCTGGTGCCAGGGGCACGAGTGATGTGGGTATGTGGATGTACCGCTCGAGTCAATTAAGGACCGAATCTGGTGATGACCTCTCAAGTAAAACAGTGCAACCACAAGTCGGTAACGCGTACGACCTGATTGATTAATTTGTTCGCATTGGCGTGGCTTCCCCGTTGGTGGATGCAGGTGGATAGTTGGGGGAGAATGAAGCCACGGGAACTGCATGGCGCTAAAGGGAGACCTTTGGTGGGCAAGTAGAGGCCCTAAGGAGGTGATACCTAGCGGTGCGGAGTCGCAAGGAGGTTGAACATTGTAAAGGTCTTGTGATAATTAACATTAGCCACACACCTACGGAAGTGTGTTGAGGTAGTATAAGTTGATTTATCTCTTGTGGGTAAAGTGTACAAACTCTCTAGAGTAAGAAAACTATCTGGATAGCCGTGCTCACAGTCAAGAGCGGTACTGAGAACTTACCAAATATAGATTTCATCTTTTATAAAACCATTTGTGGGCGGAATGGAAAGGCTGGGATGGGACTCCAGGTATTTGAGGAAGTTTGGTCTGGGACCAGTGGTAAATACGGGATAACCTGAGCATTGAGTGGATGGATCCACTCAATGGTATAGGAGGTCGGACCTTCGCTAGTACTTTACAATAGAAAACCCCTTTTTGAAATCAAGTTGTTAAAATGCTAAGCCTCAAAATTTACTACTACTAGATATATTTCAAACTCAGCTTTGTGCAAACAAAAGAACCCTGAACCGCAATTGATCAGCCTGCATCTATAAGAAACTGCATTGTGTGTTGGTTCGCGAGTACGGTTGTGTACTCAAGCTCTGCCATTATAATCTTTTGGAACCCAAGTGATCAAGATGCCTACGACCACTACTACCCAGAGGCTAAGCCGGATGGTGTAGAAGAGGATCACTTGCTTGTGGGCAGAGTGAATGGATCCACTACAATTTGTTTTGCTCCTGCACTTATCTTCATTTCTGTACTCTATCCTTGGTAAGGCTTCTACCTTCGTGACTCTTTTTGTAAAAACGGTTGGCCGCATGGCCTGATAACTAGGGAATATAATATGGGTTTGCACTGCTATGTCGAGTACTACACACATCGAACAAGATTCACGATTAGTTAGTCTACACCCACAGTTAGGTGTCACACGCCCACCCCTAGCTAGTGTAGGGCCACTACTAGGACCTCTTGGACCTCTCGAAAACCTCCTCTTGAAACTCCTCCGAAACGTCTCCAAGACCTCCCCTATGACCTCCTCTCAGGACCTCCTCCAGAACACCCATGTGGATCAATCAGAACCACTCAGGACCTTCCCCGGGTCCATTTAGATATTCAGGACCTCCCTTGATTTCATCTGAACCGCTCAGGACCTCCCTTTAAGCATCAGGACCATCCAGGATCTCCCTTGAGTTCATCTGGATCGTCCTTGACCTCCTCCAGGACCTCCCTCCCGGACCTCTATAGGATCACTACAGGACCTCCCCCAGACCTCTTTAGGACCTCCACAAGATCACTCCAGGACCTCCCCTAGACCTCTTCAGGACCTCTACAGGATCACTCTAGGACCTCCCTCCTGGATCTCTACAGGATCACTCCAGGACCTCCCTCAGACCTCTTTAGGACCTCCACAAGATCACTCCAGGACCTCCCTCCCGGACCTCTACAGGATCGCTCCAGGACCTCCCTCCCGGACCTCTACAGGATCACTCCAGGACCTCCCCCAGGGCCTCTTCAAAACCTCACCCGATGCCTCTTACGACCAAATGTGGTCATAACTATGGACCTAATCGTAGGATTGCTTTGAGATTAGAATAATCTTAGTGGTTGATCAAGACTAAAGACCAAGAAGGCTAAGAACTAGGTTGCGATCCTATAGTCGGCTGCCGGTGGGCATATCATGGGAGTTCCACACGTTCCTATGCACTACGGTTTGTCGCTGCTGACCTCTGATAGATATTTGGCCTATTCGGCCACTCTGCAAGTTAAAAGCCATTAGGTATAGTTACGCTTGTTGAATGTTATGCAATACCTTTACATTGTCATGGTATGTGTTTGAACCAGCAATGTAACTGTGTGTGCCAGCTATTGATCCAGTGAATGGCATAATCATACACAGTGGGTCCCAAGTCCCAAATTTGGGGTCCGACAGCATCCACGTCACTTTTTGAACATAGTGACGTCCAATTACCTATCGACGACATCTAGGTAATTGGATGTCCTGATGCTCTCCTGACAGCTATGCTTCTTAAACTTGCATGGGCTCGATGAAGTTGCCCGTGGCTGCTGTCTCATCCTCCTCATGCTGCGTGGACGACCGCCCAAAAGTGGCTGAGGGACTACGAACAATATATATATATATATATATGATGGTAGTTTTAAAGACATAAGTAGCCACTACTTACAGACTTTATAGAGAAAAGTCATCACAGATGGTTTCAGCTACAAACCATCTATAGAGAAAAGTCATCATAGATGGTTTCAGCTACAAACCGTCTATAGAGAAAAGTCATCACAGATGGTTTTAGCTACAAACCGTCTGTAGAGTAAAGTCATCACATACGGTTTTATCTATAAACCGTCTATAGAGAAAATTCATCACAGACGGTTTTAGCTACACACCGTCTGTGATAGTCAACTATCACTAACGGTTCTGAGTTAATAACCGTCTGTGATAGTCTGTATCACAAATGATTCAAAAACTATCTGTAATAACCTCATGTCATTACTGACCCATAAACTCAGATGGCTCATAAAACCGTCTGTGATGACGTTTTTGAACCGTCTGTCAAGACCTTTTCTATAGTAGTGGAGCATCTAAATGGGCCAACTAGGAGTCCAAATTGTTGTGCTCCATGACATCTACAACTTGGTAGTCGTGAGTCGTGACACTTTCCATTTGAAGCCGTTTTGGATGCCAAAACCGCGCTGCAAGATGATGGACTGAATATGTCCCTTTTGTTGGTGTGGCAGATACAAAATCTCTCAATATCTTTATCTCTTTGGCTTTCCTTCCTTCAAGACTTGAGTGGAATCATCCAAAAGCAAGAGAATAAGTTTCCTACTCAATTATGAGTCCCACCATAGATTTTATCTCAGAAATTAACGTGCATATAACTATCCTTTGTGTTGCCGATGTTCCCAACCCATTGAAGCCTTGGTGTTTCCTTCATAAATTTTCTATCCAAACTCTAAATTGAGCAAATGATATATGTGTGAAGTGGATCAGAAGAGAGGAGGGTGAATTGGGTATCTTTTTTGAACAAGTCCAAAATTCACAAACTAAAGAAACCTAGAAGCTATTCCCAACCTAAGTGTCTATGGTATGCTAGTGTGACCAATCAACTCCAAATTATGCTAGTGAAGTTTTGCAACCTAAGTTCCAATTCTACACACGACTACTAATCTAGGAAATGAAAGAACAAGAAATTAAATGTGAAAATGTAAAAGAGATAAGAGACAACCAAATTTTTTCTGAGGTCTCGGAGATTCAGTGACCTGCCCTAATCCTCATTAAAGCACACTTGCAAGAGTCTAGCGTGGGTTCAAGTGAGAGCTAGATTAAGCTCTTCATGCTTAGCACTAAGCTCCTCAAACTCGGTGCTAAGTGTGATGTGTACCTTTTTTAGCAACTTGAATTTTTTGCTTCTACTTACCAAGTGCTGAATTGAGCTCCTCTATCATCTCAACTAGATCGTCATAGGAAGAAGTGAGATCTTTTACCTTCTCATCCTATTTTGCCATAAAACAAAAACGTGAGGTAGGAGGTGGTGAAGTAGACTCGGTGAGGGTAAGTCCGGCTAGACCTCATGTTGGTGTAGGTCCATCATCTTCATCATCACTTGAGCCCTCCTTGAAGCTCTCCTCATCTATGATCCACTCTCCAATGTAGGCTTTCTCCTTTCCATCCCTAGTGAGCTTCTTGAACTTGAGCTTCTTGCCATTTCCTTCGAACTTCTTTTTGATCTTGTATGCATCTTTGCCCTTCTTCTTCTTGTTCTCACATCTAGAGGTGATGTGGTCCTTCTCATTGCACTCATAGAAAATCACATTTGCAAAATGGTTCTTCTTGCTTGAGGAGTAGCTTGAGTATGATCTTCTTCACTTGTCGAAGTCAACCTCCTTGTCATTAATCTTCTTGTGGAGTCTTCTAGTCTTCTTCATAAGCAAAGCCATATCATCTGAGTCCAAGCTTTCATATCACCATCTTGATCACTTTCACAATGCTTGAACTCTCCATTGGCCTTGAAAGTAATGTTCTTCTTGTTCACCTTGTCGGCTTCACATTCATTCAAGAAGAGCGTGCTAGCTCATATGCGGTGAGCTTGCCCAAGGGTACTATTGGCGTCAATTGGTTTAGGTCTCCTTGAGTGAGCAACACCACAAGCATCTTATACTTCTTTTGCATGACCCTAATCATTCTTCTCACAACATCAAGGTTAGTAAGAGGTGTCCCGAGGCCCTTCAACCCATTTACTATGCTATTCATACGAGAATACATATCATTTGCGATCTCGTGAGGTAGCACAATAATGGAGTCAAATTGCTCTTTTGGAACATACATTTTTGCTTCTCACAAATTAGACGTGCACTCGTGAATCTCACGGAAAGTAGTCCAAATCTCATGAGCCATCTAAAGATTGCTCATTCGATTGAAGATATCAATACTCAAGGAACCAAAAAGTGTTTTCTTTACTTGGGCCTTGAATTGATGATTCTTGACCTTAAATTTGTGGGTGCAAGTGGATTAACCAGTGCCAGAAATCCAATCTCAACAATGTGCCAAACATCTAAGCTCATAGCCTTAAGGTAACATCCAATGCAGACCCTCTAATAAGCATAATTTGTTCATCAAAGGTAGGTGCCCTACCGGGGTTCACATCCGCTCTGGACATCCTTACTCATGATTAAACCCTAATTTAAGCACCAAGCTCTAATACCAATTGAAGTGGATTAGATGTCCAAGAGGGGAGGGGTGAATTCGATATCTTTTTCGAACTAGGCCAATATTAACAAACTAAAGAAACCAAAAAGCTATTCCCAACCTAAGTGCCTATGGTATGATAGTGTGACAAATGAACTCCTAAACATGCTAGTGAAGTTTTCCAACCTAAGTTCCAATCCTACACAAGACTAGTTAGATAGGGATTGAAGGAACAAGAAATTAAATGTGGAAATGTAAAAGTGAGAAGAGGGAACCAAATTTTACCGATGTCTTAGAGATTCGACGATCTCCCTAAATCCTCGTTAAAGCACTCTCGCAAGAGTCTAGGTCCTATTTGAACCTACACAAGGGTCCAAGCGATCAACTCATGACAGTCTTGAACATCCCAATTTTTTTCATTTTTTGGAAGACATAGTGTAAATAGATGGGAAAGTAATTTTGAGCTTTTTCTATATGGAAAATTTTATGCACAATTTTTGAACTTTTTGTATAAAACAAATAATGATTTTCATATAAGCAGCAACTTGTCAGAACTTTTAGGAAAATCACAGAGCATATATGTAACAGCCCTAACTTAGGGTTTGTATTTCAAATGTAAAATTTTGAGGAGGAATAAAAACTTTTGTTGTCTCTTCAAATCATTTGGAAGTTTTCCAAATTTTCCCTAGCAATTTCCATTTTCTAGAATTAAATTCTTGTGAATGGAAATTGTTGTCAGCAAATTCTTAGCTTTCAAACTTGTGATCGTCCTCTGAAATTATTTTTCCTATCATCTTGATCATCCTATCTACCTCTCTGAATTATTTCACAATTTTTAGATTTTATTTGGTATTTCAAATGGCCAAGTCAAACCAGTTTAGAAATCTGGTCAAACCCTAGTTCAACAGCTTGTGAATTTTCTCCAGAACAATGCACTGCATAAAAGTTCTGGAAAATTTATGAGGTGTTGTTCTCTTCCCAAAGTATCTACCATAAAAATTTCAGAATTTTTGGAGCCCTGGAGCTATCTCTAAAAATTCCCCAAACCTTCTCTGTCTTTTAAATCAAATTCTAAAAGTACTGTTCCTCGGGCCCGAACCCAACTCAGGCTCGCGTCCGACTCGCACACTTGGTTCGGTCGCGTCAACTAAACGCACCGCCCGAGTCCATTTGATCGCGACCGTCCGATGCAAATCGAACGATCCACGCCGCATGCGCAACCGACCGTCCGAATGCATACATCAATCTCGACCGTCCATCTCGGATCCAACGGTCGACATCTTTCCGTCGAGTAGAACCTCGCTCGCACCGCTTTGCTCTGTCGCTGACATGTGGGTCCCACACATCGATCGACCTCGCTCTTCTCCGCACCTCACCGAGCTCACGGCGTCGCGCTGCATGCTTGCCACGTCCTCGTCGCCGCCACCTTTTTGTCCTCGTGTCGGCCGTGAAGCATCGCCGGGATCTCATCTACCCACCGAGCCCATCCACTACCCTTCGCGTCCATGCTCGTGTTTTCTCCGCCCAAATTTCCTTCCGCCGGAGAAGAACCCGAGAGCAACGCCGCCGTGTTAGCGCCGCCTCGAGCCCGAGACCGCACCGCCGTGATCCACTCTCTCGCCGCATCCATTTTGCCTGCTCCGAGCTCGTAGCACCCGTGAATCATCCGGAGCCACTTCGTGCGTCTCCGCCTCGGTGATCTCGGCCGCAAGCTTATTGGCGCTCGTGAGTTTCGCTTTCCACTTGGTCCCTTAGGATCGCATCACCGTCTTCCGAGTCCAACCGTGACCTTGTTTCGCTCTTTGGTGCATCACCGAGGCGTGCGTCGCTTTCTTCTCAAACTTCGTGTCGCCGCCGTGTCAATTCCGGGCGCCACCGCCCTCCTCCATCATCAAGATCGTGGGCTTATCGCTCTCGTGTCTCCGCGATCTCGAGGAGCTCCTTCCGTAGCTTCGCCGTCTGCAGCGCCCTCTCTCGCGCGCACCGCACTTTCTTCTCCGCCTCCGCTTCGCCGCCACCGCCGCCGGCGTCTCGTGGTCCGCGCCACCGCGCCGAAGTTCGCTAGGTCCTGCGAACCGTAAGGTACCACTCTTTCGCCGAAACCTCCCGGTTTGCAAGATCGATTCTTGCGATCGCGCCACCGCGCCGTGCTCGCCGGTGAACCGCCGTGAAGATTAGTTTAACTCTAATCATGTCCGCTTTGTCTCTCGATTTGTGGGCCCTCTTTGGATAATCGCGTTTAGAAATCCTTTAATCCAGCCCGTTATTTGTTCTTCGAGTCACTACCATGTGGGTCCATGTTGTCGCTAGGTTTGTGTAGTTCGGTTATGCGTTTTCTCGATGGGAAGCGTATTTCTCGTGAAGGTGTTTTGGGTTTGCACCTTAGTGAGCCAAGACGTATTCTTTGAATACGCCGACGCCACTTTAGGCGAGTGCGCTGTCTGGTCGGCGTTACGCCAGACGCCCCCGCCGATGGTCGGGCTTCTTGATCGCGGTAGAAAAAGGATTTAATGCTTTAGTATTTCGTAATATGTTTTTGCATTGCCTTTGTTAATTCATTTAAACTTAGAAAATGCATAACTAATTCAATTTTTATCCAAATTGTATGAAACCAGTCTTTGTTAATTTTCATTTTAAGTGTGCTATTTGATAAAATTAACTTCACCCATGTCTCTGTAGCAAAAATCTGTTAGCTAATAAAATGATGTCTTATGTATCTTCTAAATTAGAAAATGCATATCTCTTCCAATAATTGTCCAAATTAAATGAACCCAATTCAGTAAAATTTCATTTTCAGTATACTAACTATTAGGATAGATTTTATACACTGGTTCTGTTCATGAGAATTTGTTAAGTAATTAACTAGTGACTTGTTGTGTTTTTAGCTTAGAAAATTCATAGAAAATTGCTAATAACTTAAAATGATTTGTTCTCTGTTTCTAAAATTCTGTTATTTCATGCTTAGGTCTGTGTGAGTTTTGGCTTGTTTGATGTTGTTGAATGTTTGAGTTTTGTCGGTGTTATTCGTTCTTATTTGTTTGTTATGTTCGATCGTTAGGCTTCGATATTTGCGGCAACCACGAGGACGATCCTCCGCACCATATTGAGCAACAGCAATGTGCAAGCGCTTGATCATGATAATCCCAGACTTTAAATTCTAATATTTTGTTTCAGCTGTATGTATGCATTGCTTAATTTGTGTTAAAATGGATTAGTTAAATCCGTAGCTGGCATATCCTGTAGACAAATATTGATCTCTACTACCTGAGCCTAGGTTATTTGCTGTGATTAGAGATCGCTGGATGATTTCTTGTCACTTAGTAGATACGATTTCAGCTGCTTAGACATGCTTAGTATCGGTAGAACTGGGCGGTTATCGACTTTAGTCGGTAACCTTGATCACACAAAATTTACTACAACTTTATGTTTCAGCATTTTGCTATGCTTACTTGCAAAACTAAAACCAAAAACAAAAATGATTTAGACGCGGGCACAATGGTAAGATTGGTGTGATCTGTTGGGTGTGACTGGAAAGGTGCCCGGGTCAATTTCGGCGTGCTAACCACACTAGAGGGTATGGGACCTCTCTTGACCTAGTACTTTGGCGTGTATTGGTCCCGGGTCGCAGGAGGTCGCAGGAGGGACGGAGGTGGGAGCATGGTAGTTGTCCGAAAAGCTTTATCCTGAGTGGGTAGTTGTCTTTTCGGCTTTACCATGTAAGCGTATGGGTTTCTATCCATACGAGCGGCTCTGGGTTGATACACAATATTGGAAACAGATCTCGTAGGACTTAGTCAGTTTGACATACCTTCTAAGTGTGCTTTGGCTTAAAGGCGATGCGAGGTGTGGCATGATGGTACACCTGCAGTGGTTAAAACTATTCGAATAGCCTCGTCCTAGGTGATGGACACGCTTGGGTAAGCTTATCGAGAGTTAGACTACAACATTTAAATTAAAACTTGCGGGGTGGTACGAATGGGAATTGTGCTATGTTGTGGTGACTATTGGGATAGTCACTTCTAGGTGGTTACTTGTATCTATCTTTATCTTGCAGCTATTTCAACAAGAAATGAATTGCAAACTTGCCTTTAAAGCTGTATTACATTATTGCAAATAAAGTTGGCTTTATGCAAATGAAACATATGACCTCCACCAAATAAGCTCGCATGTAGTCTATGAACAGTCCATTAGTTCACACGTCAGTCTTATGGTACAAAGACAATCTTTGTACTCGTGTGCTTTGCTTAATGTTTTTGTTGCGAGAGGAAGAAGGTGAGCCTCGTGGTCCTCACTTCGTGAGTCGTGTTGCCGCTTCTTGGGCGACTAGACTTGGCGGTCCGGTCGGATGCCTTGTGGGTTGAAGGCACGCGATTGGCTTTGTTTATATGCATCTTATGGCACTTTGCTTCATTGTCGTTCTTGTCTATTTGTGTATCTTGTGGCACGCCGGCCTATATCCGTAATATTGTTACTATTTGTTTATCTTCCGTTTGTAGTGTAATGTTTGGACTCTATGTTTTGAATGGAGTTGATGTCTAATTTTGTAACGAGGTGCGTATATCTTGCTTCGAAGTATACATATCTGAGGATCGATTTATTTGATTTGTGATGCTAGGACCAGGTGGTTGGTTAAGCATTACAAGCCAAATAAACTGGGGTCCTCACAATATAAAATCCTAAAAATTTTACATAAGCAACTATACTGGGTTAGGAACCCTCACAAAAAAATTGTAAATTTTGGACTCCATTTGCTTAGTACAAAAATCCAGCAAACACTTAGCCAGAAGTCGGAAATTCAAAAACCATTTTTGAATTCCCACTGGACATTTGGGCCAAAACTGAGCGAGCCCAAAATTCCCTCGCCCAGTTCCAGCCCACGCCAGTGCAATCGCTCTCCCTCATTGATGTGTGGGCCTCACCTATCAGCACCCTTCGTCCACCTCATCCTCTCCCTTTGCTCGCTAGCACGCCAGCGCACACCTTCACCCACGGTTTTCCTCGCCGCCCACTGTTTCGCACCCCACCTACCTCCATCACCACCACCAGACCTCGCCCATGCCATCTACCCCCTTAATAGCACCCAACTCCTTAGCTGGCGGAATGCCGAAGCTTGAGCGCGAGATTCTTGCTGCGGCCGCAATTTCTCGCCCCCTTTCTCATGCTCTACTCGCCCGTACTTAAGCCTCCAACCGCATCACGGAATTCCCAGCTCGCTATTCTCGCTTTCCACTAGGAACTAGAGCTTCTTGCTCCTTGGTTTGTTGGGAATGAGTGCATCATTCTCGACGCCAGTGAGCAAGCTCCACAACGTCATCTTCTTTGGTGAGCTTCTTTACGCTCGCCAACCGTGTCATCACGTGCCCCTACCTCACTGATGCTCCTTCCTTGCTTAATGTAGCTCCAAGAACCCTGTAGCGTGGACAAGCCATCATCTTCTTCACCATCGGCGCACACCCCATTCTGGACATTCATGTTCCCGACGTTCTGGTGAGCTTGAACCTCAACTGACCACGTTATTTCATGTCCCATGCTACACTAACACTTCTCCCTCAGTTCATGAGAATCCAAATGCAGGGAATCACCCGAATCAACCGTCTTCCTTAATTCTGGCCGCTGTAACTCTTTTCCAGTTAGCCGCCATCTCAGTGAGTCTTTGGTCAATTCCTTATGTCCCTACCATCCTCAGTGTGCATGTAAGCTAATACACACCTCCTTATAGCATGTGCATGTAAGCTAATGCACACCCCTTGTAGCATCTCTATCACCATAGCACGCCGTCACCGGGAGCCATCCTTGCACCACCACTGCTCAATGTTGCCAAGCTACTCTGGTCATACCCCGATGCCGTCAAGGAACTTGGTGAGCTTGTAGTAGTCCCTAGAGCTTTTGCGCACATTAGATCAAAGGATTAGCTAGTGTAGCATATACTTCGTCATAGCCGTTCATGGCGCCACCACGGGAAGTGTTGTCACCGCTGCTCCAGTGACCATTGGTCCCCGAGCCGTTGTGCGTAGCATCGTAGTAGCCTCCTAAAGCCAATGCGCACCTTCCTTTGCTACCTATTTGCCTCAATCGTGAAAACCACTTTGAACCTGAGGAGCTCTGATGCTCATCTCCAGCATAGTGCCACCTCCAGCCATCTCCCCGACCTCCACCATCACCTGATGGCATCGCCGTCGAGAAAGGAACTCATTTCGGCCATCCCCGTGCCTTGCCATTGCGCCGATTGCCAGCGACGAGCTCACCATGGCGCTCGGCCATGGGTGCAGCTCCACCTCTCTCTCTCCCTGCCAGTGGGCCCGTGTGATTAAAAGGTTGATTAATGCTAAGTAATAAGGGTTAAATGTAACAAGAGTATGATAGGTGGGACCAGCCGAAAAGATAATAAAAAATCTAATTTCAAATGTGTTTAGTGAATAAGTCACTAACATATGGGACCACACACTATTCTCAGTTTTAAAACATGTTTTAAAACCTAGAGACTGACATGTGGACCCTAGCTATCGGTTAATTAAAGTCATAGAAAAAGAGAAAAGCCGCCTTTAGTTCTGAGGAAAAGACGCTTTCTCTACTGGAAAGCATAAACCTTAGTAAAACACAGAGAAAAGTATGCTTTCTCTACTAGAAAACGTAAACTTTGTGAAATACGCTGTCAACAACAGTATTTTTATATTTTCTGGAATTTTCAGACTAAAGCAAATTAAAATGTTAATAACTTTTGCATACAAACTCCAAATTGAATGAATATTTTTCTAAATTCATCTAAAATCATGCTCTACCTGAATAGACAAAAATATTTGGATTTTGTTGTAGTTGAAATTATTTTGCTATATTTAATTTGCTTCCGGCTCTTTTGATTAGACGTCGATTATTCGAGTGACTTTTATGACGATATTCCATCCTCGTATTCAGAGCAATTAGAGTAAGACAAGCATCCCCCCTTTGACCTTGTTGATCTTACTATTTTAATTATTGTACTTCTTTGTGTAAAATCTATTATGCATATGTGTATGTTTGATATAAAATTGCTATGTTTGGGATAACAGTAGTTGTAATACTATTCAATGCATAAACCTCCTTGAGATATTGATGTCCTTACTGTTGTATCCATTAGGTTATGGTTTAGATAATAGATGATGCCAACTCGGGAGTTTTGAGTGCAAATATCGTACAATTGCTTAGTCAGGCTATAGTCTTTCATAAAATTTGTAAAAAGGAGGACATGATAAATATGAGTTTGGGAGTTTTTGAAAAGAAAGTCTAGAGGGGTTTACCTGTGTTTTTTTTATAAAAATAAAAATAAAAAACTTAGTATGCGATGCGGACGAGTTATGTTATATTTTGAGAAGTGTGAGAGGTGTATCTCATAAGTAGATAGGGGGGAGATTCTCGTCCAGATCAATTAAGGACCGAACATAGGTATATCCGACCTAAGCGTAAGCGTACAACCACATATTCTGGTATGGGATGGCCTTAGCTAATTAAGTCATTGAAAACTAGCCTTGCACGTTGGTAGGCTGTAGTAGTGCAAGCATAACTAGTGTAGGAATGTTCAAAGGGGCTCCCTTCACCGAGGCAAGGCATTGGGCACAAAGCCTTCCAATACAATGGTGAATGCCTCACTTGGCGGGGGTGTACTCGGGTGAAGTGAGGGTGTTCATTCACCAGGCTAGTGCAAGGATAGGACTAGATGATGTAAAGGCTTCGACGCGTGCTCTAGACTGCTTACCAAAGGTAGCGAGCAGTGGTATCGACGGATACCGAATAAACTAGAGAATTCGTGTGTTGTGGGTAAAGTTATACCCCTCTGCATAGCCATCTCACGATGATGAGCATGCCAAATGTAGTGTTGCCAGGTATAGTATTTGTTTTTTTTTTATAAAAACAGTTTTATTGAAAAAATGTGGGAAATAGTTTGTTGGTTCATATTTGAGTTGAGTGCCATGCCTATGGCTGAAAATAAAATATTGCCCGCAGCAGAGGAGGGTTGAAAGAAAAGAAGTTTGATTGGACAGATGCTTGTGAGCAAAGTTTCCAGGAATTGAAGAAAAGGCTAGTCTCTGCACCTGTGTTGATTTTGCCTAACATCCATAAGGACTTTGAGGTTTTCTGTGACGCCTCTTGTAAGTGTAGGGATACGGGTAGGCTACGCTAGCAACAATTTAAAATTTCTACCACGTAAACCAGGAAGCCAAGCAAGATAGATGATCATAGATCATTACCACCAGACGCGCAGTGCAGTGGAAGTAGTGTCGGAGCAGCCTAGTCCGACAATGAACGCGCCGATGTAGTGGTCATAGATGATCATCCAACGTCCTCGTAGTTGATCGTCTCCTCCAGCAGCCTCCACAGTTCCTTGTGAAGATCGTGGATCGTCCTCAGCGCAACAGCGACCGCAGTAGCGCCTCTACGGTATCCACACGTCCTGAGAAGGAACAACCGTACGCCGGTGTGCTAGCACCAAGTTGCACTGGAAGGCTCTCTCAAGAAGATGGCGGCTAGGGTTTTGGTGGAAACAACTCACGTGTCTCTCTTGTCCATCCCGTACTAGCCTCAAGCATATCCTTATATAGTGCCCCCGTGTCGGATTCTATCCGAACACGTTTTACGAATCGTATTCATACTGGTTTGTTCCATCCCATTAAGTGTGTGACCCGTTAGGTTTATGTGTAATCGGTTGTGACTCGGAAACCCTTTCCGACCACGAGTCGTAGCGGTCCCTAGCAGGACATAGCGATTCCCGAATACACACAAATTATATCGGACGAACCTTAATGTAATATGATCTACGACTAGGTCCTCATCACTTACGATCAGGTCCTATCTTTATACGACCAGTTCGCATTCGGTCACGACCAGTTCGTAACTCCTTACGACCAGGTTTCGACCACTCTGTGATTTCGTTCGATCGGTCTCGACTTGCTCGTATCACCATACGACTTATGCGGATCCGATCGAACTAAGCGACTTACTCTAGTATTCTCCCTTTGCCTCACGATATCGGTTTGAACTCCGGTGAGATAATGTGTCATCCATGGACTTCAATATTTTCTCGATCAAGTTGTTGGATAACCTTATGTGGTGAACACTTCGACTACTAGTGGCATGGCCATGCACTTTCTTTATCCGATCACTTGAGGGCGAGACATCTCTCCGTTATGTTAGGAGGAAATCCCATATTCGACCAGTCACATCCCTCGCGTGTTTCATAGCATGCCCAAAGCTACCTTTATAACTACTCGATTCTGAGCAGCGTTTGGCAACCCCTAAGAGTGCTATTACACATGTAGGGAACCATCTTTGTTCTCGAGTCTAAGGATTATACATCATCATTGCTTGAGACCAACTAATGACACATAGAATCATAACAATCTTTATAGTGTCTCAAGGTGGGTCAATCCAACCCCATGTTCTCTAACATGTGTTTACATTATTGATTTGATATCCCTATATCCATGACCGGTGAAACATGATCATCAATCAATACATGTACTGGTCGTAGAGTCACTGGTGTTCCGATCAGTGACATTCGACCATGGATACTTTTAGAACGACATCATATAAGTCGAAGTGTTTCACCAACAAGTCACATACTCGTTGATCTTCAGAACTAATGATTCATTCAAGGAACAGAATAACATTTATTCAAGAACTCATAAATATAGACGTGATACAATCATCTCCATGATTGCCTCTAGGGCATATCACCAACAATCTCCCACTTGCACTAGAGTCAATTATATAGGTATCGAATACCCATAGCTCTTGTGTGCGCCTCATGCTTAGGTTGCGGGATAGGCTTTGTCAACGGATCAGCAATATTCAAACCGTGTGCACTTTGCATATCTTCACATCACCTCTCTCAACGATCTCACGAATAATGTGATATCGCCGAAGTATGTGCTTGGACTTTTGATGCGATCTAGGCTCCTTAGCTTGTGCAATGGCTCCACTATTATCACAATAGAGATCCATTGGACTGGAAGCACTCGAAACCACACCCAGCTCACTAATGAACTTTTTAATCCATACGGCCTCTTTCGCAGCTTCCTAAGCTGCAATGTACTCAACCTCTGTCGTAGAATCGACAACCGTTCCTTGCTTGGAACTTTTCCAGCTCACTGCTCCTACATTTAAGCAAAACACAAACCCTGATTGCGATCTGAAATCATCCTTGTCGGTTTGGAAGCTAGCATCGGTGTAATCATTTACGACCAGCTCTTCCTCACCACCAAATACAAGGAATGCATCCTTAGTCCTTCTTAAGTACTTAAGGATATTCTTGACTGCTATCCAGTGACCTTCACCCGGATTGACTGATATCTGCTCGTAACACTTAGAGCATACGACACATCTGGTCGTGTGCACAACATGGCATACATGATAGATCCAATAGCAGAAGCATATGGAATTCTACTCATTTTGTCTCGCTCATCAGTGGTCGTAGGGCACTGAGTCTTGCTAAGATTAACACCATGTGACATGGGCAAGAAACCTTTCTTGGAATCTTGCAAGTTGAACCGTTTCAACACCTTGTCAATGTACATGTCTTGGCTTAATCCAATTAGCCTCTTAGATCTATCTCTATAGATCCTTATACCAAGAATATATGCTGCATCTCCTAAATCTTTCATTGAGAAACTATTTCTTAATGAAGTTTTAACAGATTCAAGCATTGGAATATCATTTCCGACCAGTAGTATGTCATCCACATACAAGATCAGAAACACAAGCTTGCTTCCACTAACCTTCTTGTAAACACAAGGTTCTTCTTCATTCTTGATGAAGTCAAACCCTTTGACCACTTCATCAAAACGAATGTTCCAACTCTGAGATGCTTGCTTTAATCCATAGATGGACTTCTTAAGCTTGCATACCTTTCCAGCTTCCTTTGGATTGACAAAACCCTCAGGCTGTGTCATAAACATATCCTCACTTAGGTTTCCATTTAGGAAAGCCGTTTTGACATCCATCTACCATATCTCATAGTCAAAATATGCAACAATAGCTAGAATGATCCGGATAGACTTAAGTATAGCGACAGGAGGGAAGGTTTCATCATAATCAATACCTTGAATTTGTTTGAAACCCTTCGCAACTAGTCGTGCCTTATGAATGTGAACATTTCCATCCATATCTATCTTTTTTCTTAAAAATCCACTTGCACTCAATGGTTTTAACACCATCAGGTGCATCTACCAAGTTCCAAACTTGATTGTCATGCATGGACTTTATTTCGGATCTCATGGCCCCAAGCCATGACTCAGAGTCTGGGTCTACCATCGCTTCCGAATAAGTATTAGACTCACCATTATTCAATAATAAAACGTCATGCCCATACCTTATAGGCAATTGACGTGGCCTTTTAGATCTATGTGGGGCTGATGCTTCATCTACAGGTTCAACAATATTTTGTTCATCCTGTAAAGGCTCAGTAGGAGTTGAAACATTTTCGGATGTTTCCCGAATTTCTTCGAGTTGCACCTTACTCCCACTGACTCCTTTGGAAAAAAACTATTTCTCCAAGAAGACACCATTACAGGCAACAAACACTTTGTTTTCATCCCGCTTATAAAAGTAATATCCTTTAGTTTCCTTAGGATACCCCACAAAGAAGCACTTATCAGACTTGGGTGTGAGTTTATCAGACGTTAAACGTTTGACATATGCCTCACAACCCCATACCTTGAGAAAAGACAAGCCGGGACACTTCCTGGTCCATATCTCATATGGTGTCTTCTCTACTGTTTTTGATGGAACCCTATTTAATGTGAAAGTCGTTGTTTCTAGAGCGTATCCCCAGAATTGCAATGGAAGATCAGATTGGCTTATCATTGACCGAACCATGTCCAACAATGTTCGGTTCCGTCGTTCAGACACCCCATTCCATTGAGGCGTTCCCGGCGGAGTGAGTTGTGGAACAATTCCACACTTCTTTAGATGATCACCAAACTCATGGCTCAAATATTCACCTCCACGATCTGATCATAGACATTTGATTGTCTTGCCAAGTTGATTTTGTACCTCATTTTGAAATTCCTTGAACATTTCAAAGGATTCCAACTTATGTCTCATCAAGTAGACATAGCCATATCTGCTGAAATCATCGATAAAAGTTATGAAATCTCGAAAACCACCTCTGGTGACGTGCTCATAGGTCCACATACATCCAGAATGTACAAGGGCTAACAAGTCACTCGCCCTTTCACCTCAGTCGTGAAAGGTGCCTTTGTCATCTTGCCAAGTAAACAAGATTCACATGTTTCAAATGATTCAAAATCAAATGAGGTTAGAAGACCATCTTTATGGAGCTTCATCATGCGCTTCTGATTTATATGACCAAGTCGACAATGCCAGATAAAAGTGGGATTCATTTCATTGGGTCGAAGTCTCTTAGCATTAACATTATAAATAGGCATATCCTCAAGATTCAAAACATATAATCCATTCATCAATGGAGCATGGCCATAAAGCATATCTTCAAAATAAATTGAACAACAATTGTTCTTTATTCTGAATTCATAACCTTCTGCTCCTAAGCATGAAGCAGAAATAATGTTTTTGCTTAAAGCTGGAACATAATAACAATTATTTAGTTCCATAACTAATCCTGAAGGTAAAGTGCCAACAGCTAATGCAGCAACTCTTGCTCCATTGCCTACGCGAAGATCAACATCTCCTCTTGTCAAACTTCTACTCCTTATTAGTCCCTGCATCGAATTGCAAATATGAGCAACCGATCCGGTATCAAATACCCAAGAACTGGTCGGAGAAGTGGCAAGATTAATTTGTATAACATTTATACCTGAACTGGAAGTTATACTTCCTTTGTTCTTTTCTGCCAAGTACTTCTTGCAATTTCTCTTCCAATGCCCATTCTCATGACAATGGTAACATTCGTGTCGGAGCTTAGGACCCGATTTAAGCTTCTTAAGCTTAGCCTTGAGACTCTCGATCTCATCTTTAGTCTTTCCTTTGCCTTTTCCCTTTCTCGACTTACCCTTCTTCTTGAAGGCTGTAGTCTTTTGAACCATCATCACATGATTGGAACTTTTCTTGATGCTCTCCTCAGCACCCTTAAGCATACCATGTAACTCGGTCATTGATTTCTCCATGCCATTCATATGAAAATTCAGTATGACAGGCTCAAAGCTCGCAGGGAGCGATTGGAGAATCACATCGATGTAACTCTTGACTAAGGGAAAACCAAGCTTTTCCAAGCTCTCAATGAGACCAATCATTTTGATCACATGAGGGTGGCGGGTTACCTTACGACGACTGCAAGAAAACAATGCCTTAGAGGTGTTGAACCTCTCTGCCCTTGCTTGATCCTGAAACATACCCTTCAGACTCACAATCATATTGTAAGCATCTGTGGTCTCATATTGCTTCTGAAGCTCAGAGTTCATGGTTGCAAGCATTAGGCAGTGCACATCGACTGCGTCATTGCAATGCTTCTCATAAGCATTCTTTTGATTCGAGTAGCATCAAGGTTCCTCGAGATAGGGATTCTCTAGAACATATTCCTTCTTTTCTTGTTTGAGAACAATTCTCAGATTACGAAACCAGTCAATAAAATTTGAACCATTCAACTTTTCCTTTTCAAGAATAGATCGCAAATTAAAAGTAGGTGCAGAAGAAGTAGTAGGTGCCATGATCTACAATAGAAAATATATGCAAAGATTCAGCACTATGTTTATGACAGATCTTCTATTAATCATTCATGTCAGTGGTTATGTTCGACCAGTCTACGACCTGCTCATATCACCATACGACATGTCTGGACCTGGTCGTATCACCATACGACCAGTGGTCGAACTCAACTTAACAATAGATAACAAAAGATACTCCCACTATAAACCATGTTTCCCTCAAACAACATATAGTGAGTCCAAGATCCGTAAGTCATTAAGTTCTAGTGAGCTTTGGCATCACTGCTAGAAACCTAGTGATTTAAGGTAGGCAACCTCTTGCCAATCATATCGCATATGACTCTTGTTTGTTGGGTGACATCTTTATGCCCCGGCTACCAACACCATGTCTCAAGGCCGAAAACTATTTTGATAGCCTTGTCAAGTAAAACCAATACTATGCATGTGGGTGTCTGACACCCACCCCATCTTATTCAGATAGTTAATGGCACCCTACTTTTGTAGACCTACCAATTAACGATCAAAATCGTGATAGGTGCAGCAATTGGAAAGGCGTCAATTTTACTTAAATTTTCTTGAGGGATACTATTCTATCATGTCAAAAACATCTAATGATAAAATATGATTAAATAGCATAACAGGAGTAAACATTCACAGATAATCAAATTAAACTGTGAAATAGTATGGCCCTTAACATGTCGATCTCCATCAGTATGCTCCCTGTTCTCCGACCACCATGCTTGAAGTCTCCGACCGCATTCATCTTATAACCATTTACTCCTAAAAGCTAGTAAAGAATTACATGGGATAATTTCAAGCATCACAAGTCGGTACGCAGGCCGTTATACAATAATATGTAGCTCGATGGCTATCTCACAGCATGACACGCAGGCCATGAAAATCCATTCATGCATCACATACACAATAGGCCATACTATTCACATTAAACCCTGCAAAAACAAGTTATGCATAGAATCTAATTCTATCGGGCAACATGAACACATATTATCTATAACGCACGGTACGAAAAACCAGCACGGTGGTCCCGCTGCGACGTACTCCGATGGCGGAACTCCGACCGGTAGGAGTATGAGGCAAGGTAGTCGGAAAAAGGTCAAGTGAATCATATGGTGCTCTTCATCTGTGCTTCCTTGAAAACCCCATCTACAATCGCCGAACAAAGATCGATCCTATCGACCAGTGCCTAGATCGTTTCATCCATATGAACCAATCTAGGTTATCAGACCAAACCAGTAATAGATCCAATCTACTACTGCCACATATCCAGTATATGTGACTGATCTAGATCAAAAACTATGCAGGATGGCTCTGATACCACTGTAGGGATGCGGGTAGGCTACGCTAGCAACAATTTAAAATTTCTACCACGTAAACCAGGAAGCCAAGCAAGATAGATGATCATAGATCATTACCACCGCGCGCGCGGCAATGGAAGTAGAGTCGGGCGACCTAGTCCGGCGATGAACGCGCCGATGTAGTGGTCGTAGATGATCGTCCAACGTCCTCGTAGTCGATCGTCTCCTCCAGCAGCCTCCACAGTTCCTTATGAAGATCGCGGATCATCCTCAGCGCAACAGCGATCGCGGTAGCGACTCTACGGTATCCACACGTCTTAAGAAGGAACAACCGTACGCCGGTGTGCTAGCACCAAGTCGCACGGGAAGGCTCTCTCAAGAAGATGGCGGCTAGGGTTTCGGTGGAAACAACTCACGTGTCTCTCTTGTCCATCCGTACTAGCCTCAAGCATCTCCTTATATAGTGCCCCCGTGTCGGATTCTATCCGAACACATTTTACGAATCGTATTCGTACTGGTTTGTTCCATCCCATTAAGTGTGTGACCCGTTAGGTTTATGTGTAATCGGTTGTGACTCGGAAACCCTTTCCGACCACGAGTCGTAGCGGTCCCTAGCAGGACATAGCGATTCCCGAATACACACAAATTATATCGGACGAACCTTAATGCAATATGATCTACGACTAGGTCCTCATCACTTACGACCAGGTCCTATCTTTATACGACCAGTTCGCATTCGGTCATGACCAGTTCGTAACTCCTTACGACCAGGTTTCGACCACTCTGTGATTTCGTTCGATCAGTCTACGACTTGCTCGTATCACCATACGACTTGTCTGGATCTGATCGAACTAAGCGACTTACTCTAGTATTCTCCCTTTGCCTCACGATATCTGGTTTGAACTCCAGGTGAGATAATGTGTCATCCATTGACTGTTCAATATTTTCTCGATCAAGTTGTCGGATAACCTTATGTGGTCGAACACTTCGACTACTAGTGGCATGGTCATGCACTTTCTTTATCCGATCACTTCGAGGGGCCCAGAGACATCTCTCCCGTTATGTTAGGAGGGGCAAATCCCATATTCGACCAGTCACATCCCTCCTCATGTTTCATAGCATACCCGAAAGCTACCTTTATAACTACCCAGTTACGAGCAGCGTTTGGCAACCCCTAAGAGTGCTATTACACATGTAGGGAACCATGTTGATCTTAGGTCTAAGGATTATACATCATCATTGCTTGAGACCAACTAATGACACATAGAATCATAACAATCTTTATAGTGTCTCAAGGTGGGTCAATCCAACCCCATGTTCTCTAACATGTGTTTACATTATTGATTTGATATCCCTGTATCCATGACCGGTGAAACATGATCATCAATCAATACATGTACTGGTCGTAGAGTCACTAGTGTTCCGATCAGTGACATTCGACCATGGATACTTTTAGAACGACATCATATAAGTCGAAGTGTTTCACCAACAAGTCACATACTCGTTGATCTTCAGAACTAATGATTCATTCAAGGAACAGAATAACATTTATTCAAGAACTCATAAACATAGACGTGATACAATCATCTCCATGATTGCCTCTAGGGCATATCACCAACAGTTAGGGCCTTAGATGTGTGCTGATGCAGGAATGTAAGGTTGTAGCTTATGCATCTCGCCAATTGAAGACTCATGAAGGAAATTACCCGACGCATGATTTGGAGTTAGCAGCAATTGTGTATGCCTTGGAAATTTGGCGGCATTATCTTATTGGTAATTGCTGTGAAATTTTCATGGATGAAAAGTTTGAAGTATATTTTCACTCAATCAGAACTTAATCTCAAGTAGAGGATATCATTGGAATTGATAAAAGACTATGACCTTGGAATCCATTACTATCCACACAAAGCAAACGTAGTGGCAGATGCCCTAAGTCGAAAAGGGTATTGCAGCACTATGTTGGTTCAGGAAAGTCAGCAAAGATTATATGAAGAATTGAGGCATCTGAACTTAGAGTTGGTCAACTAGGGCTATGTAAACACCTTAGAAGTTCAACCAACCGTTCAAAATCAAATCAGAGAAAATCAGAAAGATGATGAGGATATTAAAGAAATTAGGAAGAACATGAGAAGAGGCAAAGCCCCAGGATTTTTAGAGGATGAGCATGGCACTGCTGGTTTGTGAACCACATCTGTGTACCTAATCATCAAAAAACAAAACAGTTGATTCTGAAGGAAACCCATGAATCACCATACTCCATTCATCTGGGAAGTACCAAGATGTACCAAGATCTGAAGGAAAAATATTAGTGGGTTAGCATGAAGCGAGAAATTGCTGAGTTTGTTGCATACTGTGTTGTATGCCAAAGAGTTAAGGCAGATCATCAGAGACCCGATGGTTTATTGCAACCATTACAAATTCTCGAATGAAAGTGGGAACAAATCGGCATGGATTTTATCACTAGATTGCCTAGGACCCAATCGGGATATGATTCCATCTGGGTTGTGATTGACCATTTGACTAAAGTAGCACACTTCATTCTCGTCAAGACCACTTACAAAAATAGGAAATTGGCATAATTGTATATGGCCAAGATCGTCTGTTTGCATGGAGTGCCCAAAAAGATAGTGTCTGACAGAGGTTCACAGTTCACCTCTAGATTTTAGAAGAGCCTACATAAAGCCTTGGGGACCAGACTCAACTTCAGTGCAGCATATTATCCCCAATCAGATAGACAGACAGAACGTGTAAACTAGATTTTGGAAGACATGCTTCAAGCCTGTGCTATAGATTATGGAAAGAGTCGGGATCAGAATCTTCATTATGCAGAATTCTCGTACAGCAACAACTATCAAGCAAGCTTGCAAATGTCTCCATTTGAAGCATTGTACGACCGAAAGTGTAGAACCCCTCTCCTTTGGGATCAATTGGGAGAACATCAGTTCTTTGGACCTGAAATAATACAGGAGGCCAAAAGTAAAGTAAGAACGATAAGAGAATGCTTGAGAGTGGCTCAATCCCGACAGAAAAGTTATGCTGACAATCGTCAGAGAGAATTATCCTTTGAAATAGGAGATTTTGTTTATCTCAGAGTAACTCTGCTTAGGGGAGTAAGAAGATTCTAGACTAAAGGAAAACTCGCACCAAGATTCGTTGGACCATACAAGATTTTAGAAAGAAGAGGCGAAGTTGCCTATCAATTAGAGCTATCGACATCTTTGTCCGCAATTCATGATGTCTTCCATTTTTCTCAACTGAAGAAGTGTCTTTGAGTTCCAACAGAGCAAACGCCGCTTGAAAGCATTGATCTCCAGGAGAACCTCACCTATGTGGAGCAGCCCATCAAGATTCTTGATATTGTAGAACATATTACCAGAAGCAAAGTCATCTGTTCGTACAAAGTTCAATGGAGTAATCACTCAAAAGAAGAAGCCAACTGAGAACGAGAAGAAGATTTGAAGCCAAGTATCCCAACCTTTTTGCTAGCCAAATCTGAATCTCGGGGTCAAGATTCCCTTTAAGGGTGGAAGGTTTCTAACATCCCAAATTTTCAATTTTCATTAAAATTAAAATTTAATTATTTTCCTTGAGTTTTCTGAATTTTCAGGAATTTTAAAAGATTTTTCCTATTTATGTTAAAGCCAAAATAAATTATCTACAAAATTAAATACCAATCTTAAGTTGGAAATATTTTATTTAGGTCCAAAATGTCTCAGGGAATTTCTGTGAATTTTTCCATTATTTTTTGACCGTATTTACTATTTTCTAAAAGCTAAAATTGATTTAACCAATTTCTGAAATCATTAAATCGAAAGAAATTCAAAAAATGCTTTTGGGCCGAATCTCTCCAGCCTGTTTTCATTTTCCACGTGTGCCCAGCCTAGCTCTCTAGCCTAGCCCGCGCCTCTCTCACCTCGCCACTAACATGCGGGCCCTGCATGGTAGGCTCCCTCCTGCTCTTCTTCTCCATGCGCCACGCCCGCACCCAGCGCCACGCGGTGTCGTTCCTCTGCCACACCCTCGCCCATGTCGCCACCCATCGATGGCTCCGTTGCGCCTATAAAGGTCAGTCTTGCTCCTCCTTCCTCACCCCTCCTCTCCCTTTCTCCTTTTTCTCACCCAGAGCGAGTTGCCCAACCTTTTCCCTTCTTCTTCGGCGCCGACCGCGCCGCCTCATTAATGAGCCATTGCTTCAGTGGAGCTTACACCGCCCCATCCGCATCACCATGTGTGCCACCTCCTCCTCTTTCTTTCCGCCTCATTCTCCTCTCCCCACCCCTCTATGCTCGCTGTATTTCGTCGTTGAAGCTCCGTGGCCGAAGCTTACTCCGTCGTCGATTCTGCCACCGGCAAGGGTTCTCCTGCGATGTGTTCTTCACCATCGGATTCGTAAGACCGCGTTCTCTCTCATACATGCACCATCTCCTTCCAAGACCTGTCGGACTGTCGTCCCCGCCGCCGCTTTCTCTCATCGTCGCCAGCCATTTCCTCAAGCCCGCCACCATGACCGTGAGCCCTAGATTCGCCTCACCTCCCTCTCCCTTTTTGTGCTTTCACCGGACCTCTCCACACCCCATAGCTCTGTTGACAATTTGGGCCGAGTATCGCCACCTCACCGGGGGTGACGTGGCCGCCACGTCCGAGCCACCTGGCGCCATGATATAAAGTCGCCCAATCTTCTCGACGTAGGATCGAATACTCACGTGCCTCTCTTGAATCGTAGTGATCTTCCGTCGCCCATGTAAGGATTAGCACTCTATAATTTGCAAGAACACACGTGCTGGACTTCACGACCACCAAGCAAAGCCCTATCGTGCTCCCAATTCCCAGTAGAAAGGTTGAACGATCTTGATTATCGAAGAACTCCCAATTCCCCTCAAGAACATGGTGCGGCCATGCTTGGAAGAACAAGAGAAAACTTTCAATCTGTTATTTTTGATAATAATGGTGTAAGGGATACATGGGGGTTCACGGTGGTATTTATAGTGCACCCCCTAAGTCACGCGACAAAACCTAGGGCCGGCGCCTAATTGATTCAGCCAAGGATTTTGAATCCAACTCTTGACCGAAACAGACTGTTCACACTGAGTATTGTTTACATCAAATACTGTTCACACTAAGTACAGTTTACATCGAGTATTGCTCACGCCGAGTACTGTTCTTGATGAGGATTGCTCCCGACAAGTACTATTCAAGACCTAGTCGTAGACGTGGTCATGGACCTAGTCGTGGACCTAGTCGTGGCCTGGTCGTGGTCCTGGTTATAGACCTGGTTGTGGTCCTGGTCGTGACAATAGACCTGGTTTTAAACCTAGTCATAGACCTGGGCGTGATAGCTGAACGTGACTTTCCTTGATCTTCCATGAGTCTCCTCTATTGCTTTGGCTCCGAAGTCTTCACAGTGTTCAAATCTAAGAATGCACAAAGTATTTGCGTAAGGTAGTAGCCAATTCTCATTATAGTCAATAGGAAACTCATTAAGAAACTAAAGCACCTATTGGTTTAGCCGCTTGGCTCTGGCTCTAGTCATTGGACCGGTTGGTACTTCATGAACAGTCTCATGCACACTTGAAGTAGTAGTTGTAGGGATGTCCTCATCATCCTCCCCTTCTTCACGAAAAGCTATCCTCGGCTTTCGATAGCCTGAAAATGTGCTAAATAAAGAATACAATGTATATGCATGGTGTATATATATATATATATATATATATATATATATATATATATATATATATATATATATATATATATATATATATATATATATATATATTTGTCATCGACACTCGTTTAGCACATTATGATTTCCCGAAAGTGTACTAAACAAAGATAACAACGTATATACGTGATATATGTATGAATCAATTATTGTGTCATTCTCGTTGTTTTGCACAAAATAATTAGCACAACAGCAACCATAGGATATATACATTGCAATACTTTCATTCACATCATTCTCCCTCCCTTGAGAAAAATTCATCCTTGACTTTTCTAAGTACATGCACAAGATATTAAAGAGACAAACTAAATCAAGTTGTTCAAATATGGGGGAGAAAATTCTTAGTGCCTTCCATACTTCAACGACACTAATCTGTTTACTTGTACATGATTGTTCAGCAAAGGATAAAGAAGTAGGCATCATGTTGCGTTCTAAACAATAGGCACTTGTATTTAAACCCATCTAAAAGTGACCATGACATTGCTCAATAGAAGGTTTGCGCAAAACATGCATTTTTAAATCAGCAAGATTATCACAGGTAATGCATATTCGATAAACATAAAACTTATCATCTACACCATAATCTCCAATCAAATTGAATGTATATGTGTAGGCATAAGTACTAACTAGTGATTTTAGACATGAAACTTCAACATGGTTCTCAATCACACTAGATACCTCTCTAGGTTCATTGAACATGATATAGTATAAAGAATCATCAAAGGATATTTTTCTATTAAGAACTTCATCATGAGTAATCAATTCTACATTATGTAAACTAAGCATATCAAAATCAGCACGTAGAATTTCCAATTGAGCATAAGAATTCTCACAACAACAACAACAAAGCCTTTGATCCCAAACAAGTTGGGGTAGGCTAGGAATGAAACCTCCTCAAAGTCAAAGAGACGAGAGCCTTCCAAATAATATAATATAATATAATATAATATAATAATAACATAATAATAATAATAATAATACCTACAAGGCTAAAACCCTAAGCTGCACATCCTGCCATCCGAGTTGAGAGCCTAAAACATAGCCCCTAAATCTTCTTATGGTTCCGGTACGTGAATCGCTAGCTTCCATGCGCTCCTATCCAAAGCTAATTCCTTAGCTACATTCCAATCTCTCAAATCTCTTTTAACTGCTTCCTCCCACATTAGTCTTAGTTGACCTCTGCCTCTTCTTACGTTTTTAGTACGTCTTAAAATTCCACTACGTACCGATGCCTTAGAAGGCCTCTGTTGGAGATGTCCAAACCATCTGAAGCAATGTTGGACAAGCTTCTCTTCAATTGGTGCTACCCCCACCCTATCATGTATATCCTCATTGCGGATTCGATCTCGCCTTGTGTGACCACATATCCACCGCAGCATCCTCATCTCCGCTACACTCATCTTCTGTATATGTTGTATTTTAATCGCCCAACATTCTGCTCCATATAGCATCGCAGGTCTGATCGCCATCCTATAGAACTTACCCTTTAACTTTTGAGGAACTTTTTTGTCACACAGGACACCCAATGCTTGGCGCCATTTCACCCACCCCCCCTCTAATCCTATGGCTCATGTCTTCATCAATCTCTCCGTCTCGCTGTAGCATCGATCCCAAATATCGAAACGTGTCCTTCCTAGTCACTACTTGTCCGTCCAGCCAACATCTCCATCATCTGCCCCGGCACCGCTGAAATCACACTTCATATACTCAATTTTAGTCTTACTAAGTCTAAAGCCCTTCGATTCTAAGGTCTTCCTCCACATCTCCATATTCCTATCGACACCTATCCTACTCTCATCAACTAACACTACATCATCAGCGAAAAGCATACACCAAGGGATATCTCCTTGTATGTCCTGTGTGACCTCGTCCATCACTAGGGCAAAAATGTATGGGCTCAACCCTGACCCTTGGTATAGTCCTATCTTAATAGGGAAATCACTAGTATCACCACCACATGTTTT
Organism: Ampelocalamus luodianensis; assembly: GCA_036346255.1. Lineage (NCBI taxonomy): Eukaryota > Viridiplantae > Streptophyta > Magnoliopsida > Poales > Poaceae > Ampelocalamus > Ampelocalamus luodianensis. The sequence goes on along the minus strand of CM070627.1, from coordinate 18,943,948 downwards.
GACATTAGTCATAATATCTTGGTACATATCCTTAATTAGTGTAAGATACTTTGTTGGGACTTTTTTCCTTTGAAGTGCCCACCACATGACCCTTCTTGGCACTTTATCATTGGCTTTCTCCAAGTCGATAAACACCATGTGAAGATCCTTCTTTTGCTCTCTATACCTCTCCATCAACTGTTGTGTCAAGAAAATCGCTTCCGTAGTTGACCTCCCAAGCAAAAAACCAAAATGGTTTGTCGTCACGCTAGTCACTCTTCTTAAAAGATGCTCGATCACTCGCTCCCAAAGCTTCATTGTGTGGCTCATGAGCTTAATTCCTCTATAATTAGTACAACTTTGAATGTCTCCTTTATTTTTGAAAATTGATACTAATGTGCTCCTCCGCCACTCATTAGGCATCTTGTTCGACCTAAAAATGCTATTGAACAAATTAGTTAGCCAAACGATCGCCACTTCTCCTAGGCATTTCCACACTTCGATTGGAATGTTATTAGGCCCTAACGACTTACCCACTTTCATCCTTTTTAAGGCCTCTCTTACTTCTGACTTTTGGATTCTTCGAACAAATCGCCTATTGATGTCATCAAAAGCATCATCCAGTTCGACCATACTATCGTCATTGTCATGATTGAATAACTCATCAAAGTAATATGTCCACCTATCCTTGATCTCATCATCTTTCACCAAAAGTCTATTAGTGTTTTCTTTGATGCATTTAACTTGGTTGAAATCTCTCGTCTTCCTTTCCCGAAATTTAGCCATCTTGTAGACATCCTTCTCTCCCTCCTTTGTACTTAACTTCTGGTAAATTTCCTCATAAGCCTTACCTCGTGCCTCACTCATCACTTTTTTTTTCTTTTTTGCTGCTTTCTATTTCTGTACGTTGTCATCGCTCCTATCATGATGCATATGCTTGTAGCATGTCTTCTTCTCCTCAATAGCCTTTTGCACTTCCTCGTTCCACCACCACATGTCTTTAGGTTCATATCTTGTCACTCGGGTCACTCCAAGCACCTCCGTAGCCACCTTCCTAATGCGAGATGTCATCTCTATCCACATACTATTCGCTTCTCCCATGTTCCATTTCCCTTCCGCGATCATCCTCTCCTTAAACTCCTGCAAGGCATCCCCTTTGAGTTTCCACCACTTCGTCCTTGTGGCTCTGATGACCTTAGCCTATCGAACTCGTGTCCTAAAATGAAAGTCGGAGACTACCAACTTATGTTGCTGGACAACACACTCTCCAGGTATAACTTTACAGTCTATGCAGGCTTGTTTGTCCTCCCTCCTAACAAGAACAAAATCGATTTGGCTAGAATGCTGACCACTACTAAAGGTAACTAGATGAGAATCTCTCTTTCTAAAAAAGGTGTTAGCTATCATGAGATCATAGGCTACGACAAAGTTTAAGATATCTTCTCCCTCTTGGTTCCTATCACCATAACCAAAGCCCCCATGCACCCTTTGAAACCCCCACTAGTTGTACCGACATGACCATTGAAATCGTCTCCTAAGAAAAGCTTCTCACTATTAGGCACACTTCTAACCATATCATCTAAGTCTTTCCAAAATTGCCTCTTCGCAGCCTCATCTAGACCTACTTGTGGAGCATAAGTGCTAACAACATTCAAAACCAAGTCGCCAAAGATTAGCTTGACTAGGATAATCCTATCCCCCTTTGCCTCCTCACGTCGACAACTCCACTCTTAAGACGCTTATCAATTAAGATGCCCACTCCATTCCTGTTTCGTTCTGTTTCAGTATACCATAACTTATAGCCAGTATGCTCCACCTCCTTCGCCTTCTGACCTATCCATTTAGTCTCTTGAACGCACAAGATATTTACGAATCTCTTAATCGTCGTATCAACTAACTCTCTTAACTTACCTGTTAAGGACCTACATTCCAACTACCCAGACAGATCCTACTCTCCTTGGCTAGCTTCCTTGCCCCTCGCACTTGTCGAGTAAAGTGCGAAGACCCTTGCACATTTTCCACTACATCCGGGTGGCTACGTAGCGCATCACTAAGGGAGTGACGTCCCGACCTTTGCTCATTTATCACCACATCCGGGTTCCGATATGGCGCGTCGCTAAGAGGCTTACGCCCCAACGAATTATCAAATTTGGGTTTCATTCCATGAAAAGATGGCTTGATTTTTATGTTGGCTCACCGGGCCTAACACAATCCTCCTCCTTTTTCCTGGCTTGGGACATGCTGCGTAGAAAACTACACAGGCGGAGTTATAAGAATTCTCACTATTACTCAAAATTTCTTCACGAACTACCAATTCAACACCATTATTGTTACCTTTAAAATCCTCCTCGGTTGTTGTAGGTGTTGTAGATAGTAAATCCTCATGATGAAACCACGGGTAGTGAACACTCCATCCCCAACCATGGTTATCTCCTCGTCTTTTACTTCCAACGGTGCCGGTTGTTGAACATTCAACTCCTCTTCTTTAATATCAACCTGCACAATGTGAGAAACAACACTAGAAGTAGAGAGTAAATCATTAATTTCAGCAATTACCTCACTTTTACTATCATCTACTTCACTCATTTCTTTGGTGTATCCCTCATACACTCATTTTGGATACTCTCAACCTCACATATGGTGGAATCACACAGCTCACTCTCTTTATCACTCTCACTCAATTTAGCTATGTGACTCTCATTCCCACATGGGTTTTGATACAACTCATTCCCCAAATATTGTGGACCAGCAATAGAGCAATTACCATCAACCACAATCTCTTCATAAAGCAATGGGGCAGCACTACATGAAGCCTTGAACGAAGGGAAAGTCCCATGCTCAGTCGCCTTCTCATGTGACACACCAGTGGATGAATGAGAACTAAAGAGTCGGCGCAGATTCAATTGATGTGTGTGCATGTCTTTAAGTCTCTTTTCCACCTTCATAGCATATTTCACAAGATCTTGCAGACTACGAAAATATTCATCTTGAAGTGTAGTAATGATCTGAAAATTCAAGCCTGCTTTGAAGTATTTCTTTGAATTAATTCCTTATTTGCTATTGGAAGTTGACCGATTCCCTGAAATGCCATCGCCAAATTTCTTGTCCCTTTTTTGCCACTCATTCTCAAGTTCTCTCCCTTTTTTGCCACTCCCGTGAACTTAGCCGTGAACAGCATGTGCGAAAAGACGATTTCGCCCCTAAGTGCTTTATTTAGAGTTGAGATCTTTAGGGAATTGTTTGACATAGTAATATAGTTTCAAAAATTATGAAATTTTTAGGGGAAGTTCTTGACACAGTTTATATTATTTTGAAAATTTTTACAGGGTTTTATTTACAACATGTTTTTCTCTAAAAATCTTTCAAGTTTTAGTTTTATGCATTTTTATTATTATATTTGAGAAAAGTTGGTAAAAACATGTTTTAAAATTTAAACTTGATGTAATGATACTGTAAAGAAAATGGGAATTATTTAAAACATGTTTTTACCAACTTTTCTCAAATATAATAATAAAAATGCATAAAACCGAAAATTGAAAGATTTTTAGAGAAAAACATGTTGCAAATAAAAAATTGATAATTTTTGGAACTATATTACTATGTCAAACAATTCCCTAAAGATCTCAGCCCTAAATAATGCACTTAGGGGCAAAATCATCTTTTCGCACGGGCTGTTCACGGCTAAGTTCACGGGAGTGGCAAAAAGGGAGAGAACTTGAGAACCAGTGGTAAAAAAGGGATAAGCAATTTTCTAATAGCATTTCATGGAGTCGGTCAACTTCCAATGGCAAATAAGGAATTAACCCTATTTCTTTTCTTGATGTGCACTAGTGATATTGGCATGACGCATTGCATGATTCAGCGCATCATAGTAATCTTAGACAACTCTGCATCCCAATGTAATGCTCTCCACATGGCGTAGTAGTTCTTGTTCATAATAGGATGGAATAAATTCTCTTTTCATGGCCCTATTTAAATAGACCCAAGATGTAATGAGTCGTTTCCCACTTAGTTGTTACCACCAACTAGAGGCATAGTCCTCAAAAAACATAGAGGCCGCTCTCACTTCTTTGGCTTCTGATTTGAACTTCTGGGATTCAAGCTCGAACTCCATCTCTTGTACCAACTCAAGCTGCTCCTCGAGATCATAACTGCTACAGAAGGGACGATATGTATACTTGCGATCTGCCATGGTTAGTAGTAAAGCAAAGAATGTGTAGAATTTTGTGGAAATCACTCAATCTCACTCTTTTCTCTCCTAAGCAAAGTTCTTACCTTTTCGAAGCGAATTGAAGCCAAAACTTGCACTTGGTAGTACTTACAACAGCAAGGTGATGATCAAGCGAATTTAAAAGTGTTTCACAATTGCACGACAACGGTTATTTAGTGGAGCTTGGTATGGAAGTGTATAACCTATGCAATCTGAAATTCAAGTTGTTGTAAAGTTAAGTAATAATCCAAGCTAGAATACTTTTCCTAGGTGTTGATCCAAAAGGTTTAAGAGAAGTGTATGAACGCACATGCAAAGATAAATGTTACTTAATGCAAATAATGGAATGAGCTAGCTAGTGAGAAGCAATCTGAAATTGAATTGAAAACTAGCTTGTTTTGCACTAAGTACTAGGAGAGACGCTAGCCAATTGCAAAATTTATGAATGTAAGGGCACAAGATTGCTCCAAGAGATTAAATATACAATCTGAACATATGGACTAGGGTTTACTCACCAAAATTCAACCACTGCTTTCTTTTCTTTTCTATTTTTCTTTCTTTGAAACTCAGCCGCATGAACTTGCAAACTCCCTCCTCCCTGGTTTGTAAGATAACCAAATAAGGAGAAGGAGGTACTGGTGATGCGGTTCTGATTTCTCTTCTCTTTTTTAATACTTTTTTCTAGTAAACCATGGCTCTTGTGTATGCGGTTGCGTCTTCTTCTTTTCTTATTACAGTGGCCGAAAAGAGTGTGATTTCCCATTTGATTTGGAAAGTCAAATAAATTTCAGATGTGTAATCTAACTCAAGAGCAGCCCAAAAGCAATGTTCAACAGCTAGTCTCAAAGATGAATAAGATTAAAAGTGCAGTTACTTTCAGCCAAACCACAAACCCAGAAGTCCTGGTTTGGGTAGGTGTTGGGCTACGACCATGACCACGACCACGATCACGGCACAAGATCAAGGTGCGGGTCGGTGCATGTTGGCTATGACCACGACCACAATCACGATCATGGCACAAGATAAAAGTGCGGGTAGGTGTTGGGTATATCAACAAAATTTTCTAGGGTTTATGAGAACTCAAAGACAAAGCGATGCAAAGGAACATGGTGATCAACATGTAAACAAACTTTCTAATGGACTAAAACCTAACTAAACGCATAAGAAAATAATAGATTGAAAACTAGGGTTTGGAATTGTTGTGTTGCAATTTTTGGTTTATGGACTCTAGGAATAAAGAACAACAAAGAAAAATTAATCTAAACTAGGGATAAGTAATCCTACCGAGTCAACCGCGCTCTGAGACCAAGATGATACAGGGTTGCCCGGTCTTCTCGACGTAGGATCAAATACTCACGTGCCTCTCTTGAATCGTAGTGATCTTCTATTGCCTATGCAAGGATTAGCACTCTATAATTCGCAAGAACACACGTGCTGGACTTCACGACCACCAAGCGAAGCCCTATCACGCCCCCAATTCTTAGCAGAAAGGTTAAACGATCTTGATTATCGAAGAACTCCCAATTCGCCTTAAGAACATGGTGTGGCCATGCTTGGAAGAACAGGAGCAAACTTTCAATCTATTATTTCTGATAATAATGGTGTAAGGGATACATGGGGGTTCACGGTGGTATTTATAGTGCACCCTCTAAGTCACGCAACAAAACGTAGGGCTGGCGCCTAATTGATTTGGCCAAGGATTCTGAATCCAACTCCTAAGATAAACACACTGTTCACATCGAGTACTATTTACATCGAATATTGTTCACACCGAGTACTGTTTACATCGAGTATTGCTCACGTCGAGTACTTTTCCAGCCGAATACTATTCTCGATTTGGATTGCTCCCGCCGAGTACTGTTCAAGACCTGATTGTGGACCTGGTCATGATAGTCCTGGATGTGACAATGGACCTGGTCGTAAACCTAGTTGTAGACCTAGGCGTGATAGCTAAATGTGACTTTCCTTGATCTTCCATGAGTCTCCTCTATTTCTTTGGATCCGAAGTCTTCACAGTGTTCAAATCTAAGAATGCACAAAGTATTTGTGTGAGGTAGTAGCCAATTCTCATTATAATCAATAGGAAACTCGTTAAGAAACAAAAGCATCTGTTGGAAACAAAAGCATCTGTTGGTTTAGCAGCTTGGCTCTGGCTCTAGTCATTGGACCGGTTGGTACTTCATGAACAATCTCATGCACACTTGAAGTAGAAGTCGTAGGGATGTCCTCATCACGCCACCTCAGCCCTTCTGCTTGTGTGTCATGCATGCGTGTCACGCACGTGTGGCAAGCTCCTATGCTGCACGCCCAGTCCACCGTGGACCAGCACAAAAACCGTGGACCTAGTCCACTGTCTTGGGCCCACTTATCAGTGGCACAATCATTTTTCTTCAGAAAAATATTTTGGCCGAAAATCTTTAATCCTGACCGCTGACGTCATAAATATTTTTTCTTAGGGAAAATAATTCTGAAAATTCTAAAATCCCTTTTTCATCATTTTATGTAATTGCAAACTTTCGAGAGCCCGTTCTCCTTCGTTCGAGCTTCGATTTGAGTGATTAAAAATTCTAAATTCATCTAAAATCAAGATCAACCTATCTATACTGAAATTATTCAATTTGGAGTTCATTTGAATTTGGCTCGTTTTCGCGTGTAGATTTCGACGACTCCGAGGAAACTGATCTTTTTGAAGAATTAGATCCTCAAGCAAACGAGCAAGGCAAGTTACATATTTTGATCATATTTGAATCCCAGTATTTTAAATTATTTAAATTCTATTCTAAATCATTATTGCATGTTTACTTGTATTCAAGTAATTCAAATTCCTGTTTTAAATTGTAGTTATTCCTAATACCTTTATATAGCCAAATTTTGCAATTGAATTAGCCATTCCTTGATACCATAGTTAAAATCTAGTTAGTACATTAGTATGACTAGAACATGTTAGAAAATTATGCTTAGCAATGCTTAGATCTGGAATATTCAATTTGGAGATTTTACAGCCAAAAGATCAAATGTTGTCTAAAAACTGTATGTATAACATTGATTTGTCATGGAAGTGTACAAATACTTTGAAAACTAAAATAAAATTAAAACTGATTTAGACTTGGGTGAAATGGATGTTTGGATGGTGCAAGTTTATGCACGGGATCGATTCATTTCTATGATCGAGCCCAGCGGTTTTTGTGGAAAGTCGCCCAAGTCAGATAAGGACCGGTCTTCAAGCCACATCTTGTCAAGCCTTACCGTACAACTACATGTCTAGAGTGGGGAGGACTTGGCCAACTAATTTGTATCATTTTACCATGGTTGTGGCATCCGGTTGCATGGGTGCCATTATGAGCTACTTTTATATATTTCCACATGGCGCAAGAGGGGGCTTAAATCCAGTAGATGGTTTAATCCAAAGAAAGTGAAACCTTAGTGAGGCGGGACTATGGTGGGATGGTGCATTTAAAGGCCTTGTGATATCACTTCGTCGCACACCTACGGAAGTGTGTCAGACGAATATTATAAGATGATTATCTTGTGTGGGTCAAGTTGTACAACCTCTGCGGAGTGTAAAACTATTCAAATAGCTGTGTCCACGGTCATAGACATGTTGAAGTAGAGCCAATGCGAAGTTAGATTTTGGTTTTGATTTAAAAAGATTTTATCAAATGATTCTGGATATCTTATCCAATTGGGAAATTGGGTGGGTAGCCATGTGATAGGAGGGTATCCTTCACCACTCTTGTATGGAGGTTATCCTACTATAAAACTTGAGAATTTTTAAAAATAAATTTTAGTTATAGAATAATTGCTTTGGAACTAAGTATAAGTATTGTAAAAGAAAACCTTGCTTTATGCAAAATCAACCCTATAAGCCATCCTTTATTATACCCTCATGCATTATAATATGTTATTAGGGGTAACTTACGGAGTACATTCATTTGTACTGACCTTGCTTAATAAATTGTTGATCAGGAGAGGACTACTAGGAGGAGAATGAGAACTTGGATGACTAGGCTACGCCTCTAGACGATTGCCTGTGGCGAATCGTGTGGTCTACCTTACTACTTTTACTTCCACTGTATTTTGCTTGTTGGCTTTATGCCCCTTTTGTAATGAACTTAAAATATTTTGAATATATCACATATTATGGTTGTGCTATCACCTTTTATTCGACTGTGCACACTAGCTATTCCTAGACTATTGTATGTGATACAGAGGATTCGGGATCCTTCGCTCCCGGGTCTAACACAAATCCACATACTTTGTCATCTGACCTGCTTTCTAGTTGAACGACGTCTTGTATGGTAGACCATAGAGAACTTCAAAATGGCGACTACTGCGAATTGGCTCACAACTGGTGTTGTAGTGGAACTCTGCATACAACACTTACTTATTCCAACTGATACTATGAGTTAAGGCACAAACTCATTAATTCTTTCGGTCTGTCCACTGGTTTAGGGTGATACACATTACAGAATTGAAATGAGTACCCAAGGCTTCATGCATACTCTATAAAATGCAAGGTGAACTGGAATCCTTGGTCTGACGATATCCCCTTTGGCACATCATGCAAACTGACCAGCTCGATCGGTCTAACACTATACCACCTCCGCATATAGAACCTCTCTCGTATACCATTCTGCTAGATGGCCTCTAGACTGGGTAATATTGACAGGAATGAAGCCGCAATCTCTGTCAAATGATCAACAATCACTCTTCACGGAATTACATCCTGAGAAATCCCATGTTTGAATTTCTTAAAGGTAGGAGTAATCTGGCTGGCCTTTGACATGCTAGCTTGAATTTCTGGCATACCAGATAAATGGTAACACGTTCTGTGACATTTCGCTTCATATTGGATCTTCACAGTTTAACTTTGAGATAGTAGTACACCTTGGTACTTCAAGAGGAAATAGAGTACTTGAAACCAAATACAGGGCAGAGTATCAACTACTTGAGTTTCTTCTAATCAGATATGCAAATATACTCATTGATTCATGGAACATTTTTCTTGCCTTCAGTGGATTCTCAAGCTTTACCTTGCTTCATGTGGGGACTGATTTCCTTGACATTACCATCATCTTACTTGTCTTGTCAAATCTAATTTTCTAGCATCGGCTTGAACTCTAGGGTTCAACAGATATCCTCTTGTGACTGACTAAAGATTCAACTTCTAGGTTTCAAAGGTAACTTTGGTTGACTCTTCTCTGATCAACAAGTTCTTGCGATAGTTCTTTTGACTCAAAGCATCCGCCACTATCCAATAAAACCATCTTTGCTGCTCCATGGTAGATAACTTGAATTATGACTAGGATAATTTTTGGCTTGAAACTTTAGTTGTCCTGAAACACAGGCGATAGCCTTTTTATCCTATCACATTCAAGAAAATGTCGAGGTTCTTTCTGGTATCTGGCAGTACGAACACTAAAGTAGCGATCAAACTCTTCTTTACTTCTTACATACGCAGTTCACTTCTGGCGGTCCTCATGAACTTCACCTTTTGCAACAGGGTGAGGGCTTGGCTGCCTTGAAATGACTATCTCACTGGTCTTCAATTGACACTTTTTGAAATGATTGTCTCATTGGTTTTCAATGCACACTGTCCTGTTCATGGATGATGTTGGAAAACTGTTGCTTCTTCTCAATACTCAAACAGATTGATCTAAGATTGTAATATTAGCTCTTGGCTAGACTAAAATTCTTGCACATCCTTGTGCTACCATCTTACTTTGCGATCAACATTGGTGCTTGCCAAACTGATGAACTTGATTGGACACTGCCTTTATTTGAGGAAATTCTCTATTCTGCTTTGTCATTTCTATGAACTCAATTAACAATTTTTGTCATAGTTCCTTTGGGAATTGGATGATCCTGTGTACCAAGTCAAAGACGAACTTGATTCCTAACAAGGTTGCATGTGGCAAAGATCACTTGCAATGGCAATTGCATGCTCTCCTGCGGACATGAACATTTATCCCATGGCTATGGCCTTCAAACTATTTACCGTTGCCTCTATGCTATGCAAAATGGTGATTTGGAATTCCAAAGCACATTCCCTGATACCATGAATGAAGCGAGCATAGGTTGTGAGTGTTTTACAGTGTCATCACGTTGCAAAGCGATGTGTTGATCGAACAAGTGACGAATCCTCTCCTCATGCGTAACCTACTCTGGACAGAGGACGGGTGAGTCTGGTGCGCGATCGTGGTACGTACCACTCGATGTCCTCATAGTAAGTTCGAACATCGTACGACCATGGCTCATGTACAACCTCAATGTGTGCCAACTCCGTCCAAGCCATAGTCCATTGATGCTGGACTACTAGTCAGTCCATAGAATGTTGGCCCGTCCTCAATATCCTGCATTCGAGAATGATTTTTGTGAGAAGAGCGGATATAGGTATGAACTATAAATATTACTCAGATGGAGTTGCACTCACAAGTGGACAGCTTGCTCGAGCATCCTCCATCAGGAGAGGGCACAACTTGACAAAGATCGAACTATCGCATTATGTGCTACGACGCGTAAGGCTCCACCATTTGGGAAACACAAGGTGGTAGGTCCTCATCCATAATCTGGCATCCTGCGTGCTTTGCACGAATAATCTGTGTGGCGCTACCGTGTTCACAAAATGCGAGCTCCATGGAGACCATATGATGCTGTCTTCGTGCAACGACTCGAACTTATTGTGGAACACAGGGTAGCACCTCGTCAGTCTGTCTTTGGCCCAGCGTAACTTGGCAGCAGTCCACCAGGTGCCCATAGTGGGCCCGTTTATGGGGTCGTGGAACTCGATGTATGTGTATGCTGCATTTTAGATGGTGGGCCACCCAACATGGAAGTGCTCCCAACTCTATTACTGCAGGAGCATGTAGTAGAGGGCAAGAACTTGTTTCAAACCGTTGTCACGACGTGAAGCATCACACAATCCTCTGTATGTGGCACAAAGGAAGGTTGATCCAAAGCTGTAATAGGGTATCCCCCTAGTCTCTACGTCAACCAAAGACTCGGTGATATAGACAAAGCTAGGGTACACCCAATCACCCTATGTGGTGGGAAACAAGGCCCAACCAAAAAGATGTATAAGGTACGTGATGAGGTGTGTCCTGACAACCTCGTCCGGTGCATTCGCAGGGCATTGACTGAAAATGTCTAAGCCATGCTCGAGGGACATCACAGGCCCTGTCTGGCATAGGTAGGCCAAACTGTTGCACCAAACGGGCCTTCCAATCCACCGACAGATGGGGTGGAACAAGTGCGTCTCCCGTGATCGGCAGACCGGTCAAGAAGGAGACATCTTGGAGAGTGACCGTCATCTCTCCCCACCAAAAGTGGAACGTGTGCGTCTTAGGTCTCCATCTATCAACAAGTGCCGATATGAGACTCCCGTCCAGGGTGAAGTAGCGACTGACTTGGAGCATCCTCGCAAAAGGCAACAAACCCGTGTCCCAAAAGATTGGGACGTAGCAAGGGTCAAGTTCCCATTAATGCTTCTCAGACCTAAGCACGAGGGGTGGAGGGCCATCCCCATCCCCGGTGGTCCACTACTTGCCCCAGTGATGTTCGTCGTAGAATGGTTCGAGTAGCTCCAGTAGAGGCATGGCTTGCAAGAGACGAAATACCGAGCCAGTTCAGAACAAATCGAAAGGCGCGAATTAATAATGACTAAATTAATTACGAAAATTAACTACGACTAAATTAATTACGACAAATTATCTATGACTAATTAATTACGACTAATTAACTAAGACTAAATTAACTACAACTAAATAGTAATGACTAAATTAATTATGCCTAATTAATAACAACTAATTAACTATGACTAAATTAAGCACCACCACTAATTAATTACTACTGTTTAACTATGAAAAAATTAATTACGAGTAATTAATTAATTAAGAATATTTAATTAACTACAACTATTTATTTAATTAGGATTTAATTAAATATGACTAATTAATTAGGACTAATTAACTAAGACTAAATTAATTATGACTAAATAGTAATGACTAAATTAATTACACCTAATTAACAACGACTAAATTAATTACAACTAATTAGCTATGATTAAATTAATTATGACTAATTAATTATGATTAATTATCTATGGCTAAATTAATTATGAGTAATTAATTATGACTACTTAATTAGGATTTAATTAATTACGACTAATTAACTATTACTAAATTATGCGTTGAGGGGCTGTTAAACTGTCCTCTAGTGTGTATTCCTAGGTCTCTAACGATCATGCTAGCTAAGGCCTTTACCCTACAGTCGTAGGCTATGATAATAGGTCTGTCGGACCCCAAATTTTGAATTTGGAATCTTCTGTGTCAAGTTGTGCCATTCCCTGGATTGATAAATAGCACACACATATACATTCTCGGATCATTCACCTAACCATGGAAGATCAGCGCAGACCTACGATCAGGTCCATAGTTACGACCACACTTGGTCAAAAAGGAAATCTGGGGAGGTCTTGAAGGGGTCCTGAAGGTCTTGGAGTAGTTCCGAGGAAGTCCTAAGGAGGTCCTGGAGTGGTTCTAAGGAGGTCCTAGAGTGGTTCTGAGGAAGGTCCCGAAGGGAGGTACTGGAGGGAGGTCCTAGAGAGAGGTCCTGGAGGTCACACCTGGTCTTAGGTGGCATGACTACACTCGATGTAGACCAGGCATATTACGAATAGTGCTAGTAGAAACAGTGCTCGGAATAACCAGTACTTGGTATAAACAAGGTGAGCCCATAATATATTACATAATAGGCCTTGTGGCCAACTGTTTTACAAAAAAGCTACAAAGGCGGCAGCTCCACAAAAGTCATAGTACAGACTTTAGTACAAGAGCGAAAGCAAAACGAGTCGTGGTGGATCCATTCACTCTGCCCACAGGCAAGTGACTAGGGGTCCCGACCTAAGCTTCACCGTCTTCCCCACCATCAGGTCCAATCTCCGTGTAGTAGTCGTAGGGGTCATAATCGAGGGGATCTAAAACATTGTATTGAATGAGCCTGAGTACACAACTGTACTCGTGAGCCAACACACAATGCAATCGTATAGATGCAGGGCTAGTCAAGGGAGGACCTGAGTTCTTTTCTTTGCAAAAGCTAAGTGTAACATCCCAATTCTAGACTTGTGTTTCAAATGTAAGAAAATGAGGAGAAATTAAAAACTTTTCCTTACACCTTGTATTTCCTGTATGCTTTGAACAATTGTTGTAAGAAGTTATGGAAATACAAAGTCACAAGTCTTTTTGATCCCTAGCCTTGTCTTCCAAAAGCATTCATCTCAAATCTTGTGATCATCCTTTGGAAATAATTTTCCTAAGTTCATATGATGGTATGTGGCCTCTCTGAAAAATTTCACAATCTTTAGAAATTATTTGAATATTTTTAGAGGGCAGTCAAACCTGTTTGACTCTTAGTCGAACCTTGAATCAGGGCCTTGTTGAAATTTTGGAGAATAATGCGTAGCATAAAAACCTCTGGAAATTTTACACAAGGTCAATACCTTAGTTGGCAAGCTCTTGTAAAAATTTCAGAATTTTTGGAGTTAGTTTGCTACCTCAATCAATTTCCCTAATCCAGCTCTTTTCAAAATCCAAATTTCATACTCAGTGCGAGTCGGCCGGGTTCGGTCATACCCGACCATGCCTTGGTCCAACAAGCCCTCTTAAGCCGCTTTGGGTGCGTGTTTTCTGAGCCGTTGGATTCATATCTGACGCTCACGACCTCCCCTACCCTTTTTAAACACCAGGAGCTCTAGGGAAGGCTCGACCGTCCGATTGTAATCTAACGCTCACAATGACCCTAGCCTTTCGCTGGTCTTCTTCTTCCTCGCGTCGTGCGCATCAACAGTGCGCGGTGTGGCTCTGTCAAATCTTGCCGCCCTCATCAATGCCTACCTGTCGGGGCAGTGTGGCACGTCAGAGCTTTCGGCAAAGCCGTGCTCCGCGCTGCCCTATTTCTTTAGCCCTAGTTTTAGCGCGGTCGAGCTCGCCGTAGCTCACCGCGCCCCCCCTTCTTTGTTTTGTGCTCGTTAGTTTCAAAAGCCCCCGAGCCCCTCCTCTTCTCCCTTCCTCGCCTCCAGTCCCCCCCGCTCACCTTCTGTTGGTGGAGCTCAAAACTCCGGAGACACCAAGTCCGCCATTTTCAGAAACTGGGAGCTCTGTGTCGTCGTCGGAGCTCCAATGGTTCTTTAGTCCATTTCTCACTTCATTTGTGGACCTCTTGTTGTCGCAAGTCCTCTCCCTAACTCAATTTGGGTTGCATTCTCAGGAACAACCTAATTTGAAGTTTTTGGATCTTCGCGGCCGAAAGTGCTCCCCTTCGTTCCCATCTCCGGTAAGACCTTCTCCGTTCAAATCTTTGGCCCTGGACCACCTCCAGGCCATCGCAACGTTACCCTGACCATTCTTTTTACCTCAAGTTGCTTAGAGCACCTTTTCGGCGTCATCTTCTCCAGCTCCGGCGTCGGTCTCCGCCGCTGGGCCTTCTCCGACCTCCTCTAGACCTATCCTGTGCCCTGGTGAGTTCACTTTAGTCCCTTAGTGCTCTAGGGCTAGTTAGTTTAGCTGTAGCGGACCATTTTTTGTATTTTCCGATTTTGCCGAAAGTGGTCCTCCGCCCCTCTCTGGCTCACCAGCAATGCATGCCAGCTCCGCCGTCGAGATTGGTCCCAACATGTTCGCAATAGTATTAGGATCATTTTGGTACTTTAGTTGCGCGCCGCCGTGGTCTTGGTCATCGGCGATGTGCCGACGAGCAAACTGCGGTGGTATGTACTTGTCGCGATTTTGTCAAGTCACCAGACCTCCTCGGGTAAATCGCAGCCATTGATGACCTCCCCATGGTTAGATCTGAGCCCTAGAACCTTTTTCCGAAAAGCTTTAATCTCAAGACCTCCCCCTAGTCAATCTCAGCCGTTTAGGACCACCCGAGATTAGATCTGTGCGGTAAGTTCTTTTCTGTTCAAATGTTAAGTCTCAAGACCTCCTAGAGTTATCTCAGCCGTTAAAGACATCTGTGGTTTAGATCCTAGCCGTCCAGGACCTCTCCTCGTTTAGATCGTATCGCCTAGGACCTCCCTCCACTCGATCTGGACCGTTCAGGACCTCCCTTGGGCGATCTGAGCCGTCCAGATCTCGTTTCGCTAAAACCTTATCCTTGAGGACCTCCCCGATTAAATCTTGACCGCTGAAGACCTCCCCCGTGAGATCTTAGCCGTTCAGGACCTCCCCGGTTAAATCTTGACCGCTGAAGACCTCCCCCGTGAGATCTTAGCCGTCCGGGACCTCCCCGAGCAAATCTGGGCCATCCAGGACCTCCCCGTGAGATCTTAGCCGCCCAAACCTCAGTTAGACTGTCACCTTAGGACCTCCACAGGAGCTATGGGCGCGAGATCTAGATCGGCGGTCCACGACCTCCTTTGCGCGCGAGGAGCTCCTCGCGTCTTGGCTGTGCTTGTCCTGGTCGGAGCCGTTGGATCCCTCATCTACGGCTTGGACCTCCTCAGTGCGCGATCATGAGGGTGCTCTGTGCCCGTGTTCGTGAGCCGTGCGATCTCAGATCAACGGCCCATGACCTCCCCAGTTTTAGTGGGTTTTCAAGTTCTAGTCCTGAGAGCTTTTATTTGCATCTTTTAATTGTTTTGAATTTTGAGAATGCATAACTTTGTCATTTTAGCTTCTTTTTGAGTGATTCAAATTGCAGTTGCTTTGTGGTAGGATAAACTTTATATTGAGAATGATTTTAGGCTCTGATCTGTACTAGAGATTGGTGTATGTTGTTATAAATGTTCAGATGATTTGAGGGTTAGCAAAATCACTTCAAAAATGGTATCATGCATAACTTTTCATGAATAACTTCTTTTTTGACAAACTCAAGGTTATAAAATTTCACTGATAATGTACTTTAGCCTAGCATAGGTGTTGATCATGCTGTTGATACTGTAAAGTGAAATGTGCTAGTTTTACAACTTAGAAAAATCATAAGTAAATCATTGTAACTCCTAATTGAGTAAACTTAACTTTGCTGATCTTAGGATATCAATATATACCTGCTATAAAAATTTCAGGTCTTAGATCGTTCTAGAAATTTTCATCATGAACAGTACCAGTAATTAATTAGGTTGATTTTAAAGCTGAGAAAGAGTATTTTGCCTATATCTTTTGCATGCTAAGTCCAAATTGCATGATTCTTGTTCCTAAAATTGTCTAAAATCATCCCCTAGCTGCTGTATAAATTTCATTAGTCTTGAGTGTCTTTTGCTGTTGGAGTTTATTTGGTGTTCTTCGTTCTTATTGGTTTATCGCCTTTTCGCGTTAGGTTCCAAAGACAATATCAATATTGATTCTGAGCCACAGCCATAAGATCCTGCACTCCAGCAAGGCAAGCAGATGTAGCATCATTTAATCATATTGTTCCTACTAATTTCAAATTCTAATATGTTGTTTGCAAATTCTAAGTATGCATTGCTATGTTGTTTTAAACTATTATCGATAGTTGGCCCAGTAGCTGCATTATCAGTAGGAAATGTTTATTCCTCTACTACTGAGCCTAGGATTACTTGCTGTGATTTTGGGTTCGGTGGATGAACCCTTGTCACTTAGTAGCTTACGTGTCATTATGCTTAGCCATGCTTAGCTATCGGTAGAAATGGGCGGTTATCGACTTGTCGATAACCTTGATCACACAAACTGCTATAATCTGTATATTTCAGCCTTGTGCTATGTCTAAATTGCAAAACTAAAACTGAAAATGAAAACAATTTAGACTTGGGCTGTGGTAAGATGGTGTGATCTTTTGGGTGTGATTGGAATGGTGCCGGGTCAATTAAGGACCGAACTACTTGTGAGTACACATTGTCAGAGCATTCTCAGTGCGTGCTAACCACACTAGAGGGATATGGGACCTCTCTTAGGCTGAGTACTTTGGGGTGTGTTAATTAATGAGTCGCGTGGTGGGTTGCATATTTAATTATATGCAACATGGACATGTTTGTGGGGAGAGGAGCACCACGAGGCGGTGTGTCTGCTCCACGTATGGGTCCTTGTGATACATATTTCGTCGGCGATCACTAAGGATTAACCCCATGCGTGCGTCTCTTGATTAGCATATTCCATTGGAAAGGGTTCGTAGGACTTAGCGTGTAGGCATACCAAAGGAAGTGTGCTTAATAGCTTGGCAAAAGGTGGTCGAAGTGTGGGTACATTAGTACACCTGCGCAGGTTACAAACTATTCGAATAGCCTCGTCCTAGGTTATGGACACGCTTGGATAAGCTTTTCAAGAGTTAGACTACAACCTTTTAATTAAAACTTGATGGGTGGTATGAATCGGGATTCATGCTATGTGTAGTGACTATTGGGTTAGTCACTTCTAGGTGGTTACTTTTAAATATTGTTACTCGTTGTTACTTCAATGCTTAAAACCGATTTGTTAAATTGCTTTGACCTATTACATTATTGCAAATTTAAAGCGGCTTTATCGTCCAAATAACCATATAACCCCCTTCTTTTGATACTGACTCTCATGTAACTATGTATAGGCTTGTTACTCGTAAGTCTTGCAGTATATTATTGTACTCACCGCATTGCTTGTTGTGTGCGGAGGAAGAAGGTGAGCAGAAGGGCCTCACTTTTGTGAGTTGTCTTGTGGCGGTGTGTGGGGCGATTAGCTTGGCGGCCTGATCGGTTGCCCTGTGGTGTTATGTGGCTAACCTGTCGTCTTTTGGTTTAAGCCATCTTATGGCAACTTTGCTTCATTGTTTTTGATACTTACGTCATTTGGCGGTCGGTGCATTACAGAATAACTTATATTATGTATGTCTTTTGGTAGACTTGTTATATTCTGTTGTATGGAATTGATGCATGCTTTGGTATGATGTATGTGTGCTGCATTTTCTGGGAAGCACATGTTCATCGAGACACAGATTATTCTGTTTGTGATACTAGAATCAGTGGAAGGTTAAGTATTACAAGCTTAATAAACCGGGGTCTCACAGAGTTTGGTATCAGAGCCATACTGACCGTAGAAACCCCTAGCTTGGTCGTCCCTAGCATATTTTTGAAAACTTACTTTGCAAATATCAAATATTTCATGAAGATCTTAAGTAAGTTCTCATATTTTACTTCTTATCTATCTTAGCTTGCTCACCTCACCTTGTTCTTGGCTGAATTTGAAAGCTGATTTTCCTCTCATCTTCTTTCAAAAGATAGTTGTTAATCGAATAAATTGGTTTTGGGAAGACCATGAGAGTTTTGAATTGAAGTGTTAGTTGTTTTGAAGTGAAGATTAGGAGCTCCTGAAGCTACAAATTTCGGCCAGAGGCTTGAAAAGAAAATCTGGACAGCAAGTAGAAATGTTTGGGCAGCTAGTTATGGATAGTGAGTAGTGCTGAAAAATGAGAGGTTAATTCAACTAAAACTTGTGGGGATAAAAGGGTAAGAAGTGATACGAGTTAGCTAAGTGCCTAACCTTTTCTTTAGGTAATTTCCACCCGGTTTCCTAGCTGTTTCGAACCAAGGTTAACATGTTGAAATTTGCCTTCCTAAATACTGATTTCTCGTTCTTCCATACGAGTACGTCATGTTAGGAAGCTGGATTCCATTTTTATGGCCTTGCTGCGATTTTGTTGGGTCTCTGGTTGTTGGAGTTTGTTTTGGAGTATTTAGTTACCTTTCTTTGTCCCCTGTTCCGGAGTTGGCACTAACCTATTTTGTGGAACACGATGGCAAGAACCACCCGCAACAGTCAACCGGCTGGTTCCGATGAGGAGCTTCCCCCTCCTCCGACCATGGCTGAGGTTCTTGCTCAGATCGAGCGGAATCGCATGGATCAGACCCAGATCCTGGAGGTCATCGCGAGGAACACCTCCACTCCTTCTGGTGCTTCGGGGTCTGGAGGTGGTGGCCACCAGCCTCGTGGTGGGCTTTCGGAGTTTCTTCGCACGCAGCCGCCCACTTTCTCCCGATCTAAGGACCCTCTGGACGCGGATGATTGGCTGCGTCTAGTTGAGCGAAAGCTCAACATCGCTCAGTGCCAGGAGCAGGAGCGGGCACTCTTTGCATCCCATCAGCTTGGGGGTGCAGCACTCTCTTGGTGGGAGAATTTTCTCGCCATGCAGCCCGCAGGCCACGTTGTCTCGTGGGATGAGTTCAGATCTGCTTTTCATCGGGCCCACATTCCCGATGGCCTGATAAAGCTCAAGAAGAAGGAGTTTCTTGCGCTTAAACAGGGGCGCAAGTCTATGTCGGAGTATCTTTACGAGTTTAATCACTTGGCTCGTTATGCTCCGGGTGAGGTGGCCTCCGATGAGGCCAAACAGGAGAAGTTCATGGATGGCTTGTCAGGAGGCTGCGCAGGACAAGCTATCTATTGTGGACTTTGTTGACTTCGTGCCTTGGTTGACAAGGCCATCGTCGCCGAGCACAAGGCGAAGGCGCTGGGTGAGTCCCGCAAGCGCAAGTGGGAGGTTCATCGGTCTGCACAGGCCGGCCTCACTCGTCCCCGTGTTGGACCTGCACCAGGGGCCTGTTCTTTGGCCGCACCACCGCCGAGGCCATTGGTGCTAGTTACTCGTACCTCGCAGGCCGTGTCTCAGCCATGTGCACCTGCGACCCAGCAGCAGGTTGCTCTCTGCAACCCTGCTGCTGATGTCACCTGCTTCGCTTGCAACAAGAAGGGTCACTCGCCGCCATTGCCCTCGGAGAGGATGGGCGGCCTCGTCCTAATGGAGGGCGGGCAAGGGAATGGTCACCCACCGACGAAGGTGATCCGAGAGACCCGGGTGTCGAGTGGTCGAGTCAACCACATGTCGGCTGAGGAGGCTCAGGAGACGCCCGACGTTGTGTTGGGTACGCTTCTCGTTAGTTATCGTCCTGCTGCAGTATTATTTGACTCTGGGGCATCGCATTCTTTTATTTCGAGATCATTTGCTGCTGATTGTGACCTTCACTTTGTTCCTTTGGGGATTCCTTTGCTTATTCGCTCTCCGGGTTCGGAAATGAGGGCTGATCAAGAATGTCGGGACGTTCCCATTGATATTGAAGGAGTGGAATTCTTGGCGAATCTCATCTTACTCGATTTGGCACGCCTGGATGTGATTCTTGGCATGGATTGGTTGTCCCAACACCTGGGGCAAATCGATTGTGCTAGGAAGATGGTCTACCTCACTAGTCCCTCGGGCGAGCAAGTTGGGATTTCACCGCAGCTGCAGGGGCCACATCTTTGCGCCCTTGAAGCTAAGCCAGCCTTGGAGATTCAGGAGGTGCCCACAGTTTGTGACTTTGTGGATGTCTTTCCTGAAGATTTGCAGGATGCCTCCAGTTCGAGACTTGGAGTTTGTCATTGAGTTGCTACCGATGCAGCTCCAATTTCAAAGCGCGTCGAATGCCTCCTAATGAGTTGGAGGAGTGAAGAAGCGATTAGGTGAGCTTCAAGCAAAGGCTTTATCCATCTAGCTCATCTCCTTGGGGTTGTCCAGTTATTTTTGTGAAAAAGAAGGACAAGACCCTGCGTATGTGTGTTGATTACCGTCCGCTCAATGAAGTGACGGTGAAAAACAAGTATCATTTGCCTCGTATTGATGATCTTTTTGACCAGCTGACTGGAGCCTGTGTGTTCTCCAAGATTGACTTGAGGTTGGGGTATCACCAAGTCCGGATCAGGGCTGAGGATATTCCAAAAACGGCTTTCCCTACTCGTTATGGTCTTTACGAGTACACTGTCATGTCTTTCGGCTTAACTAATGCTCCCGCTTTTATTCATGAATCTTATGAACTCGGTGTTCATGGAGTATTTGGATAAGTTTGTTGTGGTTTTCATTGATGACATTCTTATCTACTCCAAGAGTGAAGAGGAGCATGTTGAGCATCTACATATTGTTTTGGGAAAGCTACGTGAGCACCAGCTGTATGCAAAGTTCAGCAAGTGCGAATTCTGGTTGAAAGAAGTGGCATTCTTGGGCCATATTCTTTCAGCAGGAGGGATAGCTGTGGATCCTAGCAAGGTCAGTGATGTTCTATCTTGGGGACAGCCCAAGTCAGTCACCGATGTGAGGAGTTTTCTTGGTTTAGCGGGCTACTACCACCGCTTTATCGAGAACTTCTCCAAGATCGCGAAGCCGATGATTGAGTTGCTGAAGAAGGACAAGAAATTTCTATGGTCCTCTGCTTGCGATGAGAGTTTCCAAGAACTCAAGAAGCGCTTGACGTCAGCGCCAATGCTTGTTCTCCCTGATGTACATAAGAGCTTTGATATCTATTGTGATGCCTCTCGTCAGGGACTCGGTTGTGTTCTTGTGTAAGAAGGCAAGGTAGTGGCCTATGCATCAAGGCAGTTGCGGCCTCATGAACTCAACTATCCTACCCATGACTTGGAGTTAACTGCAGTGGTTCATGCACTCAAGATTTGGCGGCATTACCTTATTGGTAACCGTTGTGATGTGTATTCTGATCACAAGAGTTTGAAGTATTTGTTCACCCAGCCAGATCTAAACCTCAGGCAAAGGAGATGGTTGGAGTTGATCAAGGATTATGATATAGGCATTCAGTATCACCCGGGTAAGGCCAATGTTGTTGCGGATGCACTTAGTCGCAAGGTATATTGCAATACCTTGTTACTTCAAGAGCAACAACCTGCCCTTCTTGAAGAATTTCAGCGGCTTAATTTGGGTTTGATTGAGTATGGTTCTCTTGCTACCTTGGTTGTGCAACCAACCTTGGTGGATCAAATCAAGGCTGCACAGCAGACAGATGTGGGTGTGAACCAAATCAAGCAGAACATCAAGAATGGGACAGCCAAGTGCTTTTCTGAGGATGAGCATGGTGTTGTGTGGTTTGGACAGCTCCTTGTGGTTCCGAAGGTCATGAAATTGCGGGATTTGATTATCCGCGAAGCCCATGACTCCCCTTTGTCTATCCATCCCGGGGCTACCAAGATGTACCAAGATCTTCGTCAGAGATTCTGGTGGACTCACATGAAGCGAGATTGCGGAGTTCGTTCTTGGAGTCGGCGTGTCTTTGTCGTGTCAAGGTGAACATCGCGCCAGATGCCTTCTTGACCTTTGCGGTGCACGAGTGGAAATGGGATTCCGTTGGTATGGACTTCATCACCGGTCTACCCCGTACTTCGTCTGGGAAGGATGCTATCTGGGTTGTCATTGATCGATTGACTAAGGTAGCACATTTTACGCGGTGCGTACCAATCTCGATGTCGATCGGTGGCGAATCTCTATGTATCTCGCATCGTGTGCTTGCATGGTGTGCCATGAACAATTGTGTCAGATCGTGGTTCTCTTTTCACCTCTCGCTTTTGGCATAGTCTGCAAGAGGCTATGGGAACTCGTCTTTCTTTCGCCACCTATCATCCTCAAATCGATGGTCGACGGAAAGAGTCAACCAAGTGTTGGAAGATATGCTCCGTGCTTGTGTTCTTTCCTATGGGAAGAAGTGGGAGAAGTGCTTGCCGTTGCGAGTTCTCCTACAACAACGATTTCAAGCTAGTCTTGGTATGGCACCTTTGAGGCATTATATGGGAGGAGATGTAGAACCCCATTGAACTGGTCGAAGCGGTGAGCATCGGTTCTTGGGCGATTCCATCAATGAGGCCAAAGCGAGTTCGGTGATTCGTGAGCATTTGCGCGTGGCCCAGTCCAGGCAAAAGAGCTATGCGGATCGTCGTCGTCGAGAGTTGAGCTTTGATCCCAATGACTTTGTGTATCTCAAGGTCTCACCTTTGAAGGGCCATCAGCGTTTTGGCATCAAGGGCAAGTTAGCTCCTCGATATGTTGGGTCTTATCGCATCATCGAAAGTTGGGCCGTTGCATCTGATTGGAGTTGTCCGCTACACTTGAGGGGGTACATGATGTGTTCCATGTGTCACACTTGAAGAAATACCTCCGTGTTCCAATTGAGGAAACTCCGTTGGAAAATCTCGATGTGTAGGAAAATTTGACCTATCATGAGCATCCTGTTCGTATTCTCGAAGAATCTGAACGGAGGATAAGGAACTGTATCATCAAGTTCCTTAAGGTTCAGTGGCCAAAC
Source organism: Ampelocalamus luodianensis (assembly GCA_036346255.1). Taxonomy (NCBI): domain Eukaryota; kingdom Viridiplantae; phylum Streptophyta; class Magnoliopsida; order Poales; family Poaceae; genus Ampelocalamus; species Ampelocalamus luodianensis. The sequence continues at coordinate 18,920,726 of CM070627.1, read as the reverse complement.
CATTCCGAAGATGAGGCAACTTGGGAGCGCGAAGATCGCCTTCGTGCTGACTACCCGTCTTTCTTCTCCGGGTAAACGGGATCTCGGGACGAGATTCTTGTAAGGGGGGGAGGTTTTGTAACATCCCAATTCTAGACTTGTGTTTCAAATGTAAGACAATGAGGAGAAATTAAAAACTTTTCCTTACACCTTGTATTTCCTGTATGCTTTGAACAATTGTTATAAGAAGTTATGGAAATACAAAGTCACAAGTCTTTTTGATCCTTAGCCTTGTCTTCCAAAAGCATTCATCTCAAATCTTGTGATCATCCTTTGGAAATAATTTTCCTAAGTTCCTGTGATGGTATGTGGCCTCTCTGAAAAATTTCACAATCTTTAGAAATTGTTTGAATATTTTTAAAGGGCAGTCAAACCTGTTTGACTCTCAGTCGAACCTTGAATCAGGGCCCTGTTGAAATTTTGGAGAATAATGCGCAGCATAAAAACCTCTAGAAATTTTACACAAGGTCAATACCCTAGTTGGCAAGCTCCTGTAAAAATTTCAGAATTTTTGGAGTTAGTTTGCTACCTCAATCAATTTCCCTAATCCAACTCTTTTCAAAATCCAAATTTCAGACTCAGGTCTGAGTCTGACCCGGGTTCGGGTCATACCCAGCCCACTGTCTTCGTCCAGCCAAGCCCTCTTAAGCCGCTTTGGGTGCGTGTTTTTTTGAGCCGTTGGATTCATATCTGACGCTCACGACCTCCCCTACCCTTTTTAAACACCAGGAGCTCTAGGGAAGGCTCGACCGTCCGATTGTAATCTAACGCTCACAATGACCCTAACCTTTCGCTGGTCTTCTTCTTCCTCGCGCCGTGCGCATCAACAATGCGCGGTGTGGCTCTGTCAAATCTTGTCGCCCTCGTCAACGCCTACCTGTCGGGGCAGTGTGGCACGTCAGAGCTTCCGGCAAAGCCGTGCTCCGCGCTGCCCTATTTCTTTAGCCCTAGTTTTAGCGCGGCCGACCTCGTCGTAGCTCACCGCGGGCCCCCCTTTCTTTGTTTTGTGCTCGTTAGTTTCAAAAGCCCCCGAGCCCTCCTCTTCTCCCTTCCTCGCCTCGGTCCCCCCGCTCACCTTCTGTTGGTGGAGCTCAAAACTCTGGAGACACCAAGTCCGCCATTTTTAGAAACTGGGAGCTCTGCGTCATCGTCGGAGCTCCAGTGGTTCTTTAGTCCATTTCTCACTTCATTTGTGGACCTCTTGTTGTCGCAAGTCCTCTCCCTAACTCAATTTGGGTTGCATTCTCAGGAACAACCTAATTTGAAGTTTTTGGATCTTCGCGGCGAAAGTGCTCCCGCCGTTCCCATCTCGGTAAGACCTTCTCCGTTCAAATCTTTGGCCCTGGACCACCTCCAGGCCATCGCAACGTTACCCTGACCATTCTTTTTACCTCGCGTTGCTCAGAGCACCTTTTCGGCATCATCTTCTCTAGCTCCGGCGTCGGTCTCCGCCGCTGGGCCTTCTCCGACCTCCTCTAGACCGATCCTGTGCCCTGGTGAGTTCACTTTAGTCCCTTAGTGCTCTAGGGCTAGTTAGTTTAGCTGTAGCGGACCCTTTTTCGTATTTTCAGATTTTGCCGAAAGTGGTCCTCCGCCCCTCTCTGGCTCGCCGGCAATGCAGGTCAGCTCCGCCGTCAAGATTGGTACCAATATGTTCGCAATAGTATTAGGATCATTTTGGTACTTTAGTCGCGCCACCGTGGTCTTGGTCATCGGCGACGTGCCGGCGAGCAAACTGCGGTGGTCTGTACTTGTCGTGATTTTGTCAAGTCACCACACCTCCTCGGGTAAATCGCAGCCATTGATGACCTCCCCAGGGTTAGATCTGAGCCCTAGAACCTTTTTTCGAAAAGCTTTAATCTCAAGACCTCCCCCTAGTCAATCTCAGCCGTTTAGGACCACCCGAGATTAGATCTGTGCGGTAGGTTCTTTTCTGTTCAAACGTTAAGTCTCAGGACCTCCTAGAGTTATCTCAGCCGTTAAAGACATCTGTGGTTTAGATCCTAGCCGTCCATGACCTCTCCTCGTTTAGATTGTATCGCCTAGGACCTCCCTCCACTCGATCTGGACCGTTCAGGACCTCCCTTGGGCGATCTGAGCCGTCCAGATCTCGTTTCGCTAAAACCTTATCCTTGAGGACCTCCCCGATTAAATCTTGACCGCTGAAGACCTCCCCCGTGAGATCTTAGCCCTTCAGGACCTCCCCGATTAAATCTTAACCGCTGAAGACCTCCCCCGTGAGATCTTAGCCGTCCGGGACCTCCCCGAGCAAATCTGGGCCATCCAGGACCTCCCCCTTGAGATCTTAGCCGCCCAAACCTCCGTTAGACCTGTCACCTTAGGACCTCCCCTGTGAGCTATGGGCGCGGATCTAGATCGGCGGTCACGACCTCCTTGCGCGCGAGGAGCTCCTCGCGTCTTGTTGTGCTTGTCTGAGGGCCGTTGGATCCCTCATCTCGGCTAGGACCTCCTCGATCTTGCGATCGTGAGGGTGCTCTGTGCGTGTTCGTGGCCGTGCGATCTCGCATCAACGGCCTATGACCTCCCCAGTTTTAGTGGGTTTTCAAGTTCTAGTCCCGTGAGCTTTTATTTGCATCTTTTAATTATTTTGAATTTTGAGAATGCATAACTTTGTCATTTTAGCTTCTTTTGAGTGATTCAAATTGCGGTTGCTTTGTGGTAGGATAAACTTTATATTGAGAATGATTTTAGGCTCTGATCTGTACTAGAGATTGGTGTATGTTGTTATAAATGTTCAGATGATTTGAGGGTTAGCAAAATCACTTCAAAAATGGTATCATGCATAACTTTTCATGAATAACTTCTTTTTTGACAAACTCAAGGTTGTAAAATTTCACTGATAATGTACTTTAGCCTAGCATAGGTGTTGATCATGCTGTTGATACTGTAAAGTGAAATGTGCTAGTTTTACAACTTAGAAAAATCATAAGTAAATCATTGTAACTCCTAATTGAGTAAACTTAACTTTGCTGATCTTAGGATATCAATATCTACCTGCTATAAAAATTTCAGGTCTTAGATCGTTCTAGAAATTTTCGTCATGAATAGTACCAGTAATTAATTAGGTTGATTTTAAAGCTGAGAAAGAGTATTTTGCCTATATCTTTTGCATGCTAAGTCCAAATTGCATGATTCTTGTTCCTAAAATTGTCTAAAATCATCCCCTAGCTACTGTATAAAATTCATTAGTCTTGAGTGTCTTTTGCTGTTGGAGTTTATTTGGTGTTCTTCGTTCTTATTGGTTTATCGCCTTTTTGCGTTAGGTTCCGAAGACAATATCAATATCGATTCTGAGCCACAGCCATCAGATCCTGCACTCCAGCAAGGCAAGTAGATGTAGCATCATTTGATCATATTGTTCCTACTAATTTCAAATTCTAATATGTTGTTTGCAAATTCTAAGTATGCATTGCTATGTTGTTTTAAACTATTGTCGATAGTTGGCCCAGTAGCTGCATTATCAGTAGGAAATATTTATTCCTCTACTACTGAGCCTAGGATTACTTGCTGTGATTTTGGGTTCGCTGGATGAACCCTTATCACTTAGTAGCTTACGTGTCATTATACTTAGCCATGCTTAGCTATCGGTAGAAATGGGCGGTTATCGACTTGTCGATAACCTTGATCACACAAACTGCTATAATCTGTATATTTCAGCCTTGTGTTATGTCTAAATTGCAAAACTAAAACTGAAAATGAAAACAATTTAGACTTTGGCACAACGGTAACATGGTGTGATCTTTTGGGTGTGATTGGAATGGTGCCCGGGTCAATTAAGAACCGAACTACTTGTGAGTACCTGTTATCCGAGCATTCTGTGCGTGCTAACCACACTAGAGGGATATGGGACCTCTCTTAGCTGAGTACTTTGGGGTGTGTTAATTAATGAGTCGTGTTGTGGGTTGCATATTTAATTATATGCAACATGGACATGTTTGTGGGGAGAGGAGCACCCGCCGAGGCCGGTGTGTCCTGCTCCACGTATGGGTCCTTGTGATCCATATTTCGTCGGTAGATCACTAAGGATTAACCTCCATGCGTGCGTCTCTTGATTAGCATATTCCATTGGAAAGGGTTCGTAGGACTTAGCCGTGCCGGTATACCAAAGGAAGTGTGCTTAATAGCTTGGCAAAAAGGCGGTCTGAAGGTTGGGTACATTAGTACACCCCTACAGGGTTACAAACTATTCGAATAGCCTCGTCCTAGGTTATGGACACGCTTGGATAAGCTTTTCAAGAGTTAGACTACAACCTTTTTAATTAAAACTTGATGGGTGGTATGAATCTGGGATTCATGCTATGTGTGGTGACTATTGGGTTAGTCACTTCTAGGTGGTTGCTTTTAAATATTGTTACTCTCTGTTATTTCAATGCTTAAAACTGATTTGTTAAATTGCTTTCAATCTATTACATTATTGCAAATTTAAACTGGCTTTATGCGTCCAAATAACCATATAACCCCCTTCTTTTGATACAGCTCTCATGTAGCTATGTATAGGCTTGTTACTCGTAAGTCTTGCGAGTACATTATTGTACTCACCTGCATTGCTTGTTGTGTGCAGAGGAAGAAGGTGAGCCCGAAGGGCCTCACTTTTGTGAGTTGTGCCGTGGCAGTGTGTGGGGCGATTAGCTTGGCGGCCCGGTCGGTTGCCCTGTGGTGTTATGTGGCTAACCGGTCGTCTTTTGGTTTAAGCCATCTTATGGCAACTTTTGCTTCCGCTGTTATTTGATACTTACGTCATTTGGCGGTCGGTGTGCTCAGTAATAACTTATATTATGTATGTCTTTTGGTAGACTTGTTATATTCTGTTGTATGGAATTGATGCATGCTTTGGTATGATGTATGTGTGCTGCATTTTCTGGGAAGCACATGTTCATCGAGACATGGATTATTCTGTTTGTGATACTAGAACCAGTGGAAGGTTAAGTATTACAAGTTTAATAAACCGGGGTCTCACACTAAGTTTGAACTAGATTGTGTAATAGAAAATCCTAGGACTTAGCATTTTAACAATCTGTTTTTCACAAAGGGGTTTTCATTTGTAAAGTACTAGCGGAGGTCCAACCTCCTACACCATTGAGTAGCTCCATCTATTCAATGCTCAGGCTATCCCGTATTACCACTAGTCCCCGACCAAGCTTTCTCAAAACCCGTAGGGTCCCACCCCAACTTTCCTTTCCATCTACAAATTGTTTTATAAAACTGAAAGATATATTAGGCAAGTTCTCAGTACCACTCTTGACCGTGAGCACGGCTATCTAGATAGTTTTCTTACTCTGTAGAGTTTGTACACTTTACCCACAAGAGATAATCGTCTTGATATATACACTTGTTTCCTTAGACATGTGAATCAAGAGAAGATTACCACAAGGCATTTACAATGCTCAACCTCGACGCAACCCCACCTGCTAAGGTTTCCACCGCTCGGTGCTAAGCACTTCTAGGAGGCCCCCTCTTGCGCCGTGCAGTTTCACTGTGGCTTCTTTCCCCTTTACCCATGCCACATTTCCCTGATGGCAAAGCCACGCCGAGGCGAGCAAATTAATTAGTCAGGTCGTACCCATTATAGACTTGTGATTGCACTGTTTTTACATGAGAGGTTATCACCAGATTCGGTCCTTAAGTGACTTGGGTGGTACCTCCACTTACCCACATCCACTCGTGCCCCCGGCATTCGCCACTCTTTCTAGTCGCCCAAGTCGAAAATGGTTTTTCATGTTTTCCTTTGTTTTGAAAATAATCTTTAGTCCAACTTACCAGCTAGGCTCCCAGCCTCGACTGCCTAAATCCGATTTTCATATTTTGAATGATTGTTGTCGGGCAATTTAATGCCCGCTTGACAATGTACCTAAGTAAGTCTAAGCAGGACACTTAGGTACAGACTTATTAACTAATATGTAATACATTAAGTCTAGAATGACAAAGGATAGTGTCCAAGTTTAAGGGTTAAAAGTTTATACACCATTATTATTAAGGCATTAACTATGAGCTAGACCAATATAGCTGTATAAATCATAGCAATGCAATTTCATAATTTAAAGCAATATAATTTGCAAAGACTGGGAACAATATGATCAAAGTATTGACTTGTCTTACTCAGGGTACAACTGATCTAGGTCCTGATCAATTGATGGTTCTTCGGTCGCCTTGGCTTCTATAATCGTAAAGACAAATAAAAAGACAAATAAGCATATATGAACTCAAAATCATTTTCAAATATTCAATGAACACCAAATAATGCAAGGTCGTAGTTTGGAAGTATTAGACCAGTATAGTTGAAGACTGAGTGGTTAAGGCTCAGTGGTCAAAAGGGTTTTTGACCACTTGGTCGGAACGGGTTACGACTGGGTGTCGTCATGGATATGCTATGACTAGGGGAGGTCATGGAGGTGCTATGACCAGGGGAGGTCATGGAGGTGCTATGACCAAGGGAGGTCGTGACCAAAGAGGGTGATCTTTGCAAAAAGGGGAAGGGTGGTCTTTGCAAAAGGGGAGGTCGTGGCCAAGGAGGGTGGTCTTTGCAAAAGGCGAGGTCTTGGCCAAGGAGGGTGGTCTTTGCAAAAGGAGAAGTCGTGGCCAAGGAGGGTACTCTTTGCAAAAGGGGAGGTCATGGGAGTGTTAACCGTGTGTAGTCGAATGGGAAAATATTCGACTACAACACAGTGGTCGAGAGAAGCAAAGCTTCGACTGCTTTGCCGCGATCGAACGAACCAGTGGAGGAGCTAGGGGAAGAACTAGAGAAAGACAATAGGAGAAAGGACTAGGGAACCCTTAGAGAAAGAATAGGGTGGATAGAACTAGGAGAAGCATCTAGGCCACTACTGACGCGTCTGCACGAGTGGTGGTACAAGCTAGCGGGGTCAAATGGGCGACATGTCCGTCATGCGAGGGAAACTCCACGCTACAATAGTGTAACATCCCAACTTTGGGCTTGTGTTTCAAATGTAAGAAAATTAGTAGAAATTAAAACTTTTTCTTACATCATGTATTTCCCGTTGTGCCAACCAATTCTTGTACAAGGGATTATGGAAATACAATATCACAAGTCTTTTTGATCCAAACTTTGATATTCCAAAAACAATTTTGTCAAATTTTGTGATCATCCTCTGGAAATATTTTTCCTAAGTTTCTGTAATGGTATGTGGCCCCTCTGAAAAATTTCACAATTTTTAGAAATTGTTTGAATATTTTAGGGGGCAGTCAAACTTGTTTGACTTTCAGTCAAACCTCAAAACAGAGCCTTGCAGAATTTTTGGAGATTTATTCACAGCATAAAAAACTCTGAAAATTTTACACAAGGTTAATATCTGAGTTAGCAAGCTCCGGTAAAAATTTCATAATTTTTGGAGTTGTTTTGCTACCTCAAATAAATCCTTCAAAGTCTCTTTCTAATTTTGAAGTCAAACCTAGTCTCACTGTGCTTTGGGTTCGAGTCAAACTCGGGCTCGAACCAACTGACTCGGTCCAGTCAACTAACTGCAACGAGCCTCTCTTTAAAGACGCGCGTCCATTCTCAACCGTTAGATCCCCATCTAACCGCCCAGATGCGCCGGAACCTTCGGACCCTCCGGTTGTTGGTTTGAATCAGAGCCGTTGGATTAAGATCCAACGCTCGCTTGTCCCTCTGTGGTAAATCACGTTCGCGACGTGGGGCAATCTGAGCCGTTTATTTCTAATCCTAGGGCTTGCGATATCCTACGTTGTGTTTCAAACCGCAGTGGCGTGGCGTAATCTTAGTCGTCTGATTTGAATCGTGGGACTCTGGAACGCCCGAGCCTTTCCTCTGGTCATCTTCAACCTCTAGCCGTGCATGAACAGTAGGGAGAGTGATGGCAGTGTCAAATTGTGCTTCCTACAGCCACCCTAGTCAATAGTGAGGGGCATGGGAGAGGTTTTCGGCCGAGCCATACCCTATTGCATGTCTACTAGCTTTTTCCTTGTCGACCGCACCTTGTGCTCTGTGCTTTGCCGCCCGAAAAACTTGTGGTGCAAACCCTAATGCCTCCAAGGCCTTATAAGCACCCAAATCACTTCCTGGTATTCCTTTAGACCACCCTCAAGCTCCATTCTCAGTATTGGAGCTTAACACCTCAAAAATGGCAAGTGGCCATTGTTGACCCGAAGAGCTCCATTGGTGTTCTTGGTGTTCCAGTGGTTCTCCTTCATGTTTCTTTGCCCTATCCTTATCCATTTTCTATCTTGAACATTTCCCCTCACTTAATTTTGGATTTGATTCTCAGGAATTGTCCAATTTGGGGTTTGTTCAAATTCGGCCGAAATTGGTCATCTTCTTCCTCAGCTCAGGTGAGTGCTCTATTTTCTAATTACTTGCTCATGTAGCTTCTGTGGACCTTAATGAAGCTATATTGATGCTTTGGCATCACTCATTTGGCTCAGGGTGTCATTTTCAATCCTTCTTCTCCAAGTCCGGCGAGCTTCCTCCGTGATCAAGCTTCTCCGGCCATCTCTGAAGCCTCTTTTCATCAAGGTAGCTTCTTATTAGTCCTTAGAAGCTCTGGCACCCGCTTCCTTGGACTGCAGCGAAGCTCATTGCTGTTTTCGTGTTTAGCAGTAAAGCCCCCATTTTCATTTTCCGGCTAGCCGGCGTTCTAGTCCCTCACCGCCGGCGAGAATGCCACCATTAGGTTCGTAGTGCTATTGCGATTCCATTTTGGTTCTTGTCCGGCGCCGCCGCGGCCAGTGTCGCCGGCGATTAGCCGTGAAAGTCGCTCGGGTTTTGCCGGCACAGAACTCCCGTTTTCGTCTTTTGATTAGGACATATTAATTGCACAGTGATTGTTAATCATTAGTTAATTAATGGTGTCTTAATCTATGTCATTGGGCCACTGACCAGTGGGCCCAACATTCTTAAATCACCCGCGCGATTAAGCGTTGTTAAAGTCGTCATTAAGATTAATCATTGGTTAATTGAATGTGTCGGCATTTAATCACTGTCGGAAATCACCTCTGGGTCGCTGACTTGTGGGCCCGAGGGGTTAAAATCAAATTCCAGAAGTCATTAGTGTCTATTTAATGATAATCATTAGAAGCATTAATTCTGTCCTAAACCGCCACGCTTAGTCGTTGACATGTGGGCCCAGTGCACTGTGCACGTGGGTTAAACGTTCGCGTGGGTGACTCAAGGTCACTGACATGCGTGCCCCACGTGTCAGCATCTCTTTTTGAACTTCAATCTTTGGTCATCGTCGATCCCTTGATCAACGGCCCTGATCGTGAGTGCATTCGGACCCTCCGGATGCCTTGATCATTCTCGACCGTCGATCTTGCGATCAACGGCTGAGATCGTGTATGCAATCGGACCTTCCGACCGTTGGTGCGCTCTGGACCGTCCATCTGCAGATCTGCGGCTGGGATTGGCCCAAGCAACCGCACCGTCCGAATGCATACACTTGTGTGCATCGTTGGATCGTGATCCAACGGTGGGCTCCGATTAGGTTTCGCGCGCGTGCGCTGTTTTCGGCGCGCGTGAGCCGTAGGATTGTAGATCGAGGGTGGATAAGTGTCCACGTCCTATTCTATTATTTGAGTTTGTCTGTATTTCGGTAAGTAGTTATTTAACAACTGAAAATGATATAAAAACTTTAGAAACTCATAACTAATTCATTTTAAGCGCTTTTAGATAATTCCAACGATAATAAATTATGTTATCACTTAAGTTTATTATAAAAATGGATTTAAGCATATTCGATGTGAAAAATTGTATAACTAGAAATAACTTGATTTATGTCACTTTGGATATTCGAAATGGATTTAACCTTGAAAAATGCATATCTTTTCTCAGTATAAATCCAATTTGTGCAAAATCAATTTTGTTAAATTCATCTGTTAGTATACTTTCATATGGAATAAGATTTGAGCATGTTCATAATTCTGTAAAATGACTTGCATTAGATTTACACCTTAGAAAAATCATAAGTAAATATGTATAACTCCAAATTTAGTAAACTCAACTTTGTCATTATTAGGATGTTATAATCTACCTGTAAAAATTTCAGACCTTAGATCATTCTAGAAAATTTCGCCATGAGCAGTGCTAATTAGTAATTAGGTTGTTGTAAGGTGAGAAAGAGCATTTTGTTCATATCTTTTGCATGCTTAGTCCAAATTGCATGATTCTTGTTCTGTCTCTATGTAAAATCATTCCCTAGCTGTTGTGTAAATTTTATTAGATTTGGATGTGTTTCTTTGTTGGAGTTCATTTGGTGTTCTTCGTTCTTATTTGCTTATCGCCTTTTCGCGTTAGGTTAGAAGATAATTTTATTGTTGATATTGAGCCACAAAGACCATCGATCTGCACTCCAGCAAGGCAAGCGGATGTAGCATTCATTTGATCATATTGTTCCTACTATTTTCAAATTCTAATATGTTGTTTGCAAATTCTATGTATGCATTGCTATGTTGTTTTAAACTATTGTCGATAGTGGCCTACTAGATGCATTATCGAGGAAATGTTTATTCCTCTACTACTGAAGCCTAGGATTACTTGCTGTGATTTTGGGTTCGCTGGATGAACCCTTGTCACTTAGTAGTTTACATGTCATTATGCTTAGCCATGCTTAGTTATCGGTAGAAATGGGTGGTTATCGACTTGTCGATGACCTTGATCACACAAACTGTTATGATATGTATATTTCAGCCTTGTGCTTTGTCTAAATTGCAAAACTAAAACTGAAAATGAAAACAATTTAGACTTGGGCACAATGGTAAGATGGTGTGATCTTTTTGGGTGTGAATGAAATGGTGTCCGGGTCAATTAAGGACTGAGCTACTTGTTACACCAAACTAAGCATTTGTGCGTGCTAACCACACTAGAGGGATATGGGACCTCTCTTAGCTGAGTACTTTGGGCTGTGTTAATTAATGAGTCGCGTGGTGGGTTGCATATTTGATTATATGCAACATGGACACGTTTGTAGGGAGAGGAACACCCGCCGAGGCCGGTGTGTCCTGCTCCACGTATGGGTCCTTGTGATCCATATTTCGTCGGCAGATCACTAAGGATTAACCCCCATACGTGCGTCTCTTGATTAGCATATTCCATTGGAAAGGGTTCGTAGGACTTAGCCGTGTCGGCATACCAAAGGAAGTGTGCTTAATAGCTTGGCAAAAAGGCGATGCAAGTGTGGGTACATTGGTACACCCCTGCAGGGATTAAAACTATTCGAATAGCCTCGTCCTAGGTTATGGACACGCTTGGGGAAGTCTTTCAAGAGTTAGACTACAACTGTTTTAAAATTAAAACTTGTTAGGTGGTATGAATCAGGGATTCATGCTATGTTGTGGTGGCTTTGGGGAAAGTCACTTCTAGGTGGATACTTGTTACTTATGTTTACTCATTGTTATTTAAATGCTTAAAAACAGATTTTACATCTTCTTTGCTCAATCTATTACAATATTGCAAATGAAACTTGCTTTGTGCGTCCAAAGAACCATATAACCACATTCCTTTGAATCTGACTTTCATGTAGCTATGTATAGGCTTGCTACTCGTAAGTCTTGCAGTACATTTTGTACTCACTGCATTGCTTGTGTTGTGCGAGAGGATGACAGTGAGTCAGATGGACCTCACTTTTGTGAGTTGTCTTTGTGGCGGTTTATGGGGCGATTAGCTTGGCGGCCTGGCCGGTTGCCCCTGTGGTGTTATGTGGCTAACCGGTCGTCTTTTGGTTTAAGTCATCTTATGGCAACTTTTGCTTCCGCTGTGACTTATTTGGTACTTATGTCATTTGGCCGGTCGGCTGTGTTGTAATAACTTATATTATGTATGTCTTTTGGTAGACTTGTTATATTCTGTTGTATGGAAATTATGCATGCTTTGATTTGATGTACGTGTGCTGCTTGTTCTGGGAGGCACATGTTCATCGAGACGCGGGTTATTCTATTTGTGATACTAGAACCAGTGGAAGGTTAAGTATTACAAGTTTAATAAACCGGGGTCTCACAAATAGTGACTTGAGGAAAGAAGGTAGGCTTCGATCTTTGGGGCAACTCCAGGGAAGCAGGTAGATGGTCCTGAAGGGACGACTTGGAGTATTCCACACCGGCGAGGTCGGTTCGACTGATAGAGCCATTCTGGTCGGAGGGGAGGAAAGAGCGATATCAGTGGCAATTCCTGTGCACCAAAGAGGAGGAACCAATTGAGTAGAAACACCCTTTTGGGGTTATGGATGTGAGCGGACGTGAACAATGAGAGAGGAGCCTTACCAATGGGTATCAACGGCGAAGGTTGCAGCGTTGTGGTATCGCCCGGTCGAAGCGAGCGCTCGAGCCCAACTGGATCTCAAGTTCGCTTGAGAAGGGGGGAGTGGGACTAGCACTGGAATGGCGAAGAAAGGTAGTAAAGGGCTTGGGGTTGCTATATATATATCAGCAAGGGGCAGAGATGTCCGAGAGTCTATGATGCATTTGCACGACCCGACAAGGAGGAGTGGTTGGTGCAATTGAAGGAGTGGCAGCATAGTGTAGGCGACGGGATGGTTTGAGCGATTGCTATTAATGGCCAATTGATAGCTGCCACCCGCATACACGCCTGGTTGCACTGTTTTGACCACTGCTAGTCGGAGGAACAGTAAATGAGAGGATGAAAGGCTAGTGGTCTCAAAGTGGTTTACATAATACTTGTATTTCCCTAACTAAGTTCTTAGACCTTAGGGTTCCCTGATCTGGTGCTAATTACTCTGGTAAGGATATATGATGCAGTCAAATTAATACTTTGAAAAGGTAATCAGAAGCGCAACAATAGTTATCACCTAAAAAGTTTTAAAAATCTCATATTTTTGCATTTATGGATTTTTAGGTTGTTACACCACCACTCCAGTAGGTCCCTCCTGAAGTTACATTGCAGCCAAGCACTCAAAACAGCCCTAGAGTTACAATAAGGAGGATGGCAGCTAAAGCATCAACTCCAGGGAGGTCTACTACAGAAAGGATAGCTGAAGCAAGGGTTGCTGCATAGGCATCGTCCTCAGGAATTAGAAAGAGAAAGCTCTAAACTTTGAACTTGCATGTATTGAGTCATGTGCCATGTGTTCTGAACTTGTATAAGTTAGATTGTTGTGGTTTGTATAGACTAGAACATGTTTATTTCCTTGTCAGTATTGCTGTGATTTCTATGCTCTGAACTTGTATCAGTCAGATTTGCACTACTACAGAAATGGTCTTCACAGATGGTTCAAAAACGCCATCACAGACAGTTTCGTGAGCCATCTGAGTCTATGGGTCAGTGATGACATGAGTCATCACAGGCGGTTTTAAAACCATCTGTGATAGTCTACTGTCATAGACGGTTTGTATATAAAACCGTCTCTGATAGTCGAACCGTCTGTGATAGTCGACTATCACAGACGGTTTGTAGATTAAACCGTCTGTGATATTTGATGCATCACAGATGGTTTGTATATTAATCCGTCTGTGATATCTAATGCATCACAGATGGTTTGTAGATTAAACCATCTGTGAGAGATGATGCATCACAGACGGTATGTCCTAAGGAACCGTCTGTGATATTCTTTTCAGAAACAAGCACATCTAATTCGCATTCATTTTAGAAACAAGCTAGCACATCCAATTCGCATTCATTTCAGAAACAAGCTAGCACATCCAATTCACATTCATTTCAGAAACAAGCACATCCAATTCACAAATCAATTAACTAAAATTAACTATTCATGTACATTTACACACATGTACGGCTAAGTTCAATATCTTATCTCAATCAAGTTCAATCTACATTGTGAAACTTTTCATTTGGATTTATAACCTCACGGTTCAAGAATGCAACAAGGTGTCCTCGAATTTTTATGAGCTGGCTCTATTCCAATGTAGTTTCCGCGATGGTCACGATCTGTCGCTACGAAGATTAAATTCGTGCATATATAAATTAATAAGTATGAATTAATTATTGCATTAAGATTGACAAACCTGAGGATCATTGGTTATCGCGGAACCGATGAGTAGTTCCATGTTGTAGCAAACATAGAATCCACAGAGGTTGCATGCCGGCAGCTGCTAGTGGCACTGCAAAAATAGAATTGGTTGGTTCGAGAGGCATTACTATGAAGTGTTACATAGGATTAATGTGTACTAGGAATACCGAGAAATCTAAATCGTGTCACAGGGTCCCTCCCTTGCATATCCCTCCTTTTGGATAGTACATCTTGAATGACCTACGTGATTCCAAAAACTTAGCCTTAACCATTACAAAGGAATGAAAGACTATACAATAGAGTTATATATGGAGGAAATGTGTTTACCTATTGATTAATTCTCGGATAACTGTGAAGTTGTGTGTGGCCCTCTTTAGGGAATCTAGGTATATTACCAAGTTCCGTTTTGGTATAATTACAATTAGAATCCAGTGGAACCTACACAGGTATGTCGCCATGGTCATTAAACCTAAGTTGGTGTTGCTTATAAAGTACAAATCAACAAGTATAGCTACTAGTGCAGCATTTACTCCTGGTTGTAGGGCAAAAGTATGAATGCTTGTTGCGGTGAGTCAGTAATGAGTCCACCACGTAATCCTCGATGAATTGTGCATTCTCCTTGATGGTTTGCTCGCAGACCATGTGTGGGTCGAGGAAACCTACCGGTGAATGCCTTACTTCGGCTTCAGAAATCATGTATCTATAAATATATATATATATATATATAAGCAATGAGTTATATATAACATTTATCGGTATTACACGAACATTGACCGTGATTGTACACACTTACAGTGTCCAGCATCGCATGAGTGAGACATCGAAGGAGTCGAGGTTGAAGAGATTGAACAAGTCATCGAATATCACCGTGAAGACACAGTCTAGAGCCTCGTGGTTAAAATGATCCTTCTTGAACATGACGGTGACACCCGAGCGTCGTTGTTCATCCGTCTTGTTGGCCTGTTCCATATACCATGTGTGCAATCTCGTGCAAGCCAATCCTATGGTAGGGCTGTCTAACCTCTCGACCAACGGCTCGCCTAGCACGAATTTTTGGGCCAATGGCAAGAAGGGTATATCAGAACAGGAGTCGATCGTCTTCGATTTGCCCTTGCTGCCTCGCTTTGTATAGGTCGACTTCACGAGAGTCGACTGAGCATGAGGTGTAGATGCACCTGATGCACCGGACCATTGCCACTTCGGTGCAGTCAGCTCCGGTACAAATACTTCCTATGAAGTTGGCACCGGTGCAGGTAGCTCCAGGCAGATGTCTCTCTTGGGCCACTGGATGAATGCTCCAATGGCTTGCCCTAAAGTCATGACCTCGTCGTTTGGGGGCTTCTCTAGCTGGACGACCTCGAAATTGGCATAAACACCGTCCACATTCACTTTTGCGAAACCCGGCGCTATATTTACACCGTGCAGCAAGGCCCTGACACCGGATGGATACGCCTGGCCCCAAGCAGCATCCAGGGCAATGGAGCCACATCTCACTTGGAGCTTGCACTTCGTAGCCCCCTACATAACGATACAAAATTAGCTACTCCAACAGGCCTATCAGTGGATCAAGCATTCCAGGGATAATAATTATTACCTGGATGTCATCAATAGGAAATCTGTTATCGATTTCTAAGTTATGGTTGGATGCGCAGCTACTCAAACGTTTGGGGGGCTAGCTAGCACAGTAGCGGCGAGGGCTTCCAACTGATTTGTGAGGGATGCACGAATCTCCTCTCGTATGACATCCTGCGTCTCTTGTCTAAGGGATGCACAAATCTCCTCTCGTATCTCTGCTTCGCGCTCGGCTTGGGCTCTCTTCCTACTCTGGTACGTCTCGGAGTCCTTTGAAAATCCTTTGTTCTAATCAACATAAAGACCAATGCCTCTCGTGCGACCCGGATGCTCCTTGTTTCCCAGGGCCGTAGAGAGTATATCTCTCTCCCTGTCTGCCTGGAATGAGCCTTGGGAAGATTGTGTAGTACTCAACTCTTCCTACAAGAGCCCAACATGTTATTTCACTTCCTATGAAGTTATCGAGTAATTACAAACTAGGTAGTTCAATATCTTACCATGCGTCGTAACACTTCCACATCTGCGGGGTTTGGAAAGGAGACGACCCCCGAAGACGAGGTAGATAACCTCACCCTTAGCCACTGTTGGGAACGCTCATCAGTGATGCTCACAAATGGCGGGGAGGCGTCCAACTGGCGTACACGCTCGTTCTGATCCCTCCATTGCGCGATTTTACCCGCATACCCAGCGGTGCCGAGTCTGTGGGGGTGCGTGTTTTTTGCCTAGAGGGCCCTGTGCACCTCACTTTGAATCCTAAAATCATTTGTCTTCTTCTTCGCCACAAAGTCTTCCCAGTACTCCTCCACGAACGGATACTTCTAGAAGGGCGTCAAATCCTTCTCCATGTAATCAATGATAAGCGTGTTCTTGAAATTCCTCCACGCTTTGCACGCCGCTAGCAACGCGTATCGTTGCACGGAGGCCTTGTGTTCTTCTGGTATCTCGAACAATTTAAAAATTTCCTTCAACAGCACAGCTTTGTGATTGTTAACTTTGGTGTACTCCTTCCACGAATCATATGTGATCTTGACCCGTTCGCGTGTAACTACTCCAACCGTTGTCCGGAATGCGGACGCTGCTCGGGGAGGACTCAGAGGGGCCCCAAACACATGGACTCTTGTGATGGTAAATCGGCCCTTCGGCCTTTTCGATATTCCTCTTTTCTTGCGCTTAGATTTTCTAGAGGACGGCACATCAGGCGTATGAGGCGACGATGACGAAGAATGAGCGGACGACATCTTCACGAGAAATAAAAGTTCTGTCACAAATCAACATATTATCATAAGATTCTCAAGCCCACTACACCACATTTCAATATGAACATATCAAATGCAAAGAGGTAATAAAATTGAAATGTTGTGATATTCACGAAGCAGATGGCAATTAAAGCCAAGCAATGTTGTGATACTCACGAAGCACCGGAGCAGTAGGGCGGCGTCGAAGGGGAGGAGGGGTGCCAGGTTCAGGAAGTGGCGGCTCGTGTTCGGAGAGGAGGCGACGGGCTCGGGGGAGGAGCCACGCCGGGCTCAAGGAGGAGGCGATGGGCTCGGGGGAGGAGGCGGCGGGCTCGGGGGAGGAGGCACGCCGGGCTCAAGGAGGAGGTGACGGGCTCGGGGAAGGAGGCACGCTGGGCTCAAGGAGGAGGCGAACAGGCTCGGGGGAGGTGGGATGTTAGAGAAACTTAATCGTTTGAGTGGGGGCGCGGCAAACCCTAAGTCTAAATGTAAATAGGGTTGGACATCACAGACGGTTCCAATAAATAACCGTCTGTGATATCTGTATCACAGACGGGTTGTATATAGAACCATCTGTGATATATGCCTTATCACAGACAGGTTGTATATGGAACCGTCTGTGATATTTGCCTTATCACAAACGGGTTTTATATGGAACCGTCCGTGATATATGCCTTATCACAGACGGGTTTTACATGGAACCATCTGTGATATATAATCATAGACGGGTTTTTTCAAAGGAACCGTCTGAGATATTCTTTTGTATCGCTAAATCCATTTCTATTTATTGGCTAGCCTCAAGAAATGCTAGCCATGCCCTCTGAAACAAGCAGAAACACAACAAGTACATGTATACATCCAATTCACATTCATTTTAGAAACAAGCACATCCATTTCACAAATTCAGATATGACACATTCTCATATACATAAATGCAAATTCACATATGACACATTCTCATATACATAAATACAAATTCACCTATGACACATTCTTATATACATAAATGCAAATTCAGAACATATGACACATAAACATTTCATTCATCATTCCACTTGCTTATTTCCTTTAAAAATTAGCCCTTCCTGATGATCGACGCGTATGTAGCTAGTTTCGTCACGTCGTTCTTCCTCGACCCTTATGTCGTTTCCGAAAAGAGGCAACTTGTCAAATTGATTGTATTCTTCCTCGTCCACTCCATTCTCAACTCCGACAATCCTCCTTTTTCCATGAAGAACTACGTGGCGCTTCTTATTTACCTGGTCGGTTACATAGAAGACTTGAACAACTTGGTTAGCAATTACGAATGGTTCGTCTTTATATCTAACACGTTTGAGGTCCACGGTAGTGACACCATACCTGTCGACCTTCACCTGTGGGAGATAGACCCAACGACACCGATACAGTGGGATCTTGAAAAGCATGTAGTCGAGCTCCCAAATCTCCTCTATGAACCCATAGTAGGAGCTCCTCAACCCATCGATACTAAATGCATCTATGCGGACACCGCTGTTCTGGTTAGTGCTCTTTATATCCTGAGCCTGCGTATAGAATGTGTACCCATTTATGTCGTATCCTTGCCATGTCACAACTGTAAATGTTAGCCCTTTTGCCCATGTCAGCATATCACTTGACGAGCTCCTAACGAGTCGCTCCTTCAACCATTGGTTGAACCGACTATTGTGCTGTCTCGTGATCCAAACATCCGGCCGCTCTGGATTCTATTGCCGAAGCACATCCTTGTGCTGGTCGATATACGAGGACACTTCAGTCATGTGTTGCAAGACCATGAAATGGGCTTGAGCATACACTCTCATCTCTGGAGTGATTGTTTTCCTTCCGATGGTCCCGATACCCTCGAGCCTCCCCTCATGGCAAGATCGAGGCACACCTATTGGTTCGACCTGAGCCATGTAATCGATGCTGAACTCAATGACCTCTTCGGTTGCATAACCTTCGATGATGCTTCCCTCTGGCTGAGATCGATTCCGTACATAGGATTTGAGAATTCCCATGAACCTCTCGAACGGGTACATGCTACGTAGGAACATGGGCCCGCACATCTTTATCTCCCTCACAATGTGAACAATGAGATGGACCATGATATTGAAAAGCGACGGAGGGAAATACATCTCAAGATGACATAGAGTCGTCGTCACCTCGTCCTGCAGAGCATCTAGTCCTTCGGGATCGATGACCTTCTAAGCAATTGTGTTAAAGAAATAACACAGCCTCCTGATTGTCTCTCAGACCTTGATCGACAAAATACTTCTAATTGCAACAGGGAGCATCTGTGTCATCAGCACATGACAATCATGAGACTTCATGCCAATTAACTTCAAATCTTCCATCGAAACAAGTTTCTTCATGTTAGCAGAGTAACCGGACAGAACATTCACACCATGCAAGCACTAGCACTAGCACAGTTCTCTCGGCCTTGGACAGAGTGTAACAAGTAGGGGGAAGGTACGTTCGTCCTTTATCGGTCTTTGTCGGTGCTAACTCAGGTCTGATGTCCATATCAACCAAGTCAAGTCGTGCATTGACACCATCCTTTGTTTTGTCATGAATGTTCAGTAAGAGACCAATCAAGCTGTTAAACACATTCTTCTCTACATGCATAACGTCTATGCAGTGGTGAACTTCTAGGTGCTCCCAATAAGGTAAGTCCCAAAATATTGATCTCTTCTTCTAGATGTTCTTCTCACGGGTCCTCGATTTATGTCCCTTTCCGAGCACAACATCTAAATCCTTAACCATATCATAGATCTCTTTTCCGCTTAAATGTCTTGGAGCTGGACTGTCCTCCTTCTCTCCATCGAATTGTTTCTTCATCCTGCGGTATGGGTGAGCCCTCCGGAGGAACTTATGGTGACGCATGTACACGGTTTTACGCGAGTGCTTTAGCCACACACTCTCGGTATCATCTAAACAGTGAGTACATGCTTTGGCCCCTTTTGTACTCTGGCCCGACAGGTTAGTAAGGGCGGGATAATCATTTATGGTGCAGAACAACAAGGAGCGTACGGTGTAGTACTCTCGTTTGTACGCATCCGCTGCCCGTCCTTGGGCCACAACGCATTGCGTAGCCGTAGGTGCCCTTGGTCTCGAAGAGCCAGCGGGCATGGTTGAAGTCGGCTTGCCGCTGCCGCCGTTGCTGTTGGGCACCTTCATGGAGTGCACCATAGAGAACTGCTTCGCCATCGACGTCAGCGGTAGCTAGTCCCGATCCTCCGACGAGGATACAGCCTCGCCGTGTCGCTCTCGAGTCGCGGTGTTGCTTTGCCGCGAGTGGCGATTGTCGATGCGTGGCGTAGTCCATCCGCACTCCTTGCGGATCATGAACCCGCGATCGTGGGCGGGTTGCCGCGCGATCGGCATTGAGAACACCGCATGTCACACCGCGCATCATGCGAGACATGTTCCCGAGCGGCGTGTCCGGCTTGCGCCGTCTCCGGAGGAGTTGAGCACGTGGCGCGCGTGGCGCGGCTTGAGCCCGCCGGTGAAGATGGTGCGAGATGTAACTCCTTTGCGGCGCATCTCTCGATCGGCTGCACGTCCGTGTCGCGTGACGATCGCAGACGCCGTCTGTCCGGCGTCGGCGAGATGTGCACAGTGTAGTGCACAAACTCGGCACTAGCGTCCGCGCCGGCACCACCGTCCCTCGATGCGCCCAGGTACTGGCTCCCCTCGCTCCGGCGCATCGGTGAGACCTACAGCATCACTATGGATGACCCGAGCGAGCGCCTCGGCACCAGGCTCGTTAGCCCCGCCTCCTCACCACCCCATCCCCGGGCTTCCCCCATCCTTCCCCCAGTGGTGACACTGTCATCGTCACTGGCGACCCTGTCGTCAACGATAGCCGCCGCGACATAGAGAGGGGCACAATCTGTAGTTCACTTTTGGAATAGATTGAAAATGGGAGAATAGGAAGAAAATGGAAGAAAATGAGTGATAATGGCATATGTCAAAGGGAAAAGAAACTGAAATGACAAATTTCAAATTTTAAGAAACTGAGTGGTATATCACGAATGCACATTTGCGGATCTGCATTCCAATAGTATCGACTTGTCAGGGGTGAACAAATCTTATGTCACTTTGATTCCAAAGATTGCCACACTGATACAAATCAAGGACTTTCGGTCCATCTCGCTGCTACATAGCATTCCCAAGTTAATTAGCAAAGTCTTGGCAAATACGCTGCAACCGAAGATTACATACCTCATTAGTCACATGCAATCCGGTTTCATCACTAGAAGATCAATCGTAGAGAACTTCACGCTAGCTTCAGAACTAGTCCAATGTGCATTGAAGAGGAAAAAACCTATGTTAGTTCTAAAATTAGACTTCCATAAAGCTTTTGACACAATAAATTGGGAATGTATTCTGCTGACGCTGCAACATAGAGGGTTTGATAGCAAATGGGTAAACTGGATACATACTATTCTTTCTTCAGGCAAAATGCTGATTCTTGTCAATGGGGTCGCAGGCGACCAAATTAAATACAGATACGGGGTACGACAAGGAGACCCGCTTTCTCCATTTCTATTCATCCTGGTAGCAGACGTCCTCCAAAAAGTATTGCAACATGCCCATACTAATGGACTGATCATACACCCTTTTGATATACAAGAGACCACACCCATCTTACAATACGCAGACGACAACTTAATCTTGCTCAAGGGGACATCCCAACAAGCCATGGCTCTCAAAGAGCTCCTGGATTCGTTTGTAACCTTTTCAGGATTGAAGATCAATTACCACAAAAGTACATTAGTACCCATCTACATGTCTCAACAAGATGCCACCTTAGCAGCCGACACCTTGCAATGCCCACTCAGCTCACTTCCATGTAACTACTTGGGGCTACCATTATCCACTAGCAAGATACCTCATAGTTTACTACAACCTATTATTGACAAAATAGATAAAAGACTGGCAGGTTGGATGCCCGGATTGCTATCATGGGGAGGGAGAGTGTTAATGATTAACTCGGTTCTATCAGCAATACCTACATACTACATGAGTTGCATCCAATGGCCGGAGCGTACCATAGATGCAATCGACAAAAATCAGAAGAGCCTTCCTTTGGAAAGGAGTTGAGGATATTCATGGTGGGCATTGCCTGGTTGCTTAGAGCACAGTTATACTACCCAAAGAGCAAGGAGGATTAGGGATACGTAATCTTTGGATTCACAACAAAGCTTTGATCATGAAATGCACAACCAAGTTACTATCAGATTCAACTAAACCTTGCTTCAATTGGTTAAGAGGTCAATATATTCAAAACCAAATTCTGATACAGTCTCGACAGGGAGACACAGCAATCTGAAGAACTTTATCTACAGTCATTGAGACAACTATGCAAATGACTAAGGTCATAATTGGAGATGTACGGACTACTTTGTTCTGGAAGGACTATTGGACGAACAAAGGAAGATTATATCTATGCTTTCCCACTCTCTTCACATTTGCCACTAATCCGAATTGCACAATCACCGCATGTCGATGGATAACAAGTGGCGGTTTCACTTCATCGATTCTATTGCGTGAAGATTACGGAACACCAGACTTTAATACAAGTCCTATCTCAGCAACATCTCACACAAGGAGCATTGGACCGACGTGTCATAGCTTCGACAATGGCTGGCGTAACTACATAAAAAATCTACAAAATATTGTCATTTCACGGTCTCAAATGGAAGGCAGCCGATTTTACATGGCACAGATCAATCCCTCACAGATAAAAATATTCTTATGGCTAGCTTTCAAAGAAAAACTAAACACCAAAGATAATATGACAATTAAAAAATAGACAACAAATCCTCACTGTGACATCTGCCCAGCTTTAAAAACAATTGATCACATCATTTTGAGATGTAAAGCTGCAGACTATCTATGGACAAAACTAGGATTGTTGGGAGAAGCTACCTCCTCCAAGGACATACTAGAATTTGTGAAAAAAGTATCGGCACAATCAATGAACCACCATAAAGTTTGACCTATTTGCTTCGCAGCCTACGCTCATACATTATGGACCATGAGAAATAAAAGGATTTTTCAAAGTACTGAAAGTGGAAACAATACAATATGACGTCAGATCAGGGAGTACATTAACATATGGTCCTACAGAACTAAGTCCGAATATCAGGATTCCCTTTGATAGTGGTGTCAACTCTTTTTTAATGTAGTTAGCTTTTTTCCTTTTGCATACTTTCAATTTTCTTTTTATTTTTCCGCTCTATTTACCATTTTAATGAGGGGGTAGAGAGTTTCTCTACCTCCCTAGATCCTCCGGACTCCCCCGCCTCTCCTCCTCCCCCTCGAGTTCTTGAGGAATCCATTTCTTCAAGAAGTCGAATGCAGTAGGTAGAGAGATCGAGAGGAGCCGAGGCCCCCCAATTCGCGATCCCCAGCCCGTAATTCGGCTGCGATTCGGCCTGATTTGGCCGCCGCGGCCATGAACATGATCGACAGCATCGAGTGCGTGTCGTCGTCGGATGGCATGGAGGACGACGATGCCATGTCATCCAACCTGCCCCGCCCCTTCCTCAAGACCTCCTCCGCCACCGCGGTAGCGGCGGCGGCGAGCATCGGGGTCGTCCCCAGCGGCGGGGGCGCGTCCGGCGCCGGCGCCGGCGGGGGCATCACCGGGCCGTTGATCTCGCCGGCGACGAGCGTGCACGAGCTGCTCGAGTGCCCCGTCTGCACTAACTCCATGTACCCCCCGATCCACCAGGTTAGCGCCTCGGTTCTTGCGCTTGGATTCGTTTCATTTCTTGATTGCCTCCTGGATCTTGGGCTGGTCTTGGGAATTTGCGCGATTTGGTTGATCTGTCGTAGGAAAGATGGGATCTTGGTTGCGTCTTTTGGTTCTTGCAAGACTACGATTCGAGAGCACGATCGATCTTGATACAGAGAACTGATCATTAGAGTTTTGCGTTCCAAAGGGGACAAATCGATGCTATGATAGGAATGGTGTCCTTTGGATGTTTCTACTTAACATACGAATTGCAGGAAGAATTTGAAGTTAGAAACAATGAGATATATATGTGTGCTATCTTTCGTGTGCGAGGAATCAGGGTGGGAAGCAGAATGTTGCAATCAGGATGTGGTTTTGATTCTTCAATAATTTCTGAAGCTTTTAGGCCTTTGTAGACAGTTTTAATTTCTTCAATAATTTCTGAAGCTTTTGGGCCTTTGTACACAGTTTTGATTTGTTCGATAACACAGAATGCTAAAATGATGCAAATGGAGCATACTACATGGAGGAGATTATCATGTATTGTTGGGTTCTTTAGGGTAATCGAACTGTGCCTGAGTTGTTGAGTGTTCGTGCCTCATGCAGAATTGGTAGTTAAGGTTCCACACCTAGGAGAGAAATGAAAAGCTTTGATGCGCCGTTTGATTGGACCGTTGGAGGAAAGTTGGAAAGAAGAAAGCTACACTTTTGCTAGGCAATGACACTGGATAGAGGTCATTTGTGCAAAACTATAACTTGATCTTTAGAAATGACCAATCAAAAAGTAAAATTAGTTTTCTTTTCTTTTATTTCCCACTTGTTTTTCCCCCAAAAAGAAGTGATATTCTTTTTTTTTTCTCTTCTCTTGTTTGGCTAAGAAAGAAAAGAATATTCATTTTTTAGAGAAAGGAAATTAACATAGTCTACGTTAAAGTTTTTTGCGCTCTGCAAGTGTAAAACACATTTGAAGCGTCAAGTCGTCAACGCAGTTTGTGCACTTAACATAATGAAATTCAATCAGCTTTATAGCTTTATCTATGTTCTTGCTAAATGCAACAACATTATTCAAGTAAGTTAAGAGTACCAAGTATTTATCGCATCGAATTTGTTGCAATCGATTGTTTCCAAAATGCTATCACATCCCTTTTTGTTGTTGATTGATGTGCATATAATCAAAATGGTGTTTATTGTTAGATATGTATATAGCTTAGGGTGTTCTTTACATATTGGCAACCCTATATTGGCCCTTTGGCCTATTGGAATAGACAACAAACCTCGTTCCAACATGGTATCAGAGCAAGGTTAGGGTTAGGGTTAGGGTTTGCTGGCCACCGCCGCCACCCTCCCCGTGTTCTTCTTCTGTTTTCTACCATCGCTGCCCATCTTCTCGTGCTTCCTCTGTTCCCACCGCAAGTATCCCGCGCTGGTTCCCGGGCGCTGCCGCCGGCCCTTCCCTGCCGCTTGATCCGGGCCGCCTGTCACCGGACCCGCGCTTCTCCTTCTCCGCCCGCACTCCCTGCCGCCAAGCCTACTGGGAGCTGCGCCGCCCGAGTGTTTCCCCATCGCCCCGGCCAGCTCCCCACCTCGATGCCGCCGCCTGTGATGCTGTCGAGCAGAGCAAAGCCCTTGCTTTGTTTTTCTTCGGCTCGGTGGAGCCGCTAGCTTCGGCTTCACATCGGCTCCACCGATCCACGTGGAGCCGGTGACTTCGACTTCACTCTGGCTCCAGCGATCTGCGTGGAGCCGGCAGCTTCGACTTCACTGCGGCTCCCTGATCTGTGTGGAGTTAGCGGATTTGGCTTCACTCCGGCTCCCCGATCTACGTGGAGCCAGTGGTTTCAGATTTGGCTTCACCTCGGCTCCGGCTTCTTTGCCCTCTTTCCGGCTTTCGGCTTCTCTCCGACTTCTGATCCAGCCGAAGCCCCTGCCTGTGGCTTCCGCTCCTAAGCACACCAACTCCCGACTCTAGATCTGGTCAAGTCATCACTGATGGCTTCTGTCGGAGGCTCCTTCGCCATCCCACTCTCCCAGTTCGGTTCGACGGGACGAACTTTTGGGAGTGGGCTGTTCACCTGAGGATTCACCTCAACAGCTAGCGTCTCTGGCAAGGTTATTAAGTTGGCAAGTCGACACTACCCTCTTAGTGACCGACTTGCCGACTAGTCGATAGGTACTGTTCATATGACATGAATAATGAGCAACAAACAAGCACGACATAGCCAACGTCAGTCCACGACAATAAAATAAGTCCACAAGCTTAGAGTCTAATGACGTAACATAATCCACAACAATAACATGTCCAACTCGCTCATCTCTCAAAGGCCATCCATCTCGAACTCATCTAAATTAGTAGTAGCATCCATGTTCTCTCTATCACCATCTTTGATTGTTGTCATCTCACATGTCGGCTGTCCCAGAACTTGGTTGCACAACAGAGGCTTGGGACTTCTTGTTGGTTGTTGTCACACTCACATCTTCATCTTCTCCTTCATCATCATAATCTAGGAAGAGCGGTCTGCCCTTCTTGTACTTCCACAAAGCCTTTCGCATCTCTTTCATGATTGCTGTAGTAGTCTTGGCACATTTTTGAACATCTCCATACCCATCCACAAGATGCTCCTTAAACCTTTTGTTTCCTTCCGGTCACAAAGCGAACATTGCACCAAATCTCGGTTGCCAATAACTGGCCAAAAACCATACGTCCATCCCGAATCATTAGACTTCGCATTCCGTTTTGGATCGGTCTTTCGATCATACATCCATGCTTATCAAGTCGTCGACTAGTCGACAAGTCGTTGAGAAGTACCGACTGGAGGTAGTGACTCGACTTGCGCCGACAGTGAGGGAGGGAGGGAGGGCAGTCGGGGGCTCACCGCCCACGCACGACTCCAGAGCTCCAAATCTAGTCGCCGCCGCGCCGTCGAACTTTGTCCTCGCCCCTCGGAGGCAAATCCAGTTGCCACAGCTCCTTCGTCCTCGCCCCTCGGCCATCGTCCTTCCTCCATCCCCGTCGCGGCCGTGGCGCTCTGGATCCCGTATGCCCCTCCCTCCAGGTGGGGAGAAGGGGAGGGAGGTGGAGGCCGAGAGGGAGGGGGGCTGGGGAGGGAGAAGGGGAGCTCGGATCGCCGCCGGGAGGGGGAGGGGGAGCTCGGGTCACCGCCAGGAGGGAGAGGCGCCGAGGGGGAGCTCGGGTCGCCGCCTAGAGATCGGGAGGGGAGAGGTCAAGGGAGGGGGAGGAGGTGGGGAGAAAGGGGAGCTCGAGCAGAGGAGTGGAGGTGGCTAGTAGCTGTGGACTAGTTTGCTTGGGTAGAGGAGCGGGCCTCGGGCAGAGTGGGAGTGTGCTAGCTGCTACATGTGTGCTCAGACAGAGGAGTGGGAGCTCGGGCAGAGGAGTTTGCTAGCTGCTACATGTGTACATACTTCATACATATCACTATCATATGAACAGTACCTATCGACTAGTCGACGACTAGTCGGTAAGTCGGTCACTTGGGGGGCAGTGTCGACTTGCCGACTTAATAACCTTGCATACATTTGGATCATGCATGGCCTCTGAGGATGCAATACTTGCACTGTCATTTTTTTGTGCTTCTGCATTATAAGAACGTAATTAACACAGTACCAAACAAACAACAATACAATCAGTAGTCGGCACAATAGCACTGAGCAATCAACACACTCCCACCCCTTCTCCCTCGCGATGTAGGGCAGAGCAGCGCACGCGATGCAGAACTCACTCGCCCCTCCCCTCCTCTGTTCTCTTCTCCCGGCAGCGACCTGAGCTCCCCCTCCCACTCCCGGCGGCGACCTGGCCCACCCCTTCTCCCTCCCCAGCCCCCTTCCTCTTAGCCTCCACCTCCCCTCCCCTTCTCCCCACCTCCCCTCTCGGCAGCTCCCTAGCCTACCCGCCTCCCCCTCCCTCCCGGCCTCCCCATACCCTCGGGCTCGCTGGCCGCGACGGCGGCGAGGCCGGCGAGAGCTCGATGGCAACAGCTGCGACGAAGGCGAAGGAGCCTGCGTGAGCCTCCGACGGGGCGATGGCGGCGGCGGCGGCGGCGCGGTGGAGCCGCCCGGCGGCGGCGGATTTGGGCCGCGAGCTCTCTTTGGTGCGACTACCTCCTCCTCATTGGACAAATCCTCACTCACTCCCTCTCTCTCTGCCCACTGCCTTCGACAACTAGGCCCCACGTCCCTCCTCCCAAGTCGCCCGACTTGTCGCCGCCTGGTCGATGGGCAAGTCGACGACTAGTCGCCTAACTTGCCAGCGCAAGTTGAGTCGCCGCCTCCAGTTGGCTCTTCTCTGCCGACTAGTCGATGACTTAATAAGCATCGACGACTAGTCGTTGACTAGTCGATGACTTAATAAGCATGGTCTTTGGGGTCATCTCACCAGCGAGCACCCCTGTCCGCCTCGCCCTACACCGCCAGTTCTGCCAGCTTTTCCTGTTGGTGTGAATTAGGTGACTCAGGAGGCCGCCAATACTGCACTGGAGGAGGCCCTGGAGCTCAACCAGTCTGAGTTGCATGTCTACGAGATGGCAGGATGTTGAGGCTCGTGCTACCACCATCCTGGTGGGTAGCATGCCTGTGACCATCTCCATGGATGTGGTGGAACTGCCGACGACACAGCTTATGTGGGAGCGCCTCTAAGCTCACTACCAGCCGACGAGTGATGCTATGTACCTCTCAGTTGTGCACTAGGCGTGTTCTCTTCAGCAGCTCGATGCCATCGTAGATGATTTCTACCAGTAGATGTCTGAGGTGTAGCGTCAGCTTGACTCTCTAGGGCTGGATGTCTGTCGGACCTGTCTCTGCTGTGTGTGGCTCCGCACTCACCAAGAGACTCACCGTCTCTACGACTTCCTGATGCATTTCCGGCCTAAGTTCGAGACTGCGTGTTTAGCTCTTGACTCGCCACCTATGCCCGAGCTGGGTGGAGGCCCTCATTGGTGTGCGTGCTGAGGAGACTCGCTACCGTGGCGCGGCTCGGATCTGGTCGCCTTATCCGCTTCAAAGACCTTCGCCGCCGCTTTGTTTCTTGACCGACCGTGATACCTTCCCCAGCTCCCAGCGCACCAGTGGTTGTTGCCTCTACTGCACCTGCTGCCAGCGTGACGGCCACAGGTATCAGGCCTGCTACAAGCGGAGGACTAGGGTCGTCGGGGTGGACATCTCCAAAGGGCTCTGGAGGTTCCTCCAACTCGAGCTGGCGCCTCTTGTCAGGGCTCCCCCGGTGATGCCACACAGCAGCTCCTCTCACTGCTTCAGCGCCTCGGTGTCGGCTTGTCCTCAGACTCCTCAGGTTCTGCTCGTCTGGCTCTCGCTTCTCAACAGTCTTCCACACCTCCGCCTCCTCCCTCATCAGGTATCTTGTCTTTGTGGATCTTGGACTCTAGTGCTTCTTTTCACATGACACAAGATTCTACCCACCTCACTTCCGTGCATTCCACAGTTTTTCCTTCAACTGTTCAGACTACAGATGGTACCTCTCTTCCTGTTGCAGGCCGAGACACCCTTTCCACTTCTTCTTTTCATGTTCCTGCAGTCTCTCATGTTCCTCAGCTTACTATGCAGCTTATGTCGGCTGGTCAGATCACTGATCACGACTGTCGTGTTGTTTTTGAATCTGACTCTTGTTGTGTTCAGGACCGCCGCACGAGGACTTTGCTTGGTACTGGCCCTCGGCCCCATGATTTGCAGCGTCTTTGGGAGCTCAACTGGTTTTATCTTCCTTCCACTGTCTCCACCAGCCAGTCAACCACTACCACTATCTCTGGTCTTGCTACGTCCTCCACTACCTCCTTCGCTCAATGGCACCATCGGCTCAGCCATCTCTGTGGCTCGCATCTATTGTCACTCGTAGGTCGTGGTGTTTTTGGGTCTGTTTCTGGGGACACCTCTTTACATTGTATGGGTTGTAAGCTTGGCAAGCAGTTGCAGCTCCCCTATCCCTCAAGTGATTCTATTTCTACTCGTCCTTTTGTTCTTGTTCACTCTGATGTTTGGGGTCCGGCTCTTTTCGTTTCGAAAGGGGGTCAGCGATACTATGTGATCTTTATTGATGATTATTCTCGTCATACTTGGATCTACTTCATGTCCTCTCGCCGGCAGGTTATCTCTATTTACCAGATGTTTGCCACCATGGTTCGCACTCAGTTTGATTCGGCCATTCATCTGTTTCGTGCTGACTCTGCTGGTGAGTATCTATCTGCTGCTTTGCATCGCTTTCTCACTGAGCAGGGCACTCTTCCCTAGTACTCGTCCTGGTGCTCACGCCCAGAACGGTCTCTGAGCGTAAGCATCGTCACATGCTTGAGACCGCTCGCGCTCTCATGCTTGCCCCTTCTGTTCCTCCTCACTTCTGGGCCAAGGCTGTTTTCACTACTGCTTTTCTCATCAACATGCAGCCTTCCACTGCTCTTCTGGGTTCTACTCTTGTCGAGCGCCTTTTTGGTCGAGCCCCAGAGTAGAGTCACCTTCGCAGTTTCAGTTGTGTCTGTTTCATCCTTCTTCCACCTCGTCAGCGATTCAAGCTGACTGCTCAGTCAGTTGAGTATGTTTTCCTTGGCTACAATTTTGAGTATAAGGGTTATCGTTGCTACGACCCTGTTGCTCACTGGATGAGGATCTCTCAGGATGTCACTTTCGACGAGTCACAACCTTACTACCCTCGTTCCCCCATAGTCAGGTCAGATTCTCTTGTTGAGTCGATCCCCTTTCTGACTTTTCCTGCCTCTCTGCCTTCCACTACTGTTTCGCTTCCTCCTCCACCTTCCTCGCCTCCCTCTCCTCTGGCTGCACCTATTCCACCTCCGCCGGAGTTTCCTTCCCACTCTTTTGCTGAGATTCTATCTTTTTCTCTGCACTACTCTCGTCGTCCTTCGTCTACTCCAGTTGAGCCTCCATCTTTGTTGGGCCCTGCTCCCAGCTCTTCTTCTCTGTTCTTGCTGGGTCCCGCTTCGCCTTCTCCTCCCAGATACAATCTTCGTGATCGCACACTGTTAGGCCGCCTGAGCGCTGTGGTTTTGCAGCTGCTGCTTCTTCTGAGCCTACGGCCTACCGTGTGGCTGCTGCTCACTCTGAGTGGCAGCTCGCGATTTCTGAGGAGATTGCTGCTTTGGAGCGTATTGGCACTTGGGATCTTGTGCCTCTACCTGCGCTGTCACTCCCATCATGTGCAAGTTGGTGTATAAGATTAAGACCCGCTCGGATGGTTCCCCTGAGCGCTACAATGCTCGTCTTGTAGCGCGTAGTTTTCAGCAGGAGCATGGTCGTGACTATGATGAGACCTTCGCTCCTGTTGCTCACATGACCACTGTTCGCATTCCT
The DNA here is from genome assembly GCA_036346255.1 of Ampelocalamus luodianensis. Taxonomy (NCBI): domain Eukaryota; kingdom Viridiplantae; phylum Streptophyta; class Magnoliopsida; order Poales; family Poaceae; genus Ampelocalamus; species Ampelocalamus luodianensis. The sequence goes on along the minus strand of CM070627.1, from coordinate 18,889,842 downwards.
TGCTGTGGCTTCTGTTGAACAGTGGTCCATCTCTCAGTTGGACGTTAAGAATGCCTTTCTCAATGGCGAGCTGCGTGAGGAGGTCTACATGCAGCCGCCCTGGGTATTCTGTCCCTGATGGTATGGTTTGTTGCCTTCGTCGATCTCTCTATGGGCTCAAACAAGCCCCTCGTGCTTGGTTTGCCGGCTTCTCCTCTGTTTTCACTGCTGCCGGCTTCTCCGCTAGTGATCATGACCCTGCCCTCTTTGTACGCCTCTCCTCGAGGTCAGACACTCCTCTATGTGGTTGATATGATCATCACTGCAGATGACTCTCAGTACATTGCCTTTGTGAAGGAGCGTCTCAGTGAGCAGTTCTTGATGTCTGATTTGGGTCCTCATCGTTACTTCCTTGGGATTGAGATCACTTCTACGCCTGAGGGCTACTATCTCTCCCAGGAGCATTACATTCAGGATAACCTTACTCGCGCTTGTCTCACTGATCAGTGTGTGGTGGATACTCCTATGGAGCTTGGTGTTCACTTTTGACCTACTGATGGTGAACATCTTGAGGATCCCACTCGCTACCGTTATTTTGTCGAGAGCTTTGTCTACCTTGGGATCACTCGCCTTGATATCTCTCACCCAGTTCACATCCTGAGTCAGTTCGTCTCTGCTCCCACTTAGTTCCACTACAGTCACCACCTTCGTGTTCTGCGATATCTTCGCGGGACCATTACTCGTCACCTTTTTTTTCCCCGCTGCAGTTCCTTACAGCTTTAGGCGTACTCTGATGCGACCTGGGCTAACGATCATTCTGATTGCCAGTCTCGTTCTGCTTATTGTGTTTTTCTTGGTTTCTCCTTGATTGCCTGGAAGACAAAGAGCAGACTACCATTTCCCGTTCGAGCGCTGAGGCTGAGTTGAGAGCCATGGCGCCGTTGACAGCTGAGATCACCTGGCTTCGGTGGCTACTTGAGGATTTCGGTGTTTTCGCTTCTGCACCGAGTCCTCTCTTATCAGATAGTACTGGTGCGATCAGCATTGCTCGAGATCCCGTGAAGCATGAGCTCACCAAGCACATTGGAGTGGATGCTTCATATATGCGATTGCAAGTGCAAGACTAAGTTATTGATCTTCAGTATGCGCCTTCGGAGCTTCAACTAGCAGATTTATTCATCAAGGCACGGACTAGAGTACCCCCTCCTGCCCTGAAGTTACCCATTGAAGTGGGTCAGGTAACCACAGTAGTACCCCTAGGAATGCTCACGAATCATGGACCGCCGTTGTTTGCCTAGCCGCATGGCGTTCCCGCGACATATGGGGTAGTCACTACACCAACATCGCCCACTGTACCCGTTGGGTTTGCCAAGCCCCCTAAGTTGGATTTTCCCAAGTTCTTCGGCGAAAATCCTCGCTTATGGTTGGATCGTTGTCACACTTACTTTGAGATGTATCAGGTTCCAGTGTTGCAATGGGTGTCAACGGCCACTATGTACATGGATGGACATGCAGCCCTCTGGTTACGAGCGTACAAGTGGCATCACGTTTTGCTGGGATGGGATGCGTTTGCTTAGGCGGTAGAGGAAGAATTTGGGTTGGATGAATATGATGCTCAGATGAACAAACTATTGCAGCTCAAGGAAACCAGCACAGTAGCAGACTATAGGATCGCATTTGAAGCGAGTATGTAACACCTGTTGTCTCTGGATGCCAATCAACAACAAATTTTTTTGTCACCCAATTTATGCTCGGCCTGAAGGATGAAATTCGAGGAGCAGTTCGCTTGCAAGCTCCTACCAGCGTCACAAGGGCGACAATACTGTCGCAGATCCAGGAGGAAGAACTGGAGGCAAGTCGTCCTCACCACTGAGTCAACGCTACCGAGATTAGCAGCCACCTTACTGGCTACAGTGCAAAGCCCGACAAATGCAACAGTACGTGCCGAACATAGAAAACAAGGAGGCAATGAATACTGGCGAGAACGTCAGTTGCGTGATTACTAGCGTGCAAATGGGCTATGTTTCAAATGCGGAGACAAGTATAGCAAGGAGCATGCATGCAAGAAACCAATGCAGCTGTTGACAATTGAGGTTGGGGATTTTGGTGAAGTACTGCAGGACAACACTTTACGAGCAATAGATCTGACAGAAACCCCATCAATGGAAGAATGCTTCAAACTGTTTGTGCACGCGGTAGTGGGGACTGAGGAACTGGAGACAGTGCGCCTATGGGCATTGGTTGGTAATCAAGTAATGTTGATGCTGGTGGATTCCGGCAGCACACATTTTTGTCAATCGATAATTCCTACATCGTACAAAGCTCAGGGCTCAACCAACTTTAGGAGTCATAGTAAAAGTGGCAAATGGGGCTGCTGATTTGAATGAGGCGGAGGCCTAGCTGGCGGTGAGCTGGGATGTTGCCTACGGGGCCAAGGTGGTGTTGGTTGTGCGTGATCACGTGAGCTGCCTGTGCACAGCGAAGGGGTGTGTGGATTGAGTGTATGAGCCAAGAGGGCCCACTCGGCAGTGTAATTTATGAGGGGTTAAAGTATGTCCTGTGAAACGATGTTGAGCATGAAAGGAGAATGAGCTAGATATTCCTCATCTGCTTCTCTTGTTCTCTCCCTCTGTTCTTCCTTGCTTGCTACAGCAATGCCTGTGTAATGTTTCGATCGCTTGCAGTTTCCGTTAGTAGTGATTGGGACGTTATAATTGGCAACTCTGTACATGTTATATATTGGCCATTTGGCCTATTAGAATAGACAACATGCCTCATTCCAACATTTATGACATCAACAACTTTTCAGTGAAAATATCTTTTGTCATGATACTTCATAGCTCATATAGACATATTAAACTTGGAGACTCAAGAAACTCTTACATAAACAATCTCAGTTGTTTCTTGTTGGATAGTGGAGCTTGTTTGGACTACATTACAGTAGTTCATTTGAGCAGTTCTAAACTTCTAATCACATAGCTGAATTGAAAAATTGAAATTCTGTTTTTAAAACTAATCCATTTTGATATTGTTTGGTTGGCCATGAGTTAGTTATTTAGTCACATGGCAACATGTCTACACTGATACATAATTCATTGGTAGTACTCATGTTAACAAGATCTTCGTGCTTTAACTTTTAACCATAACTCCACAAGCACTTGAGATTGGTCTTGTTGCATGTAAAATGGTGAAATGAAATAGGATAGTGTATCAGGTTTCAATTAGTTTATATATTCATTTTAGTGGATGATTAAACACATATTTAATGACACTTGAAGTATTGCAGAACTTCCTCAACTATTGAACTATGATACCTAACCTGTGATATTTTATTTGAGTATGAAAACCATTCCTTTCATCGGGAATAGCCCTATTAACAAACATGTACTAATGGATACTTGACCGTTACCAAAATACCATGATATGGACATTATGCAACGATATTCTTGAGCTCTTTGACTGAGAATTGGCTATGTAGAACTTCTGTATTTGAATTAGGCCAGATGACCAGACTAAGCAGTAAACCATGCTTGGTAAACAGGTTTTTGTTTATAACAATGATCATTTGATAGCCTCCTTCCCAAGTTTACCTTATTTTGCTTACCAAGGCTACATAATGTTTTTCCCATATATGTCATCTTCCATTAAATAAGTCCTCTTGTACTTGTGCATTTCTTTTTACCTATGCTAAAAATTCAACAATTTGTTCGTTCCTTCTGTACTCGTTATTTTATGTTTGTTACATTTGTTTGTTTGTTTTTCTCATGATATTCACATTGAGAAATACTATATGAAAATATCTGGAGTGTCTTTGGTATATCTTAGCATGTCCTTATTGATAACAAAAGCAAAATTTGCATATTGGAATACATAACAAGGGGATTTTTTAATGTGTATACTGATGTTTAAATTTAAATGTTGCCTGAAGGCTTCAAAATTCTCTATGATTGCATCCTGTATAACAGTTTTTAATTAACTGTTCATGTTGGCTGTGTAGGTAGCATACTTCCTTTTTGATGATATAAGCACAAGATGCACAGTTCAATAGGACTTGTGCTTCCACATCTGCTGCACATCTTACAAAGTTAGAATAGTGTCCATTTAAAAGGATTCCTTTTCCAGTTTGTAGTTAACGTAACTTATGTGTAATCTTACATTTGACTTCAGTGTAGACTCGGTCCTCTTTGTGGAATAGTAGTAAATTATTTTGGGGGATAAGAATAATGAATAATCTGTAGCAAAATATACTGTAATTCAAAACAAATACTGCTGAGCAAGTAAGTTTATGCATGATTGAAGTTTCTTAGTTTGAATGAGCTTTTCAAAAAGTTACAATTGGTCATTCACATTTCAGTATTGTACAGTGGGTGAATGCCCTTCCATGTTTGAACATTTTTGTGAAATATACTGTTACCATGTAGTCTTGCACTCCCGCTATGTTATCTAATTTTGTTGCCTGACTAGTTTATTTTCTTTCATTCTGCTTTGATAAATTTGTTTGAATTATGCATTTCAAGATTTTTACTAAATGCATCAAGGTTTCTATATGTCCAGAATTTACAACTTAACATTGATAACAAAATAACCTTTTACTCATTTTACAGTGCCAAAATGGTCATACTCTTTGTTCGACCTGCAAAGCTCAGGTGCACAACCGCTGCCCTACCTGTCGACAGGAGCTGGGTGACATCAGATGTTTGGCATTGGAAAAAGTGGCTGAATCACTTGAGCTACCCTGTAAATACTGCTCACTAGGTTGTCCAGAGATCTTCCCATACTATAGCAAACTCAAGCATGAGTTGCAGTGCAATTTTAGGCCATATAACTGCCCTTATGCAGGATCTGAATGCTCCATTGTTGGGGACATTCCTTTCCTTGTTTCACATCTGAGAGACGACCATAAGGTTGACATGCATTCTGGGTGCACATTCAACCATCGCTATGTCAAGTCAAATCCCAGAGAAGTTGAAAATGCAACTTGGATGCTAACTGTAAGTACATGCTTTCATGACTTTTTGCTTCCTAGATTGTACACTTACCTGTTAGATCTGCCTGATATGCTGTGATTATCTTATATGCACTTGTATAATTGTATTTTATCAAAAAGATGTATAGTTCCTCCAGTATACTATTTTGCTATACCATGATGAACCTTCCATTATCCTTCATTGAATAGCTTACCAAAACTGTAGTTAGTCTAGGAATTCACATTTATTTTTTCAGAATGCTTCCTGCTACCTGAGAGAAAATAGATAGTTTTCTCTTGTAATGATACAGATACCTATGCTGGTTTTATTTTCCTGTTTGCCTCTTTGTCTCTTTGATTCAAAGGAAAAATGGAGGAATTCAATTGAAAGGAAAAATTCCTATGAGAGGTGTTTGATTTGTAGGATTGCTTCAAAGGAATTTCATAGGATACGAAAATTTCCTACACATTTTGGAGGACTTATAGCATGAGGTCTAACCTCATCTTACCAATTCCTTTGAGAGTTACAATGCACCTTCTCTCTTCCTCTCTTCATTCTCAATCTAATCAATTAACATTTAATCTCAAAATTCCTGCATTTTTCCTGTGAGGCGATCAAACACATCTTTTGAATAATTCCTTTGGTTTTATTTCCGGCGGTATTCAAATTTCAATCCTGCGTTTTTTTCCCTATTCCTGCATTTTTAGATTTCTGTGTTCCAAAGAGGCCCTCAGTGAATCGAGTGATACTAATCTGACAATGCCTTCATTTTCAGGTTTTCCATTGTTTTGGGCAGTACTTCTGCTTGCACTTTGAGGCCTTCCAGCTTGGAATGGCACCAGTCTACATGGCATTCCTCCGCTTCATGGGTGACGAGAATGATGTGAGGAACTACAGCTATAGTCTTGAGGTGGGTGCCAATGGCAGGAAGATGATATGGGAGGGCACCCCCCGCAGCATCCGGGACAGCCACCGCAAAGTGCGGGATAGCCATGACGGCCTCATAATCCAGCGCAACATGGCGCTCTTCTTCTCCGGCGGGGACAGGAAAGAGCTGAAACTGCGGGTGACAGGCCGTATGTGGAAGGAGCAGCCAAATCCCGACTCGGGAGCCTGCATCCCCAATCTCTTCAGCTGAAGTGAATAGCCCCTACAGGATCATGTGATCCAGGTGTATATTGAAATGTGCTTGCCCCCCCCCCCCCCCCTCCTCTTTACAGTTTGTGTTGTTTGCCCTTTCTGGCACGTTGTAACATGCTCAAAATTGTTTGGGGTGGACGGATGGTTGGATCAAGAAAAACACGTGGAGGTCTCATGGAATCACATGACGAGCATTTTCCGCTTTTGCCTCCTTTATGTTCTGTGATTCTGAATGCCTGTCATGCAGTGGCGGAGCTAGGAAAAATTTGGAGCTTGGGCAAGCCTAACTATAGCCGACTTGCCCAACTATAGCCGATAAACACGAACAAGTTGAGATGCTTCCGTGAGTTGCTTGCTCTTGCGGTTCTGGTATACTTGTACTTCTATGAGTTCGCTTGCACGGCTTGTGGTATCAACCAAAAACCTCCCGGTTTCTGAAATTTGCATAGACCAACATTTTCAAATATTCAATGTTTGAGCAAATCAACAGAACAAAGAGCAACTGTTAAAACTTAGCCGAACCTTCTTACAATCTTGTTGGATTCTTCAATTCTTCTTCTTTTCTTGCATGGCTTGCTCCTACAGTCCACACAGCCACATCACCAGCACAGACCACACCTCACGAGATGCCCAATTTAGCGAATCCTAAGACTTGGCCGTCACCGTCCGCCGGCCACAGGGGTGCCGCCACACTGCTATTCTAGGTTTTGCCGAGGAAGCGGGGAGAGGAGTGCGAACTTGGCGATGTGCTGCAGCTGCTGCTCGATGCGACCAGGGGAGAGGGAGTGGACGAGTGGGGAATGGGCCGTGCGCTAATGGGATGTGGGCCTAGTTCCGACGTGCGTATGTGACGGGTTGATGGCCCAGAAGTCCAAGGGGGAGGAGGTGTCATGGCCTAGCTGCACGAGCGTTGCCCAGGAGACGCCCTCTTCGTCACTCTCGGCAGTCGGCAGCGGCATGCCTCGAGGGGGCTCTAATCGCCAGCAGCCCAGCAAGCCTGAGCAAGTGCCCAGGCTGGAGGGACGCTGGTTCTGCCCAAGCTATCATGTGATTCTGCTTGAATTTTCCAGTGATGTACGAGACGCGAATACAGGCCTAAAAGCAAAGAAAATGAATGATAAAAAGGAAGAGGTCCAGACTGGCAGAAAATGCGTTCTTGTGGTGGAGTAACTTGTGTTCAAGATCAACCTCACGGACCTATTCGACTCTCAAGGCGGAGCTGATTGAGGAAGGCGCCGACTCGACATGAGCTGATCGGGGAGCTTCCCCTTAAACATGCATGTCACAGTTGCCAGGAAAAAAAACAACATAATAATTGTGTGTTGGAAAACCAAAGTAGTGATGTCATGACGGCAAATGGGCGCAGATTTGCTCGCTGGAGAAGATCACCAGGTGTCATTGCACATACAGCGGCTGCGGCTGCGATGAAGAAGCGTGATAAGGGCTTTGAAAGTTTGAATGTGGTAGCTACGGCCGGCAATGGTGAGTCAAACATTAGGCTCCGTTTTGGTCCATGGAATTGTATTGGTCTGGTGGAATTGGAGTCCCAAATCAATTTCTGTTCAAATTCGAATCCATCCTGAATTGGACCCTCGTTAGCAAAATCACTATCCAAAACCGATTTAGGTTGTAAGCTGACATGGTTTCCTAAGTTTCGAGTGTTAAATACTCAGTTTTGTATCTCATGAGGTTAAGTGAACTTTTTGCAAAGTTTGAGGTGTAAAATAGATTTATTCCAGTATGTTTTATGTTACGAAAATATTTAAAGTTTTTTGTTTGTTGAGGATGAGGTTGAATAGGAATTAATTCTAACTTCCACATGATAAAAAAAAGTAAAAGGTCTCGTGAAGAAAACAATGCTATTTGACCACTTTTTAATAGTTGAAAGGTGTAATATTAACTTTTTAATTGAGAAAAAAAATAAAAATGCTAGTTCTTTTTTTTTTTTTTTATATATATTACAAACTTTTTTCAGTCCAGCAAAGCAGCCACAGTAAACAAAAAGGGAAAAAAAATCGCTAGCGCAGACAACTCGCTCTCTCTCCAATTCTGTCAGATTTTTTTTTTAATAATACATTAAAAAAATTATAGAAATAAATAATTAAAAAAATATAAAATTAGAGATAGAGAACTGTCACTATTTTAATTAACAACAAAAACTCTATTATTGGCGACAGAGACTAAATCTTAAATTACTCTTTGAAAGAAGCACACACCACTAGATAAGTTCAATACTGTTGCCAATAAAAAAGAAGAAGCTAGACATCTGTCGCCACGTCAATTGAATTTGCGAGAGACGTCTGGTTTTATAATTTTTTTTATTATTTATTTCTATAATTTTTTTAAAAAATCTTTAACCTACCGGGTTTTAGCTGCACAGCCGCCATGGCCATCCCCACCCGCACTCCATTTCCCCCACCGCTCTTCCTCCTCCTCCAGCCTCGTGTCTATCTCCTCTCCAAATGGCGAGCTCCACCTCCTAGTCTCCTACCCGCTCCCCGCGTCCCCCGTTTTTTCCTGCTAGATTGCCGCCCACCCTACCCCCGCATCTATGAATCCCCATAGCCTATCCGCCCGCCGTCAGAATCTGTTCTTGGAGGCGCTTCGCGGCTGCCCGCTGCAAAGTCCACCTCGTCCCGGCGCGGCAGCTCCGGCCACCGTCCCGTCGCTGTGATGAGCTGCGCGAGAAGGCCTCGCCGCTGCTAGTTAAACACCAGGTGTGTCCTCCGTACGATAACTCCCCCGAATCACATTCCGAGACAAGCAAGAACTGTTCTTTGGTCGGTGGTGTTGGAAACTTTGGGTGGAGATCCTGATCATCAGGAACCAAAATCCGGTTCTTTGGATCTTGACGAGGAATTGGAAATTTCTAATGGTCTGGATGCTGTTGAGAGTGGGAATGTGGCAATGGAGTCTAACTTGGGTGGTGAAAGGGATGTGCTTGGAGTTGCAGAGGAGGAAAGCTGTTTCTGCGGGACTGGGACCAGTCCTGTGTTCACTCTATATTTTTTCGACGGCCGGTTGGAAGATTCCCGGGTCAAATATATTAAGAATGGGAGAACAAACTACCTAGAACAGAAAACTACCTAGCAGCCTCAAACGGCCATACTAAGGTACCACCGACAAGTTACACACAGGGGACTAAAACGCTGAAACACAGCCGGCAGCCTTCTATAAGAAGATTTCCTCCTTGATACTCCAGAGTACATCGGTTGTAGGCCTTCAGCGTCCTTCAAAGATTCTAGCATTACGTTTTTTTCAGATACACCAGTGAATGGGGATGGTCACCGTGTCAAAATCCCGTCGGAGCGGTTTTGAGATTAACTTCCTCGCGTAAGCCACCAATCTTGGGAGCTATACAACGCCGCAGAGGGGATCGGGAACTGGATGCTGCTCTATGTCTTGAATCTTACCCAGATCTCGGTTGAGAAGGGACAGTCGACGAACAGGTACTTGCAACTCTCGTCAGAGTGATTGCAAAGAGAGCAACACCCCAGATTGGGCCAACCGTGCCGTTGAAGATTATCGTTGGTGTTCACTGTATATGAAGATCCAGAGGTCAATGTGGTGAACGTTGAGGTAGATGAGGACGAAATCATCAGCAGGAGTGAGACTGTTGAGGGAGAGGAGAGTGGTGAGTTGCAAGTGATGCTGTCTCGTGCGCGAGCGATGGCTGAGGAGGTTGAAAAAGGCGAGCTTGTGCCACCAAAGAATAGATCATTGTTTGAGTTTGTAACGTTTGGGAGGAAGAAATTGCCTGTTGTGCACGCGGAGATTTCAGCAGTGCAGAGAAATGAGACTCCTTTCAAGGGTGTTGCATGGAGCGGTTTGGCAGCATTATGTGGTGTGTGCATTGTATTCATTGCGTCAAACTTGATTAGGAATGGTAAGACAGTTGTTGAGAAAGGTGTTTAATATGCTCAGGCCTGGGAAGAAAGACGGTGAATTGGACAAGGGCAAAATCAAGGTGCTCAGGGATGTACAAAAATTTCCAGGAGATTTATTGGGAGACCACAATTAGACATGAATGAATTGATGAATAACATCAAAAAAGCCAAACAGTCGAGAGAATGGTTTGTCCTAAGAAATGTATTTAGTTGCAATACTGTTGCTAATGATTGCGATGCAAATGTAACAGAGATCAAAAGAATGGTGACAGATGCTCACATTCTAGAAGAAGGAATCCTTGAACAAAGCAATACAGAAAAAAAAAATTGTCGTCTTTCTTCACCCAGTAACTGCCATTGAGGAAGAATTTTCAACGAGTTATGGTAGGCAATCTGTATATCTCGATGATGTGTCAGACAGTATTGATTTACCTGATATCATTGTGTCCAATGATATTATTGAGGAAAGTGTCGAGCAGTCTGTGGATTTGAAAAATGGAGCACCAGTCATAGACATTAGTGTGAAAAATCAGAATAAAGTTGGAGAAATAGAACTGCCTGAACCCACGTTTAATGATGAGAGGATGGCTGATGCAAAGGATAGAACTTCTGTGATATACTCAACAGAAAAAGGAGCACATATTTGTTTTGCAGATTATCTTAATGTGGGACCTCACAGCATCAACACCCCGTCATCTGAATTTGAAAGAAAAGAACAATTTTCAGAGATAGGTGTGAAGAATCTGGATTGCATCAAGGAATAAAACCATTTGTGCAGTTCAATACTGACAAACAGATGACTTATACAAAGGATAATGGTCACCAGATCAGCATTAATGTGGTTTCAGAAACAGCTGATGATTTGTCATCTTATTGTTTCAACATCTCATCATCTGAGTTGAAAAACAACGAAGCACTCCTGGATATTAGTGTGAACGATCTCAATTACATTCAAGAAATTGAAGCGCCCGGGACCGTTGCAAATGATGCTCAGATGGCTCACTGCAAATATTTTGCTCATAGTGTAAGCATAATAGGTAAAGAAGCATGTAAAATGCAGTAATGGCCGATATTCTAACTACAAAATCACCTCAGATAACCAGGGAAGAGCCTGTGGATTTGATGAGAGAGAACGTGTAATCCATGCAAGAACCAGAACCATCCAACTCTACTGGGAATGACAAACAGATAATTCATGCAAATGAGAAAGACCATAAGATAAGCATAGTACACAATGAAACACAGCATAGTTTGGAAACAGACAACACTGGCACACTTGATAATTGTAGCACATCATCATTACGTGCCCTGCAAGAAGAAACGGTTCAACAGAAAGGTGCAAAAATTTCAACAGAGAAGCAAGAGAAAAGCATTTCATTTAACAAAGAAGCTAGAGCTTATCTTTTTTTTCTTTTTTTTTTTAAAAAGGCAAACTACAGAAAGAAGAGTGCAGTGATAAGGAACCTAAAACAAAGCTGCCAGCACAAGGTGTACCTGGAACTAGCATTGTGGTTGGTCCATCAAATGGTGTACAGAAAACTAAAAGGGTGGTGCAGAAACGGCTAAAGAAAGTGCAAAGTGATCAGGGAGTTACAGAAAGAGTGGCAGCACAAGATGTTGTTCCAAGTAGCAGCATGGCTGATCAGGAAAATAATAGTCATAATGCAAAAAGGACAAGAAGGAAAAATCTGAAAAATGCATTTCGCAACCAAGGAGCTCAAACAAGAGAGGAAATTCCAGAAACAGCTCTCATGGCAAATTCGCCTGATAATGCACCAGGTGGGGCAGGTTCTTCTGCGGAAACACAATCGCCAAAGGTAACAGTAAGAAACTGGTAATATTGTTTGTTTTGTTAGCTCTATGGAAGTTTGTTACATTTATAATGGATGATGGAAATATTTATTGGCCAGTTCATGTTATACGTTGGTTCCTATATGACATTTTTTATATGTTACCGTTCCAGCATTATTATAAATATAAAATTTTAAAAAGGTAGGCATAGGTGTAAACTAATGAACTCTTGAATGTGCAAAAAACTTTGTAAGTAGAAAAGCATCAAATTTTCAGAACAGAATTGTGAACTCTGTATAACATGTGAGTATTTGGAATTATTACACAAACATTATGAACAGGCATCGTTCATCGTCCTCTTATTAGCTAGGATCATTATCCTTCAAACAGTTCTGAAAGCAGCTTCTCAAGATCTTCAGGGGTGTACTTCATAAGCTTTGGAGGCTTGTTTTGGTGATTCTCCAAGTATGAACTGTAAGTCGGAACAAGCTTCTTTGATACTGCTTTGCGCATATTGAGCCGGAGCAGAGGATGTTCTACTTTCCATGTCTTCTGAGTCTGGTAAGTTCTCTCAAATTCCAAGTTGAATCTTTCCAGTGTAGGTAGGCTAGAGAAGATTAAGGCTTTGCTGGTTTTTACCTGGAAGCAATACATGACGGATTCCCAAGAAATGTTGATGAAGCACGAGATGTATTGCTTTAGTTGGCTCCTGTACTTCAAAACCCAATCATCTCCCAGAAGATACCTTATCTCTGAACCCTCCACTTGATGTAGCACAAAGTGTACATTATTCACCAAGAACATGTGTTGCAACCCTGCATCTTGATATCGACATGATTCTTTCTCAAGCATAGTTTCCAAGTGAGACATCAAGGCAGCAACAATAACTTGCAGCGTCTCCAGTGTGCTGCCTTCTATGGATGTTGCCCCTTCCTGTTCATCACTGACAAGGATAATGCTCAGTGAGCTGCCATGGTCCAGCAGCAACATGATGTACTTCATCAGGTATTTGGTGATCTCATGGATACCACCTCCTTGTGGGACCGCTTCAGATGCATAATCCAAGATCATTGTTTTGAGTAGCTGGAGACCGCTCTTTATGCTGCTTCTCAAATCATGCAGCGTGTTTTCGAACCTTGCAGAGAAGGAACCATCTTTTCTGGTGCATAATTCATCTACAACTGGTGCGAAATCCTGCAGCCGGAAAGGGAAGAGATTCTTGGGCAGGACAGACAACAGGATGGCAAGCGCCTCATGGACCTGTATCATCGCGACGACATGATTTGGGTGCGGTGCCGCTGAAGTTACTTCATCTATAAGAATGAATATGGACTCCAACGCCCGGACATTTGAGTTCATCTTTAATCCAGAGTAAGATCTCGCCCAGCGATGGATCTCCTTGACAGAAATGCTTACTTTCTTTAGTTGCTGTAACGGTGTATAGACGCGGGGATGCTCCCAGGCCCAGCCGTTATTTTCTTGCTTGGGGAACTTTTCTGCCTTACTCGCAGGCATCTTCTCCTGTGTGAATTCAGAAGCACCAGAGTCTGCTGGGCTGCCGTTGCCAGGTCTTATTGCCGCGGCGGCGGGGCTTGCATGGCTGCTGCCTGTGGAGATGCCGGAACTGAAGCGGCTGCTGGCAGTGGCAGTGGTAACATAGCTGCTTTCGGTGGTTGCGGGGCTGCTGGGGAACATGCCTGGTGATGGCAATTCTGAATTCTGATTCTACCTGGCTGCCGGCCCTGCTGAGGTTGCACCAGACACTGAACTCATCTAAGTGTGATAGGCTTGCCGCGTTTAAAGACGCGAAGTGAGGAGATAAGCGCGTTGAGTTCTTGATAGGCTTGCCGCGTTTAAAGACGCGTAGTGAGGAGATAAGCGCGTTGAGTTCTTTTTATTTTTTATTTTTTTAAAAATATTTTAAAGATAACCTCTCTTTAACTTTATTTCTAATTCTGACTCTTTTGGTCACATCATGACCTGTAACGTGACCAAACTATGCTGTCATGTCATCAACCACGGCGTGACCAAATCTGTCACAATAGCTTTCTGAGCCAATACGTGTCCGTTTTTGGGCTAAGTCCTGTCACGTCAATGGTAGTGACGTGATAGCATTTGTTTACCACACCGAGATCCATAGCGTGATAACGTATTTTTACTATGTTATGCGTTGTGGCGTGACCAAAAGGATCAGAATTGGAAATAAAGTTAGAGAAAATATTATTTCTAAAATATTATTTTTTAAAAAAGGATTAAATAATAAAAAAACTCAAGTGCGTCGGTGGTTTGGTGGGCACATGTTGACTATAAAGTCAGTAGCACAATGGCCACCTTTTCTTTTTCTTTTTTTGTTGACAAAACCAGAAGGATGAGGTGCAGCTAGGGGTGCAAACAGAGCGGATACAGACGGATCTCGCCATCTCGTATCATTTTTCATATTTTTTTCTCGGATTCAAAATCGGACACGGACAGTGTCGGATATAAATACGAATGCGGATAGTATTGGTCATAAATACGAGTGAATACATGTCGAACTGAATATGGATTGTCTCGGTCAGAAATACTTATTTGGATATTGCGCGAAAACAAAAACCATATATGTCGCATAAATAAAGATCAATCAACCATACTACATGTCTAAAATACAACTAGATTAGTAGTTTAACAAGCAAATTTAAATACATCACATGATAACAAAGGCTAGTTAAGCAAGTAGTAGTAACTACTAACTAGCAAGTAGCAAGTATATGACAGGGGCTAGTAAGCAAGTAGTAACTACTAACTAGCAAGTAGCAAGTATATGATAGGGGCTAGTAAGCAAGTAGTAACTACTAACTAGTAAGTAGCAAGTCACAACTCTCACACTGTCCAAAATTCAACTAGCCAATAGCTATAGCCCATAGCCAAGTACATCACTAGTTGCACAACAAGTAGCCAAGTAGTAATAGTAAGTGTTAAGTAAGTAAGTAGCAGGTCTTTGGTTGCACAAAAGACTTGTCTAGCAGCAGCTAGTAGTGAGCCACCTCTATGACCACACCTTAGTCGATCTTAGTCTCAGTCATCATCTTATTCTACAAAAATAGATTTGTAAAATATCAGATCATATCATGAAACCAACATAAAGTTATTTTTGACACAAAAGTTACTTCAACTACCATATTTAAAGATTAGTAAATACCTTTTTGCATTTTTAGACACAAAAGTTACTTAAACTCCAATATAGACTTGCATGTTTACGGATATGAAAGAGGTTTTATGCATGCAAATGGGTAATCTGCATCACCTAAGAATTCCGCAATAGAATAAACATCTTTCAAGTTTCAGATTAACAAAAATAGTAACCTTCTGCACTTAACTAATCACATAAAAAATTCAAAGTTCATATACGATGCTATATGCAAATTTCAGATAAATGCTTCACATTCTTGAAACATGTGAAAATGATTCCTTCTTAATCACATCCCATTTTGGAAATATGTAAGCTTCTTCTTCTTATTTCTGAAATTAATTGCATGTTTGTGAAGCTACACAATGATATAATCCATTTTTGTACTATGTAAAACTTGATGAATTAGTCTATGGCTTTGTGCATAACTGCATTAGTTAGTAAACTAAAGGTGGAAGTGGTATAATAAAATATGAACTAGATGATATATTATTACCTTTTTTTAGATGAAGTTGTTCAGTTCTTGGTACAAATTAGAGCCTCAATCACCTTGGGCTCTAGTCGACTACGAAATGGCTCAACAACACGCCCACCAGCACTAAAAGTCGACTCTGAAGCAATAGTTGACACTTGAATAGCTAACACGTCATGAGCTAGTCGTGAGAGAACAAGAAAAGTCTCTTGGTGTGTGTTCCACCATGACAATGTGTTAAACTCTGCACCCTTACCAGTAGGATCTACCCACCGAATTGGTTTTTCTTTAAGGTATAACTTCAATTCATTCATATCACAACTTGTCACAGCTGCATTCTCATACAAGAACTGTTCAATATCATGAAGACCTAAGTCGGCATCGCCATGTGGATGAGAAGGTCTTTCATAATTAGGCTTTGAAGCTTCAGAGTGCTGAACAGGTAAGCTTGGAACAATTTGTTCACAACATCTATGAAGCGATTAAATTCATGGCGGCCCTCTCATGATAAATCCTCCCCATAAAATATTCCACCATCCTTTTCTTGTATCTAGGATCAAGAAAGTATGCCACAACAAAAGCTATGTTGGACTTGTTCCAATACTTGTTATATTTGGCTTTCATAGCTTCTGCCATGGAAGTAATAGTGACATTAGCACTTTGACACCATTCTGTAAGTGCTATCTTAATCTCACAAAACTTCCACCAAAACAGGTTTGGTGTTGGATATTAATTTCCATAAAATATCACAGTAGCGTCGTTGAATTTCTACAAACACTTGCATAATTCATCCGCCATATCTCATTCCTCATTTGTCTGAGAACACTTCTCATATTTACCATCGTTCAAAAACAATTGCCTTTCAAAAGCCATTCTGTAGTAAATAACATGGCTCAACATTTCATATGTGGAGTTCCACCTTGTAGGCACATCCAATGGAAGACCGGATTTATTATCCAAGTCGCATTCTGCTAAAATTACTCCTATTGCAATGGAGAATTCTTCACAATAACAATAGTAGCTCTAATATTCTGAACTGAAGATGCAATTACTTTCAAGCCATCTTGAGCGACAAGGTTTAGTATGTGACATAAATATCTCACATGAAAAAAAGCACCATCACATATCAAGGCAGAGCGCTTATTAAGCTCCACCATAATTTCTCTAACACATTTATCATTAGATGATGCATTGTCTAAAGTGAGAGCACATAACTTCTTCTCAATGTTCCAAGACATGACACCCTTGACAAATTCAGTTGCTAGATTAGTTCCTGTATGGTTTTCTTTCACACAAATGAATTTAACAATTCTTTTTTTCATATGCCAGTATCATCAATCTAATGCACAATGATGTACATATAACCTTTATTTTAATTAGATGTCCACATGTCCATAGTTTGCAGAAAATCGATAAGAAAGGGATTTTAGTTGTTCATACAACTTCTATTCATCTCCAATATCTATTTTCTAGTGGTTGTGCGACTCTTGAATGAAAAACCAGGATGTTGAGACTTGATAAAATTAACAAAGTACTAACGCTCAACCATAAAAAAATGGATATTCATGCATAACTAGTGCCAAATAGAACTTCCTCACACTAGCTTCAGTATCATACCTGTAAGTCTTAATAGCTGACTATTTTCTTCATTTTCATCATTCTCAAATTGTAGCTGTTGTTGGCCTTGCTTTATAGCATGCTTGATCCAACATGATTCCACAATGCCTTCGTTCCCCTTAAGGTCTCAGCTCGAGCTTTGTGTCGACATTTCTTGCATTTCGCCCAAACTTGTTTCTCCTCCCCGCCATCTTTTGTCTTAACGGTCACGGAGTACTTATAGTAGTACTCCCAAACCTCGGAGGTACACTTCTTCTAACCTCGGAGGTACACTTCTTCTACTTCTTCACAACATGCTCAATTTCTCCCATGCAAGTCCCTTCATCTACTTCAACACGTCCTACACCTCCCATGGTTGTGGTTGTCTCACACGCCACCAATGCACTAGCATTCGGTGGTAGTGGCATTGGCGCCGAGTGACCCGTACCAACTACTGTGGTAGCAGCAGCATGGGATGCTCCTATGCTTGCACAAATGCTCGCACTAACACTTGCAGCAATCCCAGTCATCTCAATTTCTCAATACCCTACAAATAGCAACAAAGCCAACAAATGAGATGTAACATTAATATAACAAGTCTACAAGTGATGAAGTGAACAAGCAAGTAATGAAATATGGACTAGCAAAAGAACCGAGCGACAAATGCTAGCGCCTACCAGCCTTAGGCAGCATGACCTCATGCTCGTGCATCTCCAACTTATGCGACAGTTCACCCAAAAAGAAAAAAAAATAGCACGCGGATCAAACCACTGCCCTGTGATAAAAACAGAAAAAATGTTCCTTTTCGCACTACAATGGATCCCATGGCTGATTCCATGAGACTAGTGGCTCATATGGGTTTAATCCCTGTAAGTACTCTAGCTAACCCTAAGATGATTAACTTGACAATACAATATTCCCCATGTCTAAAATCTAGCATACTTTTTTTTAGAAAAAGAGTAAACTGCTGACTAACACACCCTTTATCATCTCTAGGCAATGTGATGACTGGTTGAGAAACGATTCACCTGTTTGCATATAAAATGCTGAAAAACTCCATGCCTGAACATGCACTTGGAAAGCGAACAAAGTTATGCAAATGTTGTTATTTCTACTTGACAATTGGCGTGAGGCAAGACCCTACAGATAGGCCTGGTATTGGGTTGGATTGAAACATGCAAAATGGGTTGGGTTTCAATTTGGGTTGTCTTTGATAGATGGAAACGAGTTGAGGCAGCTAATGGTTTGGTTTGGATTAGGTTTGCACCAAAAACGGGTTGGATTGGTTTGGATTAAGAATTTTTAGGTTTGTATAGTTTGAACCCATAGTTTGGAGTGGGTGGGTTGGAATGGGCTGGGTGGGCTAGTTGCCGCATGAGTCACAAGTCACGACTGACAGCTCGTGAGTCATGAGTGCGTGTGGCTTCTTCTTTGTAGCCTCATTGTGAGGGGCTAGTGTTCATCGTCGCCGCCGCGCTGTTGACTCAGTCCTCCTCCCCTACTCTCCGCTGCCTCCTAAAATGCCGAGGAGATCCAGATCCAGCAGGCCATCCTCCTATCCCTTGACTCCCTCGTCCTCCCCCGCCCCCTGTCGTCGCCGGCCGCCTTGCCTTCCTCACCACCTCCTATAGTGTCGAGGAGATCTAGATCCACAGGCCATCCTCCTCTCCCTCGACTCCTCTCGTGCCCCAACCACCACACCCTCCTCCTCTTCGCCCGCCGTCCCCTCTTCCTTCTCTCACCACACAGGTGTTGCCACCTTCGAAGAACCTACCGAAGAATCCCCTCCCAACCATAAGGGAAAGCGCAATCTATCATCGGAAGGTATGCATCTACTTATCCATCTTTGAGTTTTGATGCATAGATGCATGCAGTTCACTTGCTACTTGTCTAATTGTTCTAACCTGACGCAATGTAGAAGATGGCCCAAGTGAATTGAAGAAGAAGCAGAACCGCAACCGCTTCAAGTGCAGCATCTGCATGGAGAAGGTTCATGTTTCAGAGTAGTTTCTTGTGAGGTTCGAGAGTTGTATGCTACTTTCTGACCTGTGATTCCTTGATCTACGGAAGGAAAGATAAAAGGTGCTATTTGTTTGCATGATAGGATATACATAAAAAATAAATGTGAAATTGTACCTAGCTTCCTAGTTAATATCTTTGTTTGTAACCCTTCTTGCCTCTATTTGTTAATATTGGTTCTTGGTGGTGTTCTGGGTTATATTTAGTTCTTATAGAGAAAAGAGCAATATCTTTGTATATTACTTGCCATGGGGACAATCCTATTGAATGCACAACTGCACGCCTAGCATAAAAAACACCATCAAGTAACTGATATTCAAGTTAAAACAATATGGAAGTAATGTGGTAATGTTCTGATAAAATTTTATTTTGGGTAGTACACTATAATATAATATCGGTTTCTTCAAAGCAAGAAGGTTAGGGCAATGAAAAAAAATTGGTAAGTTGTTCATCTGTATCTGCCAACGAGCAACTTGGGGTTTAGTTCTGTGGTTAAGGTTTAGTTTATCGACTTGTGCATGGTATTTGCCCGTGGTGGGATTAGGAATACCATTTTGTTTACAATTTACCTTAATGGTTGCTTTGATCAAGGCAATCCCCATAGCATCGTGCAAATATGCTAGAAGAGATTGTTCTACTAGCAACTAAAAGTGTACAAAGAATCCGATTGATCATCAACCTTCATAGATTGTAGTAGTAGAATCAAGGAGAGTTTTTTTTGTTGGTTGTATCTCGTATGTAATTGCCTTTACCTCCTTGTCACTTAATCCGATGATTTGGTTGCCTCTTGCTTCTGGAGCTTCTATATATTGCAAATTTATATGAACAACTTATATTACCTTGTTCAGGTGAAAATGGAGCGCGACCAAAGCCACAAAGCTGAAATATGTAACTAAAAAAACTGAAATCTTGTGCAGGTGAAGGTCTTCCCTTGCTTGTTCTGCTTGTGCATGGTAGTTCTACTTGAGACTGATGTTATGTGATACCTAACTGAGCCAATGAGGCAATGACATTGTGTTACTTCAAGTGGTGTTGCATAGTATTATTTTGAACTCTAGTTTTTTTCTTATCTTCTCAGTGTTCGCAATAGAAAATTTGTAATGGGGTCGATTACTTACATCAAGAATAGACTTAATAGCCAGGCCCATATGGAAACCATGTCCAGTAAATCAATGTAACATTGCATGACTGAACACCATATTGCAGATTAACAAGTATGCTCAAAGCCCGGTGTTGAATCTTTTACTAGAAGTGCTCTATAACTGTTTCCTTTCTTGTTGTTTTAGCTACCATATTGTAGATTAATATGTATGCTAAAACATCATAAATTTCTTAATCTTCTTACTATACCTACTCATCATGTCAATAATAAGGATAGTCGTCTAAATTGCTTCGTTTTTTTACTGCCATCTAAACCGCTTCATGATTTTATGACAAAGCTAACTTCTACAATCTCCACGTGCCATGGTGTGCATGAATAGTGAATGTTCTGTTTGCTATGGCTCCAACTCCAAGTTCCATGCATGAACAATGACAATGTTCCAGTTTGCTATGGCTCCAACTCCAAGTTCCATGCTCCTCTTCCTGGATCTTTCTTACCATCATCCATGTTTCAAGAGGACTATTTTTGTGTCTTGATGTGAGATTGTAAGGCAAAAGTTGCATTAGGATTTCGTAGGAAGAATTGCTTTATTTAGAAGAGTTTCGAGCCAATGTAATTGTTGTTTATTCAGAACTTTTAGATATTATGAATTATGAAGATGCAGCCTAATGTAATCCTGTAGATATACCTTAATTTGTGTCAACTTTTTGTTTTTAATCTTCGATTTTTTTTGTATTTTTTAATCATTTTTTTGAAATTTATGAAAATTCTCTAATATGTTTATTTTTTTTTGAATTTTGTAAATGGAATTTTAGCTCGGTTTTCCATATTTATTGAATTTATTTTTGGAGTATATTGCATTTAGTTTTTAATGAAAAAACTTAGTTGGAGACAAAGGCACTAAGTGCAATGAACATGATAAGACATCTAGTACGTGATCATGTTATCTTTGGTGTGCTCCAGCCTAATGTGAATGCTTGAATTAGTGGGGTGGAGATGGGCTGAGATGGGTTACGAAAGTGGTTGAATTCATATCAAGAAAATGGTTTGGGTTGGTTTGGATTGAATTGTCATGTGGGTTGGTTTGGGTTGGGCCCTAAGGGATGCAAATTGGTCTGGTTTGGGTTGAAAAAGTGGAGTGTGTTGTTGTGGATTGGGTTATAAATGGGTTGGTTTCTCACCCATTACTAGGCCTACCCATAGATGAGCAAGATCTAGCTGCTTTTTCACCCATTAACCCACTGGACATATCAACCATTTCCTATCTCATTGTCAAAATTGAAACTATTTTCCATTTCTAATATTGTAGGTAAAAACTTTGCTCCTTAGTTCCTTTGTTTGCAGGCACAAGTATAAACTCCAAAGTCCCAATCTACAGATACAAATACCAAATATTCGTATGCACAAGTATAACCCCAAACCTACAGATACAAACACCAAATGAAAATTTGAAATGAAAGCAAATCCTCTATCACTCTACAGAGCTTTGGTTTCATACAATTGACAATAGAGGATGTGTTGAGCACAAGAATTTATTTCAGACCTGAAGATTGAAGAACCCCAATGCTTAGCAATGTCTCCAAGAAAAACAATGCAAACCCCACGAAGTAAAATATTTGCAAGAACAGATAATTAATTCTTGATATCCTATCAGTTGGCATTTCAAAGTTACTTCAAGGTGCTTGACACATTTGATAGTAAAAATGTGTCTAGCTTTCTAATTTTTTGGTAGGTGTAAATGGAAAAATGTAGCACTAACATTACAATGAACATTGGTTTCACTAACCTCTGTCACTCTATGTCTCTATGGCAGTTGAAGTGTCTCTGTGTAGTTGGAGGATGAGGGAAGCGAGGGCGGGAAGGCAGGGAGGCTACTGTGGCGGCAAGGTAGGAGGGAGGCGGTGGCTGCAGCGATGAGGGAGGAGGAACGCAGTGGGGGAGGGTGCAGATGGGGGGAGGCAGAGATGAGCAAGGTGGTGAGGGAGAGAGGGTAGGCGGCGACGGCTGTGAAGGAGGAGGGAGGCGGCGGCGGTAAGGGAGGAGGGAGGTAGAGGTGGGGGGGGGAGGTGTAGATGAGGATTGAGGCAGGAGGGGACGCGGCGACGGCGAGGGAGGAGGGACGCGATGCCAACGGTGAGGGTTAGGGTTAGGGGGTTGGCTACTAGGGACATTAGAGAGGGCCGGAGGGGATGGAATTGGGAGATGCTCAGATGCGGGTGGATGTGGACTTGGTTGTGTTGTTTTAGACTGTTATGCCGTAGGCGACTAGCTATAGCTCCGATTCGGGTAGCAATTGGATAGTTTCCAAAATAGGTCCTTCCCGAATCGGTATCCAGCAAAAAAAAATAGATCCGAATTCGACAAAAAAATGGATATCCGTAAATACACTCCGAATTTATTCGGTCGGTCGAGAATTATCCGCTCCATTTGCACGCCTAGGTGTAGCGCACTTACCCCTCAACGCGCCACAGTATATATATATATATATATATATATATATATATAAAATCATGCGCTGATCACTCGAGCTTTGGAATTGGATTTGGATGGGAATAATAGTAAGGTTAAAAAATGATCACATTAAAATTCACTTAAATCCCAATCAAATCATGCTCTTCAGATAGAGAACTTTTTTATTAATTAACCCTTTTTAAATTATTTTTATTGTTAACCCTCACAAAACTTTATTTCCAAATCTAACCCTTTTGATCATGCCATCACCCGTGACGTGACAAAATAATATTGTCACGCCATAGGATAAGTTCGCTAAATAGCACTTTTGGTCACGCCACTGGTAGTGGCGTGACAAACAATACTGTCACGCCACTAGTAGTAGTGTGACAAGAGCTTGATAAGATACGTTGCTGGCATGACAATATTGTTTTGTCACACCACGGGTGGTGGCATGACCAAAGGGGTCAGATTTGAAAATAAAGTTTTCGAAAGGTTAATTAATAAAAAAAATTCTCAGATAGATCAATAGGAGGGGGAATTCTCTAGCTGGACTAGCAACAGGTTGGCATCTGCGACTTGTGGACGTGTATCATCTCGACGAGGTTATCTTCATAAATATTCTCTCTGTTTGAATATGAATTCGAATGCCCGGAGCGCATTTGAATTCTCACTTTAAGGCTGTGCTAGCATAATTTATAAAAAAATTGGAGTGAGATATGGCTGATTTTAACCAAGTATATGGACTTAAGTTTCACTCATACCAGCAAAGGGGCCTAAACGCTATTTTCTAGAAGTAAAGAGACATGCCTGATTTCAGCAAGAAAGTGGAATGGAAAACGTAGGCACACGATAACTGCTATCTTACATAACGAGAGGAATGGCAGGTCATTATACTTGTTGAATAATATGTTTGTACATTTCTATATACCTTGAACTTTGTATCTCGTCTCTCTCTAAGGGAAAAGCATTAGGGAACCACCCTAGCTACCGAGTAGCTACTGTATTGCATCCCATGATCATTCATTCCCATCTCTCTCTACCTTGAGTCCTTGATTGATTGGTCTTATAATATTTGATTAATCTCATGAAACTATGAATGGGCCATGTAATCGAACCAAAATACAGCCATGAGCACCGCAAACATCGGCACGTAGGATTTCCTATCATGAATGTCGACAAGGCGGACATAACTACTACTTCAGAAGTGTACAATCTCCTATCTTACCACGGTATAAATTAGACAGCATTAGACTATACTTGGCACATATCTATTCCACACAAATATAGTCTTCTTATAGCTTGCTTTCCGAGGAAGACTAAACACTGATGATAATATGACAACTAAGTACTGAAGGATAGATCCCCACTGTGACACTTGCCCTGCTATAGAAACAATCGATCACATCATTCTACGATGTAAAGTCGCGGATCATATATGGCGGAAACTAGGACTAGCAACAGAAGCATCATCATCCCATGACATATTGGAGTTTGTGGAAAAAGTATCAGCAAAAGTAGCGACCTACAGGGACATTTGGCCCATATGTTTCGCAACATGTACACATTCGCTATGGATTACAAGAAATAAACAAATTTTCCAAAATGTTGAAGATGGTACGACCTCGCTACAAAATTGGATCCAAGAATACATCAACTACTGATCGTATAGGATTAAACCCAAATACCGGGCTTCCCTTCGTCAGTGGAGTCAGCTCTTACTACAAGTTAATTAGGTGTTGTAATATCATGTTAAGTAGCTTTGTTGTTTCTGGTGTTCTTTAGATTTCTCATCTCATTTCATTTCCTCCTCTGTTTCTTATTTCTTTTTTCTCATTTCATTTTGTTTTCGTTTTAGTTTTAGTTTTGTAACATATCCTGACAACCATTCTAATACAATGGCATAAGGTAGACAATTCTCTACTTTTTTAGGTCAAAAATGTCAACATGCGTCGCTGTGGCTATCGCTCTCCTCCTCCCAGCTAGTCTCGCTATCGACATCGTTGGTGCTCCTGTTCATTCTCCCATCAGTCTTCTTTCCAGCTGCACTCTTCCTCGACGGCGGCATGAGGCGGCGGCGGATGCACTGCATCAGCAGCAGCCCCACGCTCGCAGCTTCAGATGCAGTTGCAGGTGGTGCTTTCGTCTGCGGCACCGACACTGAAACGACAAATTAATGGTAACTACTCAGAATTTGTATTAGTTACAACTTACGAGTAGGAAAACATTACCGGTAAGAAATTTTTTATCGGAGGGTAGTGATAACACCAGTTTTCGATGGTTAACGGAAATTTAGGTGAAATTTTGGATGAAAATTTTCAATTGAAATTTGAAATTTTCAGACGTAAACATGAAATTTATCTAAATTTTGAATTGAAATTTGAATTTAGATGAAAATTAAATAAATCCAATTTTTTTTGTCTGGTATAAAAATTTACGGTTTTGCTAGTTTAAGTTGCATGAAATTTTCTTAAATTTAAATCACTTGTTGTGACCATTAGATTTGTGTAGAGATTAATGTGTCATGTGATTGTCATATGATTGGATATTAATCCAATGGTCATAAGTGACTTAAATTTAAGAAAATTTTAAGCAACTTATAAATAGACAGTCCTAAAAATTTATCGGACCCCACCGATAACACCGGTAACCATTTCGGGGCATAGAATTTTTCAATGCTTACGACTGCACGCCTGGATGCAAAAATAAAGAGATATTTATACGTTACCATGGCAAGCTGAAACAGGAGGTGCCTAGAGGAAGCAGCCAGGCAGCGGCAGCACTAGCGGCAGCGTGGTTCAGCGACGAGCAGCAGGTGTCGCCTACGTTCCCTCCCTCCTGCAGCAGCAACACCACATCAACGTCAAGACTTCACGGAAATTAGTATGAAATCACTATTTTTCCGATAGCTTTTTTACTGGTCGAGGTCGGTATGGCCGATAATCGGCGGCCGCCGAATTTTTTTTATCCCTGTGCGTGAGAAGGCAATTTAATAATCAAATTGAAGATCTAATTTGTATCCGATTACTAACTTTACCTCAAATTGAAGATCTAATTTGTATCTGATTACTAACTTTACTGCTTTAAATTCAATTCATATTTGGTAAGAGAAGGGAACCAAGGGCTGCACAGTTGGTAGAGGGTGTTATTGAACGCTCCATCCACCCGGGTTTGAACCCGGATGCCTATCTTCCCTCTTATTGAGTTCATGCACAACTCCTCCTGTCTAGGATCCTCCAGGCCTAAAACAAGGACACAAAGTGGGTTGTAATTATTATTTTTCTTAATATTGTGAGGTGTTGAACTTAAAATCTCTTAGCTCTGATATCTTATTAAATTGTATGTACCAATTAGTTTACCAAAAAGCTTAAACTGATGAGAAAAGTCAAGCAATATACTTCAACACCTCTTAAGTGAATTCCAGAGCTCGTGCCATTTTTTTTTTTTTAAAGATTTGGTAAGAGAACTCGAACAAAGATTTATGTAAAAAAGACATGTTGTGTGTATCCTTATTGGATGGTACTAAATATTTTGCGGTTGACTCATGCGTAGCATGTGGCCTCCCTCGTGCATACAATCGATGCACATATTTGACTCCACACCTACCCATGCTCCGTGCTGCCTGCATGAATGACTTGTGTATCTAGAGGTGGAAGTCGGGCCGTGCCGTAAGGCCCGTGCCAGCACGGCACGGCATGGGCATGAGCACGATGGGCCGTGGGCCACGGCGGCACGACACGGTGAACTCGTCAGGCCGTGCTCGAATGGAGCTTGTAGCTCGGCTAGCTCCGCCGCATGCTCGGCCGCCTCCCTCCTACTCCGCTCCAGCTTCGTCGCGTTCCTCTTTACCTCCCCCTATGCGTAGCACCTCACCAACCTGCCACTGCCTCTGCACCATCCTTCTCTGCTGATGTCGCGTGCAGCTTCACCGCCAAGCATGGCCTCGCGATGCGCACTGTCGTGGTCCACATCACTGATGCCGCTGAAGCCTTCCGCTGGGGACGCACTCGGCCTTCGCCCCCACTGAGCTAGGCCGTGTGGGGACAAGGGAGGGAGGGAGGCGGCGTGTAACATTCCAAAATCTGAATTTCGAGAATATGTATTATAAATGCATTAGAAGAAAAACTTTGATCATTTGCATATAAAATTATACCCATGTTTGATTTTAACTTTTGTTTAAGAGCAAATATGAAATAAAAACAAACATGTGCTAAAAAGGAAATAGATAAAACAAAGTAAAAATATTCAAGGAGAGAATTATTTCGGGCATGATATCCCAGGAATAATTCACCAAAACTTTTATATGAAAACTAGTTAAGAAAAACAATTACAAAAGTATAAGAATAGAAACTTGTATGAATTTTAGAGAAATTCAAAGAAGATAAAAACCTCTGAAAAATTTACAAGAGGAAATACATAAGGTCGAAAGCCTACACAAAAATGTTCATTAAAGTTGGACTTCATCTGACCAGTAAATAAAATTGGCAAAAAATCAATACGAAAATAAAAAATCCTAAACCTAACTCTCCTCTCTGTCTCGCTAACTGGTGGGCCCCGCGTGCAGGCTCCTTTGTAACAGCCCCAGTTTTAATGAACAGTAATAAGATATTTTATAAACAGTAATGAGATACTGTTCATAACATCACTGCTCATTTTTTAAATTTGGATGTGTTGTTACAATCTAAAGCCTTCCTTTTCTAGCCAAAATCCAAAAACTTGTTGAAGCTTCAAAAGAAAGTACCAGTCAATGTTGGTATTATGATCGTAAAGTATTTTTAATAAAGACTAAATGAATTATATTGATCAAAAATAATTTTTGTTGAATTTTTGAAATTATTTTGATCTTGAGAAAAATATTTGTCTTTAAATAAACCTATTCGGGTTAATTGAATTACTTATGTATTTTAAAACATGAAACAGTGGTTTTCAAAATTTATTTGGGGAATATATCATTCCAGTAGCATCTTTGTAAAATTTCATCTTTTTACAAATTTATTTGCTATATTTTTAAGCCCGGTCAAACTTTTGAAGATTTGAATTTGGGCTGGTCAACTTTCCCGGTCTAACCCCAGTTTTTGGCACTGTAGCGACCGAGCCAACCAGATTTGAGTTCAAACCGGTGCATCGGGCCATGTCTGCCACGTCCTTGCGTGTGCCCCAGTCTTCGGTGCTTGCGAGCCGTTGATCTCCAAGCGAACGGGCGAGATTGCAGAGCAGTGTGGGCTATCCACGCACGCGACACGATCTCCACCGTCGGATCTCAATCCTACCGCATCTAGCCTTAATTTAAAACCCTAGCGTGCATCCAAATCGTGGCCGTTAATTTCCATGCGAATGGGCCGGATTCATTGGGCCGTTCGGGCCATCCCGATGAGCCATGCAATATCGGCCGTAGGATCTACATCGTGCGGTGCGCCATTTTCGAGCCATGCCATTTTTTTAAATGGTAAAAACCAGAATGCGCATGAGCCATTGGATTCTCAATAAACAGGCCAGATCTAGTGGGCCGTTCGGGTCACTCGAAAGCGCCATTCAATTTCCACCATCGGATTTTGATCGAATGGACCACTTCGGAAGGCCGTTCGGATCACCCGGACTCCAATTTGATCTCCACCGTTGATCTTAGATCCAACCGCGCCCTCCTTTTTGAATTTGAACTCAAAGGCACACAAATACTTCAGCCGTTGGATTTTAATCCTACGGTGTCCCTTTGAATCTCATGGGTTTAAGACCTTATCCTTGTGTGACCGTTGATCTTCCATCCCACGCTTCTCCTTGGACGTGAACTTTTAAAGCCACCCGGACATCCAAGTCAATCTCGGCCGTTCAAATTAAATCCTACGACGCCAAGATTAATGTGTTTGAAACTTTTGGCGCACGTTCTTTTAAAGCGACCGTTGGATCTCAATCGTATGGCCCACAAGAGCTGTGCCATTTGGATCTTTCGATCTTTTTGATCAATCTAAGCCGTTCATTTGCGATCGGACGACCCATATGAAAAGTGACGTTCATATCATCCTAACGTCCATGTTAATCGCAACCGTCCACTTCCAATCGGACGACTGGTTCTCTTTTGAGCCGGCGACGCTGCGCTTTGCTGTGGCTGACAGCGGGACCCGCTCGTCAGTGAGATCTTTCTCTTCCTCCTCGCACCTGTGCGCCGCCGCCGACTTCTTTGCCAGAGAGGTGGCGTTTCGCCATAAGCTAGCAAACAATCCTTTGCCACCTGGCACTAAATTGCCACCGCATCATCTCTAGAACTCTCTTGGTTGCTCTGGAGGTTCAAACATTATATAGCCCTAACTTTTGAGCTCACAGCCATTGTTGACCGAGAGAGCTTCCAACTTTTCCTTTCTTTCCCAGTGAAGCTTTTCTTGCTCTCACTCTTTGTTCATCTCCATCCTTGCTTAATTCATCTTGTAGTGAAAGTTTCGGGTATCACTTGTAGGTAAAGCCAGTGTCATTGCTTTCTGTTGATCAACACCGGCTAGTGTACCACTTGGTGATTTCATGCTTCGGTGAGGTATACTTCACCCATTCTTGTTAAGAGCGTGTATGGTAGTCTTTAGAGCTTAAGTCTCCCATTGTTTTCGTTTTGGTCAAACAGGAGAAGTGGACTTTGGATCTTTACTGCTTTGTCCGAAAACTTGACTTTATCTTCTCCAACACCAGCTGGTAAGCTTAGACCTTAATTCTTGTCATCTTAAGTACCCTAAGGACCTCAGTAGCTCACATGAACCATTCACTCGTGCATGTGATGCTCAATTCTGGTTATAACTGAAAGGTTTCATTTTATAACTTTTCGATCTTTCATATCGTTTAGAGTTTAAATCTATTCTAATTCAACTACTCAGTGTAGGGAGTTATCTACTAAACCCTAGTATCATAAGCAACCCTTCTTGTGATTCATGGTGCCTCCAATTCAGTTAATTAGCAAAATTCCATTTTCTGTTACTGTTGTCGGGCAGACCGACAAGAGTAATAACCTTGTTCTTTCTGTTAATCTTGATTGATCAGAATTAACAGAGTCTAATCTAGGTTGATAGCATTACTGAAAGGATAGTAGTAGCTTAAGTCAAGATTCTTGCTTGTGTGTGCATCACAATTTGGCAATAGGGCATTTGGTGATGCCTTTGTCTTCTTGTCGGCCGAACCGACAAGACTGTAGCAAGGTCCCTCTCTGAAGGTGGGTGTCAGCATAAGTTGGTTTAGGGTATTATCTATTCTAAATATCAGCCTTAACTCCAAGTTAGATCTTTTGCTTAGAGTTTTTCCAAAATAGCTAAAATATGCAAACCTATGCCTTTGCTGTTACTGTCGATCACACCGACAGTATGCACAGCAGGGACTTCACCTTCTAATTATTGCCAATTAAGTGCTAATAAATGATAAGTAAACTTTTAGTCTTACTTATTTAGCTGCAACTTAAACAAAAATATTATTTTTCCATAATCTGGTGAAGCAGCAGGCTTTGCTTTTGTAATCTGTGCTATTTTCAGTTCTCCAAAAACTAAAAACTGAAACTATAGCTTTGTCCCTTTCTGTTAATTCTTGTTGGTTAATGCTAACTAGAGTTATTTTAGGTTACTAGTTCTTTCTTAATGTTAGCTTTAGCTTCAGCCAACATCTTTTGCTTAGTATATTTCTAAATCAGCCTAACACTTCAATTTCTGTTCTTGCTGTTTATTGCTAGTCAAACCGACAACATAAACAACAAGGGCTTCAATTCTTTAACTCTTGTCAATTAATGATGTTGAGTGTTAAACTAGGCTTTTAACTTTACCCAAAATGGTTATAACTTAAGTAAAAGCATTTTGCTTATAGTGTATATAAATCAACAAGTTCTTTTTAACTTGTCCTGTTTCAGTTTTTCAAATATGAACGGTAGCTTTAGTTAAACAGTATCTTTTTTTTAATTAGTAGTATCAAGTGATAAGTTAGGCTTTTAGCTTTACTACTTAGTTGTAACTTAAACTAAAACATTATTTTGTTCATAATATAATGCAGCAGTAAATTCTTCTTTTGCAAACTATCTTACTTTCAGTTTTTCCAAAACCAAAAACTGTAGCCTGAAATTAAACTCTAATCTTGACAATTAATGTCAGTAGGTGTTAAATATGGGTTAGTGTCCTTATATAAGTTAGATGTAGCTTAAGCATGTTGTTAAGTATGCATTAAGACATTGATCATGCATTCTCTTTTTATATTTTGTTCTCTGCCAATTCTTGCTGTTCATTGGATTTTTGTATTTTAGATTCTGGTTCTTCTGAAGTGATCGAATCTTTTGTTAGGTAATAAGAACCTGAACAAGAGGTGTATTATTACCAAGGCAAGCATCCTCTTTGCACCATATTGAACCCAAATTTCAATGCTGTAGATTTTGAAATTTACAGTGATACTGTGCATGCTATTTTCTCAAGTAATTGTGATTTGTGAGTAGTTAGCTACATACCAATATTTGTCGATTACCCTGAATTAAATTCATACACTTATGCCTTAAGATAATATCTTTATTCTGTTATTTTATCGTGTAGCTTGTGCTTAGCTTTGCAGTCAGTACCACGTTAGTTGGTTGACAAGCTTACCTTGTCAATCATGGGAAAAACAAAATACTTTGATTCAGATCTTAGGATCTGTTTTGTGAACTAAATTCAATTTTTGTTTTCTTGTTCAAAATTTCAAAACTAAATTTAATTTCAGCCTTGTTGAAAAATGTATTGGAGATCTGGACAAGTGGTTGTTAGTGATGGTGCCTTCGTGCACGAGATTGGAAAATGTGGTGGTCTTGTCTGGATCAATTAAGGACTGAACTCTGACTATTCAATTCAAGCCTCAACGTACTTCCACACGCGGTGTATAGGCGCTGTTTGGTTAAGTAAGGGGTTGGTGTTATTGAGTTGGGATGCAGGTTGATAAGGAAAAATGTGTTGATCTGGTTTCTATATCATATATTCTTAAGGGCGAGGACTTTTGGATGTATCCGGGTTCATAAGGCTCCGATTTCAATACTATATGTGCGGGAGCACAACTTTGATTTCTTTTATTGAATCGAATGTTCCGGCGTAACATGTGTGCCCTGTTGGTTAGTAGGGGGTATAGCCTACACCAGCAGGATCAGTCGCACATAGGTAGCCCAACTCAATAGTGTCAACTTGCTGAAAAATACCGAATCTTAGTTTACCCGGCCAGCATACCAAAGGAAGTGTGCTATTATCCGGAGGCTTATGGGCTAACTAAGTTGTGTGGGTAAAGATGTACACCCCTGTAGGGTTAAAACTATTCGAATAGCCGTGTCCACGGTCATGGACGATACTTGAGTTGATGTCACCTGTATAGACTTTGATTTAAACCTATGCTTTGGATTCTGGTTCGGCATGAAGGGTATTCATGCAATATCTTTGCTGTGGTGGATAGCCACTTTATTGTTGTTGTGGTGGATAGCCACTTTATTATTGTTATGGTTTATAATTACATGTTATATTACTTATTGGTTTAATTCAAATCAGTTTATAAAATCGCTTTGTTAAAACCTAGCATGTGTAGGTTAAGATGTATTGCTTTATGCTAAACTAATGTCATTATAACCTTCCTGTTGTCAACCTTAAGCATGTACAAATTCTAATCCTTTGGAATAGGTTCTATCAAACACTTTCTTTTAATAGTTTGTATAAGTCTTGCGAGTACCTTCTGTACTCAGGTGCTTTCACCACTTGTTGCTGGTGAGGATAGTTATTTGTATGAGGTATCTGTTAGCGCCGATCAGGGCAACGCTAACGAATGAAGCTGTTTCTAATCTCCACGCAATAGCCTGCGGGTGATGGGGCCATTGGTGGTTTTTGCTGTTTAGTTTTGTTTCCGCTGCTAAATCTTTGTTGTGACCAAAGTCACTTATATTGTAGAATGAAACTGAATTATATCAACATATGTTTAATTATGTAAATGTATGCCTTGTATGTGTGATGCAATGTTGTTTAAGGATATATGTGCAATGGTCACTGATCCTGGGAACCATTGTAAGGCATATATCCGGGAACCTGAATATTGGATTTATACCTTGTTAAATTTATGCTTCTAGTATGATTTTTAATTAAGGACCAAAATGTTCTTAATTATTAATTATGCTTTTAGTGTAATTTTTAATTCGGCATAAATCCCAATAATTTAGGGTCCTTACATCCTTCGTCCACCTTGCGTTCACCGCGCCAGCGCACTGCCCATGAGCGCATCACCGCCTCACCCGTGGTTTTTGCCAGCGCCCACCTTTTTCCTCACCGGCCAACCTACCCCGTCACCTCGCCATCACTCCACACCCATCCCCCTGCCCGGCCAGGCCGACTCCTACCCGTACAACGTCAGGAGCTCCGTCACTTGCTCGCACATGCCCGATCCTCCCCTCACTTATCTCCACCCCTCCGTCTATAAAAGCTAGCCCCGAGCTCCATTTCTTCTTTTCCTCGCCAGTGCGCACCTCCTTCTCCATTAATTTTATCCTCCTCAAACGAGCTCAATCGCTCGGAAAGCGCGAGCGCCATTTCTACCGTACATCGCCACCACCATTGCCATGGATCAGAAGGGTTCCTTGTCAGTTCTCTCACGTCACTTTGTGTTCCAGTGATCCTTGATGATTTCCCCTCACTTGATTTCATCTTTGATTCACAGGAGACGCCGAATCGAACCTTCTTCTTTGTCTCTGGCTGACAACGCCGCCTCAAGCTCCACTAGAGCTCTACTGCACCTCGAACTGATTCCTCACGTTAGGAGCATCCTAGGAGCACCTTCAAGCTTCCCCAACCATCAACAAGCTTTCTCCTTCGGCCAAACGTCTTCTGCATGCGAAGCTCCTTGCGCCGCCACTACTCACAGTCAACCAACCAACTCTGACCACCTCCAAGCCTCCACGCCATTCCGGTATACTCCGAGTAGCATATAGATGCTTATGCGCGCGTTAGATAGTTGGGAGCATAGCTCGTTTGCAACTTCGCTCGTTGCTATAGCTGCGCCGCCGCCTAGATCCGTCGCGCTGCCGCATCGGGCCTTCTCCACCCATGCCGCCAATACCCATGGCTGCGCATTAGTACAGAATCCCATTTTGGGAACTGCCTGGCATCGGCGAGCACCACCGCGCCAGCGACAAGCGTGGGCGCGAGCGCCACCGTGCTACTTTGCTGGTCAACATGCTTAAACACGGTCATTAAGACCAAAACAAGGACTAATTGTTGGGTTAGTAATACTTAAGTTATTGATGTGTGGGACCGAGCTGAAAGTTAATGAAAAATCTAAAATCAAAACGTTTTCTTAAGTCGCTGACATGCGGGCTGCTAGAAATATGCCCTAGAGGCAATCATAGAGATGATTATATTTCAATATGTTCATTATATTGGATAATATGTTATCTTGTTCCTAGAATAATATCGTCAATATTTATCATCAAGTATGTGACTTGATTATAAAACTCTGTATTTCTGTGATGATTATTCTTAAACGTTCCCTAGTCGGAAATATATGAGAACACATATGAATAGATGTAACATCACAAAGTGCTATTACCAAAATAAAATAAAATAAAGTTACCATTTTATTGGATTTTTTGAAATTTGTTAGAGTTTCATTGCTTTATTTGAATTCTTGAGATTTTAAAAGTCAAAAGTGAAATTTATTTGAAGTTCTTGAAGTTATATTTGATTTAAATTGAAAAATAAAAATTTACTAAATTTCTGGAAATTTTCTGGAATTTTAAAGATTTCTCCTAAGTACTTTAAAGCAAAAATAATTTATTTACAAAATTAAAAGCCAACTTTATGTTGGAAATAATTTTCTTAAGTCCAAAATAACTCTAAGATTTTTTTTTATGAATTTTCTAGAACTTTTGGACTCTATTTGCTATTTTTTAAAATTCTATTTGATTTTTTTAAAAAAAATATCCGAAAATCAAAGAAATTCTTCAGACCATCCGAACAGTGATTTATGCCCATTCGGACCGTTCTATTAATTTTGAAAATAATAATAATAATAACAATTTTAAAAAAAATTAAATGTCCCGATCGATCACCCATCAATCTCCTCCCTCCGGCTCCCTCCGCCCGCTATAAATAGGAGCACAGTGAGCCCTCCCTTCACTCATGTCATTCCCTAATTCTTGGCTGCACTCCTCTTCTCCTCTCGCCAGCCCAAGTTTGAAGCTCGCCGGCCGACGCGGCCGTCGCCGATATCGCCGCAAGTAGTGGAGCTCCCGCCGCCGTCACCTTCTCCGACATCGCGATGTCGATTTCACGCGGTGCTCCTCGCCGCCGAACCGCGAGCATCGCCGCCACCGTGAGACCGTGCGCTCGCCACCGTCGCCACCGACCACCATCCGCCGTGCCGCCACCTCCTACGGCATCGTCGCGGTGTAAGCAACCCATTTTCGTTGTTCACCGGTCACCTCTCCCTTTTTCTTCTCTAGCACCACCATTTCTTTTCTTTGCTTGCTGTTCGGCTGGAGGAAGAAGACAATGAACAGTAGCTAATTTATCTAGTCGATGCTTTGTAGTTTGTACATACACATGTTTATTCTTCCAAAATATTCGTTCTCTCACATGCAAGCTCCAAATCCGTTGATTCTTCCAACTAAATTCATCTAAATTCATCTACTATTTACAGTATTTATTTCATAATTTTTAGATTTTATTTATTTTCTGTCATTTATTTGATCCATTAATCATCCCTCCTCCGTTCTCTCTCCTTGGTCACTCATTTCCGAGCCGACCGTGTCGCCGCGTGCCCTCGGCGTCCTCTTCATATCCTCGAATTCGCCTTTATCTCGCCTCAAGCAAAGTTTTGCGCGAGCGGTCGAACCACCTTCTATCATCATTTCCGGTGCCGTCTTTGATCCCCGACGACATCGCCCACACCGGCCGCTTCGCCGCAACGCTCTCACGCGTGCTACCTTCCTTTTTCTCCAAAACATCCCGGCTCACCGATGCTACTATTCATCTGACACTATTTTGCGCGTCGCCACCACACCGGACCTTCGTCGGCGACGCGACCACCCTAGTTGGTCCGTCTTGCTCCCGGGATTCTATTTTTGTAGTTCACCGGCCGCCTGTTCTTTCCTCTCGCCCGTCATCGCCATTTCTGTAACACACCAGCCTGACAAGGGCCTGGAATGCTACTAAACTAACACTATAACCATTTTAACATTGATACAATTCTCTAAAATCCGACAGAACCTCCTTTGTTTAGTTACTAAACCAGAGATCCCAACTTTTAAATGTAACATAGTTAAATAATCCAACATCCAGCATAATCAAGAGACCACCAAAACTATGCTAATCAACACTATATCATCCATAGCATGCTAAACAACTACAAGCATAAATAAAAGGACATCCATGATCCTCTAATCAACTCTATTACAAGTTATTCCAAGCAGAGGAGTAATCATAAAGAATTCTTTAAGCAAGTTTCTCATCTACTAAATTATCATTCTATCAATTCAAATGTGTAGTTCGTGCCATTGTGCAACCACTCTAAGTCTTACTCCTCCCATGCATGCCGTTCTTGTAAAGTGGTACCTAAAAACACAACAACAAAGCAAGAGTGAGCCCAAAGACTCAAGCAAGTGCAATAAATGGCAATAATAACATAAACCATCAGAATCATCAACATCCATCTACAATCTCTATTATAAACATGTCATATGCTCATGCTATGCAAGAAGCTCAAGTGCACTTTCTCTTTCTCTTTATCTTTTGCATTTTACCGTAATGCAAAGTATGCAACCGTCGCCGCATACCCATGCCGTGCTCGCAAGCGCAGGACCAATTGCCCGACATCCGCAAGTAAAGGGGACTCAAGCCCACACTCCACAAGTGTGGGGACCATAAGCCCATCGCTTTCATGATGGGGACCTCTTTTCAATGCCCACATTCCACGAATGTGGGGACCTCAAGCCTGTCATCCACATGACGGGGACCTCGAATATGCATAGTCATATGATAACATGATGCACATGAACAAAACTTTAAACCATCATAAATTTGTATTCACAACGTCATACATGAATAAACTTATTCATACTTCTAGCATTCATCATCGTTGACATTCATAGCATTCTAGCATCCATGAATAGCACATATATTCATAATACTAGCAAACATGAACAATCACTCATGAATAACAATTAATCATAAACTTCATAACTTTCAAACATCCATGAATAACACGTAACTCATATCACTAGAAACCATGAACATTACCAATCATACCACCATAACAATCACGACAACACAAATTCTATAAGTATTTATCAAAGAATGTCATTCAATAATTCCAATTATATCCATCATTATACTTGCCTTAACCGCGAGAGAACGAGGGATGTGCGAGGTACGCCCGGGATCAATCCATCACCGAATATATTTATAAGGCGCACTAAGACAATCATACTGGACCAAAAGCATAAATAATAGCATAACCGAACTCGCTATACTCTCAAGCGCATTTCCCAATTCCAACTCCTATAGATCGATATGTCCCCTCTGTGGACAGCCAACTTCTAAAATTCGTATCTTTTAGCACAGGAGTCCAAATGAGGTGTTCTTAGACTTCAATGAAAGGTTATCAATTTCCCTAACTAAACCTAGTTGGTGGACATCTCAAATTCTGTTTGTAAATGACTCTAATAGATCAATGAACAACATCTGTCCAGATCTGTCTAACACGTATGGACAGCAGCACGGTAACGGACATAACTTTTGATTGGCTGAACCAAAATTAGTGTTCTTTAACAATCTGAAAAGCTAAGAACAAAACCTACCAAAGTCTAGTTGGGCAAAATTTCAGATTTTGCCTCTAACAAAATTTGGCCCACGCTCAAGTCTCATTGGCACTAATGCATGTAAATATTGGCTGAAATAAAATATCCATAACTTTTGTTCTACAACTCCAAATTGGACGTTCTTTATCAATCTCGAAATCTTATAAAATTCTCTACAATAACTTAGTTGGCATGACAGCCACATTGAAATGTACATAACTTTTGAATCAGAATTTGGAATCAAGTGATCTTTACGCCATCAAAGCTAAGAACGAACCCACATAACTCTAGGAGATGGGATCCTCCGATTCGCTTCTAAGATCACGAAAACAGCCACGCAAACTATCGACAGAACGCGATCTATTAAACCGACGAAAATCGATCTACCAAATGACATCAACCGCAACTACCACGCATCAACCAATGAAGAACACGCGATGTTACCCTTGTAGAATCACGAAAGATGAAGAAATCTCCCGTGAAGACAATCTCTCTCCTTTCTTCACTTGATCGGCAGCAGAGAGCATCGACGGCGAGGAAGGGAGACACCAACGGAGGGGGCTGCTTGGGGAGGAGGGCGATGATCAGAGCACCGTGGCCATCAGAGCACGGCGGCGCCATCAGAGCACGGGTTGGTATCAGAGCGCTTTAGGTTTTCCCCTTTTGGGCCTTGGTGTGGGGCCAAAAGCCCATAGCCTGTGTTTTGAAAAATTTTAAAAACCCTTTAACTATTTTTGTTTTCTCTCTAACATGTTTCGGAGTAATACACCCCCCTCTAAACTTCTGTTAAATCCATTTCCTAATTGGTTCTTTTCCCTAAATTATTTCTTCTCACTTAAATAAATTTGGGGTATTACAATTTCTCCATGCACTGCATGGGCTTGTTGATGTTGTACAGTACCATGCATGCATAGCTACAGTGCCATGCATGCATAGTGTTTTATGCGTGCATCTTATTTTCTACAATTTCGTTCTCCCTCATACAAACTCTGATTCCGTCGATTCAACTTCCTAAATTCACATAAAGTCGATACCTTCCTCCCAGTATTTATTTTGGATTTTATTTGAGTGTTATTTGAATTTAGCTCGTTTTCGTGTATAGATTTCGGCAACTTCGGACGACCGGATTTCGACGCCAACGAGTAATCAAGCAAGGCAAGTTATACCCTTGATCATATCGATCCCACTATTTCAAATTATTTAAATTCTATTTTAAATTATTACTGCATGCTTATTTATATTTAGTAATTTAAATTCCTGTTTTAAATTTATAGTTATGCCTAAAATCCTTTGTATGGCCAATTTTGATAATTGAAGCAAGTATATTGTCACCCTAGATAAAACCTAGTTGATACAATAGTATGGACTAGGATCATTTGAAAAATATTGTGCTTAGCCATGCTTATAGACCAAACATGCTTGATTTGGGAATTTTAGCCAAAAATCAAATGTTAATTAAATTATACCATTGGCATTGGTGTGTCATGGGAGTTTTATAAATAACTTTGGAAAATAAAATAAAATGATGGTTTGGACTTGGGCGAATTGGTTGTCTGGTGGGTGTAGGTTTATGCACGGGCTCAACTGGGTAGGTTGAGGCCCAGGGTTCTATTGGTTGTCGCCAAGGTCAGTTAAGAACTGGTCTTCGAGCCGCATCTTGCTAAGCCATATCGTACTACCACATGTCTTGTATGGGCAGAACCTGGCTGATTAATTTGCAAAGTTCTATTATGGTCATTCCTGTTGGTGCGGTGGGTAGTCATGTTATGACCTTTGTTAGTCCCACCTAGCGCAAGAGGGGGCCTGAACCCTGCGGACGGATAGTCCAAAGGGGGCGAAACCTTAGCGAGGGAGGACTATGGTGGAATGATGCGTTGTAAAGGCCTTGACACGTGCTCTAGACTGCTCACCTAAGGTAGTGAGTGGTGGTATCGACGGATGCCAAACAACTAGAGAATTCATATCTTGTGGGTAAAGTTGTACAACCTCTGCAAAGTGTAAAACTATTCGAATAGCCGTGTCCACGGTCATGGACATGCTGGCAAAGCCACTCAAAGTTAGACTTCGATTTCAAAATATCTTTGTAAAACAGTTTGACATGGATGGGTGTCTATGAGAAAAGTTATGGGTTGAAGCCCCGGGTTGGTGCCCGTGTTTATGTTGGTGTTAGGTTGGTGCCTACACTATCTTTATCAATACAAAATCAATTTTAGGTTTTATAAAACTTGAGCTTTTGAACTTAGTATGGTATTTAATGTCAAATGCTATTCTTGCACAAATAACCCTATAAGCCTTCCTTTGTTACATCCATGTATGCATGTCATTCTGTTATTCGACGGGTGTAACTTGTGAGCACGGTAGTTGTGCTCATACTTGCTTAATGCAAACAAATTTCAGAGAGGAAGAACTTCACTTCAGGTGTGGATCGTGACGACTAGACCGCTTCCCCACTCGATTGCCTGTAGCAGATTACTGGACCCTACTACTTCTTCATCGTCTCCCGCTGTGTTTATTTATTGTTGCCCTGTAAGGCTATCTTGTAATCAACTCTGTTGTTATTTAATAAATTTTAGTGTTTATGGTTGTGTTATCACATCTGTTTACTGTGTGAGCTAGCCACTGATCATGGGACTAGTTCAGTTATGCACAGAAGATCTGGGATGTTAATCCCGGGGTCTCACAATAGACTAGTATATGTATTGGTTGATGACTACATTTCACAAGTCATAGATATGGAGATATCAAAGCAATAATATGGACATATGTTAGAGAACATGGTGTTGGTTTGACCCACCTTAAGACACTGTTGAGATTGTTATGATTTTATGTGTCATCAGTTGGTCTCAAGCAATGATGATGTATAATCCTTAGACCTGAGATCAGTATGGTTTCCTACATGTATAATAGCACTCTTAGGGGTTACCAAACGCTACTCATAACTAGGTAGTTATAAAGGTAGCTTTCAGGTATGCTAT
Source organism: Ampelocalamus luodianensis (assembly GCA_036346255.1). Classification (NCBI taxonomy): domain Eukaryota; kingdom Viridiplantae; phylum Streptophyta; class Magnoliopsida; order Poales; family Poaceae; genus Ampelocalamus; species Ampelocalamus luodianensis. The sequence continues at coordinate 18,849,500 of CM070627.1, read as the reverse complement.
GAAACATGAAGAGGAATGTGACTGATCAGATATGATATTTGCCCCTCCTAACATAATAGGAGAGATGTCTCTAGGCCCCTCATTGGGATCAGATAAAGAAAGTGCATGGCCAAGCCACTCGTGCTCGAAGTGTCGACCACATGAAGTTATTCGACACTTGATCGAGAAAGAATTGAACATTCCATGGATGACAAATAATCTCACCTGGAGTTCAACCAAACGTCATGAGGCAAAGGGATAATACACAAACAGGTAGTCTAGTTCGATCAGACGGACAACCGCTTCTTATGACCTCCTCCACGGGGAGAGGTCTGAGAGGTCCTGGAGGTCTCCAAGCTGGGCATAGACTGGTCGTACACAGTTACGAGCTGGTTGTATGTAGATATGAGCTGGTCGTAGACTGGTCATACATAGTTACGAGGTGGTCAAGACTAGTCATATGGAGATACAAACTGGTCATAAGGAGTTACAGACTAGTCGTATCTACACATGGACTGGTCATGACTGAATTCGAGCTGGTCGTAAATGATAAGGACCTGATCATAGATCATATTGTATTAAGGTTCGTCCAATATATTATTTGTGTGTTCGGAAATTGTTATGTGCTACTAGGTACCGCTAACGACTCATGGTCGGAAAAGAGTTTTCGAGTCACAACTGATCATGCATGAACCTATAGGGTCACATACTTAAAGGGCAAGGATTTGATTTGGATGGTGATCTGAATTCTTATAGGTATCGAGTTCCTAATGGGGCTTGAGTTGAAGACCCGTTATGGATACCTATAAATAGAGGGGCGTGGCATGGGGTTAAGTAAGCTTTTGAAGATTTCTGAAACCCTAATAGCTACGCCTTCCTCAACCACGCCGCCGATGCTAGCACTCCTGCGCGTGGTGTCCTTGCCCCATACGTGTGGATACCTTAGAGGTGTTGTTGCGAAGCATCAACACTAGGACGATCCACAACTCGTGACGATGATCGGAGTAGGAGAAGAAGACGCGCAACAAGTACAACTACATCTGCATCTACTCGCTACATCGACTCTACTTCCACTATGAGTCAACACGTTTAGTGGTAATCTCGTGATCTATTACTAGTGAAGGTTCCTTGGTTGTGCGGTAAATTTTTTGTTTTGTCCTATCATAGCCTTCCTGCGTTACTTTAGTGGTATCAGAGTCATCCCGTCTAGTTTTAGATTCGAATTAGATTGTTTTTTGTGATGGTCGATATGATCGTCCATGCGTGGTGGTCTTAAGATGGGTTCATGATCGTTATTCTGTGATCGTGTTTTCATGGTTGTATCACAACTTGCCTCTACTAGTCGGTTTCCGCCATCGGGGCAGACAGTGATCGTAAATCCATGGAGCACGCGAAGATCAATTTGGTTGATCGAATCGGAGTTGCGATCGAAAAGGGGGTTAATATGATTAATCCAATGCGATTTTCTTGGACAGAACAGTAGATTGGATCTACGTAGTCCAAAATTTTGGCATACAGGGGCTACCGTCCTAGTGACCCCGCTCCGCTCACTGGCGAGCGGAACCGCCAAAAAGGACCTTGGTGTTTGGCATTGCTTGTTCACACCATCTGCTAGATAGAATATGATTCTATGCCTAACTTGTTTTTGCAAGATTTTGTGAAATAGTATGACCCATGATGTATGAGATGCATGTTTGTGTGTAATGTTCATGACCTGCATGTCATGTTTATTGCAGCCCAAGGCTGTCTACATTTGTATAATGGCCTGCGTGTCGACTTGTCATGCTTCTTCACTCCTTGTAATTTATCACTAGTGCTATTAGGAGTAATAACTTAGTGGGAGAATTTGGAGGTATTGGCCACTTGGAGGTAATAACTTACTAGATTAACTGATTATGGGTCTTAAATCACTGAATGTCATAAGAGAGATATGATATTTAGTGGGAGTATCTTTATTAAATTGTTCAATAGAAGTTACTTTTCTTGAACATATGTCTTAGTTTTGCATATTTTATGTTGTAGATCATGGCACCAACTGCTGTACCTACATCCAGCTTTGCTTTACGTTCGATACTTGAAAAGGAAAAACTGAATGGAGCAAATTTTATGGATTGGTCCCGCAACATAAGAATTGTTCTTAGGAAAAAAAGGCATGTGATGAGTCTCTTGATGTTAGTTGTCTCATGCTTGCTGCTATGAACTCAGACCTTCAGAAACAGTTTGAGAATATAGAGGCCTACGATATGATCATAGCAGGGCTCAAAGGCATGTTTGAGACACAAGCAAGAACTGAGAGATATGAGATCTCAAAGAAATTATTTGGATGCAAGCTAGCTGAGGGTAGTCCGGTGAGCCCACATGTGATCAAAATGGTTGGTTACACATAGAGCTTGGAAAAACTTAGTTTTCCACTTAGCCAAGAGTTGGCTACTGATTTGATTCTTGCTTCGCTTCCTGCAAGCTATGGGTCGTTCATTCTGAGCTTCCATATAAATAGTTTAGACAAGAATCTCACCAAACTTCATATGCTGCTCAAGACTGTAGAGGACAACATTAAGAAAAGCAACAGTCATGTGATGATGGTGTAAAAGAGTTCAAGCTTCAAGAAGAAGGCTAAGACTAGGGTCAAAGGAAAGGGCAAGGCTAAAGCTTCAGATAAGGTCCAAACTAACAAGCCTAAGCCCAAGACTAAGTCTGGCCCGACTCAAGAGAATGAATGCTTTTACTGCAAAGAGTGAGGCCATTGGAAGAGGAGCTGTAAGAAATACCTAACTGATCTGAAAAAGAATGGTGAGACTAAACCGTCCACTTCAGGTATTAATGTAATAGATGTTTTTCTTGCTGATTCTTCTGTTAATTCTTGGGTATTTGATACCAGATCGGTTGTTCGTATTTGCAATTCGATGCAGAGTCTAACAAGGACTAGGAGAGTTGCAAGAGGCGAGATGGATCTTTGTGTCGGGAATAAAGCAAAGGTTTCTGCATTAGCCGTCGGGACTTTGCCATTACTTTTGCCCCTAGAATTTATTATGGAATTAAATAATTGTTGTTACGTTCTAGCAATTAGTAGAAACATTATCTCTACCTCATGTTTGATGGTAAAGGGTTATGAATTTATTATTGAGAACAGTGATTGTTCTATATTTTTGAATGAAATGTTTTATGGCTATGCACCTATTTTGAATGAGTTGCTTATTTTAAATCTTGATGATGCATCCATCTATAATATTAATGTGAAGTGGCTTCACCTAATAATATGAATTTCACTTTTATTTGGCATTGTCATCTGGGTCACATAAGTGAGAAACGCATGAAGAAGCTCCATGATGATGGAATTCTAAACTCATTTGATTTGGAATCATTTGAAACGTATGAATCTTGTTTACTTGGAAAAATGACAAAGGCACCTTTCACTGGTAAGAATGAGAGGGTGTTCGACTTGCTGGCACTCATACATACTGATGTGTGTGGACCAATGAGCACGACAGCTAGAGGTGGTTTTCAGTACTTCATTACTTTCGCTGATGACTATAGTAGATATGGATATATCTATTTAATGAGACACAAGTTGGAATCATTTTAAAAGTTCAAGGAGTTCCAGAGTGAGGTACATAATCAACTTGGTAAGACAATTAAATCTTTGTGATCTGATCGTGGAGGTGAATTTTTTGAGACATGAATTTGGTGATCATTTGAAGCAATGTGGAATTGTTCCACAGCTTACAGCACTGGGGACTCTACAATGGAATGGGGTGTCCGAGCAGCGTAATCAGACATTGTTCGACATGGTTCGGTCGATGATAAGCCAATCGGATATGTCATTATATTTTTGGGGTTATGCTATAGAAACTACTACATTCACTTTGAATAAGGTACCATCTAAATCATTAGATAAGACACCATATGAGATGTGGACTGGGAAGAGTTCTAGTTTATCTTTTCTAAAGATTTGGGGATGTGATGTCCATGTTAAACGTTTGATGTTTGATAAACTCATACCTAAGTCAGATAAATGCTTCTTTATAAGATATCCTAGGGAAAACAAAAGATATTACCTCTACAATCGAGAAGAGGGCAAAGTTTTTATTACCCTAAATGGTGTCTTTTTGAAGAAAGAGTTTCTTTTAAAAGGAGTCAGTGAGAGAAAGGTGCAACTCGAAGAAATTCGAGAAACATCTGAAAGTGTTTCAAATCCTACTGAATCTCTACAGGAAGAACAAAATGTTGTTGAACCTGTAGATGAGGCATCAGTCCCACGTAGATCTAAAAGGCCACGTCAGTTGCCTATAAGGTATGTGCATGACATATTATTATTGAATAATGATGAGCCAAAGACTTATGAGGAAGCGATGATGGACCCAGACTCTAAGAAATGGCTTGGAGCCATGAAATCCGAGATAGACTCCATGAGAAACAATAAGATTTGGAACCTAGTCGATCCACTTGATGGTGTTAAAACCGTTGATTGTAAATGGATCTAGAAGAAAAAGATTGACATGGATGGAAATGTTCATATTCATAAAGCCTGACTGGTCACAAAAGGGTTTCGATAAGTTCAAGGGGTTGACTACGATGAGACTTTCTCACCGGTAGAGATGCTTAAATCTATACAGATCATTCTAGCTATTGCTGAATATTTCGACTATGAAATATGGCAAATGGATGTCAAAACGGCTTTCCTTATTGGAAACCTAGATGAGGATGTGTACATGACACAACCTGAAGGTTTTGTTGATCCAAAGAATGCTAGTAAAGTGTGCAAACTTCGAAAATCTATTTATGGGTTGAAGCAAGCATCTCGGAGTTGGAATATGCGTTTTGATGAGGAGATCAAAAGGTTTGTGACGAGGATTAAAACCCCTATGTATTATTTTCAATACATAACAGACCATACGTCTTCATGGTCGTAACCCCTCAAGTGCACAAC